>CM076934.1:4755862-5499460 GCA_039566165.1 Maruca vitrata | reverse complement strand
CTACCTTAGCCGGCACTTGAATATGGCATTAAAGATGAACGGCATCTCTGAAGTGAGAGTAATTTTTGGGTACCCCATCCCATAGTCTTTTATGAACCATAGACCCGCCATAAAGGATGCACCATGGTGTATGTTTGTTTTTTTTTATGACCACTTTACCTATTTATCTATTTGTTTTTCTGTTACTTTTATTTTCTTTTGTTTTACGTAGTAGCAATAGAAATACATGATTTGTAGTAATTTAAACAGCATAGCTATAACAAATAAAATTATTCACTGACCCCAAGCAGGTGCCCTCGAGCGTTGAAAGGAGTTCGAAACGTCGGGTCTCTAAATAATATATCCTTACTAATATTATAAATCCGAAAGTAACTCTGTCTGTCTGTCTGTTACGCTTTCACGCATAGAGTACTGGACCAATTTAAATGAAATTTGGAGCCTAGGAAAGGTTAGAGGCTTTTTAACCGACTGCGCTATAAGGGAGTAATGTTTTACCCGTTAAACGTCTCTCGCCCGTTAAAGTGGCGGTCGGAAAGCTTGTTTAGAATAACAATACACGCAAGTATAATCCATAAAATTATCCGTTTTATTTCAAAAAGGTTATCTATGTCTATTTTGTTTAGATTCACGAAGTTTTTCCTTGATAAATAAAGGTTCGTAATATTGTCATCTCCATACTAAACTTTGGAACAAATCGTTTTCGTCCGCTTTGTTTTTATTATTCTCTTAACGTTTTTAATTAAAATAGTTTGCGAAGATTGTCCAAGGTAGCCTCTTGCTTAAGGCAGATTTTCTTGTTATAAGGATTTTGGCGAAGTATAAGATTAATTACTTTGTGGATAGCTTTTGTTTTTGAATGAGTTTTGAGTCTAAATTGCTGATGAAATAAATTGCGAATAGAAGGTAGTTAGTTGTGTTTGATTAGTTAGAAATACTGTTTATTGAAACACGTATTTTTACGATTCCGTACTTAAAGAGTAAAAACCGGTCTTATTACTAAGACTTGGGTGTAGGTACCTGTTACCAAGCTGTATCTCAAAAGCAATCTTGAAAATTTCACCAGTGATTTAATTCCTTTGCCGCCATAACAACAACAACTGCAACAACAAAACAAATATTTGTCGTTGCCTCCCTCATTTCTTGGGTCTGCATAATCTAAATCTTCTTATACCTGTTACCGGCCAAACCCGATTTCAGGACAAACTAGTTTAGCCTAGTCCAAACTAGTTTGTCCTAAGCCCGTTAGATAAACCGGTATAGCCTAGTCCAAACTAGTTTGTCGTTAGTCCGTTAGGATAAACCAGTTTAGACTAGGCCAAACTAGTTGATCTTGATATAGATACGCATTATCTAGGATAAATTAATGCCTTTTCCAGACATTGTAATATGTCAAGAAAGTCAAAATAAATAGATTATCCAAATAAAATCCTCCGCAATAGGAAAAATAATATTTTTATTATATGATTGTACGAATGAAAACTTAACGACGAATTATATAGCACTTCCTACTGGCTCATTTATCTATTGGTAGCAAGTGCTGCGTAAGGACCGAGAGGTCTCCGGTTCGAGTCCGGGCTCTGGCAAAATTTGTGTGAGTTTTTCTGAAAAGGAATTACTCGACCCGGAGTAGGAAGTTGGCGGTTGAACGCCCGTGCCTCGGAAAACACGTTAAGCTGGTGGTCCAGCGTCCGATTCCGCATCGGTCATAGGGATTGCCGTCTCACTGAATCGTGAGAGTAAGGGAATCTCTATTCCCTTAGAGAGTGCACGTGTGTTAGCGCGCACACTTGTGCACTATAACATGTCCTGCGCACTTAGCAGATTTCAATTGAGATCGGCCGCCATGGCTGAATTCGGTCGGCCTTACTACTATTACTATAGCACTTCCGCACTTACTGGTATGTCCTTCGAAATCAAGCCGTCATGTGGCACTCTACAAAAATGTTTGCTGAAGATGGCCTTCATAATATTTGTTATTTTCTCGGGGACTTTTGCTTTAATTTTGCAGGGCCACAAAGGTCGGGTGAATTTCCTTCTGCCATTGTTAAGCCTGCTCTAAAATGATTGTGCAAAGTGTTATTGTTAATTAAATTAATAAATAAATAAATACCTGGGACCTTTTCAAACACGGTCATCTGACTCCAAACTAAGCAGAGCTTGTACTATGGGCGTCAGACACTGATATACATTCATTTATATTTATAAATACATACTTAATTTTATAAACACGCACGGAACCAACACCGATGTCCATAACACAAATTGACCCGAGTGGGAATCGAACCCACGATTTTTGGAACCGACAGCATTTCATAAACCGCTGTTTTACAGAGCCGGTCAACTTAAGTAAATTTATTTATTTATTTATCAATAAGAATAGTGGATTTTGAATTAATGTAAATAAATAAAGCCTTTCGTGTTGTATTACATTACAAATTAAAATTAAATCGGCCATGACACATAGTGAATTCTGAATTCTGCTGTTTATTTGATATTCAAATATAACTTGCATTATAATGAATACTTCCTGGTAACCGATAATTCTGCGAATCCTGGTAATTCAACTCTCTCAGTAGCAAAAAGCGTTAAACGCTCTCTTCCGGGAACTAATAGCGATTCCGAATGATACATTAAAACTTCTACTAGCGGGTTACAAGTGTTTGATCGCATTTCGACGCCATCTTGTTTTTTTGTTAACCTTTCCGTGGTCGTCCACTGTCAATATGGTATGATACTTATGCAGGGAAAATATTTTCGTGTTGTATATCGGTGGTTGTTCTTGTATCTAGTGTAAATTTTTCACAACGAATTTGAAATTGAAGTATCTTCATGCTTGCTCGTCTATTACAGGTACTTTTGATTTTAGCTTTCTTCAAAATGTGACCTTGTTCATAACTTTTGATTTAATTTTTTTTATCTAAGTATATTTTTCTATTTTACCATGTTATGAGGAGGGAAGAAAGCCATGTGACTAGAAGAGCGACGAGTATGAATGTCAATGGACGTAATAGTAGAGGAAGGCCGAAGAAGACATGGATGGATTGCGTGAGCGATGATATGGGAGTGAAAGGAGTACACGCAGAGATGACGAATGTCAGGCCCGAGTGGAAGAAATATAGGTACATGTTGCGCCGACGCCACTTAGTGTGGGACAAGGGCAGAAGAATGATGATTTTTCTATTTTACCGTTGATGGAATACGTGAAACAAGTCCTTAACAAATTTAGCTCGGATATAGGAGATGTTAATAAGTATATCGCAAATTTTAATGGTTTTTTCCCGGTAACCGAAAGTTCTGTAAGCCAACACTCCAAGTCGTTATCAAGGAGGTGTTAAAATGCTTCCTTCTGAGAACCGACACCTATTCATCTCAAGCTCCTATAGCGGGTTACTCACCTCAGATTGATTGAAAAGGCCTAATTGGCCTGTGACGTCACCAGCCAAGGGTTTACTGATCATTAACGCGTTTCACGTGGATTAACTGTCACCGCAACAGGGTAGGGTTGGTACCATTTAGCAGGGTGTTTAAATGTCGGTTAGGTTTAGGTTTTTACATTTAAGTGGTCAGCTACAGGTGGTGGTCAGCAACATTGTAATATTATAATAAATTTATAGCACCAAAAATATCTGTTTGTCACGGTAAAATTGTAAATAACGCCAGATTGCAATCTATCTCGCGAGATTGCGAACTGTCCAAAAATTGTGAATCATTGTGACTAGAAGAGCGATGAGTATGAATGTCAATGGACGTAAGTTTTAGCGAGACTAACGAACAGCAATTTATTTTTATAAAGATTTTAATTATATTGGTATGTGCACTTTCTGTTAAACAGTACAAGCCCTAAGCTGTATTAAGAACACGCCGGGACCGCTCGCGCGGCGGTAACTAAATCACTGTCGATCACCGAACGCGGGTTCAGTACATTCGACACGGTAGGTTTTAGCAAACTGGTTGATTGAAGCCATTCGATTTGTTGCAACAATAGAAATGTACCTTACATAAAAATAAAATTATTGAAAATTATAGGTAAGTGCCTAATCGCGGCATGCAAGCTGCTAGCTCGAGGCGATATCGCCGCGATCGAAATCGCCCAAAAATCGCTAGTTGTGAACACGTTGTAAAGGTGGGAGTGAGCTAGAATTGTTTGTCGAAAGAATCCCGAGTAAAGGGCAAAATGGTTACAGATTGCCTTCCGAGCCGTTGTAGGCCAAGAAAAAGAGAAAAAAGAGAGATGGCGCGATAAAATCAACGCCCGAAACTAATCATGAACATATCTTGCTACACAGATCGACTACGTGGAGTATAAAAGGCTAGATAAAAATAAAAAAAATGAATAAATAAAACACACGGATAGAATTCGCTTTTATTGCGCCTTTTTACTGCTTTCACGCCATATTTTCATGATATGGATACGATTAAAACGAAATTTGGCAGATTGAAAAATAATAAAATGATTTATTTAGCACCAAAGAAAAACAAAAAAAAATGTGATGCTACTTTTTCTACTATTTCAAAAAAGATTAATGAAGTTTTTAAATTCTTAAGTTAATATTCTAAAATTTTAATAACCAAGCAGTAATCTGTTCGCCTAAGTTAACAATTTTAACGATAAAATTTTAAAATTGTAGCAATTAAACAGACACTATTTATGAAACTGAGGGCCTACCATGAGTTGGCTATCGAAAACTTACTTACGTTAAAAACCTATCGAGTTGTTTTTTTCATACGGCCGATTTTAGTTCTTCGCGTAACCACCAGCGGCGCTGTACAAGTTTTTCATAGACATTTACGTAGGCGATATCGAGTGCGTAAGTTTTAAACTCATGGTAGCCCCACAGAATTAACTTCTAAACTTTTGTTATAGAACTGCCAAAAATATAGTGCTCCCAATGCTTTTTGAATGTAGTGAAATGCATGTTCACTGAATTAATATCATAAGCAACTGAATCGAAAAATAACAATGTTATATTAGCGATATAATTTGTCAAACAAATACTGGTAGTTAGGTAATTATATTTTCATGATACGGACACATTGGCGATATAAAAACAATGACAAATATAGTATCCAATACCGTTAATGTATTGTATGCAAAATATGTAAATAGCTTATATTTCGGAAACAAAAGGCCCAGCTATCGCATTGAATATATAATTGTGATGATTTAAATTTGGCTAATAAATTCCCTTTCAGTCATATTGCATTAGCTGACATGTTATCAAATTATTCAGAACACTATATTTTAGATGGTTGGTATTTACAAAACATACATACATACATACAATCACGCCTTTTTCCCAGAGGGGTAGGCAGAGATCACTTCCAGCGATCCACTTTTCACCTCTGTGGGAAACGTGACGTGACGGGTTGTGGACCACGTCGCCGCCATTCTGCCTTGTGCATTGTTTTAACAAGGTCATTGCGTTCCCACGAGTAGCAAGGATATATGACGGGGACAGGAAAAGAGGGGTAAGGATACTATCGCCTCGGATGATGTGGACTGAGTAGATAGTAACTCGAGGCGTCAGGGTCGCTTACCCGTATACCGTTCACTAACCACCGGACAGATAGTTGTGACTGTGATTTACAAAAGTTATTAAATAATAAATATTACACAACATCGCATACCTACTTGACCAGATCCTGTGGTAAGTAGCAAGAACTTGTGTTACAGATAACAGAATCAACAGTGGTTAAGCAGAGCTTGTATTATGGGCGTCAGACACTGTTATACATACATACTAATAGGTATAAACTTATAAGTACGTACTTAAATTCACACAAATATTCGTTCCGGATGGGAAAACCCACGACTCTTGGAACCGTAGATAATAAACCGTAATCACTAACCATTTTTTTCTACCAAGCCAGTCACATTATTGTATTACTAGATGAGAACCCGGCTTCGCTCGGGTAAAATGTGATTCATACGTAATACACGTCTAGGTGCAAATTGTAGGTAAATATTTCTATATTCACCGGTTCTCAAGGAATATTAATGGTATAGGCAAGACATAGATTCGTTTACTTCATCCATTGTGTTTGATAAATAGTGAATAAAAACTGCAAAAGTTCTTACACAATTAATTTTTAACATTTAAAATTAAGGAACATCAATCAACAAAACAAATTGCAATGAGTACTAAACCTAAAATTTGGCAAAGGTCCTTATAAAATTATATTATCAATTCTTCATCAGTGTCTGTTATCGCCCTGAAAGAGTATATCATAAAAAAAATGTGTCAAAAACAATGGGTGCGTTTAGCCGACAGACAGACTGGTCAGAATCTGAGAGTGCTGAACAGCATTCGACAATTCTGACTACAGTATCGGCCAGAACCATGCTGAGTGGAAATGAGAGAAGTGAAGTTAGCTGTTAACGTTTGAATATTCCGCCATATGACGAATCAATCAATCAATCTGAATATCGCCACTTAGCATTCCTCAGCCGCGTCAGCCTATGCTACTCAGCAATCGCCATTTTTCTTTCTGTGCTGCCAAGATTGTGTGTCGGCTAAACGCACCCAATGTTTCCGCGAAACGTCAATGACTGAAGAAAAATAGTTTTGATAATATTCACTCAATAATTCCGGCAAGATGGTCCCGACAGTGATTAGTCTGTCAACACATTTAGAATTTAACAAAATACTCGATAATCCGAATTTTGCGGATATATGTTGTAGACTCGAAATAACAACTTTTTGATGTTTTATTATTCATGTAAGGTTTTAATCGAGTCTACCGTACCCCTTGACGAAATTCTTAATATAGATTATTATCAGTAGGTATTGTTTGCAATTATTTAGGTGAGTGGAACAGTAGTTAGTGACCCTGATTCCTGGAGTCGTAGGTTCGATTTCCACTCAGGACAAATATTTGTGTGATGAACACTGGTGTTTATTCCGTGGGTGTGATTGTGTATTTAATATGTATTACAAAAAATATCTTTGTATGTGAATCAGTCTCTGACGCCCATAGTAGGTACAAGCACTGTACTAGTTTGGGGTAAAATGACCGTGTGGGGGAATGTCACAGATTATTTATTTATTTCCCAGAAATGCATACTGTTGCCAAAAGTTAGCAAAAATAAAAAGTTAATTCATGCGTTTGAGTAAAAAGTATGTATAATGGGCCTAGACACGATAAGATGAAGACTAGCAATTTATTTTGAGTTTACTCGCGACCATAATTGGTGTAATCCGTAAAAATAAACCTATTTTACGGATTACACTCGCGTGTATTGTTATTCTAAACACATAAGTTGACGTTTTGAATTTTTTGTGTGAAGATTCGCCTAATGTATCATCGAAAAGCATCATTCATAGTATATTATTAGATATTGTCTATTATTTGCCCAAACACTACACATTTGAAATAAACAAGGTATTTTACGGGCGAGACAGAAAGTCTTTTGGGGTCTCTAAATATCATGCTTAGAATAGCAATACACGTAAGTTTAATTGAGTTTTATTTTGAGCATCTTTCAGTTTGAGTGTTTTGGAAGCGTAATTTTAAGTAATGGTGGAATCGAGGAATATTTTGGGAGCTTTTCGAGGATTACCTCTTTAGAGACGTTCACTTGACACCATAAAACTTCAACCCCAATACAGCCAACTTGAAAACACCCACGAATCGCTAATTACCGCTAACCCTATGACGTCACGCTTCCAATTAGGCCTTTTCAATCAACCAGTGTTAACCTGTACCAATACAGAAAGCGACAGAAACAAATTGCTCCCAGCGAGTATTGGGTGTTGATAAATTCGTGACGTGAATGCTGAAGTTCGATTGGATATAGGGCTACGTTTGTATGTTTTCCTCCACCTATATTAATATTGGTTGGCCTAACAAATTTTCTGTATGGACGTGGAGTCAACAGATTATTACACGTGTATTCTAAAAGGTCAAGATAGATCCTTACTTATGATCTTCACTGACGGATATCAACGAAGGGCTGAATGGGTTAGAAACACGAGATTTGGCTTAGGTAGTTCCTTTTATAACGTAGGTGACACTAAAAGAAAGGATCAGGTAACCCGTTATGATAACACTTGTTACAGTTCCGAAATGTGATCGGGAAGTCACTAAAAAGTTATTGTGAACTAAATTGAAAGTTTTTTTGTCTCAGGTCAAAGACAAGCTGACAAATAGTTTCCAGTAAAAGATTGGCTTATTTAGTTAGGTGAGGATTTTTAGGTAACATAAATTTCAATTTGCTTACTAAGTAAGTTGTAAACTAAAAAGAACGATAAAGCTCTTCCAAACAAATTAAAGTACAGGGTCATTATAAGATCATCCAACTGTGATTCATTAGTCTGCTATTATAACGATTCCCGCAAAATCTCAACAAAATAACTGTCGCGAAAGGAGTTTAAAGACCTAAGACATGTTTTATTGCTGTCTGGCTTGGACGGTAAAAGTATATTAGTCACCCTGTGGAAACCCCATTGACAAATGGTCGGTGAAACGGCAAGTGCTTGGCAGTGGAAACTTTAAAAATGGTTTGAATCGCGCCGTGGCGTCCTGTAAATGTGAACAATAGGTGTTGGTAAGTTAGAAATATGGTTTCAGCATTTCAAATTAATATTGTAAATGGTATGACTGAATATTAAAAATATATAATAAAAATGCATAATAACTGGATAAAATGTGTGACTAAAATACTAAACTTGCGATTGTTACTAATATTAAATACATAATCACACCTAGACACGAAACAAACACCTCTATTCATCACACAAATTTCCCGACTGGGAATCGAACTTGGAACCGCCAGCCAGAGTCACTAACCACTGTTCCACCTCGCGCACTACATAACGTAACTTTATATTACCTTAAATGCAACATTACCTACGCTACGTTACCTCAAAATGTAACGTAACATAAATTACTAGCTTACTACCGTACCAACTTACAACGAAATGGAAAACGCTCAGAATGTCCATGGTACCCTTGGGGTTTATTATCCCGCCCGCACACATCAACGGTTATCCAATCAGCTCCGAAAAACTGACCCACATCCCAAATTATGCTCAGCTGGATCTTTCGATCGGACCGCGATGGTGTTTCGCTAGATGCGGCTTTGAATAGAAATATTCAATTGAACACTTGCTTTGGAATTCTAGACTTAAGGGTCCAGAAATCATACGGTCGTTTTACTGTTACTGATAATGATTATTTATTAACTGCCTCGTTGGTCTATTGGTAGCAAGTGCTGCGTTAGGACCGAGAGGTCCCCGGTTCAAATCCGGGGTCGGGCAAAATTTGTGTGAGTTTTTCTGTAATTAAATTACTCAGCCCGGAGTTAGGAAGTTGGCGGTTGAACGCCCGTGCCTCGGAAAGCACGTTAAGCCGGTGGTCCTGCGCCCGATCTCTCATCGGTCATGTCGGATTGCCGTCTCACCGAATTATGAGAGTAAGGGAATAGAGAGTGCACTTGTGTTTGCGCGCACACTTGTGCACTATTATATGTCCTGCGCACTTGGCTGATCTCAATTGAGATCGGCCGCCATGGCTGAAATCGGTCGGACGCCTTATATTTTACTGATAATGATGATTTCTTGTGGTGATATGGTCTTCAAATAAAACACTATCTAAACCGCAGGGCTCATACACCTGATTGGATTCTTAACAAGTGCGACAGGCTCAGTAGGATCTTATTATAGGGGTATTGTGCCTGTCGACCTCATATGTGGATCTCGCTTACCATCAGACGGATTGAGGTCTTCCTGGAAGTCTTCCTACAGAAAAAGTCAAGTAAGTGGCCACATCCAGCTTCCTTCGATCGCAGTGTCGATGTAAAAACGGGCGAGTGTTGCGTCCGACAGGTGAAATAGTGCGAAAAATTGCCCCGCGGTCAAACAACTGCGCATTCCGCAGTGAGTATCCTCCTTATACTGAATGAGTTGTGAGATTTTTTGCAAGGTGCCCTTACGACTGAATAGCCTTAGGACCGACTATTAGTAATGGTAGGTCACATGAGCGTTGATGGCCGAGTGGTCGGCGGACAAATATTTCTGTGATCGGTGTTTGTACCGTCTCTGAGAGTGTTATTTATATATTTAAGTAGGTATATTAGTGTACCTGTACTTCTGTTGTTTCTGTTATCCGTAACCCAAATGATTAAGCTACTTACCACGGGATTAAGTTGATATACGTGATGTTTTGTAATATTTACTAATGCAAATCATTACGTCAATAAACCGCCTTAAAATTCAAGTGGTTAAAAGATCTTAATATTTTTTTTAAATCGACTCGCATTTAAAACCATGTCTTTTACTTTACGCCATAAATTCATGTCTACTGGGAGTCCTTATACAATTTCAGACATTATTATTTTAACCTCGAATTTCAAAGGGAAATTCATTGTACGAAGAAAATTTCCGAGCACATTTAAATAACAATTCATGCGAACTGCCACTATCGTAAAGAATTTTGAAGTTTTGAATAACTCTGGGTGCATATCAGATGGGAATATTGACTGTCTAGTCAATTTAGATGGTTTTAAATATCTTTCTCCCCATATTATATTCGGAATAGGTCTGGAACTTCACACGTCATAAAATTATGTGAAAGTTCTTGAGTTCATCTACAGTAGATAAAAAAGTCCTTGCAAGTTAAAGTTGACATATCTCTATGACTCGTGATATAAGAAGCCGAATCGTAAACACTGACGGCACGGCTGGTCCACACGATCAAAGTCGCTGAGCAGGCTTTGAAAAGAGCTATGCTCCGCGTTTCTCTGCGGATTCGAATCAGAAATAAGAAGATCCAGCAGAGAACCAATGTATTGACTTGACTCACCAGATTAGCAACAGTGGCAGTGGACTTGCCTTATAAACCGTCCAATCAAAAATAGCTTGGGTAAACGAGTTCTGGAGTGGATACTACGTCTCGGCAAACGCCATATCATCATCATCAGCCCATATACGTTGCCACAGCCTACTGCTGGGGCACGGGCCTATCCTAAGCTAATCACTATCAGGCCTTACTCAATCACGCTGCCCGAGTGTGAGTTGGTCGACTACACTACCTCGGAATTTATTCGTAGGTGTGCAGGTTTCCTCACGATGTTTTCCTTCATCGTAAAAGCGTCGAATTATCGTACATATGAATTTCAAATTTAAAAAACTTCATTTTCATTGGTACGTCTCGGGCTTTGACGGACATAGAACAAACACCAATGTTCGTCACACAAATATTTGTCGCGGTTGGGAATCGAATCTGAGACATTAATCACTGTTCCACCGGCAGCAGCAACTAGTCCAGCATTGACCTTAACCACACGGCCATTGCCTTTTAACAACACCGTATTATCGTACCAAATAATCAATTTAACTACCGTAATCTTCAAACCCAAAGAACGGGGTCAAAATCACCCCAATCGTAGAGTATGTACCACTTAACTCTGTAGGCCACGGCTATAAAAGTCAACTCTTTCAGTGGCTTTACAACCTCATACCGTATTCAGTTCGGGGTTGTCTCGTAAAAATTGGCATTACTTCACACTTAGAGGACACTTAAAATTCTTGTCGGGCCCGGTTTTTGCATCGGAAGTGGCAATTACCTGCCGCCGTCATGTGGACTTCTTTGATGTATGAGTATGTATAGAACTTTTGGGGCTTTTGGCGGGTGTTTTTGACCCTTGTCTATTTATTTATTTACTACTTTACTATGGTGATTGTAACGTGATGACTTTTGGAAGCTGACACTTGGCCTTAAAATGTTTATACTTTTTATGTTGGAATCCGGATAATAGTGAGTGAGTGAGCGATGGGTGAGTACGACAGGCTAAACATGGATGTGCCTGTAGCCCGCATATGTGGATCTCACTACCGCTTACCATCAGGTAGAGTGAGTTCATCTTGTTAGCCTATTATAAATAAAACTCGTCGCACTAACTTTATTTAAGATGTTAAACTATGAAACAAATATGACACTTAAGTTGCTACAATGAGGGTTTTCGCGTATGAGAAATCCACTAGATGTCAAGACGTAGACATAAGGTCTAACTGCTAAGTGATTGGTGAATATTGACATGTCTGTCAATGTCACGTCAAAAATAACCAATCATGACGCAGTTGGACCTCACGCCTACGTATTGCCATCTAGTGAATTTCTCATTCGCGAAACCCTCATTGTGCACTATTATAGGTCCTGCGCTATAGGGCTGATCTTCATTAAGATTGACTGCCATTGCTGGAATTCAGTTTGATATTCAGATGATTGTATGCTCTTTATTGATAAACCCGTTTGAATTAAAGTAATTACATTTACTTAACATTTACCATAATCATGTACCATATAATGATATTGAACTTGTTCGGTTGATTTTTTTTAAAGCTTCTCAGGATGACCTTACTCCGCCTGATGGTAAGCGGTCGTGAGGTCCAATGAGGTCGATTTATTATTATCAAACAACGACTAATGAAAAATTCAGCATTCAACTGTTCTAGGTATGAATGCCAATGTTTCATCACTTTTGCCAGACACAACAGATACAATCGCCTATAAAATTCCTTCCAAAACGTCAATACCGAGTACAGTCAACGAAAAAAGTGCTTGGCCCTTTGTGTCACGATATTTTGGGGGTCGCGCGATAATTCGCTGTCACAAAATCCTTTGTGGTCGGTGTAGGCTCAGTTATTTATGGAAGTTTTTTGTGCTGGACTTTGTGTTTCGTTAAAAAGGTCAAAACAATTCTTCTTATTATACCTCCCATTGGCTATATAGGGCAACAGCAAAATTAGTTGTAAACTCATAGAATGAATATATGTAAAGATTTTCACGGACTCGTGATATTCTATATAAACCAATTAGGCGTAAACGACCCAAATTGATTCGAATGACTGTTTTAAGCTAAAAAATTTCATTTTTATCAATATATTTAATTTACTTTCAACTAGTCCAGTAAAATTTTATCTATTGATATGTCTACTTTTTATCTATATTGACTACTCATTATATTCACGATTGAACAAAATTAGACAAATAAATTCGGCAAGATGAATTACATCACAAACGTTGATCGACTCGCCAGAACCAATTACAAACAACACCTATCAAGATTAAAGAGAGAAATATTGGTCCAAGAGAAATGGGAAACTGAGTATTGCAAGTTGTAATGGAAAAAGTGTGGCAACTCTGACTTTGTTGCTTTTGCTTTCGATACCAGGAGTAAGTGTACTTGTGTTTGCGACTGTAGCTTATTTGCTGGCTGCTTTGATTTGCAAGTTCGTTATTTTTCAGCTCATGTGCAGGTGGTAGTCGAGAATAGACGGGAGTGTCGAGCATTTGGTGAAGGCTGTATCCAAAGGGCCTACCATGAGTTGGCTATCACAAACTTACGTACGTTAAAAACTTATCGAGTTTTTTTCATACGGCCGATTTTTGTTCTTCGCGTAACCACCAGCGGCGCTGTACAAGTTTTTCATAGACATATTCACGTAGGCGATATCGAGTGCGTAAGTTTTAAACTCATGGTAGCCACACAGTAGTGGACTCACTTAAAACACAATCCTTACTAATGTTATAAATGCGAGAATGCAATAACAATTGCGGCGATATCGCAGCAAGCGCGCTTGCACGCTGCGAGCTCGCGACGATATCGCGGCAATATCGCCTCGCCGTAAAATCGCTCAAAAAAACGCTAGGTGTGAACACGCCGTCACGGGCAAGACAATACTATTATAACTCCTTACGGAAAATACATTGCAAATGTTGTCACTTCTCAGATTTATTACGGACTGTCAGTGGAATAAAGTTTCTTTTTTATAACGTTATTTCATTAAGCACGCCGAATTACACACACAAATACATTTCGAAAGAACTGAAACTAAACTTACAGGTATGCCAAAAGGATATCTCACTCGCACATAATACGCAAACACGAATATTCGTAGACTACCAAAATCAAAATGTATCTTTGATTTTACTGTGTCCGTGCATTTGCTCTGGCCAAAGGAAATTACAACTTTTAGTTCGAACACAACCGGTATATTTTAGTTTTACAGTAGGTATATATTGTACTGTTTGTACCAAAGCTACCAAGCACACATTGACTGTGAACATAACAGCATATTGGATTGCGGGAACACGATTTTGGCTAGTTGTGTAGGTATATACCATTCGTGCAAAGTATGTACATTTCATGTTAGGAATTGTCGGTTTTACACTTCAATGATTTTTTTCATTGAACAACTATATTTTTAAACCCACTGACTACCTCTTATTCAACGACAAAGTTTTGAAGAATTGATGATCTAACAAGAAGGGCACCACTTACTTAGAAATTTACGTAACTACTAAAAAGCCCTTGAAAATAATCCTTGTATTCTACGAAAATGTACGTACACAAATAGCATCTGTAGACTGCCTAAATCTAACCCTTTTCAGTGTATTTACCGTTGAGAGATGTTCTAAGCTATGTCTACATTGTATACGCTACCCTAGCCGCCTCTTATTGTGTGTAATAGTATCCGAGTTGACCTAAAAATCTTTGGAGCCCTCTAAATGTAGGGCTATCGATTTGCGAACCGTCGGGCCCTTTTATAAAGAGGTTCTATTATAATAGAACTATATTATATAATACCTCATTTTCATTAAAAGTGACAGTGTTAAAGATTTTTTTTCTCATGTCAACGTAGATTTAAAAATATATTTTATCACGCCTGCGAAATAGATAAGTTTAGTCATATGTTTATTCTTTTCTGATAGGACTGATTGTTTATTAGGTTTATAAATATCTGAACTTGAATCCTAAATTCTCAAAACGAATTATTCCATATTATCTTACATTGATTGCTTATCTAACTTGAAATTATTATTTAAACCTTACCTCAAGTAAAAGGTACTTTTACTAACTAAACTTTACATAATAACTAAAAGTAGGAGCACATATACAGATACAAAAGAGAGAACTTTGGAGTAGCCTCGTCATCATCTGGACTTGTGAGAGAGCAGATGGCTCTCACCTCAATGAAAAATCATTTAAATCACAGGATATAGACACGCGACAGCGTGTCAAAGCCAAGTTCAAGCAAAAGAACTGGCTAGCGGCAAGTTTATCATTAAATCATTATACGAACCACTTGGTGCCACTTAGACCCTTCTATAACTCAAAAACCATTTAACTAAAACACATGAAACGAAAATGTTTGTACACTTAGGAACTTACTTACTTAATTGCCACATTTTTTAAAATAACAGCGATTGTCATTTAAACTTGGAACTAATTTAGATCTTCATTATTTTTTGCGGCGAAACCCACATCTATACAAAAAAAATAATTGAACTTGGCTCTCGTTTTTTACATATATGTTTTTGGTGGGATAATTTTAACATATGTCCTCTTAATCCATTGAATACCGGTACAAAAGGGCCTTAGGAAGTGCCCGTAGCAATAACTCATGCTGTAATGGAGGCCTAGCTCATATACTAACCTAATGGTTTTAATTAAGATCTTTCGGACTTATGGGATAATTCTAAACGTTTTATTTTGGTGACTTATCGTTTTAGGTCTTTAAACGCCATTAGTGAACGTCCGTTTATTGGTAACTCATGTGTGTAAAATTATATTAAAGTTAGGCGATTAATATTTCTGGTAAGATTTTTCTGACTTTTGCACTCGGGGCGTATAAAGGCATTTGTGTGGCCCTTCAACATGAAGTAATCCCAATAGGTTATATTGTATTTGTGGACAGTCGACCTCATATTATTATGTGTACCTCTACGCTTACCATTAGATGAGTACGGTCATTCTTGACGCCGTAATAAAATAAAGATAAAACAATCCAATCAAAAACATAAATGTGAAATGAGAGCCAAGTTCAATATTATGATAATTGAAAGAAAGAAAGAAAGAAAAGAAAAGAAAGAAAAACATTTATTGATCACATACAATAGCACGATTTAACACACAATTACATATACAAGATAGTGATCAACAGGTTCTGCCTCAGCATGTGCTGCAGCGCCTGCTAGGACGCTACAGCGCTGATATTCTGGCAGAACCTATGATTGGTTAGTTAGAAAACCAAGAACATAGAAAATAAAATAAAAAAAAATAATAAATTAAAAAAGTAAAATTCATAAAGACAAAGACAAAGACGAAAAAAAAAAACAGGAACAAATTATTTACACTACGAAGGAAGTTACAGTCTTACAATACTAAATAACAAGAATAATATATACATATATATGAACACAATACAACTTAAATAAAACAGGTAACGATAATGGCATTTTTAAGAATTGATTCGGTATACAATTTAATTTAATTTAATTTAATCTAATTTAATTTTAATAATTCAGCGAGCCAATTCGCTTTATATCCAGAGCCAATATCCAACAAAGAGTATTGTCTATGGACGTTGGCTCCGGTTCGAGGGTCATGGACAAACACAAGAAAAAAGAAAAAAAAAAGTAAAGAAAAAAAAAGGGGTTCGCAAATACACAAACAACCAGAACATGTTGAGAGTGAATTATAAATTAAACTTTACATAAGCTGAGAATTTATGATAACAATTGAAGAGTAGATGCTGTTAGTATTATATCTCCTTGCGGGTAAGTGAGTGCGTTATTACAATGATCTGATAATTGCATAGTGTGTTACATTGCATAGTTATTAAAAAAGTTTGTGGTTGTGAGGTTATTTTGCAGGTTTTCACTAACGAAGCAGTTTTAACTTTTACAGACAGAGCGACAGCGTAAGGATATGTTTATACAAGTTAACAACCTGGCACATATAAGTAGCGAAATTAATGTACTGTGTGGAGCACACACAAAAGGTAGAGAACAGAAAGAAAGAAAAGAGAAAAAGATAAAAACGATGAAAGAGGGCGCTCGTTTGTTACCGGCGTATGGCAATGGCGTATATCCAGACTCGTGCTTGGCGTTGCGGCGTGCCCCAAAGTGACTAGCCACCTCCCCGGCGAAGACGTAGCCTGATGTGAATACCTAGTGATGTGAGTATTTAGTTTTTGCTCCTCTATTAGGTATTTTTTGAGTCGCTTTCTAAAACTGTGTATTGTTTCCAGGTCACGCATCGGTGGGGAAGGTCGTTCCAGCACTTAGTGGCCGCAAATCTGAAGGATCCCCGGAACGCCGCTGTACGATGTTTGGGCATGGTGAAAATGTTTGTGCAGGCTCTTTTGGGGTATCCTTTGTTATCCCTTGCCCACAGCAACTTATTATAGAGATATGTGGGTCTCTCTGTTGATATGACCCCGAAGAGCAGCGTGGCTAGGTGCACTCTCCTCCGTGCCTCCATTCTTATGACATTAGCAGCGTTTAGGAATGGTGTGACATGTGATCTGGGTGGGATGTGAAAGCAGAAGCGTGCACAGGCACTTTGAACCCGCTGCATTTTTTTCATGGTTCTTGTTAAGAGGCAGGGGCCATACACTGTATCACAGTAATTCAGCTTGGATAGCACAAGTGATTCACAGAGCAACTTCCGCAGGTCGACATTTAAGTAGGGCCTGATTTTGTATAGGAGGTTTAACCTGTAGAAGCAATTTCGGGTGACTTGTGCTATATGGTCTTCGAAGTTGAGTTGTCCATCCATAGTTATACCAAGATTTTTGGCTGAGTCCACACTATCGACTAATTGACCATTGATTTTTATGAGCAGAGGGAGTTTCTCATCATACTCACGTTTCGGCTAGAACCCGTTAGTAACAGCTTGGACTTTTGGGGTTTAGCACGAGGCGGTTGGAGTCACACCAGATAGCAATGCGGTCTAGGTCCTCCTGTATCCTCTCTGTCGCACTGATGTGATTGCTAGGTCGGAAAGAGTAATACAGCTGTAAGTCATCGGCATATAGATGATATTTGCAGTTTTTATTGTTGTAATGATGTCGGCACTGTATAGGGCGTAGAGGATTGGTCCAAGGGTGGAGCCCTGGGGACCCCCCGAGACACCTTCAGATGACTTGAGCATGACCTTGAACCATCCACCTTAGTTACCTCCACATACTGACTTCTGTTCGTGAGGTAGCTGTTGAACCACTTAAGTGCCAAGGGGTTAAGACCATAGTATGACAGTTTGGAAATCAAAAGGGCAGTATTAATAGAATCGAAGGCTCTAGAGAAGTCAAGCAATAGCAGAGCGCTTACCTCTCCCCGATCCCGAGCTGAGAGCAAGTTATCAATTACATCTGCCAGAGCTGTTGCTGTGCTGTGCCCCTTGCGAAACCCAGATTGTAATGGAGGTAACATGTTGTTTTGCTCTACATATTTGGTTAGTTGGTCGCAGACAATTTTTTCTAAAACTTTGGATAGACAGGGAAGTAGACTGATTGGACGCAGGTCACTCAAAGATGCAGGGTTGTTATTCTTTGGCAGAGGTTTTACCACTGCTAACTTCCATCTATCAGGGAAGATTCCTTTGGACAGTGACAGATTGATTGCATTGGTGAATATCCTTAATGATTGTGGCAGAGTTAGCAGGATCATCTCTAGTGATAAGCCATCACTGCCTTGAGCATTGGATTTTAAGGCTTTTATGGTACTCAGTACTTTGTCTTCGGTAACTGTGCTCATGGAAAACGTTGCCTCACTGAAACGGTGGTGTTCATAGTAACTGAGCTGTGATATAGATACTTGTCCATCTCCAGGAACTTTGAGGAAGTGGGTGTTTATACAGTTGGGGTCATCGAAGATGGGGTGCTGTCTAGATGTTTGTTACCATGGATGACAGATTTTTTAGATTGTACCATAGATTTTTCGGGTTTTTTATGTTTGCTAAGATGTGGTTTTTGAAAAAAAAAATTGCCTTGGTTGTTGACAAAAACGTTCAACGACAAAAGAAGTGAGATCTAAATGGGTGCCAAGTTCAATGGTCAACCCAGAAATTTGTTTATAAGTAACACTTTAACATACCTATGTTAAAGCACAACCCCTTAGTTCTAAGTACGTAGTTGACATAGTTGTCAAGAGATGTCGTTATCCTTTTTTAAATCGCGGTATCAATATTTTTCTCCGGCTCCATAAGTACAGGAGCCTTTCTTTGAATAAATGTGTCCACTATCTAACTGCGTTTTAGTACAATTTGGGTCATACCCCAAACATTGGTCCTTCTAGAGCCGGATTCTTTTCAGTTCAGAATCCAGGTTGGATAGTGGTTCATCTAGTTCGGATCCTTGTCAGTTCAGGATCCAGGTCTACCGAGACCTCTTTTTGTCAGTTCAGAGTCCACGGTTGGACTCCAGCGTACTTGCAGTGGATCGCTGCAGCAAAGTGGTACGCTGCATCAAGCGAGCTATCGAGAAGATCACTGGAGTGCATCTGTCGTCATCACTCGAGGGTCGAGCGCACTACGTCATCAAGAGGTAGACGTCATCATTGGGAGGCTTCTTCTTGCTACGTTTGTGACGTAATCCTGGCGGTGATAAACATCGAGTTCGGAAGTTCTATGTATAAGTGTGAGTGCAGTGAAAAATCGTGAGTACAATTTTGAACCTTATTGTTATGAAGACATTGACTTTGAAGAAATTTAGTGATTTAGTTTAACTTAGAAAATTTAGCTTAGCGTGTGTTTAGGACTTAGAATATTTTTATGAAAAACGAAGGTACGGGGAATCCATGCCCGATTTTCCCTCGACAACAAAAAGACTTGTAAATTTTTATTTTATTTTCAATATTCAATAAATTTTAAACATGGAGAATATTATAAGTGTTCAGAGCGAATTGTTAAGATCAATAGAGCGAGGTTATATTAATTTCAAAAAGAGTCCTAAGGACAGATTAACTTTAGAATATATAGAAGCAAAACTAGAGAACTTAGAACGAGATTGGTCATTATTTCACAAAAATAATACCAAACTTTTTGAATGCTTTATTTCTATTGATGTTGAGAATTGTTGTTATGTACAGGAAGATGTGTATGATAAGTGTGAAGACACCTACATTATTTATAAATCTATTATGAAAGCAGAACTTAACAAATTACTGTCAGAATGTAAGAGCTCTAAAGGTAAGGATAGTACTGCAGTCAGTTCCTTTGTAAAATTGCCAAAAATATCAATTCCCTTGTTCTCTGGTAAGTATTTTGAGTGGCCTACGTTCAGAGACTTGTTCATTTCTCTTGTGGATGGCAACAAGTCTTTAGATAACGTCCAAAAACTTCATTACCTTAAAAGCCATCTCACAGGAGAAGCGGAACAGTTGATCAGGCACACTCCAATTACAGGAGCCAATTATCAACAATGTTGGGAATTGTTGGATAAGAGGTACAACAATAAAAGGTATCTGTCAAACTGCATTCTCAAAAGGTTGTTTGCCCAAAAGAGTCTACATTTTGAATCGGCTTTAGGATTAAAGGAAATTTTAGACAATACCTCCGATTGTATGAACGCATTGCGAAATTTAAATGTAAACGTGACTACATGGGATTTAATAATAATTCACATTGTCACCTTGAAACTTGACCCTGAAACACGTAAACATTGGGAATTAAACGTATCTAATATCGATTCTTGCGAGTTGCCAACTCTCAAACAGTTCTACGAGTTTATGGAAGCTCGATATAGGGCACTGGAGTGTTTGGATTCCAGAAGAACGCATCCTCCTCCAGACAATATAAAATCTTTTCTGGCAACTAATACGACTAATTTACGTTGCGAATTTTGTAAGGCAGATCATAAACTTTGCTTTTGTAAAGAATTTGTAGGACTGAATTATAATCAAAGGAGAGATTTTGTGATACAAAATAAAATGTGTTTCAATTGTTTAGGCGGCAATCATACTGTATACGTTTGCAATAAGGTCACGACTTGTAGAATCTGCAGGCGACGTCATCACACTTTACTCCACTCAACTTCCACAAACCAGAACAACATCAACTCATCTTCTAAATCTCATTCACCTAGAGCAAGTACATCCAACACTAATGTTACTCACGTCGTTACATGTCTATCAACGGATAGAGTACAGAGATCAAAACAAGTTCTGCTAGCCACAGCGCTGGTAATTGCTGAGTCTAGAACGGGAGACCGACAAACAGTACGAGCTTTATTAGATCAAGGCTCCCAAGGCTGCTTTATTACAAAGCTGCAGTACAATTCTTAAAATTGAAAAAGGAATTAGTTCAAGAAGTGGTATCTGGTCTAGGCGGTAATAAACCTTTGATTACAAGGGGCCAAGTTCAACTTGTCATACAGTCACGGACGAATCCCCTGTGCAAGATACCTGTCAAAGCATTTGTAGTCCAAAATATAACTTCGTCACTACCGGAAAAATCAGTGCAACCAGTCAACTGGGTAGAACTGAATTACTTACCATTGGCAACTCGTCCAAAGAACTTTACAGGCTTTCAGGAAACGATGGTCCCAGGACTGGATAACATAACTCGTGTAGTCACGTAGCACACAAAAGGTTCTTTATGTTTCAAAGTTATGTATATTACCTATAGCAGATCTAAGGAGATATTATATTATTATTGTTATTGTTTAGTACAAGTTGTAACTGTTTAATTTAGGTCAGAAGCTGTTTTTTAATTCGTTTTTTGTATTTCTCTATAATATTTAGTTCAATTTTGAGTACCTATTGTTTGTTTATTGTATTGAATCTTGTCAGTAAGATTCAACGGGGGCGGCATGTTAAAGCACAACCCCTTAGTTCTAAGTACGTAGTTGACATAGTTGTCAAGAGATGTCGTTATCCTTTTTTAAATCGCGGTATCAATATTTTTCTCCGGCTCCATAAGTACAGAAGCCTTTCTTTGAATAAATGTGTCCACTATCTAACTGCGTTTTAGTACAATTTGGGTCATACCCCAAACACCTATCATATCTTCTTATAACATAAGATAATGTATGGTGGTAGCCTATGAAGGTCTGTCTTGGCTAGTTTTTCATATATGAATTATAGCCGTCGCAAGTTCTAAGCCTACAAGTATTTGTCGGTTAAATTGTAACTACTGTTGATTCTGATATCTTTACCTCAAGTGCTTAAGCTACTTAACACGGGATCAGTGGTATTTCCTGATGGTCACTGCATTCGTTGCTGTCCATCAGGGAAAAGAAAGCTAGTATTATGTGTTACAAACAAATAAAAAGGTTCAAACCTATAAGGAAAACATCTTAATCTCATAATGTTTCAACCACATCGATTATGGCTTCCTCTTTACAGTCGATAGCGCTACCCAATCCGCTTCACGATTCAAGTTAATTTTGCTAAGTTCCCTCGATAAGGTCAAATAGCCACGCGTTAACATAATGTTTATGTATGAGCACCGTTCTTATTACACCCGTTAAATGTATGGCTGGCGACGAAAGTGAAATAGTGAGGTTTGGCTGATGAAAGTTCTGATATCGATAATCAGTTCTTTTATCGATAACTTTTTTTTTTATAAAATGCTAACAAGATGACCTCACTCCACCTGATGGTAAGCGGTAGTGAGATCCGAATATGAGGTCGACTGGCACAATAGATCGTATTGAGCCTGTCGCACTCACCCTGAAGGCCTGCTTAAATGCTGTTTCACGCCCCGCCTAAAGAGCCCGGGATCATAGGAGGGAGGGAAAACATGAGCTGGAAGGGCATTCCATACCTTAATGGCACTAATCGTATGATGCCGTTTATCGAGTAAAAAAATACTCCAGTATAGCGAAGTTGGCTTAAAAATTGCCTACGTCGTTTCTCGGTGTCTAATTTACCCTTGTGTCAAATATTATTTCAATTCAATTCTGTAGCGCGACTGATAGACAAACAGACAGAATTGTGAGGAGTGAGAGCCGTCCGCTCCTCCGCAATTCAGTTGATGATGACAAAGCTACTCCAAGCCATTATCGTATGTCAGTTAGGAAAAAAATGTGATATTAATAATGATTGGACGAGACTTATGTTGAATGATACCCGGTTAATATGACTCCTTAAAAGAGTATAAAGAAAGCTAAGGATATTTCAAAACGCCTAACGCATCAGTCAGGGGATACCAGTCACAACTATCTGTCCGGTGGTTGGTGAACGGTATACGGGTAAGCGACCCCGGCTCCTCTCGAGGAGCCGGGGTCGCTACTATCGACTCAGTCCAAATCATCCGAGGCCACAGTATCCTTCCTCCCCTTTTCCTTCCCCCCCGTCATATTTCCTTGCTGCTCGTGGGAACAATGACCTTGTTAAAACAATGCACAAGACAGCCTGCCTACCCCTCTGGGAAAAAGGCGTGATCTTATGTATGTAACGCATCAATATCTACATACGTATACCGATCGAGTATCTGTATTAATCAATGCAAAAGTACATTGATTTTCAATAGGATTTGCATTACGCTTTACTTTTGTTTGATTTACTGCTTGATTGATTGTTTAAAGATAGTCCAAACCACCGTGTTTCAAATCGTCATTAAATTATTTTTCCATCAGTTTAAATGTGGCTGCAGTAAGTCATTATGTTCTTAGGGAAATCATTGTAGCACTTTTATTTACTGATGTTTTATATGACATATCTTTACTATAGCATCTTTGGTCGATCCTGTTTTACAAGCGAATTTTATCGATACTAAGGCGATGATTTCAGCCATGGCGGTCGATCTCAATTGAGATCAGCCAAGTACGCAGGACATATTATAGTGCACAAGTGTGCGCGCAAACACAAGTGCACTCTCTATTCCCTTACTCTCATAAATTGGTGAGACGGCAATCCGACATGACCGATGAGAGATCGGGCGCAGGACCACCGGCTTAACGTGCTTTCCGAGGCACGGGCGTTTAACCGCCAACTTCCTAACTCCGGCCTGAGTAATTTGATTACAGAAAAATTCACACAAAATTTGCCCGACCCCGGACTCGATCCGGCGACCTCTCGTTCCTATCGCAGCACTTGCTACCAATAGACCAACGAGGCAGTATTCTATCGATATTTGTGTATCGAGCTACAACCCTAACCAGTAATACCCTAGCTGAATAAGTTTGCGTTAGCAATAGGTATTAGGCTACGGGCTGTATTTGGCTGGCAAATTTTTGCACCAAATGGTTTAACTCTAGTTTCCTCATTTCAAATAATCCGGAAATAAGGTCTAATATTCGTTATGATCGTAAGCCTCAAGAATAAATTCAGAACAGATTTTACATAGAAACTTTTACAAGATTTTTTTCCCCCTTCCCCTCGCCTGTCATCGCGATCAGAAGTGTTTAACTGTGCTCCGTTTTGAATTTAATATTTACAATATAAAAGTGCCTTCCGCTATAGAAATAAGTGCTTTTCACAGTCAGTATTGTGCGTGAAGACAAGTAATTGAAAGCAAAGAACATCCACGAAAAAGACTGACTATTTGCCTAATAGTCAACGGCCGAATAAAGTAAGGTTATAATCTTCTGTCAACTTAAGTCACAATAACATTACGGTCGGCTTATTTCAACGCTCGAGACTGCCAATATAAAAACCATAATACGGGCGTTTTACATAGCTCGATTAGCACAAAAGGTCGCTCAATACCTTCAGAAATAATAAAAGGTCGACTTACACACCGCGGGCGGAATAAAGGACGATTTACACATAGCGTACCTGAATTAAAGTAAGCAATTATAGACCCATTTCTGTCCTACCAGCCTTGTCGAAGATTGTTGAGAAGCTAATGAATACACGACTTATAAACTATATGAATAACTTCAACATACTTTCTTCCTCACAGTTTGGTTTCAGGCGAGGCAAATCAACGGAAGACGCAGTTATTGGCCTCAGCTCCTTAATTTCTGAACACGTAGATGCTGGAAAAAAATGTGTAACAGTGTTCTTAGATATAAAAAAAGCGTTTGATACCGTATCTATCCCAGTGCTTATATATAAGTTGGAGAAAATAGGCGTGCGGGGGGCGGCTCTGGATTTGTTCAGTAATTATCTTCAAAATAGAGAACAAGTGGTTAAGGTAGAACAGCACATAAGTGGAAAAGTTGGCGTGTCATACGGGGTCCCTCAAGGTAGTATCCTCGGACCTACCTTGTTTTTGCTTTATATCAATGACCTCTGTGATATGAGCATTAATAAGGCCAAAATCTTTTCCTACGCTGATGACACTGCCATTGTTTTTGAGGGTACCACGTGGAAAGACGTCAAACTCAATGTTGAGACTGGGCTGGCTCAAGTAGCTAAGTGGTTAACAGGAAATTTACTTACTCTAAACACCTCCAAAACGGACTATATTTGTTTCGGCATAGATAAACGATCGCAACCTGACACCAACTACAGCATAACGATCCATACTTGCAGATCTCATTGTTGTGGTCAGACCTGTAACTGTCCTACCATTAACAGATCTAATCATGTAAAATACTTAGGTGTTATGATAGACCAGAGACTCTCGTGGTACTCTCACCTCGAACATGTCGTGAACAGGGTCAGGAAGCTAACTTGGATTTTTAAATCACTACGTCATGTCGTGCCCAGAAATATTAACCCACAGATCACTAACAACCATCTCCTAAATTATGTATATATCTCCCTCGTGCAGTCAATATTAATCTACTGCATCTCGGTATGGGGGGGTGCAGCAAAGACCCGCTTTATTGACTTAGAAAGAGCTCAACGTGCGCTCATTAAAATTATGTACTTCAAGGAAAGAAGATTTCCAACTGAAACCTTATATAAAGAATGTAATCTTCTTTCAGTCAGAAAGTTATATATCCTAAATTCTGTCATTAAAAAACATAAAACACTTACCTTTGATCCTACCACACAGACACGAAGAAGAAGAGCAGTCAAAATTGAAACAACTAAATGTAGAACCAAATTCGCTCACATGCAGTACAGGATAAAATCCTCAGTCTTATATAACAAAAATAAATAAAGAAACATGTATATATGATAAAAATTCATTTGAGTGTAAAAAACTGATTACTGATTGGATAAAAACTAAAAATTATATCGAGACGGAAGAGCTATTAAACTAGTAAGAAAAAACATGAGAAGATACAAAACACACATAGATGCACACAAACACAAACACACACACACACACACACACCCCACACACAAACACACACACACACACAAACACACACACACACACACACACACACACACACACACACACACACACACACACACACACACACACACACACACACACACACACACACACACACACACACACACACACACACACACACACACACACACACACACACACACACACACACACACACACACACACACACACACACACACACACACACACACACACACATACATACACTATATTATTTATTTATCATTACATCATAATCGCATACAAACTATATTATAATTTAGACTTTAATTTACATATACACTTTACTGTAATTTTCTGATATGTTAAAACTCTAGCTTATATGGAAGGGCGGAGATTTCTAACACAGGCTCCTGCTTAAAAGGAGTCTCCAACCACAAATCAATGTATCCAAGTCTTTTGATGAATAAAAACTATATATTTATTTATTTTTATTTACAAGACAGATTAATAGAAGGTAGCATTTAAATCTCAATAAACAATTACCAATCTAAACTAACTTTTTTATTATATTGTTACGACCACGAGGGACCGGGCAAGCGGAATTAGTCTTATCGTCGTATGGATAAGGTCTATATTTGCTTGCACGGTCGTAGCGAGCTCTAGCGTGTTCTAGAATAATAATAATAGTGTTACAACCACGAGAGACCGTGCAAGCGAAATTAGTCTTATCGACGTATGGATAAGGTCTATATTCGCTTGCACGATACTACGTCACACACTCTGGTCGGTCGGAGCAAGCTCCAGCGAGTTCTAGAAATTTCGATCCCCGCGAGAATATTCTCGACGCCACGCGAAGAGCTGCGTCTCTGGGTATAAAAGCGGGATGTACGACGCGACGGGACAGTTCCGATTTGGAAAGCGAAGCGAATCAGTCTCCTGCGAACTAGAAGTGATCGAGTGCGTTACCTGCGAATAGTTTCAGTGAAATTCAGTGTTTTAGTGTGATTCAGTGCTTTAGTGTAATTTAGTGTTCCGTGTTTAGTGTTGTAATTAAGTGTTTTTAATTGTGTTTTTAAGTGTTTAATTGTGTAATTGTTAGTCGACAAATAAATTAATTGTCTTTTGGCGTATCTTGAATTTAACGTACCCTGTTCCCGCAACAATATTAATGCAAATATAACGGAAAAAATCTCATCATCTATTTTGTGAAAATCGAATTCAACAATATAAAACTGTGTCACAATGTTATTATTACCTAGTTTGATATTAAAAATGTCCTCCTATCCTATTGCTTGTGACGCTTTTTACAGCGAGGCATTTTCATAAAAAATCATTTCACGTGTAGTGTAATCCATATAGTTTTAGTGGTTTTGTCCCCGAGAAACTACTGCACATTTTTTTTATAATAGGCTAACAAAATAACCTCACTCCACCTGATGGTAAGCGGTAGTGAGATCCAAATATGAGGTCGACAGGCATAATAGTCCATATTTATTGAGCCTGTCGCACTCACCCTGAAGGCCTGCTTAAATGCCGTAAAAATTTTAAGAGTCCCCATAAACGATACTTTTAAATATAATTGACGTCTAGGATAACCTCATTCCACCTCATAAGAAGCGACCGACGGCTCCACATAAAAGGTATATTACTGTGGACTCTTACATAGTCACTTCCGCACTTATATCAGTAAGGATTCTCACCGCAGCCATCTTGCAGTGTCCACAAAATATAGGTGCACGTCTAAACGAACTTCGACCGAGCGAAAGTGCTGTGTTCGTGTTTTGAAAAGCGCATCGCAGTTTGCAGACTCTCATATCCGTCACGGAAATTTGACGCCATTCTTGTGGACATTTTAAAAACGTTTTTCAAATAAAATGACCCAGTACACTGAATGTGTGTGGCGTTCCGATTTGTTGCGATCTATTTGGTGTTGATTCAGAATATTTGGCACACAATATTTGTGTACGCTGCGAAACTAAATTGTAGCTACAGGAAATATTGAAAAACAAACCCGACTATGAAAATGTATGACATTTGAACGAGGTTCAGATTCATAACCTAAACTCGAACATATCATCTAAAACCGTGAAATGTACCGAGTCTACAGTGTATTATTTACTGCTACGAGCAAAAATGCTTACTGAAAAGTTGCTACATACAAAAAAAAATGAGTATAGTGAAAATGTAGATATATTAAATAACAAAAAGTTTTATTCAGCAACTTAAATACTATTTTGCTAGCCAAGTAAAAAAGTACATTGCAATAAGTTTTACATGTAAGTCTTTCTGTGACTATAAGGCAGTTATTATTTCCAATACACAAAATAAAATGGGCAAAAGGATAGAAATCACGTTCTATCGAGATCATCCTACCTGCAAACGGTACTTAGGCGGCACCGTTGCGATAGACCAGCATTTATCTTCGTAATGGTCCCACTAACCTTTTGCCTTAGAAAAATAACTTGTTTTATTCGTCTGTGATTTCCGTTCATTCTTGTGGATTCCTTTCGCTGAAACCTTTTTGGGAGTTGTGTGTATTTATTGCTATGTCTTATGCTGATATTTGTTTAAGTGTTTACTCAGTTGATGTCCGGGAGAAGTAGTTTCTGAGACTTGTGAGATGCTGGGTATATTGTGAGAAATATTTAGGGATGAGAGCAATCCACTCCCCCGTAAGTCCGGTGATGATGACGAGGCTACTCCAAGCCATCGTCTTATCTCAGTCAGGAAAAAAGTGAGAAATATTGTAACTTTGAAAATTTACAACATAATTATCTCTCGGATAGTTTTTGGGCTGAGATTCAAAGTCTAGAAGTTATAGTCAATCAATCAATACATAGTATAAAACAAAGTCGCTTTCGCTGTATGTCCGTATGTATGCTTAGATCTTTAAAACTACGCAACGGATTTTGATGCGGTTTTTTTGATGTGAAGAATGATTCTTAAGGAAGGAATGTATGTAAAATTTACCCGAAGCGAAGCGAGGGCGGGTCACTAGTTAGAAATAAATATCACACTACGTACGTTGGTTAAATTCTTAGCGACGTTGCAATTATGTTTTAAAGAACATTGAGTGATGGTCTATAGATTAGAAACTTGAGTTTCGAATATACAGTTGTTACCTTTAGTTTAGATAATTTGATAGCTTCAAAATAATTATTTCGCCGTGTTGCCTGACTTCGTATGCAGAAATCTGTAAACGTCCAGGATATTTACCCTGTTCTTTTATTTTAATGAGTTGTCAACTAAGTGTGGACCCATGCTCATGGTCGGGAGTTTATTAAAATAAAACAAGATGGTAAATATCGAGGACATATTATTCTAGTGTTACTATGACAGTTAAGAGTTAGTACCTATATAAATTCAGTGAAGTAGTGTTGTAATTAAAACGGAATTACTTTGTAAAATAGGGCTTTAATAAACAAAAACTTAACAGAGCTAAAACGGCGCGAACGGGGTAAAAGTGAGAAGAAGGCGCGAACGTTTGACAGCTCAGTAGCACTAACAATTTGACAAGTGAAGGTGACATTTATATTTTTAATTTACTACAACATGCCCTCCAAATTAAAAACCTTCCTTGTCTAACTTTAAACATTTGCTATATAATCCAAACACATAGAATAAGATACAATTTAACACAGCTTTAAACTTATACATACAAAACAACTAAAATATTACAATAGTAAGTATGCTAATACAATAATCAATTACAAATTAACATTAGACCCAGCTTGTCTCTAAGATACTGAAATCTAATTCGAGGAAGAGCTTTTGTAAATATATCAGCACACTGCTCAGTTGTACATAAATACTTTACATCTATTTCCTTATCCTGATATTTTTCTTTGATAAATTTAAGCTTTACATCTATGTGCTTACATCTTTGTGAAAGTCTACATTTTTAATTACAGATATAGCACTTTGGTTATCTACACATAAACAAATTGAGTCCTGATTAAAAGCATCAATATCAAGTAACAATCTCTTAATCCACAAAGCTTCTTTGGTTGCAGAACACGCCGCCATAAATTCTGCCTCAGTTGTAGAAAGAGCAATGCTTTGCTGGCGTTGGGTAGCCCAGGTGATAGCGGCACCATTTTTGATGAAAACATACCCAGTAGTTGATTTTCTTGAATCTTGATCAGCCGCATAGTCAGAGTCGCTGTAGGCATGTACTATATTGTTCTTCAATTTTGAGTAATATAGTCCATAATCTTTAGTTTCCTTTAAGTACTTCAGTATCTTTTTCACAACTGTCCAGTGAGTATTATCATAACAGTCAAGATAGCGACTCACTAAGCTAACTCCATACATAATATCTGGTCGACTTACAATAGCCAGGTGCATAAGTGACCCAACTGCTTCTCTATATGGAATCTTCTGTTCAGGTACTACATTTTTCTTTTCCAAGCTACTATGAGGATCTATGGGAATACTACAACCATTAGCGTCATTCATGTTGAATTTTATAAGTAGCTTCTCAATATAATTCTTCTGATGAATGAACATGTGTCCTTCAGACCTTTCTATTTGTAATCCCACAAAATTCTTTGGCTCCATGGTCTTTATTTCAAAATTTTCTTTTAATTTATTTATTACCTTATTTATAATAGCCATATCTTTTGTTATTACTAATCCATCATCAACATACAATAACAAATATACTTTGGCCCCATCTATAAGAGCTGTGTAAACACATTGATCAGAGTGGCTATTCACAAAACCAAAACTATTCAATACAGTTTTGAATTTATTATTCCAACAGCGTGGAGCTTGTTTTAACCCATATAAAGCCCTTCTCAATTTACAGACATATCCTGGTGGAGCTACTACACCATCAGGTAGTTTCATGTATATGTCTTCAGTAATGTCTCCATAGAGGAAAGCCGTTTTGACATCAAACTGTACCATCTGTAAATCATTTTGACATACTTCTGAAAGTATGATTCGAACCGAATCATATCTTACTGTTGGAGAAAATGTTTCTGTGTAATCAATTGGAAAACTCTGTGAACATCCTTTGGCACAGAGTCTAGACTTATAGATCAGACCAGATGGCTCGTCTTTTAAACGGAAGACCCACTTACAGCCAATTATCTTCACTCCTGGCGGTTTCTCCACCAACATCCATGTCTCATTCAGCTCGTGTGCGTTCAATTCTTCCATTATTGATTGTTTCCATTTGTCTCCATCCTTTGATGATACAGCTTCATGATATGTCTGCGGCACATCATGTTGTTCCGGAACTGCACCTTTACAAAGGTAAGTATTAGATTCCTGCCTTTTCTTAGATCTAGTTGTAATATTACTACGCTGTACTAATTCAATTTTTCTTTCAGGTACATAAAGCGCATCATCATAATCATCAGACTGAGAAGACTCATTACCATCTGTGGTTACTGACATATCAGTAGACTGACAGTTGTTGTCCAGTGAACTTTCTTTTTATTTCAGAACGGAGTTCAATCGGTTGAGTCTGACAATTTGTATTAATATTCTCAACTGTACTCATAGGAATAAAAACATTATTATCATGCAAAGAATTTTCCATAAATACTACATCTCTGCTTATTATTACTTTATTTGTTTTTGGATTTATCAACTTATAGCCTTTAGTAGTTTCACAATAACCAATGAAAGTCATTTTACTTGCCTTTGATCTAGTTTCTGTAGTTTTGCTTGTGGTGTCTTAACCATGGCATCACATCCAAAAACTTTTAAGTGACTCACATCTGGCTTCTTCCCAGACCATATCTCCTCAGGTGTGGCATAAGAGAGTGCACGGGTTGGGCAGCGGTTAGTGATGTAAGCTGCTGTAGCCACGGCTTCTGCCCAGTACTGTTTCTGTAAATTAGAATTAATTAGCATACAACGTGCTCTCTCCATCAGTGTGCGATTCATGCGTTCAGCCAGTCCATTCTGCTGAGGAGTATATGTATTAGAAGTTTGATGTATTATTCCTGCTTTCTTTAAAAAATCTGAAAATTCATTACTTAAGTATTCTCTTCCATTATCAGAACGCAGACATTTTATACTGCAGTTACATTGGTTCTCTACTAAGGCTTTATATTCTTTAAACTTTGAGAAAACTTCTGATTTATTATTTAAAAAATAAACATATACTTTCCTTGTATAATCATCGGTGAATGTGACGAAGTACCTCGCTCCTCCAAGTGATTTAACCTCTAGTGGTCCACAGACGTCTGAATGCACCAGCTCCAGAGGTTGCTTGGCTCGGGAACCTTGAGCTGGAAACGGCAGCCTGGACTGTTTTCCTTTTTGACAGGGTTCACAGATCATCTTGGTTTCATTTTTAGTTAGCTTCACTCCATCAGTACTTTCAGTCAACTTATTCAAATCTTTGAAATTCAAGTGAGCCATCCTTTGATGCCACAGTAACAAATCAGTCTCATTTGCTTTACAGTTGTATGCTGATATAGTGTCGGTATTCAGCCGGTACATATTATTGATGAGATTTGCGGTTGCTACTTCACTCTTCATTTTATTGAATATTTTACAGCAATGGTCGGTGAACTGAACAGAACATCCATTTTTTATCATTTGACTAACCGAGAGAAGGTTGGTTGCCAATTCTGGTACATACAGGACATTTTTAACTTGAATAGTATGCCTTGCTCCATCTTTTTTTTACCTATTATGTTTAGGTCACACTTGCCACAACCCTTAACCTGAAGCATTTTGTTATTAGCTATCTTTATATTTGTGATCGGAGGAGGTACAATATCATACAGCCAGTCTTGCCTCATTGACATGTGCATAGATGCTCCTGAATCTATGTACCAACCTTCATCATTCTTTGTTGTTGCGGAGAACACAGCTACATAACCAGAATCCTTGTTTTGTTCCTTCTCATTTCTCTTCTTCAACTTGCAATCTCTACTCACATGACCAAAGCGGTTGCAGTTGAAACATCTCGGGCCCTTCTTATGACTTTGCTGATTGTGCTTAGGCTTACTTTGCTTTGTGTAAAGTGCATTATCAAAACTAGGTGATGTTATTTCTTGAAGTAGCTTTGTCTTTATTAAGTCTGCACTTATTTTAACACCGGAGCTCTCTATACCCATAATCATTGGCTTATAGGTATCAGGCAAGCCAGCCAGCATCAGTGTGCCGAGCCATTCATCATCCACTTTGAAGTGAATATTTCTAAGCTTATGGGCAGATGTCATTATTTTGTTGACATACGCTTCTACACTATCGCTGTTCTCTAAAGTAGTGTTTATTAGGTCCTTTAAGAGTCCTACCTTTCTAGTCAATCCACTATCTTCAAAATGCCTTGGTGAGATTTTGCCAGACTTGTTTTGCATTAATCGCATCTTGTATATGTACGTACAGAATTGGATCGATTAATAAGATGAGCTTCGACTTCGCCTTGACATCTTGCTTCACTGATTTAGGATCGGTGGCGTCTGGTTCGTTTTCCAAGCATTCATCTAAGTCTTCGTGCTGCAGGTATGCTTTGACGGCAAAACTCCAGTTTGACCAATTGTCTCGACCCGTGAGCTTGGGTATCGACATAAATGAGTTGCTGTTCATATTTATATTGATAGTAAGCTGAAAATACGGAAGAACTCGCGAACCGGTAACTTGCAAAATGCCGGGTTATGCCCGCGGTCTTGTTACTGACTATTTTCGATGCTTTTTACGATTGACTGAATATTTACGCGACAGATTATATCTGGGCCCATAACCTGTTGTAATTAAAACGGAATTACTTTGTAAAATAGGGCTTTAATAAACAAAAACTTAACAGAGCTAAAACGGCGCGAACGGGGTAAAAGTGAGAAGAAAGCGCGAACGTTTGACAGCTCAGTAGCACTAACAATTTGACAAGTGAAGGTGACATTTATATTTTTAATTAACTACAACAAGTAGAAAAGTGTCTATACCCGAGCCGTTCTTAGAAGACTGATTTGACACTTTTATTTTATATTTTGCATTTATCCTTGTTAAGAGGAACATATTTAGCGAATCATAAAGAAGAACTTTTTAAAAATAAGACTTTATTTCAAAATGTCAAATGCACCTAATATCTAATTATTTGTCTTTATTACCTAAAATAATTGAATTATAAAAAGAAAACGTAAAATTTCCACTCTGTATTACGCTTTTACAAGGTTACGCCGTTTGACACGTTTTCATAGTGACGTAGTGGGTAATACTCACCAGGTATTTTTTTAAAGTAGGATGAAGGATTTAATAAGTATTGTATTTTAAAAATAAATTTATTTATAAATAAGGAACTTAAATTCAATCTTTTGGATGTGAATTAATGTTATTAATAAAAAATTGTTATAGTTAGACCTTGCTTGGTTATAAAGTGGAAATAACTGTTACTTATATACTTCGGCAATTTTACCGTTGTCCCTCTCTAGTGCAGTCAGTCTGACATGTAGCAAATCGGCCAACTTAGAGCGGCTCTGGTATAGTTATGTTTTGATACTTTCATCTAGAAAAATTACATGAAAGAATATAAAAAAATACGTGTGGCACTCGGGGACTGCCGCGGTATAGCTATTGCATAGCATCGTCCGATTTCGGAGCAGCTCGTCTCGATTCGTGCGAGTTTCGTAGAGTCGTACAATACGTCTAACGGCACGCACACAAACACCGTGCCGAAGTCTACCGAACTGAAACGACGTTAGACGGTTGTGAGGTTATTTTCGTTACGGAATTTCAAGGTAAAAGCTATGCAATAGCTTAAAAATAGTCAGCATACGCCTATTTTGTTCGTATTTGGCTTTTAGCTGAAACAATATCACTTTGTTCCACGAAATGCGTTGATATAATAGGTAGATTAAAAATTAACCGAATACTTATTGGATGAAAGGTAAAATTTTTCTTTTACTGAATATTCAACCGAAATTTTAATAAAACATCCAAAAGAATATGAATTGAAATCGTTGCTCTTTTCCTCATTTTTCTTATTTAAAACAGATAACATTTCCCTTCTGTGAATGTAGAAATAACGTTATTATTTTTAACGAGATTTATTTGAATCTTATTACATTTTATATTTATGCTTCTTCCACGATCCTCGAATATATTTCCAAAATCTCAAATGACATACTATTAATAGAACAGAATAAAAAAGTATGTAAATAAGAAAATAATATATTTTTCCTTATACGTTTATGTAGAAAGTATTTAGCCGTTAAATTGCCGTCAGACGTCATTGTTACAAAGTAGGAGAATCACGATACCATATTAAACATACCATATTAAATTTAGAGGGCTAAGAATAGGCAGTTATATATAACATAACATACATACATAGAATCACGCCTTTTCCCAGAGGGGTAGGCAGAGATCACTTCCTGTCATGTGCTACGGTCCTGGCACACCACTTTCGCTTTTTCCACATCCATCAATCTCTTTATACATGCTCGTCGATTACGGGTACTATTATTTTAACCTTTCTTCAAGATTCAACCTATTTGGTCATGGAGTCTATCTAGGTTTTTCCCAAGTAATATATAAAATTGTATTTTTAGCTTTTCATCTTTAATCTATATACCTAATCCATTAGTAGGTACCTCATACGTCTCATAATGGTAACTCTCGATTGTTCCAGATAGATTGTTTAGTAGTTATCAGATAGCCTATTTGCCACTAAGTATAAGATAAGCTGGTAAACTTAGCTCTAAAGGGATGATAAAAAGATATTGCCGATAAAGTGTGTTATGTGTTTGAAAAATCATTTAATTAATCTTAGGGTCAGGGAGTGAGGTCATTCTAAACGCCAGATGTAAGAAACCTTTTTAATGAGTCGCTTTCGTCGAATATTTAATATAGTATAAAGAAAAGAGAGAAAAAAAGAAAAATGTTTATTGACTACAACAAAGTCTTGAAAAGATACAATGATACATAAATACGCAAGACATAAAAACTCAACTCAAACAAAGAAATATCACACAAAGACAAGGACTAGAAGTGGTCAACGAGGTACAGGCCTCAGCATGTGCTACATCAAGCTGAAGACCGCTGCAGCGTTGGTAAGTTTAATAGGCTTATATCGAGTATTCAGCATAACTTAAACTTCCTGATTCACTCAAAAAGGAAACAATGATACATCACAGCGTGAAGTCGTCAATAAAGAACTCGCCCGAAGCTTGCACCATCCTTGAATAAGTTCCAAACATTTCGCACAACACCAAATGGGTTTGAGGAACTTCGGGGCGAGCTACGAAAATTCTTCCAATACTTCCGTACCTCGGTGATGTCGGATCAAATAATAGTGCAGTATTAGGGCGAGAAATATCACGTCAAATATATTTGTGTCGGTGAGTCCAGTACGAAAGCAGGGTAACATGGTTGGCGCAAGTGTAGAGAGAAATCTTTGACAACGTTTTACAATTGACCAAATTTAATCCAGACTGACGATGATTTCACAAACCCTAATAAATCTAAACCCAATAAGGGTTAAGGTTTGCTTGTAAGTAATTAGGGTTTTTGCGTATGAGAAATCCACGAGATAGCAAGACGTAGATATGAGGTATAACTGTTACATTATTGGTGAATATTAATATTTCTGTCATTGTCATGTCAGAAAGAACCAATCTAGCTGGGGTGGACCTCACGCCTAAGCATTGCTATCTAGTGAATTTCTTTCGCCGAAACCTTCATTTTCTAGGCTGGTGTTGAACGCTTTATTAGAAACTGACAGTAAAGTCTATTGACGCTATTTTGTTACTTTTTGTTTTTAAACAAATAATAATTTAATAATAATCCTTTATTTGCCATAAATAGGGTTAAACAAATATGTTAATAAATATTATGTCGCATTATAATTATAATTATAATGCCTATTTAGCTATATACATAAAAGCATGCAATGTAAAACATCTTAAGCAAAGCAAGTCCGCGAAGTGTGCCTGGTTTTGTTGATTCGATTGTATATTATAACCAAAATCGTAGTCTTGCCATCAAACCAATATAACTAAGTAAACATAGTATGCAAGTGTGTCCATAAATTCAGATACGTCTATAGTATTTCTGTGAAAGAGCTAGAGATTGTAGAAACAGATTGCTACATCTAAAATATTGATGAAAGTATGTTGCGAAATTTTTTTTAACAATTGTCTAGACTTTCAAGGTGAAGGGATATTTATCTTCACCACTAAATAATTTTATGTCGGATGTTTCAAGAAACAAAAGTCTTTGTGAAACAGGTTTATCTTAATAGAATTCTTAGGTTCTCTGGTTGCTATGATGGGTTTTCTGGATAGTTTCACTGAAGAAAATTGTTCTGAGTGTTAATAATAATGATCAAGGAATCTAATTAATGTCACCAAAACACTGCAAGGTGGAAACATTTTATCAAACAATTCGTTTTGATGTTATTAATAATAACCAACTTTCCGTCTCTAATATTCAATGATCACATTATGCCAAAAACCGTCGCCCCTTTAATCCTAACAAACTGCCAAATAAGGAAACACGGTCAAGGGGTCTTCAAAGGCCCCGTCGCGTTACTAAGTGAAATCCGTCGATCAGTGCACCGATAACCCTCATTCGCTTGTCACAGAGATACCCCCACATTAAGATTCGTCTCACACACTGGTTCGATACAGAAAATTGAGTTGCACACTCAAACCCCTCTTGGTCGGGATAAAATATTTCTCGTCCACTCTTGAAGGAGCGAGAAGGGTTACAAATTATAAATGAGCCTGAATTTTTGGCGGAAATTGAAATGGGCATTAAACTCAATGATAACATTAGATGGGGTTTTTTGATGTGGGTTTTGGGAATTTGGCGTTGGGAGGGGAGTGCTCCGAAGGATAATGTAGGGTTTTAATGTTTTAGGTATTAATAATTCGCGGATTTTCGTATTTTATGTTCCGTCGCGTGTAAGCTGATTCAAGGTGACTTGTAGCGTAATGATGGGTGTAATAACGCATGATGGAGTATTCTGGATGCTAATTGGCCACATGTGGGTATTATGTGCAATGTCCCAAATTGGTAGGACCTATTTGTGCAGCGATCCGATATTTGAATTTGTGCTTTTGTATGTATCAATAAAGTAGATCTTGCGTTAACTTGATGTCATATTACAATTAAAAGCATTCATGTTTAACTTAAGTTTTGTCTTAGAAAAAATAATAATGCTTTAAGAAATTTGCAATGAAATTGGTCTTTACACCTGATAGGTAGAAGCAATGTTTCTCCGTTCATAATTAAACTTCCGTATGCCGTTGCGTTGATAAAATAGTTATTACATATCATTAAAAAAACATTGTACATGGTAACTTTATAAGTTCTAAGTTGTAAAAGCTTACACAGACTATTAATAAAACAGAAAATCTCTAAGCTGCCTAGCCGAGTAGAATATTGATTTTTTAGTATTGTCTATTTTTATTTGCGCCAGCACTACACATTTGTAAAGAGCTCGAAACTTCGGATCTCTAAATAATGCTTGGAATACCAATACACGCGAGTTTAATCCGTGAAATTAGTTTTATTACAAAGTTGATTTTAAATTTCCATAAATATTTAATACCATTTTGCATATCGCCACGTTTTAAAACCAAAAATCACCCGACCACTACTCTATTTCCACTAAAACTCAAACAGACAAAGCCAACATCGAAAGCTGAATCGCGACAACACTGAAATAATTCGCAGAATTTACCACTGCCAGTATTGTAAGCTTGTTATCAACACCGGCCAGTTTACTTAACAAACCAAACAATCGTTTTCCACTCCACAAGTTACCGATTCACAGCATTTCTACCGCAAACAAGAGGAGGGGGGAGGCCTAAATCTCCTTAGTGGCCCAGTTCAGGCCTAAGCATGATATATGCCCCCAGCGGGACATAAATTGCAGTGCATGCAGTTTTCCAACTGTCAAAGTTTATACTGTTGCACCACTGAGTATCTACTTACATAATGCAATAGTTTCCTATATTTTCCTGCCCTAAGGGTAAATCGTTTCTGTATGAGAAATGTGTTTGGGGTTTTCGTGCAAAAGTCGTAATGTCGTTTTCAAATGCATTCTAAAGCTCTTTTCCATAGAAATTTATTTGATAAATAAATAAAAAGTTGTGGTGGTAGTTGCCTTAAATAAAGTAAAAGTGGTTATGGATATAAACCACAAAACGATGTTCTGAACTTTTATGTACTCAAAAAATATAGTTATTTTTAAATAATTCAAGTTGATTTTTTAGCCCAATATTAATAAAATTGACCCCATATTCAGACCTTTACGCACTTCGTCTTCCAAAAAAACTCACCCTTATTTATGTTCACAAGCACCTAAGTCCAATATTACTTTAATTTCTTAAAACCAACCAATAACAAGATAGGCGATAGTGAGCCATAAATTCGACCCTCAAAGCTCGTCCCCTCAATACTAAATGTCCCGTGAAAATGTAATATTCCATTTTCTTATAAATTACAGCTGTAGACAAAATACTGTACCTACATTTTGTTAATTAAATTCTACGTATAAGAACAATAAGCTGAACTCTACCTTAATAATTACGTGTTAAAGTTAAGTTTTCTTTGTAAGCTTTAATGATCTTGGGGTTGGCTTAAGCAATCATGGGAAATAAGGGAAATAAGGGAGCAATGTGACAATCTCACCTCATAAATCGATAGGAACAAAGGGACTTTACGATGATATTGGCAAATTACATCTCAATTTGGTTTTTCAACATTTACGCTACGTAATTGGCTAATTTATTATTAGGCAATCTAAAGGTATTGAACAAAATAATTATTTAAAAATCAAATCGATCCAAATACACACTGACTCGGAATTAAAGCTTCCAAGGGCCAAATAATGACAATATATTGATAGTTTAAGTAAAGTATAGTTAACTGTTTTTTTTTAATGAAAATAAAAAAAAAATTAGTTCTTACTCTTAACTCTTAAACAAGTTCATATTATCTTTCTTCAAGACTTCTCTCTCTCTTTTAATTTTGTTTTAAAATTTAGAAAAACTATTACTCATACATGCGTCCTATATGTACCCTGCACTCAGTTCCCAATATAAGCTTTGACTATGACTTTCACTAATTTGGAACCGCATTAACCAAAAAATAATAACTTAGCGGTGGATTGCTTGCTACAAACTGTAGTGTCGTTATGTTGATATTCTCGATAGCACTATCTCGATAAATCTATGGTTTTTGCTGAACAAAATTGCCCTAATTCAAAACAATTTTGGGGGTTAAATTTAGCTAGAGTTTTTATATTATTCTGATTTATTTTTAATGTAACTTTAAGTTCAGTTCGTAATGTGACAAGTGTCACACGCAAGGGCAAATTTCAGTTCTAAAACAAAACACATTAGATGAGATTACGACTTTATCAATTACAATGCTATCAAAAGTAGAGTTTAGAAAGCGATATCAAAAAGTTTGCCAATTTGCGAGACGAAATCAAAACATATTTTATGCGAATAATTATTTAATGTTCACATAAACACTTTTTTTTTTTTAGGGAATTAGTGCAGTTTAAAAGTATGCAAAAACATCAAACCATTTGGATTTACTTATATAAAATATTTTTCTTAGAAAAAACACAAAGTTTGAAACATTTTGCTTAAGTTTAATGTTTTTCTTTCTACAGCCGAAGCTAACCTTAAATTAATTTTTTTTACTCCATCTTTCCATAACTTTCCATAATTTTAATCAAAAATATATTATTAGAAAACAAAAGAGTTCATGAAAGTTGATCATCATGCAACATTTATTATAAAGCTGGTTACAAGAGATTAAAATTGTATGAAGAAAAATAAGTCCTCAAAGCTATAAGTGAGTGAACAATAAAGAAAAAACCGAAGATTTGCGTAGTGTTTAAGGTCGCTTGCCATGCAAGAGGTCGCCATCAAATGTTCGATTATTCGATTTACGGTGAAGGAAAACATCGTGAGGAAACGAGCACACCCACGACCAATCCGCACTTGGCCATCGTGGTTGAGTAAGGCCTGATCGCCCTAGTTTAGGGTAGGCCCGTGCCCCAGAAATAGGGACGTGTATATATGGGCTGATCATGATGATGATAAAGTTTACAAAGGTTAATTGAGACATTTTATTTATTTTCAAGGTTATGCATCATTTATTCCTTTTTTAAACAAACACCTGTACTGAACCCATATTGATATATCGATACAACTACACGCTCCCTCGGTCAATGATGGCCAAATACAATATAGTGAATAGATACGGTACGGAACCATAGTGACTAATTGAGTTGGAGCTATTCAAATCAGTTTCTAGCCAACAATGGTGACCAGTTACATCTAGATTTAGGACAAACAGAACTGCATCAATAGTTCTGGGAAATAGATAGAGGTGCTGTCTGTGTGTTTAATCAATACAAGCCTTGCCAATATTGTAAACGCAAAATAGTATTACTCTGTTTACCTCTCTTACTCTTAGTCAGCAAACTGCTGAAACGATTTAAATGTACGTAGTATTGTCTATTATTTGCACGAACTCCACTTATTTGAAAATAAAACTAAGTTTACGGATTCAACTGGCGTGTATTACTATTCTAAATATATTAGTTACAGATCCGACGTTTTGAGCTCTTTACAGCCCTCGTGATCACGGGGAAGTTGTCTTTATAAGTTTAATCACTTCCGCCATTTGGTGAGATATTAAGTGCTTTCCGGTTCACGTACACAGAACTTTAATCAGAAGTCTTGCAATGTGTTGTCGTTTTTGATGGACCTGTGAGCTTGAAACGTCGAGCCTCTAAATAATATGTTCAAATAGCAACACACGCAAGTTTAAACCCTAAACTTGGTTATATTTAAGAACATTTCAATGTAATTAAGAAATAGGCTAGGTACTTTATAATGTAAAGTTTAACGTTTATCTTTTGCCCTGATACTACACGGACGTAGTAAAGGGCCAAAAGTTAATAATAAAAATTTAATAAAAGTAACATTTTAATGTGTGTGTTATTTAATTTACGAATCAGATTCAGGTTTTTTTCATCTTTGGCGTTCAGGATGACCAGATGGTGAGCGGTGAGGTCATGTGGACCTCACCTGACATGAGGTCGACACGCACAATAGATCCTACTGAGCCTGTCGCCCTCACCCTGAAGGCCTGCTTTGATGTAGTATCACGCTCCACCTGAAGAGCCCGGGATTAAAGGAGAAAAATCTTCGGCTAAATATAAAGAAAAATACAAGTTGAGGGCATTCCATGACTTAATGACAGGTGGCAGAAAAGAGGAACTAAACCTCTTGGTTCGTGCTACCAGCGCCTGAATTGTATAATTATAATAATAACAACAGATGTCTAGTTTGGTAGGTCATATTCTACGAAGGACATAGGATATAATATCCGTCAATTGTACTTACTGCCCCGCTAACCGTGATTGTAAAACTATTCCCCTATACTTCCAGAACTATAAAACAAAAGCAAAGTCAGGGTTTCACTGGGCAGCGGCTGTCTGAGTCCCTGGGGAGCGATTTATCTCAATAATTGGCCTGCGTCAGTGTGGATGCTTGAGTGAGGATCGGTTGTACATAAGTAGATAGCGTATATATAGGGATATCGACGTATACTAGGTAAATTTCGATAGAAATCTGCAGCGAACATTATTTATTTATTTCAAAACATCATCATCATCATCATCATCAGCCCATATACGTCCCCATTGCTGGGGCACGGTCCTACACTAAACTAGGCCTTCATCAACCACCCTGGCCAAGTGCGAGTTAGTTGACTACACAAACTTAAAATTTCTTCGTAGGTCTGGTTTCCTCGTCATATTTTTCTTCACCGTTAAAGCGTCGAATAATCGTACATATGATTTCATTTAAAACATACATACATAATCCTTACAGGCACCTAATACAATTATGTAGTTTTTGGCGCTATATCAATAAAACCTATACCAATCGTACGACTTCACTTAGCGACTCGTAAAACGAATTTAATCTCTCCGCCATGGCATTGAGCAGTCGAAGCGCCCGCTGTAGCAGCTTAGTTAGTTACTTACTTATAGTTAGGTTCGCACAATATACACCGTGAAATTTTAGTGGTGGTTTTCCCGTGGCAGAACGATTTGCCTTTAGTAGTACTATCGAATCATGTAAATTATTCCTTGAAAAACAAATGGTTTTTTTTTTCAAATTATCGAAATAATAATTTTCCAACTTGAAAACGAGCGGGCTGCTTGCCGCATGAAATCGATGCTAAAAGCTAAAGAAGCTCAACGCCCTAAGTAATAGAGGGGTATGAACGTGACTTTCGAGTTTCGGTTGTACCTTTCGTAAAATCGGCATTTATTGATTTTAACAAAAAGAACTGCACAAATCTATGGTATTACTAAGATAGAATCATTTTACTGCGGGCAAACAACCAGTAAAATTTCACGGTGTATGTATAAGTAAAAAAATTGGCCAAGTGTGAGTCGGCTTCGTGCACGAAGGGTTTTGTACTAATATTCAATATTTCTTGTTATAGCGGCAGGCAACAGACGTACAACATCTGTGAAAATTTTGATTGTCTAGCTATCACCGACAGCTATCTTGAGATACAGCCTAATGACATACGGACAGACGGACGGAAAGCGAAGTCTCAGTCATGAACTTACAACAAAATAAGGGATTTGGATATGAAACCCTGATATACGTGAAACGTCTGGACGCGATACCTGGAAGGACGGGTGTTCGAATCCCCGGTCAACAGTGGAGAAAAGTATATAGAAAAGTTTTTTTCCGATTTTCCAAAAATACGTCAAAAAGTTTTAATTAATTAACTTGTTAATTTTCTAGAAGCTTAAATAAATTTGGTAGATCCTAATTTTAAGCAAAAAATGTTGTAACACATTTGCCTTTGATTTCGTAAGTATTCTAAGTAAGTAAAAAATTCGTCATTAAAGCGCTCGACGCGTTACTGAGAATTTTCTTACCATTCGTTTTATGTAACTTAGATTTTGAATTGAAAATAAGAAAACATAACATATTGTAATATTTAGAAAAGAACGAGGTTTTCTAATACGTACAAATCTGTTGCTTGAAAGGAAGCTCCAACTGCGATTTGCACATAATTATGTGTTACTGACTGAATAATTTAGATTTTTTTTTATTTTGATTTTGGTTTCCCAATTTCTATCATTCGTTTCCTTCGCGTTTCATTTGAACCGATCGAATTCAAACTAGTGAAAGCACTCGGATACTTGAGCCACTATAATTCACACTATCCTTCAATAAAACGGAGAAAGATACGAAGGTATCAGTAGGCAAACAAACTGTCTGCAAGGTCCCAGAAGTGCTATCTATCTCAATGATTTGGCTCCCCGGCCCTTAGTGAAAGACCCGTTTTGTTCTATTGACTTAAATCTCTGCTGGGATTTTGAGGAACAAGATTTGAAATGCGATGTTGTAAGATTGAATGTAAAGCATATTTTTAATTGTGTGCTGTATCAACTTCCCGGTCCGTTATTGTTATCGATTCGAAGAAAATAAAAAGAATTTTAAGTCAAATGTTGTCAAGTAGTTTTTTCCGTCCGAATGATTATTTTTCAAAATATAACAACTACTTGCGCACTCAAAAGTTATGACAGGAAGGGAAATGTGAAACTCAAATTTGTATAATTATTTTAAAGGTTCCTACTCCTCGTTTAAATATCATTCGTCTATTTATCAAAATAATATAATGTATTTTTTTAACTTAACATATTATTATGCTAGATTGTTTTTAGGCACTAGCAATATTTAATTTGCCATCCATTAATCAGGAGATTGGGTAAAACTCAGATCTTTTGCTTTTAAAAAGACCTCTGTATCAATGTGAACTGTGTCTAATAAACCTTTCAACTGAGCCTAAATGATTTATTTCTCTAAATTACTAGATCAAATCTCTCACAAAAGTAATCTGTGAAATTCGTTATTAAATACGTTTGTGCACGGAATTCGAACCGAGGTCTCCGCGCGGCCTCCGGTAATGACATCAAGCAATCTCAAAAGTGCCGATGGCTTTTCTTTCGACAGATGCTTTTGTATGCGTTTGGTTTAAAATAAAGCTGTTTATATTGAAAGTAGCGTTTTTCGTGCTGTATACAAGCACCACTTCATAGTATAAAACAAAGTCTTTGACTCGGTGGAACAGTCATTGACCTTGGCTGGCGGTTCCAAGAGTCGTGGGTTCGATTCCCACTCGGGATAAATATTTGTGACAATAACATTAGTATGTGCTCCGTGTCTGGGTGTAGCGTCCATAGTACAGTTTGGGGTCAGGTGTGGAAATGTCCCAAATATTTAATTTTATTTTATTTTCTTTCCCTTTATCCCTATGTATGATTTAATCTTAAAAACTACACTATAGATTTTGATGCGGTTTTCTTAATAAATTGAGGCATTTAACCGGAAGGTTATTATGTAAAATTATTCAGAAGCGAAGCGAGGACGGGTCATTTGTAGGTAATAATTGCTAGCTATTTCTATTTACTAGCAGGAGCTACAGAATATAATATTTAAGCTATACATAGCATATATTTAAGCTTACAACAACATTAAAAAAACATTTCCTCGAATTGAAATTCCTTTTTGAAGAGGTAAAAAACTGCTAATGTGAAGCACTACAAAAAATATTTTTGGAAATACAGTCTTTCAAGCAATAAAACTATATTTACTATAAAATTAAGTTTTCTGTTGGTAACTTTTATAACGGACAATATTAACGAAACTCCGCTTAAGCTAATACTTTGCACCTGAGCTTAAAATTTTTCTTTCACTTTTCCTTCAACAAAATTCTTATCTTGAGGATTCTTTGGATTACCGCCTCCCTAGACGTCGATTTGAAATGTAATTACCAAGGTTTATTTTAAAAAGTTAATTACGTTATCCATTTGGGGAGTTATTTTAATCTTCTGATAACTTCTTTCAACTGTATAGCTCGGTAATTTTGTCCTGTGAACCTTCTAACTGCTAAATGCAGTTGAGAACTGTATCAAAAATACCCTTCGTAGAATTGTAAAGCGAACTTAAATAAGTGTGAACTTCGTGGAACTAGGTATTTTCTCTGAAATCGTCAGTTTATTTCAGAAGAAATCAGTGAGTAAGGTTTGATTAAGTGACATTTTAAACTGACTTCAAAAAAAGGAGGAAATTCTCAATTCGTCTGTATTTTAAAGCTATTGCATAGCTTTTGAGCGCGGCGACCGAACCTAAAAATTCCGTAACGAAAAAAACCTCACAATCGTCTAACGTCGTTTCAGTTCGGTAGACTTCGGCACGGTGTTCGATTGCGTGCGGTTAGACGTATTGCACGACTCTACGAATCGAGAGCTGCTCCGAAATCGGACGATGCTATGCAATAGCTATACCGCGGCAGTTCCCGAGTGCCACACGTCTTTTTTTATGTTTGTTACCTCAGAACTTCCGCCTGGGACCATGGGTCACTAACCACTGTTCCACCGAGCCAGTGTGGTTGACTAAGGCCTGATCACCCTCACGGTGTCGTGGTGGTTGAGCTATGCTAGGAACCATGACGCCGCTAAAGCGATGAGGTGATGAAAGTGACGGTGAAAAAGCGTCGATGGCCGAGTGGTTAAGGTCGTTGCTTGCCATGCGAAGGTCGCCAGTTCAAACCCCGCCAGGTACCAATATGTTTTTCAAATTTGAAATTCATTATGTACCGTCATTCCACGCTTTAACGGTTAAGGAAAACATCGAGAGGAAACCTGCACGCCTATGAAGAAATCCTAAGGTTGTGTAGTCGACCAACCCGCACTTGTCCAGCGTGGTCGACTAAGGCCTTATCGCCCTAGTTTAGGGTTGGCCCGTGCCCAAGCAGTGGGGACGTATATGGGCTGATGATGATGATGAAAGTGACGATGTATACATATACATATTATATCCGAGCTATTTCTTAGGCGGAGGAGACCAGGGGGCTTAGACAAAATCGAAATGATAACGAAGTTCGAAAAGAACAAAATGTATGGGATTGACCACATGATTTATTACGTCTAAGGTCAATCCTGTAATCTAATCCCCTAGGTGGACGAGCCAAACATCATCAGCGAGATAAAAGCTCACAGACTTCCCTGCCTTGGTCATCTTGAGAGGATGAGTTCAGATCATGCTGTGAAACGAGCGTACATGAGACGTCCCAGTGGTCAGCGGCCAGTTTGATGTCCCAGGCACCGCTGGGAGGACGAGGTTGTGAAGGATCTCCGCGAACTCCATGTGGTCGAATGGCAAGAAGTGGCGCAGGACCGGCCTAGGTGAGGGGCCGACTGAGTAAGAGAAATGAGTCTTGGTCTCCGATAATAAACTGGAGGCCAAGACTCATTTTGGGTCGCTGCGCCAACCTAGTTAGTTATTTCTTTCCCTAACTGACTAAAATAATGGCTTCAAGTGGTTACTCGAGGCCATTATCATCATCACCGGACGCCCGAACTAGCGGTGGAGCGGATATCTGTCATATTATGAGAATATGAAACTTATTCCCAAAAAAATTTTACCTTTTTTTACACTTGCAAGTTAGTCATTCCGCTTACCAACAAACAAACAAACCGCACACCCAAATAAGTGATGTCTTATGAAAAGCAATAACTTAACAATTCGTCCAAAGCCCGATACTAAAGCGAGGTAAAAGAAAATACCAATCCAAAACAAGTCACAACGAAAAAGTTTTACAAACCCCAAAAACGGATCAATCATTCCCCTTTTCGATGCAATAGTCGTTCAGCCATAATCCCCTATACAAAAAGCATTCCAAAGATAACTCCCAACGTTTGGCGGAATTCCATAAAAGATTGCATTCTCCGAAAATGCAATGGTACACCTCGATGATTGTTCTACTTTGCTCTACGTAGCCGCACCTACTGATAAGATATTTCTGCATTTTTTTAATTTGAATCTGTACTACCTTTTTCGGAGTATATCTATTGAAATATAAATAAAAGGAGAAGCTGACTGACATTAACTCAGGGCTTAAACTATAAGAAAACTTAAAATTTACAAACAATTTGTTGCATATCCCCCTTAGGATAACTCCTTGGGGGGTAACACGACCAGTAAAAGGGTGCAAAGTAAGTATAGGACCATCTCGATTTTGAAGTTATTTGAATCAAATTCAGTATGAGTGTTCTTCGTTATAATTCATGCATCAAAAGTAAAAGGAAGCCAAAATTTTTGGGGCATAAAATATTATAAATAACTGTTATAATAATATAAGCCGCTGCCTTTCGCCCCATAAGCGGAGGGATCCGGTGGGTAAAAGTGGAACAATCTCTACTCTGCGTTACAATACTGAGCGCATACCTCTTCTGATTGTAGTAAAACTTGCAATACCCATATTGCGGTTTTTGAATGCCGGCACCGAAATTGCGTTCCCTGTTATATAAGAAATGATTTATATTTCAGAAGGGAGTTTTAGGGGTTCGCGCGGAACAAAACTAGCCATTACAGTTGCTTTTAAAACCTGGACGCATAAAGTGGGGTGCTATAAGTTTGGTCGCTATGCGTGCGCTGTATACCTGTGACATTGTAGCTGAATGAATGCGGGGTTTTTACATTCTTTCTTTACATACAAACATAAAATCACGCCTTTTTTTCTTAAGGGGCAGAGATAACTTCTTCTTTGTGCAGCATTGCTATGTGCTACGGTCCTACACACCACTTTTGCTTCTGTCACATCCATCAATCTCTTCATGCATGCTCGTCTATTACGGGTACTTTTGATTTGACCCTTTCTCAAAATTTTACTAATTTTTTTTGTTGGTTAACACAAATGATGAATTAATGTTTCTGTTACAATCAAAAAGTTCTTAAATTCTTCAAATTATGAACTAAACGACAAGAAAATTTAAAAGGGGCTCCCATACAACAAATGTGTTTTCTTTTTCCTTTTTAATTTGTCACTTTAAATGTTAATACAATAAAGAGTAATCATAGTAATATTAGAGAATCCTTCGTACACGACGCCGACTCGCATTTGCTCTTTCATATCGTTTTTAGGACCGGTTTCAAATAAACTGCTCGACATTCAGGCTAATGGAAGGTTGAGGACCTAACGACCAGTCCAGAGCGGAAGTCTCGATCAACATCGTTACCGACTGATAGGACGTAATAAGAGCTCATTAGAGACCGGAGATCAGAGGTAACGGTCTCGAAGTACTTTAGGCATAGAATATGAGAGAAATTGTATGTATCTTCAATAACTTCATGAGGTATTACATTTTACTTACAAGTGCGAGTCTGACTTGCGCAGGAATGGTTCCGTACTATCAACTATAATGGACAATTAAGTTTGTTGTATGTATTTATTACGACCGAGTAAAAATTGCTTCAAAATTATGTTTGTTGTATGGGAGTCCCCTTTTATTTTTTATTTTATTATTTTGCTTGAAAGATTATATTCAAGTGTTACGCAAATATTAAGTGATATGACGATATTTTAAGCGTCTTAATTCGTTAATAATTTTATTTAAAATAAGAAAAAAACACGATTATTGTATTAACGGGGTTCCCCAAATGTTTTGTTTCTTTTTTTTATTTCCTGCAACAGATATACATAATTTGTTAAATTTCAATTTTCTATCTATCAAGGTTTATGAAATACAGCTTGGAGACAGTCAGACAGACAGACGGACTGACACCTTTTAGGTACGGAACCCTAAAAAAAGCTTAAATGGAAGTTACTTCTCATACGTCCTACAACCATAGACTCTTCAGCCGGGGCGTGAAGTGGCATCTATGAAGGTCATCAGAGAGAGGGCTTCTACCGACGGTCTCAATGAAAAGAAAGAAATAGACCCTCGATTGTGCATCTTGACCTCATAATGTTGACCTCATGGATGCTTACCAATAGATGGCTTGAGGTCATCACAATCATCTAATATTCAAACTGTTGTGGTGTGACGTCATATCACAACGTTCATTTTGTATAAAAAGTGCAATTGATCAAAACTTCAATAATCGTATAACTTTTTCAATTTTGGTTGTATGTAATAATTACACATGTCGATTCAGATTATCAAACACCTCAAAGATACCTAATTATCTAAAATCATTAACATTCTCCATTTCAAATGACTAATAAATACAATCATATAAGCAAAAACGAAAAGAAGATACACAAAGTAACTCTATTTGTCTGTCTGTCGCGATTTTACGTCAAATCTACCGATTTGGTTTATCTAATCTAGAGCCTGAGTAGTCAATAATTTTTTTTCTGTCTTTCCATACGATCATTTACGTCAGTATCAACGCAAATTTTACCCAAATAAAGACTAAAAGATCACCACTAAAGCTGTCCAAACGAATTATTAGGGAGATAATAAGTATGTTGTAATTAAGTTCTCTTACAATAACCGTACGTTTTGCTTAGGACTACTTAGGGCCACTAAGCGCGATGTTAGGGTCGGTTTGAGTCGGCAGAAATTGGTTAAAGGTAGTCCCACAATAAGAGTTGTAATTTGTAATTTGCCCAACAGCGCTTACAGGTTGAATAAAAAAATTGTGCAATTTTTTCTTGTGACCTTTCCCCAGCAGTGGGATGGTAAAGGTTGAAATATATACAAGTACTAGCTTCGTCGACTAGCGACTTCGTCCGCGTAGAGACGTTTAACGGGTAAAACATTACTTCCTTTTAGCGCAGTCGGTTTAAAAGTAGCCTATTACCTTTCCTAGGCTATGGACTACCTATATCTGTACCAAATTTCATTTAAATCGATCCAGTACTCTATGCGTGAAAGTGTAACAGACAGACAGACAGAGTTACTTTCGGATTTATCATAATAGTAAGGATTGCGCTTATTTTGAGCAAATTCTATACCTGTATTCGAAATTGTTTTTCAGATTAAGCGTTTATTGTACTAATCTAATAAGACAAAATAAGTCGATGAAAACCTTTATTTCTTCAGGTATATAAAATATGGCTTGATAATTTTTTTCAAATGGTTTATACAAACAAACTATTCGTTAATTGTTTTTGAAATTGTTTTGTCTTCTTCGTCGACTTAAATAAAGGAAGAACTTTTTTGAATGTAATGTGTAAAAGAATGTTAATTGTTGGAGTAGAAGTATGTACTAGTATGTACCTTAGGGCGCGATTCCAACTCTCACTTGACCGTTTTCACTTATTAGGTAACAAGAAAATACTCTCACTCTGATAATGCCTTTACCAATATTATCTTATAATAGTTCTTCAGAAAATTTGTGAATTTGTTTGTTCACTGAAGTTGTGATTAGCTTCGGAAGTTTTTCGGATTCGTATCAAGTTTTCAGAGCTTTGGTCAAGGTTGTTATCTAAAGCTCGTTTCTGCGAAGTCTAGATATAATGCTTATTCACATGGAATATTAGGATCGAAAAGGAATATCAGTGTCCTTAACTTTGTTATCGAGTCAATGTAAATCAATATAACATTGAGAGTGTACGTACCATTTGATGACATATCAACGTACAGCCTAAACGGAGGCACTTGAAATTTGGACGCATCTTATCTTAGGTACCGTAGAGATGCACTTAGAAAGGAAGTCCCTAAATTCCCACACAATTGAGAATTAGCGGGAAAATCTTTTTGTGTGAAAAGTCTAAGCCGCTTAAGTTAGACACTTGAAATTTGACCTTAGTAATCTTGAAGCTTAGTTGCAAGAGGATATTCCAATATTCCCACGTGAACGGAAAATAGCGTTAGAGTTAACTTCAAAAATCTTCTTCATTTGTGTGAAAAAATCTAATCCGGGTAAGATAGATGATTAAAATTTGGCATGCAGGCACTTTAATAAACGTAAAGCTTACTTGCAACGCGATAATGAAAATTCCCACTTGAACGGGAGTAATTGGAAAAATAAGTTTGTATGTAAAATCGGGGGATGGGGCCCTACCAATATCTTTGGGCCCAAGCCAACCTCACGTGCAAGTGCGTACCCCTGCTGACCAACGAACGAGGCTCTGGCACCAGCTTTCCCTTCGGGGTTGGGTGGTCGGACGGCAGTCGCTCCCGTAAAGCGAAACTCGCCACTCAAAATGGTAAGAAAAGTAAGGAAAAGAGCCAGAGATAGGGCGCCGCCGCAAAACGGCGCGCAGGAGTTTCGCCCGACTCCTGTGGCAAGTGGGCTAGGGCTACCGCGTTGGGGACGGACGCGGCTAAAGACGTTAGCCCCAACCCCACGGAAACTCCGCTTCGCGACGTGGAACGTGGGCACGCTTACCGGTCGCGCGAGAGAGCTGGCCGACGTACTCACCAGGCGGAGGGTGGCAGTGGCGTTCCTGCAGGAGACTCGGTGGAAAGGCAGCAGATCCCGGGCCATTGGGAATGACTACAAGCTGATCTACACAGGAGCACCTAGTGGAGAGAACGGGGTTGCGGTAGTGCTGTCCGGGGAGTTGCAGGATGACGTGTTGGAGGTGAAACGCTACAGCGACCGCAATGGACGTAACGGTGCTTATCGAAGGGGTTACGACCCACTTGATAAGCGCATACGCTCCACAGGCTGGTTGCAGCGACACCGAAAAGACTTCATTCTGGGATAGACTTGGAGAGGTGCTGCGTGGAATCCCACCATCTCAGGGAGTCGTTCTGGGTGGCGATCTGAACGGTCATGTGGGTGAGGAGCCTGAGGAGTTCGAGCGTGTACATGGTGGCTATGGGTACGGCAGACGCAACACTGAAGGGGAGAACATCCTCCAGTTGTGTTCGGCTGCCGACCTGGCTATTGTGAACACGTTTTTCCAAAAGAGGCCTGAACATTTAATCACCTACAGGAGTGGGCGGCACGCTACCCAGATCGACTTCCTACTCACTAGGAGGCACCACATCGGCAAAGTAGTCAACTGCAAGGTCATACCCGGAGAGAGTCTCACGGCACAACACCGTCTACTTGTCATGGATCTCTGCGTGAAGCCCAAAGCCAAAAGCTTTGAGCGCTGTCGGCGTCAAATAAGGTGGTGGCGGCTTGACGAAAACAAATCCCAGGTGTTCGTCTCAGCTATCGGCGACAAGTGCGCTGAGGCTGAGAACGAATCAGTTCAGAACCACTGGGACAGGATTCAAGCAACCATAACCGAAGCGGCGAAGTCAGTGCTTGGCACGTCTAAGGGTGGACGCAAATTTGACAAGGAGACTTGGTGGTGGAACGACGCAGTCCAGAGGAGACTAGGGTGAAGAAAGCCTTCTTTAAAAAGTGGCAAGCGTCCAACTCTCCTGAAGATCGCGACGCATACAGGTCCGCAAAACGTGCAACTAAGAAAGCTGTTGCCAGAGCCAGGCGAGCCCACCTACAACCGCTCTACGATAGGCTGGAATCGTCTGAGGGGCAGAAGCTTATCTATAGATTGGCACGTTCTAGGGTCAAAGCGGCACAGGATATCTCCAAGTGCCGCTGTGTTAAAGACCCTCACGGTAACCTACTATGCGAGGACCTCGCGGTGAAGGAGAGATGGCGCTCTTACTTCCACGAGCTGTTAAATAAACAGCATAGAGAAGTGCAGCCACCGGACCTCCCTCCAAATCTTGGACTTGTGCCACCGGTAACGCCTGAAGAAGTAGAGAATGCTCTTCGCCGCATGAAGAATCGGAAAGCTGTCGGAGCCGATGGAGTCCCCATCGAAGCCTGGAAGGCAATGGGTGGTCGTGGTGTGGGCATCCTTACTAACCTTTATAACCGCATACTCAGCACCGGCGGGATTCCTCGCCAATGGAGACTGAGTGTTATCACCCCGGTCTTCAAGGGCAAGGGATCAGTGCAAGAGTGCGGTAGTTATCGCGGTATAAAGGTCATGTCCCACACCATGAAACTATTCGAGCGGATAGTAGACTCTCGAATCCGTCAGGAGTGCACTGTCTCTGGATGTCAATATGGTTTCCGCCCCGGTCACGGGACTATGGACCCCGTTTTTGCCCTAAGAATCATGATGGAGAAATACAGGACGAAGAACACGCCTCTCCACTTCCTATTTCTGGACATGGAGAAGGCCTTCGACTGTGTTCCGCGTGAGATGATTTGGTGGGCCCTGAGGTCCAAGGGAGTGCCAGAAACGTATGTTGATATCATTAGAGACATGTACTGTGATTCCGATTCTGTAGTTAGGACCGCTGTTGGCGACACTTTGCCCTTTCGTATAACCGTCGGAGTACACCAAGGCTCCGTCCTGAGTCCGTTTCTCTTCAGCCTGATATTAGACGTATTGTCAGACAGCATCAGAGACCACCATGAGCAGCCACCATGGCTACTTATGTATGCTGATGATATCGCGCTGGTGGACTCGGACAGGGGACGGCTGGTGAGACGTGTTAACACATGGAAGGAATCGCTTGAGAACGGGGTCTGAAACTCAACGTGGCGAAGACAGAGTACTTGGCCTGCAACGCACTACAGATCCCATGTCCGTCCGCATAGGCGAAGACACGGTCGAGCGCACGGACCGGTTCAAGTATCTGGGATCTGTACTCCACGCGAACGGCGACATCGACTCCGACGTCAAGGCACGCATTGCTGCTGCTTGGGATAAATGGCGGGAGGTGAGCGGCGTCACTTGCGATCCTAAAATGCCGGTTAAGCTGAAGGGACAGGTCTATAAATCCATCATTAGGCCTGTCCTCTTATATGGTAGTGAAGCATGGCCATTACTTGAGCGGCACAAGCAGGAACTGCGGGTCACGGAGATGAAGATGCTGCGCTGGATGTCGGGAGTTACGCGAGCAGATCGCGTAAAGAACTCCCGAATTCGCGGCAGCCTTCATGTCCGAGACATCGCTGATAAACTGCAAGAGTGCCGCCTACGTTGGTACGGTCATGTTTTACGGAAACCGGCAAACTACGTAGGGAACAAGTGTCTAGCCATGTCGCTACCGCCGGGTCCCGGCAGAAGGCGAAGCCCCAAGAAGGCCTGGCTTGACGTTGTAGTGGATGACATGCGTGCCAACAAACTCTCCGTAAAGGATGCCGAAGACCGTGCGAAGTGGAGAGTTAGGAGTAGGAAAGCGGACCCCGGGCTCCGCAAGGATGCAACCGGGAAAACGCCAAGATGATGATGATGATGATGACATTTGTATGTAAAATCCTGTAGTCCACGCGAAAGAAGTCGCGTTCACAGCTAGTACATACATAATCCTTGCAGGTATTGCACACATATACCTAATACAATTATTCAGATAGGTAATTTCTGCACAAAATTGGACAGAATAAAACAAAAGCCCTGTCAAATTGATAAACGTTTCATAGGACTTGAAATCCAGACAGAACCCTTCTTTATTTGCGCGGAATTTCTGGCACGAGAAATATGGCCCTCACGTTGTAAGATCACGACCCGTAAGTAAAATGTGGTCTCGCTCCTTAGGAGCCCGTTCCGCACTATTAGACAACGTTTTGGCCGAAATTCCACGTGAAAAAACCCCATCAGGATACCAAAGACTGAAGGCAGCGACGGTTTTTGATGGTTTAATCAAGTGGTGTTTGAACCGGCCAAGTGCAATTCAGACTCGCAGATGAAAGGTTCCGTACCAATTATGGTATATCTAAGTCGTGCCATCTAGTGGATTTCTCATACGTAAAAACCCGTTTTTTTCCTAACGATGATGGCTTGGAGGAGCCTTGTCATCATCACCGGGCTTGTGGGGGAGCGGATGGCTCTCACCCCTAAACCGTAATTTGAAGTTAACTACGACCTTCTAAAATAATATTCTTGCAATGTCTCGTCATAAAAGTATTCTCATCGTCCCAATTAATTTCTGAACACAAAACACAAAATGGACAGGAAAACATTCACGCATATTTTCATGCTAACATAATAATATATCTTCCGCTTTTATACTGACAAAGAATACGAAAACATTCAACCGTATTATTATTTTGTGTAGCAATAAATTTTTATTAATGGCTTCACATGAGCAACGATTTAACTCGCTTGTAAATCTATCGGTGATCGAAATGTCTCACCTGGTGTCAGAGATTTGCAAAATAACCTCTATTACAACGGAGAAAGGTTAATTTCAACTTGGATTAAAGGAATGCGTACTTTTTTCCCGTGCACAGTGTTTCGAAAATATAAATGGGTTTGTTTGTTTGTTGTAAACAACGATTGAAAAAGTCGCTTTTGTGTGAGTCGGTGTTTCTGATTTTGGGTTCCGTAATTGAGGCTGTTTTTGAAGCGGTTTCTTTTAGCTTGATATACTAATAACTATAATATAATAAATAGAATCAAGAGTAAATCCACGTTTTTAGTGGTCGTAATTACAATACAATATTGTTGACTGGCTCGGTGGAACAGTGGTTAGTGACTCAGGTTCAAAACCTACGGTTCCAAGAGTCGTGGATTCGATTCCCACTCGGGACAAATATTTGTGTGACGAACATCGGTGTTTGTTCCGTGTCTGGGTGTATTATTAAATATATTTAAGCTTATTTGTGTATCCACTGTTGATCCTGATTTCCGTAACACAAGTGCTTAAGCTACTTACCACGGGATCAGATCAATGTATGTGATGTTGTGTAATATTTATTGTTTCTGCTTTTTTTATCTTTTCATGAGACATACTCATAATTATACGCATTTCAAGCTTAAAATATAAATATATGTAAAAAAGTCATAGACTACATAAATCTTATAAAATAAAATAAAATCTTTGAAATTCAAACAACTGGTTCCAGAGCTAGAGCAACATGCATTAAGTGTAAAAGTACCTAATTGGTCTAAAATTTTTCCCCACAATTTTCTAACCTCCAATAAAATTCCACTCAACTCTTACCATGATTCGTGTTTTATTACTATAATAATTCACACAAACCCACCGTTGAAACCAAATAATTCTGCACAATCGGACCCCTCCCGTGATAACTACATCAAATAGCTCTCTAACCCCAAAAAATATACGCTTACGTCATACCTAATTTATCAGATTACCCCAAAATTCGGGAGAACGTTATAGTTTTTTTTTTTGCCACGGTCAGACGCTTATCTTAGCCTCTTATTGAAACTAAAGCGACCCCGTGGGGTTTGCGGAATGAAAAATGGCCTGTTTTATCCCCGTAAGGTAAGGTATAGAGGATTATCGGTCGGACGGATTAAGGGCCATAGCTGGGCAGTGTAGGAATGCTTGGTAGAGAGCGATTGATTTCTGAACAGACTGTATTTGTATGAAATTGCAAAGTGATTCTTTTGAGTGCAATCTGAGGTTTCCCAATAGACATGATTTGTTATAACGCTTTCTAGTATTGTCTATTTTTATTTGCGCGAGCACTACACATTTGAAATAAAACTAATTTTACGGATTAAACTCGCGTGTATTGATATTCTAAACATTATTTAGAGATCCGACGTTTCGAGCTCTTTACAGCGCTCGTGGTCACGGGCAAGACAGTCTTGCCCGTGTTATTTGTTATAACGCTTTCTTTTTAGTTTCGAAACGATTTTTTTTTCCCTAACTGCCATACGACGATGGCTTGGAGTAGCCTCGTTATCATCACCGGACTAGCGGGGGAGCGGATGGCTCTCACCCCTAACTGACTTACGATGATTCCTTGGAGTACCCTCATCATCATCACCGGACGGCGCGGTTCTTACCCATAAACGATATTTAGAATTCAAAGACCGGATTGTTTATTGTTTGTGTTCGAGTTAATGTCATAAAAGATTAAAATAAAAAACTTTATTTTATTTAACACAGTGTCATAAATATAAAGAGATTTTAACATAAAATTCGAAAAAAAAACATATTTTTTCATTAAGTAAGTATCTTTTATATTTGTTCAGAATGGGATACGAACCAACGACTCTTGGCTCACGAAACCGGGGCACTATCCAATGCGCCATTCATAATAACCGTTTAATTTCACTCAGGTATGTTTCCTGAGGTAACCTCAAACTTTACAGACGGCTTAATTCCTCCATCTACGCCTAATCAATTTCCAAGGCGCTAGAGCAAGCAAATCGGAGCCATTATTTGATTTGAAAATTACACAAATATTTATAAAGCCTGCTTTAATTATCAGATGTAAATCGCTTTAGGCAATTCAGCTGAAACCGTATTTTGATTTAACAAAGGATTCTCAGTTTAATTATTGTATTAACATTGCCTGAAATTGAAAAGCATTTAATAGTTTCGGTAGCGATGATGATTGTAAAGGGAATGTAGAGGGAGATTTATCAAAGATAACATGGTTGGCTGAACTTATTTTGTTTTGGTGGCCGATTTAATCTAGGTTTATATGATTATTATTTTTTATGGCACTTATATTTATATTTTGTTTAAGAAAGAACTTACGTATTTTTATAGATACATCATCATCATGCCCATATACGAGTACGTCCCCACTCAGCAGTGGGGACGTATATGATGGTGCCCCAGCGGGTACGCCTACCCTAATCTAGGGCGATAAGGGCGACGGGGCGACCCGGTACGCAAGGTCGCTCCCGTTCCACAACGTAGGCCGGCCATAGGGCGATAAGGCCTTAGTCAACCACACTAGCCAAGTGCAGGTTGGTCGGCTATACAACCTTAGAATTTCTTCGTCCTTATCCTTGATCAGTATAATATTTTTTTACCTATTATTGCTTTTAAACCATGAGTTAAAAAAGTTTCAATTGTGGTGGCAATATAGTGGTTATTATCATTTGTCTCGGATGTATGTCCTCTAAAAATAGCCTTATCTGGTCCAGTCTTACCTAATTAACTAATTACTCTCACACCTATTAGGTCATTAACGGCATCAAGCAACGGTGTGATATCGAATTTAACGGCAATTAGGATTACATGTCTCGCGAGCATGACATTGTTTAGAACAAGGTAATTTGTAAGTAATCTGATCAAGTGATTAGCGGAAGATCTAATCGTGTGAGATAATCGATGAGTGTGAGTGGCTGTAAGTACATCCTACTTTGATTTTAGGTAGCTCTAGAGACGCGCCCTCACTTTGTTTCAGGTATACCATTAAATTATTTTGACTGGCTCGGTGGAACAGCGGTCAGTGACCCAGGTTAATTACCTACGGTTCCAAGAGTCGTGGGTTCGATTCCCACTCGGGACAAATAAGGCGTCCGACCGATTTCAGCCATGGCGGCCGATCTCAATTGAGATCAGCCAAGTGCGCAGGATATATTATAGTGCACAAGTGTGCGCGCAAACACAAGTGCACTCTCTATTCCCTATATAATTCGGTGAGACGGCAATCCGACATGACCGTTGAGAGATCGGGCGCAGGACCAACGGCTTAACGTGCTTTCCGAGGCACGGGCGTTCAACCGCCAACTTCCTAACTCCGGGCTGGAGTCACACAAATTTTGCCCGTCTCCGGACTCGAACCGGGGACCTCTCGGTCCTAACGCAGTACTTGCTACCAATAGACCAACGAAGGCAGTTACAAAGTCACAAAGGCAGAGAGGCAATCGGGACAAATATTTGTGTGACGAAAATCGGTGTTTGTTCCGTGTCTGGGTGTGCTATTCAATATATTTAAGTATATTTGAGTACTGTCGTTTCTGATTTCCGTAACACTAGTGCCTAAGCACGGGATCAGATCGATGTATGTGATGTTGTGAAATATTTATTATTATTTATTTATTATTATTATATAGTATTATCATATACGTCCCCACTGCTGGGTGGGCACAGGCCTGCCCTAAACTAGGGCGATAAGACCTTGGACCTTCGGCTCAGGTGACTGACGGCCACAGTGCAGATACATGTTTCATCCCTGATCAGGCGCATGCCATTTCTCCAGGGTACCAATGTCAGGGCTTCTTACCATCAGATCTGCTCAGGCCCGGCCTCAATAACGCACGGAACCATATTAAACTGATTATATCATTTTTCGTGTCTGGGTCACATCTCACCCGGGCACGGAACGAACACCGATGTTCGTCACACAAATATTTGTCCCGGGTGGGAAACGAATCCTCGACTCTCGGAAGTTCGCTACCTACAGAACGAACCTGGTCGAATTGGTACGAACTTGGGTCACTAACCAGTGTTCCACCGTGCCAGTCAAAGAAAGTTCAGTCCAAATTTATTCTCACATCGTTCTAGATCCAAATAAATCAAAAAAAGAAAAACAAGAGAAAGGTGTTAAAGCTCGTTGAATCCGAAACCAATTATTACTGTTCAAGCTCTAAAACGGTCTCTGACGTGTTTGCAAAAGAGCTTCCGGTGGCACCCAAAGGCTTTTTTCGCAGATTCCCACCAATTAAAATGGGTAAGGTATCTTTTAATTAATTCACAAGAACAGTGTTCGATGTTCCTTTTGTATACTTTTCGTTTTCTTTTCAAATGATATTCTGTTAATTTAACGTCGTATTTTACTTACTCTTAAAACGAGAAGGAGAGTTATTAATACATCAATTGCATAATATGAAGTAAACATAGTCTATGTACTTAAAACAGGAAGTGCCTTTAGGTGAAATGGAAACACGTGTTTAAATTAAAGCTTTTTAATGGCAAAAATTGTTAACAAAAATCACAATATCAGATTGAATACGTAGTCGTAGAATTTTACGTTTCGTTTTTGAAAAACTTATTCGCAATGTAAATATATAACACTTTCAAAACTACATGACGTGCTTCCACAAATGTAATAAAACTTAAAATAATTGATTTAGTTGCAAGAACAAAATATCTAAATATATAAAAGAAGGAATTGACTGACTGACTGACTGACGTCATATCAACGCACAGCCGTTACGGCTAAACGTAGGCACTTGAAATTTGGATGGAACCTATCTTGAGTACCGTAGTGGTGCACTAAGAAAAGAATCCCGAAATTTACTCGGGAACGGGGAATTAGCAGGAAAATCCTTTTGTATCAAAAATCTAAACCGCGTAAATAACTATTCCACGCGGACAAAGTCGCGGGCATAGCTAGTAATCTATGCGTAATAAAATATCTGGTACATTTCCACACACGGTCACCTGACCTCAAACTAAGCAAAGCTTGTACTTTGGGCGGCAGGATATTTATTCATATATATTTATTTATACATAGGTACTTAAAAACATAATCACACCCAGACACGGAACAAGCTCTGATGTACATCACAAAAATATTTGTCCCGAGTGGGAATCTAAACCACGACTCTTGGAACCGCCAGCCAGGTTCACTAACCACCGTTCAACCGAACAAGTGCAATCGATGTATTATTATAAACGTTGTAGTAAATCTAGCATGTGAAAAGGGATAGTAATTAGTAACTAAGCTAAGCAGGTAATTTAAATAGCACATCAAACTAAATTACATAGGAAATACACAGATTTTGTAATCAAATATCCATGTGACTACCGATGTGCTGGAGACGCTGCAGTGACATTCTATCCGTTTTGTTGGTGATCAAGGGCTTTGTGAAACCCAGGGAAAAACAGGCAGTTACGTAGAGACATTGCAGGTCCAAGAGTTCTCTGCCGTCTCTATAACGGAGCCCGCCCCGCATCATTAAGGCACAGAATGTTCTTCCAGCTCATGTTTCGTCACATAACGGACTGTACCTTATATAACAACTATGTAATAACGTGTGACACGCAATAAATATTTTGAATTTGAATTTGAATTTGTTTTCCTACCTAATCCCGGGCTCTTCAAGTGGGTGGGTGAAACGCCATTTAAGCAGACTCTCTGTATGAGTACGATAGCCTCAATAACAACTTTTGTGTCTATCGACCTCATGTGTACCCCACTACCTCTTACCATTAGGTAGAGTGTGGTCATCCTAAGAGTAATTTAATTCAAAATACATAAAGAAGCTACTCGACGGTCATCGACAATGAGGAAGGCCGTGGAAGAGATGGCGAGATGCCCATGAGAGAAACTGGTGGGCCTTGGCCAAAAATCGAAAGCTTTGGAGTGAGTTAGGGCCATTGGCCTGCAGTGGGACAGAACAGGCAAATTAAAAAAAAGCTACATAAACGAATTTTCAATTTAAGTTTATTCTTTATCAGTCACATCCCTATCTTTTAGCTTTCAAAATACGCTTCACTCACTTCATTTAGCGAATGGTCCTTTATACCAAACACGGTCATACAATCAGTGCTTAGGTTCGCATTGAGACAGAATACACAATACTAAGTCTGGACTCTGTCTGAGGATTCCTTGGAGACTAGCGTTTAATGGATTAAATTTAGATGGCTTAAATGGGTACGTTGATAATGTAGCTTAGTGGCCTCGGGGTAACATTCGTAGTAGATCGCTAAATGAACTTTAATGGGCGGACAAACTTCATATTAAGCGTTTTGTAACTAAAACGTGTTCCTAAGACTATTCAATATCTCGCAAGTTATTTTATTTAAAGCTATATAAGCATTAAAGTCGTTTATAGCGTAAAAGTATACTTCCTTATAGAGCAGTCAGTTATGAAGTAGTTAATGTCCTTTATCATTGAAATCGATTCAGTAGTTTCGGTGTGAAGAGTAGTAGACAAACGGACTAACTGTCCGTTTGTCTACTTCTATTAGTAACATCTGAAGAAAGATCAGTAGCAGGACCCGTTGGTCATTACGACTTAACGTGTTTTCCGTGACACACAAGTGAATGCCGAAAATTTCTTAACTCCGAGTTGAATGATTTCATTACAGAAAACTCACACAATTTTAAAAATATGAATAAAAATCAATTATTTAGTTATCAAACCACAAAAAAAAATTACTTAGTGTAAGTAAGAGGAGATTTTTGATCAAAATAGATAACAGTTCTTTCTTGCACAAGCAATTCCCATAAGTCTCGTATTAATCCAAAAAGATTCTTTACAACTTACAATTGAACCAATTTTGTTCCAACAAAGAATACCATCGAATACTCTCGTAAATTATTAAATAAGGAAAAACATCCAGAAGCAGTCATAAAGTAGCACCGCAGGCCGCCGTTCAGAATTCCTAAGCGTTTCAGCGTAAGAATTCTCAGTCCATAAGGAATGCGGGCGAGATATTTAAATTATTCCTCACAACACTAACTCCGTATGTAAAGTGGGACGTTTTAACATAATATGTAGGAAAGACTTAATATTTCAGACTGTTATCTGCTGCAAAGAAACTTGGTGAAATGTTGTGTGTACGCCGTTTAAATACTTTATTGGCTGTCGATGGTCGATTTTGGATATTTGTTATACTTGTTAAAATTTTGTATAGGAGCTAAATAAAACTGCCTCGTTGGTCTATTGGTAGCAAGTGCTGCGTTAGGACCGAGAGGTCCCCGGTTCGAATCCGGGGTCGGGCAAAATTTGTGTGAGTTTTTCTGTAATGAAATTACTCAGCCCGGAGTTAGGAAGTTGGCGGTTGAACGCCCGTGCCTCGGAAAGCACGTTAAGCCGGTGGTCCCGCGCCCGATCTCTCATCGGTCATGTCGGATTGCCGTCTCACCGAATTATGAGAGTAAGGGTATAGAGAGTGCACTTGTGTTTGTGCGCACTTGTGCACTATAATATGTCCTGCGCACTTGGCTGATCTCAATTGAGATCGGCCGCCATGGCTGAAATCGGTCGGACGCCTTATATTATAGGAGCTAAATAAGTTGACTATCTGGGCCAGCGTTTCCGTCCGTTTTTTAAACATGTTTTATTGATTGATCTTCCTTACTTAACTGCGGATCTATGTGAGACGGTACTGTTTGCTGATGATACATCTTTGATTTTTAAGGTTGACAGAGGTAAAAATAACTACGACGAGGTAAATAGTGCCCTCTCGCAAGTTCTGCGCTGGTTCAATACAAATAATTTATTGTTAAATGCAAAAAAACAGAAATGTATAAGATTTACAATGCCTAATGTAAGAAAAGTTGATACTAACATTATTGTAAATAAGGAAATTGTAGAATTGACTGAATCTACAAAATTTTTAGGAATCACTATAGATGCTAAGTTACAGTGGGGACCTCATATCTCTGTTCTGGCAGATAGACTTAGTTCAGCTGCGTATGCAGTCAGAAAAATCAGGATGTTGACTGACATTGAAACGGCAAGATTAGTTTATTTCAGCTATTTCCATAGTGTTATGTCATACGGTCTTCTGCTGTGGGGATCTGCTACAGACATTCAAACCATTTTTGTACTACAAAAAAGGGCCATCAGATCCATATATGGTATAAGACCGCGCGACTCCCTTAGAGATATTTTTAAAGATATAGATATTTTAACCGTAGCTTCTCAGTTCATTTTAGATTGTATCGTATATGTTCATAAAAATATGCACTTATTAAATAAAAAGTCGGATTCTCACAATTTTAACACCAGAAATAAATATAAGCTTTCCGTTCCAAGACACAAGCTTCAAAAAGTGGGAAAATCATTCATAGGTTTAAGTATAATATTTTTCAATAAAATTCCGCAAAATATTATTGAATTGCCGTTGTATAAATTTAAAGTCTATATTAAATCTTGTCTTTTGAAAAAGGGGTACTATAAAGTAGAAGACTATTTGAATGATAAGAATCCATGGACATGATGAGCTGCTCGCTTGGACATTCAAGAATTATGTAACTTGTACATATTATTATTTATTTGTAATTAATTAACCTGTGATTTGACATGCGAAAGAATTTCATGAAATCTACTTGCAGAATAAATTATTTCATTTCATTTCATTTCATTTCATTTCATTTCATTGTTTCTTTGCTAATGGTCGCAGCGTGGTGTTATATAGCCTTAAACCTTCTTCGGTAAATGGTCTACTCAATACAAAAAGAGCTTTTAATTCGTTCCAGCAAATCTTGAGATAAGCGCGTTCAAACAAACTAACAAATTACTCTTCAGCTTTATAATATTAGTCTTCATCTGATCGTATGGTTGATGAACAACCTGATGTCAGAGTTTAAACCGCCCGTAGGCCTCTGACATGGCTTCACAGACCGTTGAAAAATCTCTCTACTGTGCTGGTTTCCTCACGACGTTTTCCTTCACCGTTAAAGCGTCGAATGATGTTACATATGAATTTCAAATTTGAAAAACACATTTGTACCTGGCGGGGTTTGAACAGGCGACCTCTCGCATGGCAAGCAACGACTTTAACCGCTCGGCCATCGATGCTTTTAGTATTGTATATATCTTGGGAAAGTCTACGTCCAGCAGTGGACGGAATGAATGAAGTAGGGTCGGATCAACTATTTAACTTTTTGGGCTACTAGCCCAGGGCACTGCACACTAAAAATCAAGGCCATTGTTTAACACACTTATAGTTAAAGAAGATAAAATAGTAGTTTTCCACCCGCCTCTCCGGCCGCGTGAAGAAAACATAACACTCTTATAGCGAAGTGAGTTGAAAAGTAACCTTAGTCCTTTCCGAGTCTCCTGACTATCCCTGTGCCAAATTTCATTCAAATCGGTTTAATACTTTTAATGTTAAAGTAGGACATAAACAGACTTAACGGGTTATTTTGGCTTTAAATAAATAAAATAATTAATTTAAAAATATCAGCAAGTAAAATTATTTAGGTTTCAGAAAAACTTCAACACTGAACCTTTCCCGAACACCCTTTCGATCGAAGCCACTGACATTTATATGCCATGAATCTTAGATGCCTAACATAAACTCCATGAAAAAAATATAAACCTTTATCCCTCATTGACCAAACCGTTATAAATTATATTTACGGTGCGTAACCGAAAAAGCCTACGATACACGCGAAATATTTCGCCGGGAACTCGTATATCCGAAAAGTTAAGGGTTTAGACATAATATTATATCACTCCGGGCCACTTCAAAAGGATATGTTTACGTAGAGTAAGGAATGTGAACTATTTTTGTATATCGATCCGGAAAAACATGACCACAAATATGTGGTAGGCATGGTAAAACTATTTATACTTTTGAAGGGAGTTATGACATGACTATTAATAAGAATTCAACTTGTCGTTCACAGTATATCGAATTTTTATATCAATTTTTAAGCTATTGCATAGCTTTTATCGCGGGCTTTGAGCGCGGCGACCGAACCAAGAATTTCCGTAACGAAAAAAACCTCACAATCGTCTAACGTCGTTTCAGTTCGGTAGACTTCGGCACGGTGTTTGTGTGCGTGCGATTGGACGTATTGAACGACTCTACGAAACTCGCACGAATCGAGACGAGCTGCTCCGAAATCGGACGATTAGCGGACGGCAATAGCTACCTAATAGGTAGTACCTATACCGCGGCATTCCCCGAGTGCCACACGTCTTTTAACCGACTTCAAAAAAGGAGGAGGTTCTCAATTCGTCTGTATGTATAATATTTTTTTTTTTTTTTATGTATGTTCACCGATATTTTCGTCAATTATAGACGGATTTCAAAAATTTTTTTTTGGTTGGATAGAGTTCACTTCCGAGGTGGTCCCATTTTCACCAGTCTCGGATCTGATGATGGGATCCAGGAGAAATCGAGGGCAACCTTCAAATTTTATAGGGACATGTACCGCGTTTTGCATATTATCTGAAGTCATATTGGCATTTGCTTCTGGCTATCATAATCTTATGATGCTGAGCTGATGATGGAAGGTCAACTCCTTAATAGTTATGAGTAAAATTGTAAACAAAAAAAAAACCGCCTTCAAAAACCCGACTCACTAAAAATTACAAAATAATATAATACGAATACGATTTATAATAATCATCTAGGTATGAATTTTATATGTTGTTGAAGGCGGTGCCGTTTATATTTCATACAGACAAGCACACCTGAGACATTTTCCCCTCAACGGTAGTGAAGCCATGTCAGAGGGCCTACGGGCGGCTTAACAACATCCCAGATGTCCCATCTTCAGAATTCATCACCCAGATGATTATTATAAGATGTTCGTATTATATTATTTTGTAATTTTTAGTGAGTCGGGTTTTTAAAGGCGGTTTTTTTTTTTGTTTACAATTTTTTTATATTTTTACATCGAAGAATATCTTTTTGCCAGCTATACTACGCACTCGAGACTCATGCGCCTGTATACGGGTTTCCTCCCCTTTTTGAGGGGCCTGTTAGACTTATTACTTACAAAAATTGATTTAATTCAATGTTCAAACTATTTAGTATTTTTGACAAGCCTCTTTATTTTTTTCTCTCTGCTCTGTGACGGCTCCTTGCAGTCAGACGTGACGACTTCAGGTATTCAATTCTTTATAAAATATAAACCAAGTTAGAATTCACCTGCCATTGGTTTTGAGATTTAAGACAATTTCAAAACCAATGGCAGGTAAAGAGAGAAAAACACATATGCAATTATCACGAAAACCTCTTAATTTTTCGTTGTACAAACTCTTCCTTCGTTTAACTCAAGAAACATCAGGTTTCTTCTACGAATAATATTATGACAATACTCATAGTGCCACCTAAAAGTATTGCAGCGAAACCATCTAAGGTGGACTTTGAAATCTTTCCAATCCGCGTTTGGCTACGAAGTTTAATTAACTGCAAGCACCTGAGGTGCTGCACCAAGTTGAGGTTAGATTAATGTGGTGACGAGGCGACTCGAGGGAACAGATATGTGTGTAGTGGAATCAGACTTGTTTAACGAACGTACTGGGAAGAAACGAAGTTAAGTAGATTCTACGTAACTTTCCTTTTTTTTGGAATTTGGAATAGTCTTGTTATCATCACCGGGATTGCGGGGGAACGGATGGCTCTCACCCCTGTAAGTACCTTTAAGAATAAGTAACAGTAAGACCTCTTTCTATGTAGATAATTGTTTTTGTTAAATCAACAGCCCATTAGGAGTAAGATGGATATATCAAAAAATATTCTTTCATTGTCATTATCGTATCTATAGCCAAATTAGGTCCATCGCTGGACAGGAAATGGCCATTCTTCCAAGTTTACAGCGTTGTTATAAGATAGTCAAAATATTAATATAATGTGCCCCGTAATTTTGACCATCCTATGTCCCTTGCGACGTCAAATATAACCTTAATTTTATATCATAAATTGTGTGTATCATAAATGTATTAGCAAACTGAAAAGGTTCGGGATATTTACCATGTTGTTGTGTTTTAATCAGCTCCCGATATTTCGGCACTGTTGCAAGCGCCATGATCACAGGTAAACCGAGTGAACTGTCATTTCATTTTCAGCTTTCTAATATGTGTGTGTAACCATTACAGTATATTAAATAAGTACTAAGAATATTTTCATCTTCTTGCAAAAGTTAGTATGTAGAAAACATTGCGTAATAACATCATCTCGCTAGAATATTTTTTTGGTTACTGAAGCAAAGAAAATAAAACAAAATTTAAATTTAAAATAAAAAAAAATCGTTACAGTTGAAAATTATAATTTTTAATGCATGGATAACAGAAATTTACATATTTTAATATAATTATGCATGTTCTAAAAAGGAAAGTCAAATGTTTATCGCACAATCCGCTTCACACCAACACTTTTTTTCCCAGCCATCTCTATATCTATTAACCGTCATATAAAGATTGTATGGGGATGATGCGTTCTGAACAAGGTACATAAATAACCCCGCAGATACGCCGTGTCACGGCCGCAGATCAGTCAGTGGAGGAATTAAACTTTCCCACCAGTCATTGTAAAGGGTCAGATACATTAGTGGTGTAAAGGGAGTTTTTGTTATGTTCATGCAGGCATGAGATTATTGATCTTCATATTAGTATGATACACTATGTAAAGGTTGTACTGGATTTGAGCTCATTTTTCATGAACGGAAGAATATAGGTACTTTATCTTTATTCTTCCAGAGTATTTTTGTAGATAGAAGCAAATTACTGTAAATCACTTTATTTACCACCATCAAAACATCTAATCGTGTTCAGCAAGTTTTACTAAATCATCGATCATCCTATATAATTAATCGCAAAACGATTAAACGAGTTTCTTGCCTTTATTCTTTCGGTAGACTCAGCGTTCCGAACCGGTGGTAGAATCACTAATCTATGACTTATTTATTTACCGTACCGACGCACCGTTTATTAGTTTTTGATGTTTGACAAATTTACATTGATCAGTCATTGGTCAATTCTTCTAACTAGTTGTTTCTTCACAAAATATTATATTTCACTGAGAGATAAATTATATTGTAGGTTAAAAGTGGTCACATGTATTTACTGCCCAGAAGTTTAAAGTTATGACCTAATAAGATAATATTACTATCGCAATTTTGTCAGTTCTACAGTTGAAAGTAACATTATGTTCTAACAGTGAATGAATTATCATGAGAGTAACTATCAATCTAATCACAAATCGAAAAAAAGTCAACTGAAAATGTCTCATGTGAACCGGCCCTTACCCAGAATCAGGAATCAAACGGCCGGCTTTTGTATTGTAATCAGTTTTGGGTTAATCAATGAAACTGGGCCAACGGGCGTGGACTTTAGCTGAGGTGATTCAACATTAAGCTTTAGTTTTGATTGGGAGTTGCACTGATTTGTAGTGGGCTTGATTAGCGTTTGTTTTGGTGGTGTTAGGTACTGAAATGTAGTTGTGTTTGCAGTGTTTTTGAATATTTTGTCAATTATTTGATTTTGTTTTATTATTTTTTTATTAATAGTTAATTGATCGCCATTCACAATTGCTTAGTTTTAGTTGTAACGGTCGAATTCCTAAAAAATAATTTCGTTTTTAGAAACATTAAGCAACACTTTAAAATATAACTTGATGTAATACATAGTTTAACGAATAAGTAGAACTAAATAATCCAATTCTTGTTTCAGAATTCCGCCGTAAGTGTCTCTATTATTAAAGTCTACATTACGAGATTCGTGACAATGTGCTGGTGAACTGAACACAAAACTTGTCCCGAATGGGAATCGAACCCACGACTTTTAGAACCGTAGATAGTGACCATGGGTCACTAACCACTGTCCCACTGAACCTGTCAAATAACACCAGCATAGTAAGATATGGTGGAAAAAATTACAAAAACAATTTAAAATTTTTGTAACCTTAAACGTCCTCTGACATAAATTTTGTCGTGGTGAATTTGAAAAGTGGATAAATCAGCCGCAGCACCACCTGTCGGTGGCTCTTTTATTAAAAAAGTTACCATTCTTGAGAAAATTAAATTCTGAATATTCGACCTCCGTCATCCGCGAATTAATTCTTCAGGCCACATCAAATCGGTCTGCAACTTTTTAACATCTATCTTCAGATGACAGAACAATTAGCATTATTTTCGACCAAAAATTTTTCCGTAAATTAGTGTGTTTTAATAACCACTTGACTGTGAAAATCAGAAAAAAATCCGTGCGGCCCGGGGATTCTAACCAACGCATATTGATAAAGCGTTCAAGCCTTAGCATTTAAATATAATTATACCTGGCCGTGGACATAAAACTTGGTAAAGAAAGTAACTGTTTGTCTGTGATGCTTTTATGTATACTGAAACGTTTAAATGAAATTTAGTAAAAAGACATGCTACAGCCTAAAGCAAGGCTCCATAGTCTTCATAGTTCAAAGAAGGTTCATAGTTCACCGACTTGCACAGTCAATTCAAAGAAGGTAATCTTTGAATTGACTGTGCAAGTCAGTTGGTAGTAACAAGATACATTATAATGTGATAATTGACTCCAAAGAAGCGCGGAAATTCCTAGTAAAGTATAATAATGACAAGTTGTTACGCTCAGAAGGCACAGTCCCATTCCACGTGTGTTCTAGAATTCTAAATAAGATCTATCTAAGAAACTCCGAAGGTCTGTTTATCTTTTGTTTGCTAAAGTCATTCCCAGAGAAGTTTCGTTTGTTGATTGTCATATAAACGAACTGAATGAAATTTGTGACGAAAATATATTTAGTAGTCAGCTGGGTACATGTAAAAACCATGTCTCTAGACTGTTAGTGAGAATTATGTGTGGCCGCTATCGTGTCACATACCTACATAGTAGCAGTACCTACCACTTTAGTTTTTGGTCCTTTGAACCGGATCTCGATTATATTTAGCAGTTAGTTGAATTGAGATGAACATGAGAAAATAAAAAAGAATCGAAAATCTCGGTTTTTACTGCCAGACGTCAATCTTGTGATTTCTTAAATAAGCTTAAGTGAGTCGATCATTATACCTTTGATGTACTTTTAAGGCTTAAATAAATGAAACGTATAAATCAACGACTGTAAAACTACTTTAAAAAAGGTTTCTTGCTGCTGAGATGAAGTTCTAAATCAAACCAGATGCTTATCGAAAACTAACTAGAAGATGGATAAAGATTGCATAAAATGAGGGTCTTAAAACTTATCTGTTAGTTGAGGAGTAGACGAGCTATTTTAAAAGTCTACTTAATCTATTAAATGGAGACTATTTCGTTCTGAGGCAGAGTGAAAAAAAGAGTTCATTTCTCCTTTTTGAAATTCATTTCTTTCAAATAATTATTTAACTTTAACATATTTCTCAAAGTTTTTTATTTTTTTGTCTGTTAAGGATCCAGGGTGCATATTACGACCTCTAAATTTCATTAAGTTTAAGAATGGGCATCGACTTACTTAGAGTTTCTGGTACACTTAGTAGTGCGCTATGGTTATAACGGTTGTGGAATCATACAGACTGATATAACCCCTACATCATCTATGCTGATTTTGAAAAGAAGTGTAGTAATTACAGCTCTTTATCATATAGCTATCGATGTCCTTTTCTAAACTGACTGGAATAAAGATAGCGTTATACGCCCCCTGATCTATACTTATGACACAACCATTGCTCTTATTAACATAATCATAATCTGGCATGTGCATCCAGAAAATCCTCCAATCTTAATCGTTAAAACAGAACATGAAACTGATATTTAGTTTTTGACACGTTATGAAGGCTGAATGCAAAATGTACGGAACAGAGAGCTCAATTTATAACCACTCTTGTCAAAAGATGTTATTTGTCGGAACCCTTCAGACCGGACCCACTCTTTATTGTGAAATCGTTTACTTGAGTTGCCTTTTATGTTCATACGCAACGATACAGACGTAAGTACTATTCGAAATACTGGAAATATTTCTATTTCGAGATACATGTCCAGTTTGCTCACTCCTGAAATCATAATGAGGCAGTCTTACAGAATTTTATAACGTCTCTTATTGGTTAAGGCTAGTCTTATTTGATAAAAGAGGTAATGCTTAACTTTATATGTTCAAAATTCGTCACAACCTAAAATGAGAACTTAATTCTATTTTAGCAAAATGACCTTTAGGAAACACTCTGAACATGAAATGAAATATTTCAAAAGTGTTCAGAATTACTTTGTAACAAAAATTACTTTAATGCAAAGGTGTTGGTTATGTAGGTGGCACAATGAGAAGAAAATTAAATAAAGCCTGTATCATTTAACCGAGTGTTTAAAGTGTTAGAATCTCATTTACAGCTAATTGCTGATTATATTTCTCAGTTGAAGTGTTAAAAGACGTGGATTTTCCTCTTTACAATTTTACACCTTATAAAAATACAATTTTATACTTAGGTACGTTTGTTATATATCCCTTCTTCATTTCTTCATAAACTTGGATGACATTTTATTTATTCACTCCAAGTTATTTGAAATTTATTTCAAAATGATCAAAGCGACAACGATAACGTAAAAATTACTTTCAGCTTCAAATGTAGTGTATTTAAAAGTTGGACCTTGCCCCGGGCCAGATTTTGAATAAATGAGTTTCGGAGACGAATTTGAAGACAAGACAATTTCCATCGGAATATTTTAACTAGTAATTTGCAACCTCGTTTTCCCAATTCTACTTAGATATCCCCTGTTGAAAACGGCTCGACCGAACAGCATATTAGACTATTAACCTTCTAAATTGAAGATTAAAAAGAACTGTTTGAATATTTATGGTTTCAAGTAAAAGCCTAATTTGCAAGGTATTAATCCTGTCGAGATTAAAGAATCCATTAAATTTCGATTACGTTTCGTTTCACGGAAAGATTTTGTGAGTCACTGAAGTTAATTTTGCTTGAGATAACCGACGGCCTTTTTCCTATTAATCAGTGACTTCGTATTCAGTGTTTTAGACTTTTGATAACGCTCAAAAAATTCTATTGGTTTCAGATTTCCTAACCCTAAAAACTTGACTGATTTACTTGAGAATTGTATAATGAAAATATTTTTACTGATCAATAATGTTGTACCTGTTGTTTCAAAGTTACCAATACCCAGATTTTCGAGAATTTAGCTTCAATATTGATAATAGTGCATTTGTGTTTGCGCGCATAATTTGAACTATAATTATGTCCTGTGCACTTGACTGATTTAAATTGAGATCGGCCGCCATGGCCGAAATTGGTCGATCTCCTTATTTATATTTTTAACATTGCGATGTTGCCTTGTCCCTTCAGTCAATAGCAATACTTTGAAATATAATTAATTATGTCCTGCGCACTTGGCTGATTAAAATTGAGATCGGCCTCCATGGCCGAAATTGTTCGATCTCCTTATTTATATTTTTAACATTGCGATGTTGCCTTGTCCCTTCAGTCAATAGCAATTTATTTGTTCGCATTTAGCTCTGTAGTTCCACAAAAAGTATTTATGTTTAGTCCCTAACTATGTAACAACAAAAGAACTTCAAACGCAGACCTAAGATAAATATCTTTTATGTCAACAGACGTTTTCCCTCGTTCGTGGAGCGAATTTTTACGAGGATCTACCTAACAGCTGGCCGTGTAGCGGATTTTTTGAGGAAAATGGGTTGAAAGATACAATTTTTCAGTTAGAGAAATTCTTCCTTCCTTAGATATTTGGGGGACATATTTTAGTCGTCCCATTGATTTTTTTATTTTACACTCAACAGTTTGATTAATTTAATTAGGTACATGATGAGTCAAAAAGTATTTCACCGCCGAAAAGAGTAAAAGACAGTCATACGTTTCATAACATAAGCGAACGTCAATTAAATTCAATATTTGTTTGAAGTATCAATCTCTCAAGTATCAATTTGTTCTTTCGTTTCGTTTCGTAGTTGTTCGTTAGTCTGTTAATAATTTCGAGTACTTTACTATCTAACAAAATCGCAAATCTATCTAAACTGCGAACAAAAGTATCAAAAGGTGTTCACAATAGGTTTCCAAGCGGCAGAGAAAAACTCGAAAAACAATAGCGTACACAAGTCAAAATGTATGCATTATCTCCTGTAGTTTTAGCATTCCGAACGCTGTGACAATGAAATAAAAATAAAACCCACAATGCTAGAGGGCTCTTGACACGAAGATAAAATAACGCGGTCACAGTGGTAAATGAGCGAAACGCCGCAGTTAAGGTGTCTGGCACGCGAGATCCAACTTTAATAGTGTTGTAATTGGGGCGGTTTTCGCTATCGACTCTTTCGTTTATTTTTCAGCGATTGGTAATACAGCTTAGCTCAGTGTGATGTGTGAACAAAAGTTAACGTTTGATTGACTCCTTTGTTCGTTAATTGGTGCGAAAAACTGTGGGAATGTCATGTGAGTTTTGAAAGGATTTTTAGTATCTGCCAAGTTGAATGTTGAGTTTGTATCGTTCTGAAAACAAGTGAAAGATTTATTGGTGGCATTACTCTTCGATCAGATTGCTTGTCAATAAGAAACGAGCACTCTCTATTTGATCTGAAGTTTAATCTTGCGGGTGATAAAATTGAGAGGGTTTCTTTTCTAATACACATAGTACGTATTTAAACTGCTAGTATCATTTACACTAGACGGACCTGACAACGATTTGATATTCAAAGATAGAAATAGAATAGAATAGTCTAGTTTTTATTCCCCTAGCTTTAATGTCAATCGGCCAGCTACTGAAATGATAAGAAATTTAACGATTTTTTGCTGTTTAGAGTCGAGTTGCTTAAACTTAAATATTAAATTGCATAATTATTGTATATGTAGGAAGTGGGGATACAATATTACAACATACTGAATGATACGTCAGTTATATAGAAACCGAGCTAATACTTTATTACTTTCTTTAATGAGAACCATATCCATCACTTATCACTTTTATCAAAGTATAACCATAGCAATTGTAGCAAATGCCTAAGACATAAACTACAATTAGAGTTTGATTTATTAATTACAAATTGCACAGCAGCAGTTTTATAATTAACGATAAGCTATTGCAACTGTACAACGAGTGTTCCGTGCCAAGCCAGAGCCAAGACTGCCTGCACTGTTCAAAGTGAGCGCCTTTTATAGTCGAGTCGAGCGGCGAGGGGGAGTGACTAACGCCGCAGCTGGTCGGTGACGTGACCCGTGCACGTGCAGCTTGTTACTCATTCTATAATGAAGGCGAGCGATGACTCCTGCCGACATATAAATGTATAAAGAGGATGTAATTGGAGTTGTCGACAGGGGAAGACCGAGAAAGACCTTTCATGACCAAATAGGACAAATCTTAAAGAAAGGTCTAATCACAAGTACCCGTAATCGACGAGCGTGCATGAAGAGGTTGATGAATGTGGATGAATCGAAAGTGGTGTGCCACGACCGTAGCACATGGCAGGAAGTGATCTTCGCCTACCCTTCTGGGAAGAAGGGGTTGGTTTTGTGTATGTATGTGTAAATTCGAATAACTTAAAAATGCAAAGTATCGATAAGTGACGTCCGTCACTAGGAGCACTTGTATGCAGTGGAGCGAGAGTCTCGGCCGCGTTAGAGGCAAATTGTAGGGGACTAAGTCTATCACAGAGCAGAGGCAGCTACCACGATACTGTTGCTTTGCTAGCTCTGAACATAGCGAAAATTATTAAATTATTATTATAGGTTATGGTGTCCCTTATATTCTGAAAATTACCTGTTGTATCTATGGTCTTAGTTAAAAAACTCTTTTTTTAAACCTAATAATTCTGGCAAAAAAAATATAGGTACCAAACCTTATTATACAAGTTTTACTATAACATTAATATTTAGGACTGTAACAAATTACTTAGAATGTACATACTTTTTGGTTATATCGCGAGGAATATTTATCCTACTCAGTAGATACTCATTTCATTTTAATGTTTATTTAAGAACGTACTTTTTCTGTGCGAAGTCGATAATAATCGCTTCAAAAATTGGCTGGCTCGGTGGAATAGTGGTTAGTGACCCTGGTTCACTACCTATGGTTCCAAGAGTCGTGGGTTCTATTCCCACTCTTTTAAGTATTAGCTAGATAGCTGTTTACAAATGTAATGTTCAACTGGCCGAAAAGTATATCCATTTTGGCTCCCGGAATTAAGTTACTACTGCCGCTTTTTAAGACCTCACTCAACAGTGGCGCCGCCTAGTGAGCTCAAAAACGCCTTGTGTAAATGTGTACTGACTGTATTACTCCAAGGGTAATTAAAAGTCAATGCTTTAACATAGTATAGTTATAGTTACACAGTCATTGCATGGAGCTGCTGTAGTTTATATTTTCTGTGAAGCAACGCGTATCATTTAGTGGTCAGAGCCAATATTTTTCACTCTCAGCCACGACAACAAAGTACGGTCACGACTACTAACGATGTTGATTGTTAACGTAATGACATCAAGGCACATTAGCTTAGGCCGTCTCCTCTTTGCACCTGAGGGCCTACCATGAGTTGGCTATCGTAAACTTACGTACGTTAAAAACCTATCGAGTTGTTTTTTTCATATGGCCGATTGTAGTTCTTCGCGTAACCACCAGGCGGCGCTGTACATGTTTTTCATAGACATATTTACGTAGGCGATATCGAGCGCGTAAGTTTTAAACTCATGGTAGCCCCATTGGTCTGTCAAACATCGCGTACGAACGTATGATATAATTGCAATAGGGTCATTCTACTTTTTTGCGCAGGTTCTTATGACCTTTTTTAAATTTTGATATTTATCGTGCATTTAAATCTATACTTATATCTGAATTAAATAATGATCTGCTATAGGATGTGTGTTTTAATTTTGATATATTTTTATGTATTCTTCGATTTTAGGTTATACAACTGTGTTACGTCTCTAAAGGTAGTGCTGTCTTTTTGGGAAATACCACTGTGTTACTGGTAAAAAGTTAGAATAATATATTTCTAAACATAACTGCATAGGACGGTCCGCACACTGTTGCTTTCTATTTAACATTGACGCGGATTTTTTTTAAATTTATAAATTTACCCTAACAATTTGATATTTTCTTCGAGGGATACAAAAACCTGCACGAAAAATTAGAATGACCCAATAGCAGTTATCGCTTGCTAGATCAGTTGAACGCCAAAACGGTGCGGCAAGCCTAATGGATTGTACTCCTTTTGACTGCTGTTGATCAAGTATTCTCTTTCTACTCTGATGAGTGTTATTCAAAGGCTTTGTTCTATTCCAAAGAATAGTCTTAGACTAATGACATTGTGTGCTTTTTTGATTAACCCTTTTTTAAGTAACAGCAGAATAGGGGTTATTGTGCCTATCGAGCTCATATTACTATGTGGATGACCAGGTTACACATACGGTAAACGGTATACCGTATGTGGTACCTGGTCATCCTGAATGTTATGTTTATAAAAACTAGCTTTCAGCCCGCGATTTCGTCCGCGTAGAGACGTTTAACGGGTAAAACATTACTTCCTTATAGCGCAGTCGGTTAAAAAGTAGCCTTTAACCTTTCCTAGGCTCTGGACTTTATCTGTACCAAATTTCATTTAAATCGGGCCAGTACTCTATGCGTGAAAGCGTAACAGACAGATAGACAGACAGACAGAGTTCCTTGCGGATTTATAATATTAGAAAGGATAGTAATATTATTTACTTTAATATGTACCTACTAGCTGTGCCCTCGACTTCATTCGCGTGGACTACAGGATTATAGAAACAAAAGTCGAGATAAATATATAATATTTTTCCAACACCAATGCCTTACAATTTCCTGCACCAACGACGATGAAACTAAAAATCAACACTTAGCCTAAACTAAACCAATTAAAAAAACAATTTTAGTCAAGTCCAAAACCAGCAAACTAAATTTCACACTCAACCTTACAAATTAGCTAAACATCATCACATAATTCAAGAAGCCGTGTTTCGTCTAAATCCCCTAGCGTATTAATTGAAGGGTATATTTAAAGGGCACCCTTCAGAAAGAAGGCAAAACAAAACGGTTGCATATTCATGAGGGAGGCTCATTTGCAAAATTAATCCTTAAGCCTAAAGGAATTTCTTCTCTTGGCACAGCTGATCAGATTCAATGGTGCGTAGTGTTACAAGAGAGGTCTTTGTGGCTTGAAGACTCGAAATATTAGGGTATAGTTTCGAGTCCCATTTTGACTTAGGGGTAGACCTTCCTTCCGGTAGTATATGTTATAGTCTGTGCAGTCCTATTGATGTTGTGGACATCATTTTTAATAACTCAACATTAGACATACTTTACATGATCGATCTTGGATGGATGATTTATAAATAAAAATCACACAGTATCTTAAAAATTTTGCATGAATTGTGTTAAAATAACTACTGGACCGATTTAATAATAGTCTAGAGCCTGAAAGACGCAGTTACAGGCGGAAATCTAGTAAGCTCTGCCTAAAAAAATACTAGATTTTGGAGGTCAATAGGACTCGAAGAATGGAAACAATATAATACAACACTAACCCTAGTCACTGAGCGGGTCGTTATATTAAATTTGTGATTTGAGTTTTGCTTCTCACGCTAAGCTACCACACGTGGACGAAGTGAGAGCTAATAAGCTCTCTGTAAAAAAAAACTCTACATAAAGGCGGTCAACAGGACTCGAAGAATGAAAACAATACAACTCTAGTCACTAAGCCGGTCGTTATATTAAATTTGTGATTTGAGTTTTGAATTTGAAATATTTTGTTGTACAACGAGGTAATGAATAAACAAAGTCCGGTGTGAGTTTTAGCTTTATCTTCCAATAGGAAAACGAAATAAAGTTCAATTTCGTTTGACGGTAATCGGAAACTTTGGAGCTTTGTCCACGTTAATCGGTTTTCACGCTCCGAACAAATTGATGAATCCACCGCTTTTATTAATATCAATACCGCACTAGTACTTTGTGATATTTACGAAGTGTTGTTCACAATTCTACAACAATGGTTAGCGGCTCAAAGAGATAAGTTGAATGCTGCCTTTGACACGTCAAAAGATAATGATAGCTGTGTTCAAGTGTATGTCAGTTAGGTCGTTAATAAATTCGTTGTACATTTTCAGACCTGAAAAACTAAATAGAAAAATTTGATTGAAAGATCATTCTGTGAATAGCTTTATAAATTGCTTTCTGCTTTTTTTGTAAATGAGTAATGAGAATTTAACTTAGGCCTTTATGGCTATTTTGGAAAGCCTTTGTGAGTATTTCAGTTATAAATAAAAAAATGCATGTAACACAGTTTTTTACTCAAGGCTGCTTGAAAAAAAGAGCTCTAGATAAAGTTTAGTTCAAAAGAACTAACCTTCCATTCAATATATTCTACAGGTTATGCGCAAAACGTTTTTGGCTTATACAAATATTTGGAGTGGGTTTTGAGCGAATTTCAGCCCGTAGGATTAAAAAATATAAAGTTTCATACAGTTTTTTGGTTAAATTTTTTCATTCTGTGTCAGGTTTTCAATATTCATCGTATTTTTTTGTGAAAATTACAGTTGCCTATACGTGAGCTTTACTTTTAACTGACTTTTTATGAAGAACGATATGTTAATTTGTACAATAAATTTGTTTCTCATTAATTTACATTAAACTCAACGTATATCAGTACTACAGTTTAGTCTGGTTAGGTACCACAAATAAACGCTTGTATTCAACAGGTGAATTATTGTCCCATGAATGACTCTAATCCACACCAGTTAGCATGCAAGCGTCAGAGCAAGTAATGAATGCAATATTAATATTAATAAGTTGTCCGACCGATTTCGGTCATGGAATCCACTGCACTGGACATAAATAAATAAATAAATACCTGGGACATTTCCACACAAGATCATATTATGACCCCAAACTAAACAGAGCTTGTATTATGGGCATCAGAGACTGATATACACATATATATTCATATGTACATAATTAATAATAATACATACTTTACACAAATACATACTTATAATCACACCCAGGCACGGAACAAACACCGATGTTCATTTCACTAATATTTGTACCGAGTGGGAATCGAGCCCACGACTCTTAGAACCGCCAGTCAGGGTCACTAACCACTGTTCCACCGAGCCAGTAAAAAAGATTACAAACAATACAAGTGCACTCTCTGATTCCGCACTTTCATTGATCAGTGAGGTCAGGACCACCAACTTCTTGGCTTCATGCTGAGGTTTTTCTTAACAGCAATTAGAAAAATTTGCACCGGCCCCAAACGCGAACCGGGCCCTATTGATCCATACGCAGCATTTGCTACCAATAGACTAAAGAAGATTTGTTGAAGCAAACAAGTATTATACACATATACTAGCTAGCTTTCCGCCCGCGACTTTACAAATTTAAAACACAACTGCCATAATAGTGCAGATGGATAAAATGTAACCTGGACTAATGTGTATGTCGTGGCCACATCGTAGAATTGGCCATTTCATGAAATGATTGGCCATTTCATGAAATGATTGGCCATTTCATGAAATGGTTGCATTTTATGAAAAATTTCACAGTCCATTGGCCATAATATCATGATGTGGCCAGGTCAGATCAATGATAAGAAATCGTTTGACGATTGGGCCAACTAAATGCACTGCCATTTCATGAAACGATCAATCTCAATCGATCATATCGTGTAATTGTTTCGTTGACTTTACCGGTAGAGTGCCAGAGTTGCAATTTACATAATGTTCTAAATTTTCTTCCTGTTTAGCATATTATTTTATCTTTTATTTTAAAATAGCATATTTTTAGCAAAACATTTTTTTTCAATTCATGTTATTTTTAAAGTAGGTACATTTAATTTGAATTTGGACAAAATTGTCGGAAGTTTGCCTATTTACTTGACTTTTATACTGCTTGTACTAAAATACTTGCAAATTTCACTAAATGTACATTTTTTATAACAATAAAAACAACATTAAATGCACCTTTTTATTTAGAAAGTATGTAACAACTAAAAATAAACAAATACGTATCAAAATTGATCCTGGTTTTCATGAAATATTTTATAGTCGCCCTCTTTTTACGATATGGTCAAACGTGAGTGGGCAAATCGTTAAATGTTTATCGTTTAATGATTTGGTCACCATTGATTGGCCACTTCATGAAACGTGAACACTTCATGAAATGGCCAACCATTTCATGAAATGATCAATTCATCGATTTGGCCACGACATGTACATAAATTTTAATTTAAGTGATTCTGTAGTTTAAGCCTCAGTGCGAGATTGAGTAACAGTAACTTTTCATTCACAATATTAGTGAGCATTTAAAAAAATACTACCAGTGAAGAAAAACCCTTCAAAAACAACACTTGTCAAAAAAACCAAGTCTCGCAACTTAGTTGTTCTACGGTAAAAAGTTGTAAGATCCATGTAATACCAAGTCGGTTAATTATTGACGCGGCCATCGCATGAAAACACGTGTAAATTAAACGAATTAGTTCAATGGGCAAGTCAATTAATAACCTTTAAAAGAAACACTACCAGTAAAGAAAAATGGCCATTTTTCCAATCTTAGAGTAAACGATTTTGTCTCCATTCCTCAAGTTCACACTTACTTCTCGATAGTGAACGAATCGAATTCTTTCAGACACGAGTTAATATACTCAGCTTAGCTCCTGCATTCCTTGGATCCAAGTCCGATGGAAGGTCTTCATTAGTTTGACGGATCGGGGATCCATTTAGGAGAACGAAGTGTGACGATGAATTCTCTGCGATATCACTGAGGAACACTCGTATTTTCTACTAGATTTGTTAGCTCAGGTCTCACGAGTTCAGTAAATCTTCAGGCATTTAATCTAAGTAGGTAGCTTAAATAACAGATATATGATGTAGGGAGTATCCCACTAAAAACATAAAATATGTAAAAGGAGAGCCAAGTTTAATACAAAAATTATGCTTGGCTGTGGGCTACGCCGCAAAAATAATGAAGATCTACGTATAAATTAGTGCCAAGTTGTATGCAAAATCCAAATATTTATTTATACTGACAAAACATAGTGTGTGGATAAATGTAAGTAGGTAGCTGAAATGATAGATATGATATAGGGTAGGTATAATATTACTTTGGAATAGTTCCAAATGATTTAATGAATCATACACAATCATCATCATCATCATCAGCCCAAATACATCCCCACTGCTGGGGCACGGGCCTACCCTAAACAAGGGCGATAAGGCCTTAGTCGACCACGCTGGCCAAATGCGGGTTGGTCGACTACACAACCTTAGAATTTCTTCGTAGGTGTGCAGGTTACCTCACTATGTTTTCCTTCACCATTCAAGCGTCGAATGATGGTACATATGAATTTCAAATTTGAAAAACACATTGGTACCTGGCGGGGTTTGAACTGGCGACCTCTCGCATGGCAAGCAACGACCTTAACCACTCGGCCATCGACGTTTTACACACAATAATATGGACAATTACGTTACTATGTATTGCACAGTTTTTTACCAATTCTGTGATTAATTCAAAAATGACAATATGTTCCAAGCACTTAAAATATATTTTATTATTTTATCATTTATGAAAGTTGAGTAAAGTATAACCCATCCAGTCTATTGTCGGCTCTCAAACTATCTTCAAGACTAATCTTACATTTCAAAATCTCGCGTTGAAAAAGTCTTAAATGCTTTCTCAAATATAAAACTCAGTGTTGCCTCTCTACAAAGGTCTCCCATCGGTGTTAAGTGTCAATTTCCCAAGCAGGCAATAATACTGGGTGTTTTATTTTTATTTAATACACTGTGACAATACACTCTTTGAAACGAAGAGAATTCCATTAAAACGTCTGTGTCACTATCCTCTGTTATCGTTCCTCCAAAGTCCGTTTAGTGACGTATTGAATTTTTCTTTCTAATAATGTTTAATTTTTTTTTATAAGAGGCTAACAAAATTAATTAAAATTTGTTGTATGGAGTAGGAAGAAATTAAAATACCAAGCTTTACCCTAAATAAGTAAAAAAAATACAAATTGAGATCGCTCTCCCGCAAGTCCGGTGAAGATGACAAGGCTACTTACTCCAAGACATCATCGTTGTTAATCATAAAAAACCGTTAGTTTTAAAGATCAAAGCATAAATCGTATGCATTAAAAATGTTCGCTCCATACAATACAAATATGATTACTCGCAACCGACTTTCAGAAGCACGCAAGTGAATAAGAAAAGACAAGGAAAACAACTTTGTTACTTTGCAACTATAAAGTCATAAATTATATCTGACTAAGATACAATCTACCTAACATCGAGCATCGATTTGCGTAGCTTTCTATAAGAAGAGTGTTAGCGAGAACAAATAAAAATCATGGTGGTGATTGCAAACTGTGTACTTATCGAATGGTACAGAAAATTAATATGTAAATAGGTCACGGGCCAGGGACGCGTACGGGTCGTGTGTGTGGAGCCGCTGGGTGTGGTGCGGCGACTGGCGGCGACTGGGGCGCGCGCGCAGGAGCAGGGCAGCATTCCTTGCGATGCTTTGTCTCGCTCGCGCGCGAACATGCTGGGGGCCCTTGAAAGCTTCAGCTTTCAAGAACTTCCTGTGTCGTGAAGAAGACAAAGCTTGTTCAGTGCTCGACGTATGGTGCCGCTGGATGTCGACACGTCGGCAACTCTTGGGACTCCATCAGTCCCAGGATGAAGTTTAGTGACGCGTCCTAAGCGCCATAATAAGGGTGGAAGGCCATCTTCCTTAACAATTACTAGATCATCTGTCTTCAGATCTATTTTCCTTATTCTCCATTTTTGACGGGCTTGAAGCTCCAGGACGTACTCTGATTGCCATCTCTGCCAGAAATGTTGGCGTATTTGCTCCAGGTGCTTGTATCGGTTGAGCTTCGTGGCGTGGTACTGCAGTAGAGGAGCCTCGGGGAGTGACGTCAGCGACCTGCCAAGGAGAAAGTGTCCCGGTGTGAGCGCCGTAAAATCATTAGGGGAGGAGGATAAGGGTAATAAGGGTCGGCTGTTTAGGACGGCCTCAATTTGAGCAAATATGGTGGACAATTCCTCAAACGTAAGGTGAGTATTGCCCAAGATGCGCCTGAGGTGAAATTTTGCAGATTTGATGCCTGCCTCTGCGTAACCATTGAAGTTTGGAGCGTAAGCCGGTGAAAATATGAACTTTATGTTTTGATCAGCTGCAAACCCTGTTATCGAGTCTGAATGAGATTTAAATAATTCGTTAATTTCTTTGGCAGCGGCAACAAAGTTTCTGCCATTATCACAAAATATTTCACTAGGCCTACCTCTGCGTGAAATGAAGCGTCGCAGTGAAAGTAAAAATGCGTCTCGAGACAGTTCACTAACGGCCTCTAAGTGAACACATTTATATCTAAGGCATATAAACAGACATAAATAGCATTTAGATATTTTGCAGCCGCGACCACGGCGGTCTGTAATTAAGAAGGGGCCTGCAAAATCTACTGCTACGGCCGCGAACGGATAAACAGGCATTAGGCGTTTGGCCGGCAAGTTTCCCATAACATTTGACAATGATTTGCCATATTGTCGTTTACAAACAACGCATCGACGTGCAGTGCGTCGAGCCAAATCTCTGCCCCTATGGGCCAGAACTGCTCACGAACGGATGACAACATGAGCTGCGGTCCCGCATGTAGGAGGCTTGTGTGTTTGTGCGTGAATATGAGTTTGGTTAATGTGTGTTTAGCTGATAAAAGTATAGGGTGTTTTGTTGAAAAGCTGAACTGGGACTTAAGTAGTCTCCCCCCCACTCTCAGGATCCCCTGAGAGTCTATGAAAGGAGTTAGAGAAGACACTTGTGATTTATCGTGTAACTGTTTATTACATTGAAGTGTATGCAACTCCTTTGAAAATGTGTCTTTCTGTGAAAGCTTAATCAAAACATTTAATGATTCGTCAAGTTCTGTTGAATGTAAAGGGCCGGTTATTGTTTGCTTTCGGCATTTAATTTTTATAAACCTTAAGACATAAGCGACACAGTTTTTAAGACGTTTAAGGTTAGAAAATTTGTCAAAGTCTATAATGGATGATGGTTCTGTGGATTTACAGAATAAAGAGGATATCGTTGGCTTAATCTCTGGTGTGTCTTTAGTTGCAATTACTTCCAGATTTGGCCAGTTCGTTTCGGGTTCAAGTAAAAAGGTAGGGCCATGCCACCATAATGATTGTGTCAGTACGTGATGAGGGTCGACTCCTCGAGAAGCTAAATCTGCAGGGTTATGCGCTGTAGGCACATGACGCCATGAACTACCTTCAGTATGCCTTTGTATGGCGGAAACCCTGTTAGCAACAAAAATTTTTAGTTTACTTGGACACATTTTTAGCCAAGCTAATGTGACTGTGGAGTCTGACCAAAATATGTGGCGATGTATGTGTATGCGAAGAGCTGCGGTGACAGCTGAGCTAAGACGAGCACCGAGGAGAGCTGCGCATAGCTCCAAACGTGGAATGGTAGTAATTTTGGTGGGAGCTACGCGTGATTTGGCACAGAGAATGTTGCAGGTGATCGCACCTGACGTAGAAATGGACCTTAAATAAATGCAGGCTCCATAAGCGGTTTGTGATGCATCACAAAAACAATGCATCTCCATAAGGGCAGGTTGATCAATTAATACAATCCTAGGTACAGAAAGAGACTTTAAAAAGTGAACATTGTTTATAAAGTGTTCCCAAGTGCGTATAATTTCATTGGGGACGGGTTCGTCCCAATCTAACTTAAGAGCCCATAATTTCTGCAAAAGTACTTTAGGTTTAATAGTGCATAGGGTCAGCAAACCCAAAGGATCAAATATCTTGAATGTGGTTGCTAGGATGTGGCGTTTTGTGATGGTTTTAGGTGGCGAGTTTGATTCCAGGTTTATATCAAAATGAAGTAAATCTTGGCTTGGATTCCATCCTAAGCCAAGTATGTGATGTGATTGGCTAAGAGATAAGTTATTGTTATCAAGATTGCTGAGTTCAGATTCGATGATGGATTGAGAGTTAGAGCGATACTTTCGTAATTTGAAACCACCCGATAGAAGTAATTTAGAGATTGTTTGTTTTATGCGAAGTAACTCTGTTTCGGTTTCGCTTCCACAAAGTAAATCGTCACAATAAAAGTCACGTTTAATTATGTCTTTTATGAGTGGCTCTGGTGACTCATCAGCTAATTGTTGCAAGCACCTTGCTGCGAAAAAACTAGCACTAGCAAAACCATATGTAACAGTATTTAAAGTGAGTGATCTAATAGGTAAAGATTCATTTTCACGCCATAAGATCATTTGTAAGTCTCTGTCAATCTCATTCATAACTATCTGCCTGTATTGTTTTTCTATGTCACCTGTAAGTACATATTTATAACTACGAAATCTGATTAAAATGTTAAAAAGCGAATCTTGCAGGTTGGGGCCAACCATTTGAAGTTCATTAATGGAGAAACCTGATGAAGTTGGGGAGGATGCATTAAAAACAACCCTGAGTTTTGTCGACTCGCTGCTTTCCTTTAGCACAGGATGATGGGGTAAAAAGCAGGAGATGGTGGGTTTTTGAACTTTAGAATCGGAAAGATGCCCTAAATCATGATATTCTTTAATGAAGTCGGAATACATTGTTTTAAGCTCTGGATTGGTATGAAATCGCTTTTCTAAGCTAATGAATTGTTTTTTGGCTATATGATAAGATTCACCAAGGCAGTCGGGCGAATCTATTAAAGGGAGTCTGACGCAAAACTTGCCATTAGGTAGGCGATAGGTATTTTCGATGAAGTGTTTCTCACTATCTGTAATGATGACGTTGTTATTGGACTGAGGTTTATCCGGAAAGTCTTCGTATTCCCAAAACTTCATCAATTGCGAGTTGAAGTCATTGTCATCATAATTATGACTCACAAAGTTACAGTGTTTGTAAACCCTGGGGGCCCTTGATAGAGTTTTAGTATTAATGATAGGTAAAGGTCCTGCTATTAACCAACCTAGTAGTGAGTTATGAAGGATGGGCAAGATTATCGCCAAGGGATTGACGTTCGGGGCCAATAATGTGCCAAAAAATGTCGGCGCCTATAAGGAAATCAATTTGAGATGGTTCATAAAAAGAAGGATCAGCAAAGAGTACATGTGGTAGTAGGTTTATATGGTGTACACGTCGATTGTAATATGAATTGCTGTAACCGCCAAATGACGATTTTACAGGAGAAGCGAAAAACTGTTTTACAAATCAGAAAAAGTATTATAACTTTATATTTATTTGTCCAATTTCGGTGTGTTTTTCACCATTATCTTATTTTTGTGAGATCTTTTAGATGAACTGGTTTAAAATAAGATAGCTATTATAGCTTCGAAAATAGCCTAGCGGTTACATCAATTATTTTGCAAAAAAATGTAGTTACGCTAGTTGATTCACGGATATTATTTCAAAAACAGTTGGCAGTTTAATGTATGTCACAAAATATCTAGGAAATATTAAAGTAAGGCGCACAGTTTTAGGAAAGTGGAATTACTTTATAAACAATTTGCTAATAAATTTTCACACTTATTCACTTTTATTAAGGTTAAGTATTAAATTAACCCATTGATTTAAGATGAACAGCGGCAAGGTAGTAAGTAATTAAAAAACAGATTAAAAGCTACAACATAAATTAATTATAATCAGAAATACCTTTAATTACAAAAACTATTTGTTTTTTTTTAGAAAAACACTAAATTTACTCAAACATTTAAACATAGTTACTTGAATTACCTATTAGACATTTGGTTACTCGATGATAAGTGTTATCATCGAGTAACCAAGCGTTATAATAAATCAGAATTATTTAATAAACAAAAATAAACTCCTTATTCTTACTAAACTAAACAAAAAGTATAGTTTATTTACTAAAACAATCACTTTTTGATAAAGGTGGAACATAAAATTATAATATTTAACTAAATTAACATAAGAAAACACGTAGTTTGTTCTACTTTTTCGTATTTTTTCTTCACTCATTTTACTAATTTTTCTTCTTCTTGTCTGTTTTTAGCCTTTTCTACTGTCTTATCTACAGATTTTCTTGTCTTTCTGCTGGTTTTCACTGCTTTTTCGTGTTTTTGTCATCCTTTTGTATTGTCATTTTTATTACACTTTTTTGTGTTTCTTGATGTTATTCATTGAATTTTCTACCGCTGCAGTTTTTCTTTTTCGTCATGTGTTTGTTCCTTCTGTTTAGTTTCCGGCATATTTTCTTGACGTCTTTCTTTAATTCCATCAACTTCCTTACTTGAATCTTGGATTGCCTTGTCATTATTTGAGGTCTCGTTATCACCTCATCGTTACATAGCTTCTTCGGGTCCATGTATTTCTTTGGAAATGGGTAGTTGCTGATTCTACTGTTTATGCAGAGAATAATTTGGTTTATTACACTGGTCGACACGATTTTTGTAACGGATACCAATTTACTTTATTGTGAAAGTATTCTATGTGCTTAATTTATTTCTCTTATGCATTATATATCTTCCACATCAAGTTTCCGAGTATCATGGGCCTAAAAATAATAAATATGCATTTTCGGCTCACAAGTGCAATAAATTTGATTTGATTTGATTTGATTTCTAAGACATGTAGAAAATATATACCTTATATGTTTTTTGATAAACATTTACAATCATATCGTTTAACTCTTGAGCCTTTAAATACCGTTGGGTTTGCTCAGATTTCTATTTTCTACAAGATCTTCATCTCATCTTTGAAATTAGTGATTTTTTCCCATACATTTATGATTTTCCTGTTTGTATGATTCAAAATTAAATATCTTAAAGTAGAAAAAATATATCTTAGCAAACCTAATGATATCTATAGGGGCAAGATTTATTCTCACGTGACACGTTTGTAAATGATAGTCAAAAATATAGGTATAAGGTTTGCTACATGTTCCAGGAAGTGAACCGAAAACGCGTTTTTTGGATTTTTAGGATGAGATATCTCAAGAACTTAACGTGATAGGGAAAACTTGTTCATGAACCTTGTTTAGTGCATCGAAAACTTTCGAAAAAGTATACTTTCGTTCCAGGGATGAAAAACAAAAACGATTTTTGTTGACTAGTGTTATCCGTCACATGTGCGTGCGTATTTTACTGACCTTTTCCTTTCTTTGTCGTCTTTTCCGTTCTTAGACCTAACGGTATTTTGTTAGTGTCACCATCATCTTTCATCGTGTATGTCAATGGTAGTAAACTACCATTTCATTTAGGTTTGGTTTCTTTATTGTGGTAATCCGTATATCCTTCAACCTAATATTTTGGTTTGAAGTCGTTTTGGCAGTAAATATTAATAAATCACAACACACAAATGTCTGTGTAGTGTGCAGAGTTGCTAGAACAAACTAGCCATTGATCACAATAAAAAATCATAAACAAACGCATTATGGTGATACTTGTTGCTTACCACGAATTGTATGATTGTCTCGCTCTTACCTAACGCGTAACAAATGAAAAGAAAAGAGATAGTCTAAAAACGAGCGTCTTAATGTAAACACCCGATTCCTCCCAAACCGTCAAGCAAATGTAATGTAAGCGCCAAAACTTATGGCTTGAGCAGAGAAGTGGTAATGTAAGCGACATAAATGTTACAATACATACGTGAAAATTAGCGTAACCGACAGTAAGTAATATTGTGGAAAATAATTGAGTAAGGTAAGAGTCATTTTGTAATAAATGAGATTTACATCAATGATATTTTTCAACGTTGTTCTTTACGTTAACCTTATACCGTGAGTTTTTACAAAAATGGCCCATAACTTAAAAAAGTCATGTGAATTGAAAAAAACGGTTAAACAGCGGTTAACGTACTCGACATTTTTTAAAAGATATCAACATTTTAACAACACCAATCCATCCGGATTGAAATTTGCAGTCGAACTACATATAATATATAACTCATTTTCGATATTTTGGCGGTTACATCAATTCATATTACAACCGACGATCATCTATTCGATGCTTAGGAAGTTTTTGTGTAATTTGGGGAAGCACTAAGAAGTTATGAAGTAACGTAAATGTACTACGTTTTGAGATGAGTTTTGCAGCACATTGCTGCGGAATAATATTGATGTTAGTATCACAAATACCCAACAAATTGGTGGCACTAGAGGGCTGAGAAGTCAGTTGAAGACGAGACTTTAAGTCCGTGGTTATGAATGAAGACTGACTTCCGCTGTCTAGTAGTGCCTTTGCGGTGACTACCTTATTGGTAGCTGGATTTAAGATCTCAACATACGCTGTTGATAATAGAACTTCCGTTGCGCTCACCGCTGTCATAACAGTGGCAGAAGAGGAAGGAGATGGTGTACTTTCAACGTTCCCTAGGGTGTCGTCATAAGTGCGACTAAAGGAAGCCTGGGATATGTTTGTGTTTGTGTTGTGTTTATGTAAAATGGTGTTGTGTTTATGTAAAATGGTGTTGTGACGCCTCTTACATACGCGACAGCCGCTCACTAGCTTGCAGCTGCGCGTGTCATGGTCCGGTCGCAAGCAGTTGTGGCACAGCCTCAGCTTTGCTACTCGCGCCCATCTCTCGTCAGTAGACATGGCCCTGAAGACTCCGCAATCAAAGATGCGGTGACTCCCTTGGCACACGACGCACAACCGCTTTGTCGAGGCGTCATCTGATGAAATCATAAGAGACGTCCTAGTGTTATGCTTTTGTTGAATATTAGGTTTTACATATGGTTTAAATTCTCCTTTAGTGCGCGATAATGTTTCTAAGATGTCTGCACGAGATTTTAAAAAGGATTTAAATTCATTGAGGTCTGGGTAGTCATTCAAGTTATTTTTATGCTCCTCCCATTTAATTTTGGACACGTGATCTAATTTTGTTGCAGCTATATGTATAATGATAGCATCCCACTTATCAGTAGGCAATCCCAAAGTGCTTAAGGCACGAAGATTTTTTGTAATGTGATCACCCAGATAGCGAAGTGACCTGTCTGAGTCACGGTCTCGTTGAGCCTCAATGTTAAGTAAGGAGTTGAGATGAAAGGAGATTAATTGACGTTTATTATTATACCGATCATATAAAAGTTTCCAAGCGTCATGATAGTTATCAGCTGAAATTTCTAGGTTGTAAATAACGCGAGCAGCTTCGCCTTCGAGATACGCATTCAAATAATGAAACTTATGGATTGGCTGGATATTATCATTGTTGTGTATGAGAGACTGATATGTGTCTCTAAACTCTAGCCACTTGAAATGAGAACCGTCAAATTTTGAAATATTTATTTGTGGAAGTTTGAAGCCAATAGGTGCATGAGAACTATCATGACAGCACTCAGAGGTAGAAGTCCCAGGTTTTTCAGTGTCCTTGGGGTTACCTTTGTCAAGAAGACATTGCGCTGTAGCAAGAAGAGAATGGAGATTTTTTTCAATGGAACTCCGTTCCCTGATTTCCTCATCAAGATCTTGTTCATTCAAGACTTCTAAACGGGTTTGTATGCTTTCAAACTTGATACTAAGTTCTGAAAATTTAGCTAACTTCACATTTAACTCGCATATTTGAACATCAGATAAGGTATGCACTTTCATAATTTCCTGAATGTAATTGTTAAAAATAGTAATTTGCCCCTTTACGGATCTACGTTTAGCTTTAAGTTCCTTGAATTCATTTTGTGAAGGAATTAGTAAAGGGGACAATTTAGTTGGCGATGGTTCAGTCATGATGGTTTTTAAGGAAGCTTTAAGTCAAATTGCGAGCTAAAGGGAATTTTAAAAAGTAAAAAATATTCAACTAAAAAGAAATTGCGAACGGCTTACGCTCCTTTTGTTTCCCAGCGCAGAGTAGGCAGCAAACGTGTTGCGCAGTGAAGTAGGTTAAGCGGAGGCAGGCCGGATGCGATTGAGCCGCGCGACCACGTGGCGGCAGCGTGCTCACAATTTCCAATTCTCACTGAAATGCGTAAATGACAGGGTGTATGCAAAGCGTTATGAAGCAAAGATGCAGAAATATGAATATTATGCGAGGAGATAATAATTATGAATAGTGATGTATAAGTAACTAGGTAAGTTCAAATATGCACACATAAAGGTAAGCGTGTTAAAGTGACAAGGCGCAAGAAAATGGGCAAGAAAAGGGCAAATAAATTGAAGCTTGCTAAAAAAAAACAAGAATTAGGCAGCTGTAGCTATCGTAGAAGTGGCAACCACAGTATAAGCTCGTGCAGAATTTATGCTGAGTGCGCTGATAGCTCGATATTTTATTTTATGATGATAAGGATAACGATATGATATGCATGTAAGATTAATTTTATTATGAAGGATGTTACTTTAATATGTAGAAGTATGCGCAAAATAAGAAGGTAGACATGTAGATGTGAAGTGCGCACTTACTAAATTATTCACCAAAATGCTCAAATTAAGAAGAGGGGAATAATTAGAAAGGATGATTGGCTCACGACACGCTCCTTGGCAAGTTGAGATGCAGAGCAGAAGCGTAGTTTCTTCTCCTTACGGACCACGTGTGTGGCGTGCCCCTCACAGCGACCACGTTTCCTCTTGACGGTCTGGGCCGGTAGACAGTCTGCGATACAGATGATAGGTGCTGCACCGGAGTCTTCTCAGGCACCCAGAGGATCTTCAAGGCGTAGGCGTTGACGGCAATGTACGAAGGCGACGTCGACGGAAAGATGGCGGACGAAACGTGGAAGCGACGCGCGACCTATTCGTTAGATTAGATGGGACTCGGCACGCGATGCAGTTACCAAAAGGAATTTACACGCGACTCGTGTCCACCCGGGGGCGCCACTTTTGTTAGCGAGAACAAATAAAAATCATGGTGGTGATTGCAAACTGTGTACTTATCGAATGGTACAGAAAATTAATATGTAAATAGGTCACGGGCCAGGGACGCGTACGGGTCGTGTGTGTGGAGCCGCTGGGTGTGGTGCGGCGACTGGCGGCGACTGGGGCGCGCGCGCAGGAGCAGGGCAGCATTCCTTGCGATGCTTTGTCTCGCTCGCGCGCGCGAACAAAGAGCCTTACTTATGTTCATCGCCATCGATAAAACTCCAAACAACACTAAACGGTAAACTTTGAACCGTAGAGTTAAAGTTCCCTAACTCCCAGAACTTTTAGTTCCGCCACGTATCGCGGAGGACTTAGAAAATAAACTATTGATGTATCTGGAAATATAAAACAAATAGACGCGCTAACTGTTTGCAAAGTTCAATTGTAGCGAGCTAACAATGACGGACACAATAGAGAAATAGTGCACAATATTGCGTAGAATATTTATATTTTTATCCAATGCTGAATATCTGAAAAAAGCGTCGATGGTCGAGTGGTCAAGGGCGCTTGCCATGCGAGAGGTCGCCAGTCAAATCCTCAATGTTCTACCGTATTTTTGAAATTCTTAGGTGGTGTGGTCGAAATTTGGAAACTTGGCGCTCCATATTCTTTTTGCCGCGAAACCGACAAACAAGCATAATTTTTAAATTGAACTTGGCTCTCTTTTTTACATTTATGTTTTTGGTGAGATTCACATTCACACGCAGACAAGGAAGAAATGCGAAAGGGTTATAAACCACCGTTTCTCCGAACCGGTCAAACTATATTTTAGTGGTAAATAAAAAAAAAAATAATCCTTACCTGTCTACGAAGATGGCTTGGAGTAGCCTTGTCATAATCATCGGACTTGCGGGAGATCGGATGGCTCTCACCCCTAAGGGTAGTACACCAAATAGCATGCGCATTTTATAAGTTCCTTAATAGTGCTTAATTATAACCATTAAATGACCAAAAAGTATAACAAAGAACTGGATCGTGCCTCCACTAGATAAGCAATAGTGCGCTAACGACTGTTGAAGTTTCTGCGTCGTTCACAGAACTGGCGTGTTCGCTTTGGATCCTTGGGTAGACGCGGAAACAAAATCTGACAATCCCTACTACTAATAGGTAAAGTCAGTAAAATTATAAAAGTACGATTACAAAGCGTTTTAACGCTCAAATTAGTGAACCTATTTGAATGAAATTTGATTTATTAGTTAGCCTTGAGCGTAAGAAATAATAAAATACATGCCTTTTAACTGCCTGTGCTTTAAGGGAGAAATGAATTTTGCGACAATCGAATTCATGCGGACGGAGTCAGGCGGATAACTCGTATATCATAGCTTCATTGTACGCATTCTTCTTCATTATACTGTGACTCATGTGTATTTTTGGATTCCATACTTCGATATCAGAATCTGTGTTTGTAGTGTGATTTAGTTTGCCGAATTTCCATTAGATAACACTAACTTTCGCCCCGCATGAAGATTTTTTCTAGATTTTTGAGAGAAATTTACTCTCTCTGCCTATCGTGCTTATAGGATAGCAATTTAACCGATTTAAACTAAATTGTGTACCAAATTTAAGTAAGATTTGGTACACAGATAGTCCAGGGTCTGAGAAAGGACAAAGGCTGCTTTAAACCCGACTGTACTACAAGGTAGTAATATTTTACGCAACAAAAACTTTACACAGACTGAGTCGCGAGCCAAAAGCTAGTTAACCATATGCAATAATTGCAGTTTCATTTGAAGTAACACTAAAGGTCACAAGTAGAACAGTACACATTTGTGCTGATCTTAGAAAACAGACGAGTCTGCCAGTTACCAACTTTCATAATGAACTCGCGTTGTTTCTGCCCAGAGATCCCGATAAATCAGTTGGTACGAATACATACATATTTATCTACGGTCTTGTAAGAGGTATTACTTGATAGCCCAGAATCCATTTGTTTCTTTTAAGGCAGACTAGTGGCCAGATTTAGTTGAATAAGCTCGCTTTCAATCTAGATAAGTAGGTGAATGGAGTTAATTTCGTAATTCATTTGCTGAATTTAGGTGAAAGAATATCTCATTCATTTTTATTTATTGTCAGTATAAGAAAATAAGACTAGCTACTATTTCATTACTACGTATGTACCTAGTTGTTACAAGCGTAGCAAGTGTTTTTGAAGATAATATTAACTTTTTCTCTTAATGGATGTATTGTACTAGTATGTATATTGGGTCTCTTTTACACCTAGAACATACAAGATGTATGTACTCCTTATTTGATTGTGCAAATGTTTATAGAAACTTACATAGCAGAAAACCAATGTATTCTTTAAAAATATTCATGAAGTTTTACTGTTGAATTTTGCATTAACAAATAATAAAACTATATTTAATACAACTTTTATTATTGTTATATCGCATTCTGCATTAATTTATCTGCGAGTTGTATGTTATTTAAAATAGCTTAAGGCTAAAATTCTGAGAAAATGCTAAGGTTTCCAGCAACTATGTAAAGCCAACATGTTATTTTAATATTTTTGTGTGTTCATTAATCTAACTGGCAACTTTTCTAGACAGCTTATATTCAGTTCATTAAACTTTAAAAGAAAAATGGAGTTCAACGAATCGCCTTGTTTGTATTATCTATGTAGTATCTATCAGATATAAAATAATCATTTATTCTAAGCATGTACATAGCATAATCGATATTATAATAACGTGAAACGATACGATGAAACTTAACTTAACATAATATGATGATGATGATGTTTAACAAAAAAACCCTTCACAAAAAAACATTAAACATCTAAAACCCCATCGAACTGTTGTACAGATTTCATAGAACATATCCATATGGGATATGTTCCATAAAATCTGAGCAATGGTGCTCGAAAACCTACCGTTTAACAGCTACGTTGTCACATAAACACAAAGCGTTCAAACTTTCAACCCTCCTTTTGCGCAGCGGGTCGAAAGTGTCACATCGCACCACCAATCATAACCTGCAAACACGTGGACATCAATCGCGGTACGTGTAACGAGACGACGTCAATAAAGTGCCGTAAAACGCTTTAAATATCCGGTTCCGGCCGGCCCGAACCGGTTCGCACCGGTTAATTGTGCAATTCCAACGGGCGTTGTGTTGAAATTGCCTTTACCGTTTTTAAATTTACCACCCATTTTTATAGGGGACACTAATTTTTATGGCAAGCGTGAATCATGTCAACGCTGTTTTTTCAACAGTTTCCGGTCCCTGTCGGTAAACAGTTGTGTAGCTGGGAATAAACAGAGTCGGAACGTCGAAAAGAGAAACACGCATAGTTATTTTGATCGATCAAAAAAGCCTATTTTTGTAAAAAGACTTTCAGGATTACCTCTCTCCATCTGATTGTAAGCAAAGTCCACATTTTTTTTATAAAAGGCTAACATGATGACCTCATTCCACCTAATGGTAAGCGGTAGTGAGACCCAAATATGAGGTCGACAGGCACAATAGGTCATATTGAGCCTGTTGCACTCACCCTGATGGCCTGCTTAAATGCCGTTTCACGCCCGGCCTGAAGAGCCCGGGATCATAGGAGGGAGGGAAAACATGAGCTGAAAGGGCATTCCATGTCTTAATGACACGTGGCAGAAAAGAGGACATATTAGGATAACAGTCACAATAGACTCTCATCATCATCATCATCTTTGCGTTTTCCCGGTTGCATCCTTGCGGAGCCCGGGGTCCGCTTTCCTACTCCTAACTCTCCACTTCGCACGGTCTTCGGCATCCTTTATGGAGAGTTTGTTAGCACGCATGTCATCCACTACGACGTCAAGCCAGGCCTTCTTGGGCCTTCCCCTTCTGCCGGGACCCGGCGGTAGCGACATGGCTAGACACTTGTTCCCTACGTAGTTTGCCGGTTTTCGTAAAACATGACCGTACCAACGTAGGCGGCACTCTTGCAGTTTATCAGCGATGTCTCGGACATGAAGGCTGCCGCGAATACGGGAGTTCTTTACGCGATCTGCTCGCGTAACTCCCGACATCCAGCGCAGCATCTTCATCTCCGTGACCCGCAGTTCCTGCTTGTGCCGCTCAAGTAATGGCCATGCTTCACTGCCATATAAGAGAACAGGCCTAATGATGGATTTATAGACCTGTCCCTTCAGCTTAACCGGCATTTTAGGGTCGCAAGTGACGCCGCTCACCTCCCGCCATTTATCCCACGCAGCAGCAATGCGTGCCTTGACGTCGGAGTCGATGTCGCCGTTCGCGTGGAGTACAGATCCCAGGTACTTGAACCGGTCCGTGCGCTCGACCGTGTCTTCGCCTATGCGGACGGACATGGGATCTGTAGTGTTGCAGGCCAAGTACTCTGTCTTCGCCACGTTGAGTTTCAGACCCCCGTTCTCAAGCGATTCCTTCCATGTGTTGACACGTCTCACCAGCCGTCCCCTGTCCGAGTCCACCAGCGCGATATCGTCAGCATACATAAGTAGCCATGGTGGCTGCTCATGGTGGTCTCTGATGCTGTCTGACAATACGTCTAATATCAGGCTGAAGAGGAACGGACTCAGGACGGAGCCTTGGTGTACTCCGACGGTAATACGGAAGGGCAATGTGTCGCCAACAGCGGTCCTAACTACAGAATCGGAATCACAGTACATGTCTCTAATGATATCAACATACGTTTCTGGCACTCCCTTGGACCTCAGGGCCCACCAAATCATCGCACGCGGAACACAGTCGAAGGCCTTCTCCATGTCCAGAAATAGGAAGTGGAGAGGCGTGTTCTTCGTCCTGTATTTCTCCATGATGATTCTTAGGGCAAAAACGGGGTCCATAGTCCCATGACCGGGGCGGAAACCATATTGACATCCAGAGACAGTGCACTCCTGACGGATTCGAGAGTCACAATAGACTCTATTGAGCTTAAAACACTTACCCTGAAGGCCTGTTTAGTTGCCGATTCTTCGCTTGAGAAGGGTATTCCATGTCTAAATGCGCACCATTTAGACATGGAAGGGCAGAAAAGAGGAACTAAACTTCTTGGTCCGGGCCAGCAGTGCCTGCACGATAAATCCAAGGCCGCGCTTTCCAGTTATAGAAACTGTAGAGAACAATTAAACATGCTATGTCTCTTCATAACTATGCAGTTAACCTATGCAGGTTCAAGAGTTTCAGACACATCTTGATTACCAATAATACTTTTAGCACGTTGCTTCAAGTGCATCTAGCAAGTATTTTGCGATTATTGAGAAATGCAGCATACTTTTATCTCCTTAATGCGATTTTTTGTAAAGGTTTTATTCTATGACTTCTAAGTTTACTATATTCTTCAATACACAGCTAATTTAATTCTGAGATGCAGGTGAAGTATAAACTAAAGGCATAATTTAGACAATGGCTTCCCTTGCGTTCTTGGCAAGCGTCTCCCATAAGAGGATGTCATCTATTACGTTACGAACTGTCATTAACGAAATTAGTAGCAGAAATGCCTGGAGTATGCTAGTAACAAACTAAAATTACAAGCCTCTATTGGCATGCTTGTATCTACATAGTCTAAATTATAGGTCGTTTCAGAGCTGGCACTGAATTTTAGCGGTTGATTGATTGAAGTTCGTATGGTACAAATAAATTTGTTACAGTATGACATACAAACTCTCGGCGCATGAAGCTGGAATACTATCCAATGTGTCATCAATCCGGTTAAAATCGCCGCAAATCGCCTGAAATTTTAAATTGAAATTCCGTTTGTCTCAATCAAACATTTTTTTATGAAAATATATTTGGAACAATTCAATATTTGCACAAAAACATTTTGACGACGTCGTCGGCAGTAATTAAACTGTGAACCCTTCTCCAAATTAATAATAACGGAATGACCTCGTCTCCCCGTGACTACGATGACTATGAAGTGTTAGAAATTTCGGGTTCAAAACAATACCTTCTTATACGTTATTTTTCGCGTGTTTTATTCTTATCTGTAACTTGTCAAATCTAAAAACCGAATATAAAAAAAAAACATTTGGTAACTTTTTTTGCTTCATAGCAACTGCCTCTTCATTCATTTATTTTCTTTACTTACCTACCATTAGATTTATCCGAGTAGCTTCATATCTTCTGTTTTTTTACTTCTGAACACATACTCGTATACAATTCACTTCCTCAAATGGTCGAAACACCTCAATTATCAAGTGGCATTATTGATCAAATCCGCAGCGCCTGCATCTTTATTAGAGACTACGTCGCTTCACCACCCAAGTTCTATGAAGTGGGAATTGTCATAAATTGTTTTTTATATCACGTGTAGAGCTATTATATAGACTTATAGAGTTTAAACGTAATGGTACGTGAAAGTCTAAAATCGTAGATATGTTATTTATTTCCAAAACATTCAATTACGAAAAGCATTTTTATAATCATCTCATACTTTCTTGAGTTATATGGATCTTTACACAATAGCCACGTATATTTATCTGTTTTCACCCATTGATATGTCTTTACACAATTGATAAATACCACCGTTCCTCAAGCGGTCGGAACACCTTAATTATCAAGTGGCATTATTGCTCCGATCTCTCAGCGCCCGCGACTTTATTAGAGACTACGCCGCTTCTCCGCCCAAGTTCCATGAAGTGGGAAACAATCTCTTCGTGGCCAACGAGGGTCTGTAATTTCGCCTTGTTATATCGAACTTCGCTATTACTTAGCTGTAAGAAAGTGCTATTTGTAGTGTTCAAGTGCAGTCGAGAAGTTACAGTCACTAGTTTGTTTCGAGTCTTGTTCGAGTTGGAGAGTCAATCGGCTGGTAGCATGTAAATAAATAAATAAATCTGACTTCGGTTATACAGACATTTAACTGACCCCAAAGAAGAACTTGTATTGGGCGTTCATAGACTGATAACTATCCATAGATATGCAATGTCTGGTGGTCCCTTGTGGATAACATTACCAACCCACGAAAAGGTATTTCTAGAAGTATAAAATGCGCCTTATTAAAATATTTTAAAATAAAGTCGCTTTCTCTGTCCTCATATCATAATAACTACGAAACGGATATTGTTATATTTTTTATTAGATAGAGGGATTCAAGAGGAAGGATTTAATGTAAAATTCACCCGAAACAAAGTGAGTGCGGATCACTAGTCAAATAGAAAACAAAAGTAAAATTATTTGTTTCTTTCATTCATCAGTTATTAACATCAATTTGATTAAATAAGATAATGGTTTATGAGTAGCCAAAGTTACCACCTAAGAGCTTAAGTACAATGTTAAACTGCTCATATTAATTTATCTGATTTAGCATAGCCTAGAAACGAAATCTTTGGTATGATGAAAATAAAAATAAAATTTCTACAAACCTAATCACTTACATGTTCATTTCAATGCAAAAAAAAAAGAAAAACACACCGCTCCATGAAGAAATCACGATCCAAATCCAATTTCGGTTTAAGAAAAAACCGTCTCGGAATCCGGAATCGATTCCGTTAATTGCACCGATCGCGTCTTACGTCCAAGCTAATCGCATTACGGGTGGGATAACGGCTTTGTTTAGTATCTATTGATCGTAATGGACCTTCTAATTGAGATAGAGAAATGAGCCGAATAATTTTGCGGAAAGGTAAGAGGATGGAGATTTTTTTTCTGGTTTTGTGAGTGTTACAATCATTGCAGCTAAAAAGTTAAGGAAACTAAGGCAAATACAATTTGGCAAATACATACGTGGTCCACAACCCGTCACGTTTCCCACAGAGGTGAAAAGTGGATCGCTGGAAGTGATCTCTGCCTACCCCTCTGGGAAAAAGGCGTGATTTTATGTATGTATGTATACATAAAAGCCCACCTAATAAAAGCGTGTTAAAAAGAAATAGCTAAAAAGAGCGGTAAGATATAATTTTTGGAGAAATTTGAAGTGTTGTACTAAAACACAATATGTTTTCAAGGAAATGCACGTGCTAGCAGAAAATACGCGTTATGCCGTATCCTATCGAGAAGAGGAACAGTGACATGGACGTTTGCGCTACGTAGTCTATTGTTGGCTTAAGGAAAAATAGTTACGTTAGAGCAAAAGTAGTGAACATTATTTGGTATTCTTTACCAATTTTGTTGCAAAAAGGTTGAAAGATGTTTGTACTTCCTTTTAGTAGCAATAGTATTTCAACGCTTCTAAAAATAACCTTTACCTAAATTATAATTCCATGAACAACAAGACGGTAAACGGATTTTGCTTCCTTAAAATTTGCACTATTAGCAAAATTTTGTTTCCCGTAGACCTTTCGTATTCTAAGATAAAAGAAAGTCATTTTTCAACGCAAACAAAAACTGCATCTAACAAATTAAAAACTAAATCAGACGTCATCAGAGAGAATAGGAGAATAGAAAGCAGTATTGACCATGGATTTGAATATCTGCATCCGGAAACACACTTTATATTCATCATTCAGATAAGAATTAATTCTGGGACGGCGGATTCCAGTAACTTTGAAAAGGATGTTGGTAGGAAATTAGAGTGGTTGAACAAGTCTCATTTAAATTTCATATCGAAGTTGCATCTACCTTTATTCAAGAGCGGGCTTGATTTACCTGAGGGCTTTTTATTTGACTGTAAGTAGACTTTAGCCAGGATGTTTGTGCCAAAGAATGAACCAATTTAAAAAAAAACCGAAACATATCCATGACTTTTTGATTTAATGATCTCCTTATTTCGGCGCTGCTGCAAGTGTGACCAAATATCGGGACCATAAAAACAAAACAACATGATAAATATCCCGGACACATCCATTTTCTAATGTGTGTAACCATTTTTTTATTTTTATGTTTTAGTGCTATTCGAATGGTTTTGCATTGCAGGATCAGATCAATGGATGTGATGTTGTGCAAAAAAGGACGTGTAGCAGTCGGGGACTGCCGCGGTATAGCTAATCGTCCGATACCGGAGCAGCTCGTCTCGATTCGTGCGTTTCGTAGAGTCGTACAATACGTCTAACCGCACTCACACAAACACCGTGCTGAAGTCTACCGAACTGAAACGACGTTAGACGATTGTGAGGTTTTTTTCGTTACGGAATTTCTTGGTTCGGTCGCCGCGCTCAAAGCCCGCGATAAAATAGCTTTAAAGCTCTTTTGTAATAACACCTAGGTAGCTTAGTGGTTAGAGCAGCAGACGCGATATCTAAAGACCGGTGGTTCAAGTCCCCGTTCAGGCGGGGTCATTAGTGTGTGTCATGATAAACATATACATATATTAATGGACACATTTGTATATGGCTAAAGACGGGTTATATTAGGTGTATTTAAAGTGTTTTTACAGTATGGAAAAACCTTCTTTCTTACTGCGCAACGATTCGATTAGGTTTCACTCAACATGGAACTTCAAGATGAAAGCAGTCTAAGGTGCATCTCGAATTAATTTTAAAAAGGTACTGGCATGATAAGTTTGTTTCACAAAATAACAATAATTTTAACTTGTCAAAGAAACTCAAAAGAACTGTTAGCATTTGAAAAAAAAATGAAGTACTCTTTGAAAAACAAGCTTTTTTTGTCCTGTTACTACAATAAGAGTTAAAACGCTTTTAACAAATACTTGACAAAGTTTTTCTAGTAAACCTACAACTAAAAGTTGAAGAGTTTTTATCAGATGCTTTTGGGGACAATGAACAATTGTATATGATTTAAGAGTTTCGCGTATTTGGCTGGTAAACTGGCAACCAAGACGAAACGGCTGGCAGTATGTAGCTATGTTTTAGCTACTACCTTTATCGTGTAAAGACCCATAGTGAATATTACTAATTTATTGCTTATTTATTTACTTACTGTAGGTATCAATGATTTGTAAGTGCGTCAGCCTATATCAATAAAGTAATTTTGACTTTGACTTTGAATTTGACAATGGAAATATAAAAACCTATAAGGTGAGTATACTAAGTAAACAAATCTGAATAATAAAAATATTTATTCCTTTTTTCCTGTAATAAAATATGAATGGGACACGTATTTTTGCTGTGAAAACTGAGCAAGGTATAGTTGCGATAGAACCCAAAGAAGTTTGAAAAAACACAGTATTTTGTTGCTTACTTCAAATAATAAAAAAAAATCCTCATTTTTTATAAGCCTTTCGTCTTTAAGTATCTCAGTGTAATCGGAACCTCATTCAGGTAACTTGGCGGCGTTTGCATTAGTGCCCACGAAAAGACTTTCTTTTTGCGAATGTTTTTGCATGGTAATTGGCTGGGAAATACTTTAAGTCCTGGTTTATTCGAATTGCTAAACGCATTAGTATTGTCACGGGATGCTAATTCTTTTACTTAAGCTTTGTTTATTAGTATTCTTAAGTTATATCTCTAGTTAGTAGGTTCAGAACAATAAAGGTTTATTGCAAAAAAGTATGTTTTGAAACGTAATATTTTGAATAACTTCAGCTTTATTTTTTTATGTCTTTGATGAAAATATTTTGTACTTTTCTTAATTACTAACATTAAGGACCTAGTAAATTTTTGAACAAGTAGGTAAAATTTTGAAGAAGGGTCAAATAAAAAATACCCGTAATCGATGAGCATGCATGAAGGGTTTAATGGATGTGAAAGAAGCGAAAGTGGTGTGCCAGGATCGTTGCACATGCCAGGAAGTGATCTCTGCCAACCCCTCTGGAAAAAGGCGTAATTTTATGTATGTACGTACTTATTTATGTAATTTTGAACAACAATAAGGTCTAGATTTTAGACTTTCGCGTTCCATCACACTAAAATGACCACGATTGGTGTAACCCAGTCGAAACGTCGGGCAGCAAGTAGCTATGTAATTTGCTACTCCTAATATCGCGTGTAGACCCATTATTTTAACAATAAGGTCTAATCAGTATCCATAAAATATTGTCTCGAGGATTCAACGTAAAATTTAACTTGGAACAGTTTGTATAATATGCAGAAGTATGATGTACCTATTTGAATTAAGATTACGCAAATTTCTAAACTTCCTACTAAGCATCGTAAAGTGCACTTATTGTGAAGCCATGGGAAGTAAAGTTTCTACTGACGCTTTTACATACATGAAACGGAACGCACATTTCGAGCCTCTGTTGGAATCGAGTCGCCAATCTAGTTCACAAGGCTGGGCTCTATTGCCCTACTTCGCATCCTTTATTCCCCACTATTTGCGGAGTCGCCCGTAGTTTTACCCGTGATTAATTGTCATTTTTTCCCCATATGGGGAACAGTGCACGGAAACAATGAGGACTGTTTCAATGCAAACTTGTTATTTTCATGAACAATACTGTGCATTCGACTAATGGAAGCTGGACTGTCGGGTTTGGTCTAAGTGAGGGGAAAAATATTATGCATGGTTTTTTTTAAATCAAATTATAATTTTTTTTTTCAAAGTCACATTTGCCTGATTTGTGTACGTCCTAAGATAAGCAGTTTTAGGTAAATCTTTTTTATTCTTGCAAGATCATTTTATTTCTGTCTATTCATTAACTCGATCTTCTGAGGATACTTGCAAAGCTAATAAAAACCTTTTTCCGTTTTGAGCAAAATTTAACCAAACAGATTACATAGGCGATGCAAAAGACTAAACGACACAAGGGCATCGTTAGTTGGGATAACCTGGATCGTCCACCCAAAACGCCGCTCTTAGACTTGCAAGACTATTCTATCTAAGCTGACCCATGCCTTAGACCCAGCGCTAGCTCGCACTCGGCACCTGCACCGAGCTTGTAATTGAACGCCGGCTATTACCGACTTAGATGAGTATGTCAGATTCCTGGTAACATAAACACTACGAGATTTTGTCCTTGTACCTTGTGCTAGAAACAATGGGTAAGCAACGCTAACTGTTGGAGCGCGAGCGTCCTCGGGCTTCCTCGGGCGTCGCCGGCGGTCGTCGGGTTATATGCGCGCGCGCCGGGCCGCGATCCCCAGCGCGCCACTCTGCCTTCAACCTTCGGCGGCACCGGTCGCGTTCTGTAGTGTCCTTCCACCGGCCTCAATATACCATAGAAATACAGTCCACCTTTCATTTAAGTCCCTTAGTTAGGACCCTAACACTAATCCATGAACGAAAGTTTGCCACATGTTCACCACACTAGCTTGAGCATCCCAAAATAAAAGGGTGTATATACGATACTGGAATCCAACAGTGTGCCTTCACACTAGAAGGGTAGACCTTCAAGAACCTTTTAGAAGGGTAGAGTCTTATCAAATTTCTGTATATGTAAGCTGGTTTCCTATGCCTTGGACCCGGCGCTAGCCCGCACTCGGCACCTGCACCGCGCTTGTAATTGAACGCCGCCTATTACCGGGTTAGGCTGCGCGCCTCCACCGGCCGCCACTTCACTTATCTTTCAACGCTTTGAGCTTTGCCTACATGTTTGATTCGGTCTTCATCGATACTATTACTATCTACGGAAGGACTTCGATGCAGATCTTGTATCTCGAAATTGTAACTATTTCCTAGCAATTCTGTTACACGAATGATTTTGTGGGATGGATATCAAATGGCAGTTTCCGTCTTTATCAAGATTGGTGCCCATGAAATAACTTCGAGGAATATCTTGCATATCGAAATTGTTAACTGTTTCTTACAAATTTTGTTACACGATGGATTTTTCGTGTGTGGATATTAAATTTAAATGTCTTGATAAATCTAGTTAGTCCTTCCGCTTTACTAAGTGCTTTCGATTGTTAATGACCATCTGTCGCAGAAGTATAATTTGACATGCAATAAATAAGCTTTTAATTTAATTTGAAATCTGATTAAATCTAGCATTGAGATAGACTTTTTCTGACATTTCAATCTTTTGTTGGTTAGGCAATTTAGATCTAAATGGGACAATAGGAAAAATTTGATGATGTTCAATTTTCTTTTTGATTTCCTTTTGTAACTTGATAATTAAGCATAAACCATTATTCACAGAGATTTTTCCACTAGCAATATCTAGTCGTCGCGTTTTAAAGGTTTTTAATTTTGGTTCCAAAAATAGCTCTTAAGTATCCTAAGATCTTTTTATCGCACCATTAGCATGCCCATTACAGACGATTGAACAAATTGCTTTACAAACGACAGTTAACCATTCTTAAGGTCTGCCTACTTTTTGTCCAAGCTTTTTGGCCCTTTAAGGGTTCCGTACATGAAGGGTAAAAACGGAATCTTATTATTATTCGTAATATTCGCTATCTACATGTTTGTCTCCAGGAGATATTTAAAAACAGCAATAGCTGGACAGCTGACATTTTTACGAACTATATAAATGTGTTTTTTATTTATCAACAAAGTACTAAAAATATATCTTCAAGAGCAGCTCCCATAAAACACCCGCGATGTTTTTGCTTACACTCGATATCAATAACGGCAAAATTTGGAAACTTCGCTACTCTCGGTCAAAGAAATAGCACGAACCTTGACCTTCATTATGGACAAATGCCCTTCTAGAAGTGATACTCAGTAGAACTCTAAAAGGGTCTATCGAACCATTGAATCCTACTACTACGAGCGGTCCTAAATTATTAATTTTTCTAACCCATCTTAATACAACTAGGTCCAAAATTGCTTCTTCGTCATTATCATCAGTCCATGCACGTACTAAGTCCAAAATAATGAAGAAAATAAACTGAAAATGTCCGGAGTATTTAACAAGTTCATCTGTTTTAATTTCAGTTTTTTAATGTGTGTAATCATGATAGTTTAAAATAATATATGAAGAAGAATGAGGTTGGTGCCACTAAGAAAGGCGACCACACGAAAAACTGATGATACATCTCCTTGATCATCATCATCATCATCAGCCCATTCCTGTCCACTGCTAGACATAGGCCTCCCTAAATGCACGCCACTTCTCTCTTTCCTCGGCCACTCGCATCCAGCTCCTACCAGCCGTCCTGCGCAGATCGTTACAACACCTGGCCTGCGGGCGTCCTACACTACGTTTACTGAGACGCGGTATCCACTCCAGAACTCGTCTACCCCATCGGTCGTCGGTTCTACGGCTGATGTGACCACCAGCCCACTGCCACTTCACCCCTTCTCCTCGATATTAAAAAATATTAATCGTATTGACTATGAACGACTTAAGTACTCACGTATCATGCTCTTATGGCACAATAAATTGAATATCCACAAATTGCTTGTACAGACGATTACCACTACCAAACTGTTTGTAAACTCAAGCGGAGTTTATACCAGCCATTCATCTCCCCTTCGAAATCATAGGATTTCATGGCGTGTGCATCACAAAATCCGTAGCAGACAAAACGGCATGCGGAAGCTAGCACTCTATAACCCGACCGCTAAGGCACTTTTGTACCAATAAATTAATACAGTGGCTCGTAAAGATGATATATGCATTCATATTATGGGTCGCCACATGTGACTCGGGTTTATAACGGCACAACAAGGATTTGTGAATTGGAATACTTTAAAAGGGTTTCCGTCGGGTTTGTGTTGGACGGTTGCTATATCCAGCTCATCTAGAAGGTGTAAGGATATAACTGACAATGTAATTAGACGTATTTCGTACAATATTTATTTATTTATTTATTTATTTATTTATTTGGTTCACCGGTAATTGTTACACTAGTAAATGAATGTATACAGTATTTCTTAACTTATTGCTAAGTGTACAATAATTGGTCGGTAAACACCGCATGCAGATAGGAATAATATTTTTTAACTATTTGATATATTTTTTAAGAACACAGTTCAACTTATTTTTACAAAATATCACAAATGTCGTTGTAATTTAGTGATAAGACGCTTAAGCAATTTTGTTACGGATATCAAAAACAGCAGTAGTAGTAGACACAAATAGTAAAAAATATAAAATAGCAACTAGAGACAGTACATAATCGAGATGATTCTCATCATCACACAAATATTCGTCTCAAGTGGAAATCGCACTCACGACACGTCAAAAGAGACAAAGGTGATAAAGGTGATTAAAGGAAGTATAAAACAGAAAGATTTAAAATTTGGCAACTATATCTACGTATGTGGGAATTAACCCCACCAAAAAATAACATCTGAGCGGATTTTCTACCCTGATCCATCCATACACCCAAATTTTGCAACAACCCATGTTATCAATAAATCAACAAGAGATAAAAACAGATTATCTTTTTAAATAATTGAAACTACACATTGTAGGTTAATCATAAATTTCACTAATGAATGCCCACCGTAATCTCTGTCAGCATCGGATTTTAATTACCAAAACAGTTATATCTGTGAATTCGAATTCAATTTTAATTTGGGCTCCGAACACATCGGATAATTTGCATAACAGATGCAATCTATGTTATCAAATTGTGATAATTAATATTTCTTCTGAAAGAAAAAGTTACTGTCATGCGGGATTTGACAATGATGAAACTACCACAGTTCAGAGAAGATTAGAAATTCTAAATTGTCATGGTTACATTTATTACACTTTAGAAAACTGAAACTGTCCGGGATATTTACCATGTTGTTTTGTCTTAATGAGCTCCCGATATTTCGGCACTGTTGCAAGCGCCATGACCACCCGTAATCAGTTTTCTAATAAGATTAGAAATTGCTTCACAGTCAAGGACGTTAGGAGGGGTACATCAAGATCATCGGTTTTAGTCTCCATCTAGCTGGGCATTTTTTTCAACTTTTAATCCACGCGAAGCTTTTAATTTTAACGAGACTATTTCTTAAGCCGTTTGCATAAGTTTGAGAAGAACTATGTTTTGGCTGTCGAAAATATAAAGTGGTTTCAATATTTCGAACTGGCTGATAATTTCAAGACATTGAAATGAAAACTACTATAAATGTCTCTCTTCCTAAGTCGCCGAATAAGTATGAGTCCTAGCCTACTAAAATGTTGACATTACATCAAGACCTAATTGAGAATCATAATGCACCTAAGCTATCTCCTCTTTAAATGTACTCTATGAGCTCAATTTTCTTATCAAAGATCAAGACCTCAAGCCAAGACTTAGCAGCATTTTCTGGTCTTTCAGGAAACCTTTCGTGAAAGCCAATTTGGGTAACTTTGAGCGGTCGACGAAAGCGAATGCGATGCAATTGCATACAAAAGTGGCGCTAGATGGACGCCCTCGAGGACATTTCAACGAAAACTACGTTAGGGACCAGGGAAAACGAGTATGATATAACATTACCACGGTTTTCAGAGAATATTTTGAACTGAGTGAGCATCAAACATCATACAGTAATAAACCTTTTAATTCTTCTCTTGGCGCTTGATTAGTTTGTTCTCGCATTCGGTTCGGTTTGCAATCCTGGGTTTGATCGTTACCCGCACAAATTCTTATTAAAAGCGATTCGAGCGCGATTCCTGGAAGGACGGGTGTTCAAATCCCCGGTCAACAGTGGAGCAATTGTTTTTTTCCGTTTTTGCAAATTATGGAAACAGCTTGTGCAAACTTAAGGACTTAAAATTTTATATTTACGACTAACACTAATTTAATCGCGTATTTAATTTAAACGTTAAAAATGTGATATTTTAAAAAGGGGTGTTCAACCGATTCTGGCCATGATAAAAATAAGAGTGCACAAGTGTGCGCTCACTTTATACCACAGCATGCTCTAACATGAAAAAAAGGTCTATAAAATACCTGCACGGAGTTCTATCGAGTTCCACCAATAGTAGGACCGCGATGTCGTCGAGAAACCACTTTGTATTGTCTCCATTTGCAAATGCGCCTTCTGAAATGTTGTTTTAGTGCATAGGTAAGCGAACTGAAGGCGACAAGAGAGTTGACCGATATACTGATGACGGTCCTTAGAGATATGGCGGCGTAGAAGCCTTTGAAAGGACATAATATTATACCGTTGTATATCGTTTAAGCAATGAACTCGAATAAACAGCCAATGGGTTAACTTTAAACTGTCATGGTTACACACATTAGAAAACTGAAAGTGTCCGGGATATTTACCATGTTGTTTTGTTTCAATGAGCTCCCGATATTTACAATATTGTGAACGAGGGTACTGGTGTCGTGCGTAATAAAAGACTTAGAAGGAGGGTAGACCGATATGTCTGCCCTTAGTTAGACCTACCGTCATTCTCGCAGTCCTACAGTTCACCCGTGATCATGGCGCTTGCAACAGTGCCGAAATATCGGGAGCTCATTAAAACAAAACAACATGGGTAATATCCCGGACACTTTCAGTTTTCAAATGGGTTAACTAATGATTACCCCCCATCTGATTTTAAAAAAAAGAAAAGAAAGAAATAAACTTTTTTTTGTGAAATGAAACTCGAAATTAACAATTTAGATTATATTATACTGTACTAGTGACCCACCCTAGCTTCACCTTGGGTAGATTATACTATCCTCTTAAATCCGTCTATGATTTGAAAAAATCGCATCAACGTACGATGTGTAGTTTTAAAGATTATTACATACAAAGGGACAGACAGACGCGGGAAGCGATTTTGCTTTATGTAGTGTAGTGTACTATGTATGTAGTGATAAATTCACATTTGTTCTGTAAAAAGTAAATAACAGTTTCAAGTACTTTTGAATCGTTCAGTTCACTACAGTTTCCCGGACAACCCAACCCTTTGTATTCTCATTTCACAGGTGCAGGTGATTCTCAAAGTTTATAAAAGTGTAACCCAATATCATTTTGTTAATCGAAAATAAACTATTTACAATTATTGAGTTCTTACCCTTTGTTCTCATTATAGACTGGCTCAGTGGAACAGGAGTTAGTGACCCAGGTTCACGAATAGTGTAACAACATGTGCTTAAGCTACTTACAATATCACATACATCGATCTGATCCGTGGTAAGTAGCTTAAGCACTTGTGTTACGAAAATCAGAAACAACAGTGGATACACAAATAAACTTAAATATATTTAATAATACACCCAGACTCGTCACACAAATATTTGTCCTCAGTGGGAATCTAACCCGCGACTCTCGGAAGCGCCAGCCAGGGTCATTAACCACTATACCACCGAGCCAGTCCAGCAAAGCAAAACATTAGGATAGAACGCTAAACTAAGTAAAAGAACTCCCGTATTCGCGGCAACCTTCATGTCCGAGACATCGCTGATAAGTTGCAACAGTGCATGCAAGTGTATGGACATGTTTTACGGAAACCGGCAAACTACGTAGTGAACAAGTGTCTCGCAATGTCGCTACCGCCGGGTCCCGGCAGAAGGGGAAGGCCCAAGAAGGCCTGGCTTGACGTCGTAGTGGATGACACGCACAAAAAACTCTCCGTGAAGGATGCTGAAGACCGTGCGAAGTGGAGAGTTAGGAGTAGGAAAGCGGACCCCGGGCTCCGCAAGGATGCAACCGGGAAAACGCTGAGAGATTATGAAGATGCTTGCAACTTTGTCTAGTGGCGTATTTAATTCATACACTAATGTTTGTTACCATCTAGTGAGTACATTACGTAAAAGAGTATTTTCATTTCCTCGTTTAAAAAAAAACTTATAGCAAAAGTTTGAGCACCACAGCGCCAGAGGAATACAAAAACTTAAATTAAATGTCAACGGACGGTGCAGTGTGAAAGATGCACATTGTCCTAGCGAGTGCATATGACTTCTTTGTTTGAATTTTTCATACTTAATGCAACTGAGAGGTAAAGTGTTGCTATGTTGTGACACTTTGCAGGTTAATGCGTTTTGGGTTACGTGGTTTGGTTTGATATAGTATATATTATTTGTTTTTATTTCTTTGACTCTGTTTTAGTTTATGTTTTTTCTCATTTACCCAAATAAACGTAAAAAGGCATCTAAGCAGGGTTTCAGGGTGAGGTCGACAGGCTCAATAGTGTACTGTCGACCTCACGACCGCTTACCATTACGTGGAGTGAGGTCATTCTGAGAGTTTTTTTATAAAAAAAAAGGTTTTTAGAATTTAATTAGTTATCTATAGAAAATACACAAAAAGAATTCAAAACAAAGGCCAGGCCATGGTTTTCCTTAGTCATATTTATTTAATTACTAGTAGCTAGCTACAAACTCGTTAGTACAAATATTTTGTTTGGTTTGACAAAACACTTTTTTTTTTCAAATACGACTCCTAGGGTGATCTCACTGCCTGATGGTAAAAGGTGGTGAAATTCACATAGAGGTTGACAGGGACAAAATACTCTATTAGCCCGAAGACCTGATTAGATGCCATTTGACGCCTCGCCTGAAGAGCCCAGGATTATAGAAGGAGGGAAAACATGAGCTAGAAGGGCATTCCATGTCTTAATGACACGGGGCATAAAAGAGGAACTAAGACTCTTCCTATACTTCATTATCAGAGTATTGGCTTGTTTTACTACTTTTTTTTCCAAAATTAAAGCTCACCACATGGACTTTGTAGAAAAAGTGACAAAGCAAGCCAAATGAAAGCTGACTACTTTGACTTTGAAAAAAAAGTCGTAAAGCAAGCCAATAAGTTGATAAATCTTGCAAAACATAACTGATATTTTTCACCTATTTATGGGTTTAAGAGTAGAAAATCGCACAATAAATCTGTCTTGTTGACCCTGCACCGGGCGAGCTTAGCTCCATTGTCAGGGTTCTCATTAGCTGTGTTCTCACATGAGGACCGTTAGCACAAAAGAAAAAAGATTTTTTGGGTATTTTCTATTTAACCTTTGTTTGAACGAGAGTAGAATTAATTTAATAAAAACCAAAAATACTTTTTTTCAGTTCAGCATTAAAGAAATACTCGCGCATGCGCTTATAAATTGTTCATCATCATCAGAATGATTTTCTTGGATGTCTTCCATTTTTTTTTTATAGGCAAACAAGATGAACTCACTCCACCTGATGGTAAGCGGTAGTGAGATCCAAATATGAGGTCGACAGGCACAATAGATTATATTGCGCCTGTCGCACTCACCCTGAAGGCCTGCTTAAATGCCGTTTCACGCCCCGCCTGAAGAGCCGTAATTTACAATTTACATTAAAAAGACCAGTCACGGATTTAGTATTTTACAACTTCACATACGTTGATATCGTATTATGTTTGTGAGTCACATTCCAAAATAAATAATCAGCTATCCTTTCTTCTATCCGTACTTTACTCAGCTCGTGCGTGAATTATCATTCCCTTTCAGAAATACGTACGTACTCTATCCGTTGTTGCCTTAGTTTTAGTTTGTAACTACATTTCTTACTCCATATTGTAGAGGATTATTCGGTAAAATCAAACACAGTCATTGTCTTATTGCTGGAATAGCGAGTCACTCATCATTATCAACATCATGCTGAAGTCATATACACGTCATATACGCAAACAGTAGAAAAACACGTCGATGGCCGAGTAGTTAAGGTCGTTGCTCGCCATGCGAGAGGTCGCCACTTCAAACCTCGCCAGGTATCAATGTGTTTTTCAAATTTGAAATTCATATGCACCATTATTCGACGCTCAAACGGTTCAGGAAAACATCGTGAGGAAGCCTGCATACTTACGAAGAAATTCTATGGTTGTGTAGTCGACCAACCCTCACTTGGCCAGCGTGCGACCCGCCTTATCGCCCTAGCTTAGGGCAGGCCCGTGCCCCAGCAGTGGGGACGTATATGGGCTGATGATATTAATGATGACGAACACTTGCGCAGGTACAAGTTAGCGAGTTACTACATAGTATAAAACAAAGTCGTGTCAGCTGGCTGTACGTCCCTTATCATCATCATCAGCCTTTAAGTCTGTCCACTGCTGGACAAAGGCCTCACCACATCTTCGCCACACCCGCCTATTCTCTGCCACTCGCATCCAGCTCCTACCAGCCGTCCAGCGCAGATCGTGACTCCACCTGGCCTGAGGGCTTCACACACTAAGTTTGCCGAGATGCACTATGTCTCCATGCTTAATTTAAAAACGACGCGGCGAATTTTGATGCATTTTCTTTAGGTAGGTAGAGGTAGATATTAAACTTTCATCACACCACATACACATGTATCCTTACTAATATTATAAATCCGAAAGTAACTCTGTCTGTCTGTTATGCTTTCACGCAAACAGTACTGGACCGATTTAAACGAAATTTGGTTCAGATATAGTCCAGAGCCAGTAGGAAAGGTTATAGGCTACTCTTTAACCGACTGCGCTATAAGGAAGTAATGTCTTACCCGTTAAACGTCTCTACGCGGATGAAGTCGCGGGCGGAGAGCTAGTTGTATAATATGCCTGAAACGAAGCAAATTTTCGCTAGTATCGGAGAAAAAGGCCATGGTAAATATTGTAGGGTAATAAAAGGTTGTGTAGTCGACCAACCCGCAGAGTAGAAAACTAAGGCCTGATCGTCCTAGTTTATCGTCGGCCTATGTCCCAGCATTGCGTAGACGCTCTTTAACAAGCTTGTTTATTAGGACCTTATTTTTTAAGGATTAAAAAAATTAAAAGGCTAGGTTTTGTAGTGCAACAAAATCTTTAATTTTTTGTGTACTACATACACTACTACTATAGGTATTAATAAATCTTCATAAGCCGTACTTATATTAAAGGCTAATGAAAAATCTACCTCATAGAAAATGCCTAGGTAGACCTACACATGCCAAGATATACTTACCATGTGAACATACCTTTGAATGTGGGTAAATCTGCCGGTCAGCACAGTGAGAACAAAGCCTAATTTCTAAAACACAACTCCCGGATCTTAGAACTGTGTTAAATAGATGCATTTAGGATCGTGACCATTCAAACCTACTACATTTTGCGGAGCCTAAACCTTCGTTCACAATGCCACAATATTTCTATGTCTCTTTTAACACACTGACTTACCTTTTTTGTTTCATTACGATACTGGCTTGTTGTAGCCTTGTCATCATTACTGGACTTGTGGGGGAGCAGATGACTCTTCACTTCTTATACTTTGGGATACTAAATGTATGAGAACAATTTAGTTTTATTTTTAAACGACTTATCATAATTGGTATTTTAAAGTACTTAGGTAATTTTTTTTCTTCATAATATGTAAACAAGGTGATCTGATTCTACCTGATAGTAAGCGGTAGTGAGATCCACATATGATGTGGACAGGCACAATAAACCATATTCAGTCGCACTCACCCTGAAGGCCTGCTTAAATGCCGGCCTATAATTGTAATTAAACGTTTGGTAAAAAAACTTAAATGGACAGATTAAGTTTAAAAAAAAACATTCAGAGCCATATCGACGTAGAATAGTGTAACTCTCAATCAAACAATGGTTCAACGCGTGGTTAAACTTCAATCTAATATTTTTACGTAAAAGTTTCAATCCAACTAAAGTCCAACTCTGCACAGCGGCTTACATTCATAAATCCGCAAATGTACAGTCGCGAACAATCGAAGCGGCATGAATATTCAGACTCACATGTAAGCGATAGAAGGGTAATGACGGGAGGTTTGTATTAGCACTGTTGTTGGTGAGTGTACTCTTCGGTATCTGGGACGATCGTAGCTTATTAACCAACTTCAAAATGAAGAGGTTCTCAGTTAGGGGGACTAGGGCAGGAGAATGATTAGCTATTACCTCGCGTTTCGCTCGTTTTTGATGAGGTTTTAAAAAAAAATATTATTGGAAGGAAAGTTGTAGTTTTTATACATTTTTAAACAGAAACAGTTCATAAAATAAATAAGGTGCTTTCAAATTGTTTTTTTTTCTCATAATTAAATCAATAAGTACTCATCGTTTTTTATTTGCCCGAATAATAAGTTCCAAATATCGTTAGATAGACTTTTAGTAGCAGTATATTATAATTAACCTTAAACTGTCAAGGTTACGCAAATTAGGAAATTCAGTTTTCTAACATATAAATTATACATACATACATACATACATAAAATCTCGCCTTTTTCCCAGAGGGGTAGGCAGAGATCACTTCCAGCGATCCACTTCTCACCTCTGTGGGAAACGTGACGTGACGGGTTGAGGACCACGTCGCCGCCATTCTGCCTTGTGCATTGTTTTAACAAGGTCATTGCGTTCCCACGAGTAGCAAGGATATTATGACGGGGGAAGGAAAAGGGAAGGATATAAATTATTGTTTACCAAATTGATCAAGGCATAGTTTTTCAGCGTAAAAGGTTTTACCAATTCTCTTAAATTGTATTTCGTCAAAAGAACGTGAAATTTCAGCAACACTGTAGCAAAACATACTCGTATAATACGTTTCAATAGGTAGTTCGGCAAAAACCGATTTTATCGACAAAAGACTTATTAAATGTGATTTTTTCGAAACTATTTACAAATAACCTATATAAATGCAATTGTGATAGTTGTTTATTTTGTTTCTTATTTGTTCGTTAGCTACTGTTTACGTAATCTATTGAAATGTCAACGTAATGTGATTGAAATATCTGTGACTATTAGGAAATATTTTGACCTTAGAGGTCAATAGTTTGTACTAATATAATACTATGTTGTATATTTATTTGATATAGTAACTTCAATAGAAGGTGTGATAATAAAAACAAGTTCATATTGAAAGCCAAATATTGAAAACAGATGATTCTTCTAGAATTTTATCAAAAACTGGTAAGTATAAGCTACTTAACCTGGGTCAGGTGAAATTAATTCGATTTCGGTTTATCAGTGTACACTAAAAAAAATAACCTACAGAAATTATATGTATTGGTGAGTTATTTATCTATTTATTTGTGTACTTTCTGATATCCGTAACTCAAGTTTCTTTCTTCCGAACCCAAATCATTCTAAGAGCCTCATTAAAACTCATAATTTCCCAATATACCGATTTCATCTGCACCATTCAATAATACGACGCGAAACATTTGTGTAAGCCAAATTAATCGGCGCCCCAGTGAAATATTAATCGGATTTTATTGTTACGTTATTGGCGTTATTGCGGATTTTAATATGTCCGTAGTTAATTACGTAATGTTCCATGAATTGGTAATGAAAAAGTGAGGTATTATGCAATAGAAGTGTCGGGTTTGTTTTATACTATGTAGTGTTACTATGTTGTTTGATATTTACTCAAAGTGTGGAGACATTGATAACTTCATTTCTTTTTACATTAACGCATTAAATCGAAGAAACAATATCCATTTATTCAGAGCAAACGACCGCTGTGATATCCAAGCCATTTCGTTCAAGGAACTAGAAAGTGTATGGAAGAGGTAAAATTATTTTAATAACGGTAGTAGGTTAATTCTATACGACACCTCATTTTTTGAAGCAAGTAAACATTTGATTTGATTCGACTCTAAGACCAAGAAAGACCTTTCATGACCAAATAGCTCAAATCTTAAAGAGAGGTCAAATTAAAAGTACTAGTAATCGACGAGCATGCATGAAGAGGTTGATGGATGTGGATGAAGCGAAAGTGGTGTGCCAGGACCGTAGCACATGGCGGGAAGTGATGTCTGCCTACCCCTCTGGGAAAATGGCGTGATTTTATGTATGTATGTATGATTCGACTCCCAGAAGGTCAATTAAGAAATTAAGAAACACTTCATTCTGAACTTCGGATTCGGGAAATCTATGAAATAATTTTATTTGCTACAAATATTTATTTGCTACATACAGTTGTTATACGTATACACATACAGTGGTCAGCATATTTCACTAACCTTGGCATGCAAACAATTTACAAAATGAGATTAAGACAAAACCCAAGACCATTGACCACTGCCAATCGCTTAGGTTTTGTTGGTTTTGTAAAAGATAAAGAATAATCACAATTGTGCAAGTTTTCACAACAAAATAATGCTGTTATATATATAATTTTAAACTGTCATGGTTACACACATTAGAAAACTGAAACTGTCCGGGATATTTATCATATTATTAATATCGGGAGCTCATTAAAACAAAACAACATGGTAAATATCCCGGGCAGTTACAGTTTTCTAAAATGCTGTTATCTACACCGTGAGAGTGTCGCTTGAATGAACATTTATGAATTTGATAGCACATTGTTACGTGACAGAGTTTGAACTGGCGACCTTTCGCATAGAAACCGACAGCGTTAACGACATCTACACTTGCTCATCGATGCTTTTACATGAAAAATATTCCAGTGATATAGTGATATGTAACAGCATCGATGGCCGAGTGGTTAAGGTCGTTGCTTGCCATGCGAGAGGTCGCCAGTTCAAACCCCGCCAGGTACCAATGTGTTTTTCAAATTTGAAATTCATATGTACCATCATTCGGCGCTTTAACGGTGAAGGAAAACATCACACCTGAGAAATTTTTCAACAGTGTGTGAAGCCTTGTCAGAGGCCTACGGGCGGTTTAAAAACTCTGACACCAGGTTGTTCATCAACCACACGATAAGAAGAAGAAGAGTGATATGTATGCATTCGGATTACAGAATGCATATTGCACTTCCATCGGAATCTCATTCCTTGGCACGGACAAGCATTAATGGATTTATCACGGAGTTATCCTCAGGCGGCAAATGTAAAATATTTTACAACCGCGCGTTTTCCTTTACAAGTGCACTGCGAAAGATGCGACAAGTAAAAATGTTATGTTTTCCCGTTTTATTGTTTGGGACACTCTTGTTATATCAGTTGTGTTCGATACTGGCTAGGTTTTTGTTAATTATAATAATAATCAATTAATAAATATCACACTTCATCACATCTATTGATCGGATCCCGTGGTAAGTAGCTCAATCACTTGTGTTACGGAGAATCATCATTAATCATTATCAATGATTAGAATTAACAATGACACGGAACAAACACCGATGTTCGTCACACTAATATTTTTCCCGGGTGGGAATCGAAACCACGACTCTTGGAACTGTGGGTAGTGATCCTGGATCACTAACCACTGTTCCATCGTGCCAGTCAATTCTATCTAAAATTTTAATACAGAATGATGATGAATTAATTGACCAATTTAAAATTTAATGAGATACTATAAAAGTAATGCTTGATTGGAGACAGAATTAGGTAAAACTATCCAACTAGGTTAAATGCACCAATAATGATAGCCACCATGATTAGCGTGTAATCTTTTATAGTAATTATAATTAATTAATGTTTTTCATAAAATTTTATTTTAATTACAACTGGCATGATGGCGCAGTGCCCCCGTCTTATGTACCAGGGAGCTTAGACAAAGTAACAATATCAAAACGATAACGAAGTTCAAAAATAATAAAATGATTGACATTGGATTAACCACGTGATTTACCCGCGTCTTACGTCAAGTCGTGGGTTCAACTCCCACTAGGTACAAATACACCGTGAAATTTTAGTGGTTGTTTTCCCGTGGCAGAACGATTTGCCATTAGTAAAACTATTTAGTAAAACTATCGAATCATGCAAATGATTCCGCGAAAAAAAAAAATTTTTTTTTTCGAATTTTAAAAATAATAATTTTCCAACTCGAAAACGAGAGAAGCTATCGTTCTTTTAAAAGATGTGACGTAGTCAGGTACTGCTTGCCGCATGAAATCGATGTTAAAGCTACAGAAGCTCGACGCCCTAAGTTATAAAGCGGCTCGAACGTGCTTTCGAGTTTCGGTTTAACCTTTCGTAAAACCGGCATTTATTGATTTTAACAAAAAGAACTGCACAAATCTTCTTTACTACTAAGATAGAATCATTTTGCTGCGGGAAAACAACCACTAAAATTTCACGGTATATTTGTGGAATGAACATCGTTTTTTGTTCGAAGAAATTCTCAGGTTGTATAGGCACTTTGCCAACGTGGTTGACTTAGGCCTTATCGCCCTAGTTTAGGGTAGGCCCGTGCCCCAGCAGTGGGGGCGTATATGGGCTGATGATGATGCTGATTCCACAATCATAGCGCACAACTAAGTGTACCAGAAACACGAAGTCAGTGGACGAAGTCTTTGCTTAAACTTACTGGAATTTAAAGGTCGTAATACGCTTTTATATAAGACTAGCTTTCCGCCCGCGACTCCGTCTGCGTAGAGACGTTGAACGGGAAAAACATTACTTCTTTATAGCGTATTCAGGTAAAAAGTAGCCTATGTCCTTTCTCAGGCTCTAGACTATATCTGTACCAAATTTCATTTAAATCGGTTCCGTATTCTATGTGAGAAAAAAGCGTAACAGACAGACAGACAGACAGAGTTACTTTCGCATTTATAATATTAGTAAGGATAACATACTCACTTCGCATTAACGAGAATACAGTTTGGATAAACAATACAATCTAACAAGTTCACTATTATGTTACAACTGTTTACGGCTTCAACTTCAATATTTCAATATCTTCTTATTCGGATTTACGCGTGACCAGCTTTCAGTTTTTACTTTTATATCTCAAAGCGTGTTTTGGTAGATCGAAAAAGTTTTTTACGATATTAGTTATTTGGGTTCTGTTTATTTTGAATTGGATTGTTTGATGATACGATATTGCGCTTACTTATTTTATTAGTCTTGGCGGCAACTGGTTTAGAGTTGGTGTATGCTCAAATATTAATATGATCTAAAAAGAAAGTCTAATTTTGAATTCAAATTCTCTTTTTGCTTTGTACCTATTTTCGTATTTTAATTAAAAATACAAAGAAATTAATCAAGCATATTTGATAAAATAATAAAAATCACTATTACATTTAACTGATAATTATTTCAAATAGTGTGTTTGGTTAGCATTTATGTAAAAAACAAAAAAAAATTAAACCATGTCTGGGCACCTACATAGCTATTTTTTCCATGGTTAGTAGCTTAAGCACTAATAATAACAGATATCAGAATAAACAGAGGATACACATATATATTTTTTCTATGTATGTATGTAACACACCTAGACATGGAACAAGCATCTATGTATGTAACACACCTAGACATGGAACAAGCATTTATGTTCGTCACACAAATATTTGTCCCGGGTGGAAATCGAACCCACGACCCCCGATGACCCTGGGTCACTGACCACTGCTCCACCGAGCCAGTCAAATATTTATCTAAGTCATATCATTTAACTGTGATATCATCATCCGAGGCGATAGTATCCTTCCTCCCCTTTTCCTTCCCCTGTCCGTTATATATCCCTGCTACTCGTGGGAACGCAATGACCTTGTTAAAACAATGCACAAGGCAGAATGGCGGCGACGTGATCCACAACCCGTCACGTCACGTTTCCCACAGAGGTGAACTGTGAATCGCTGGAAGTGATCTCTGCCTACCCCTCTGGGAAAAAGGCGTGATTGTATGTACGTATGTATGTATCATTCCACTGCTAGGCGAAGGTAACCTCCAAAGCTGTCCACTGCTTGCTCTCTAACTTGCAAGATCCGGTTTAGCTTGACCAGATCGTCACACTATCCTTTATTGAGCCTCCATCTTCAGCTATACCTATACATACGTTATGTATATGGCTTAGTAGTCAATTCGCACGAAAAACATTCGCCCGAACGTGCGAAACGTCCACTTTCAATAATAAGATTTTTTTAGCGTTTCGCCCGGATGAAGTAGAATCGCATGCGAACCGCGGCCTCTTCAAGAACTATTAGTACGCGATTTAACTTCATCTGTGCGAAACGCCTACTAAAATTATATTAATTTTGAAAGTGGTCGTTTTGCACGTTTGGGCGAATAAATTTCGTGCAAATCGACTACTAAGGCATGCATAGCCGAACAGCAACAACGCATAACTTAATCAACTTCACTTGTAATAGTATAAAACAAAATCGCTTTCTCTATCCCTATATTTTAGTGAGGGCCATCCGCTCCCCCACAAGTCCGGTGATGATGACGAGGCTATTCCAAGCTATCATCGCATAGCCGAGTAGGAATAAATCTCGATTTCCCTTTAATTTTTTAAAACTACGCAACGGATTTTAATGGCGTTACATAGTTACAGATAGAGGGATTGAAGAGAAAGGTTTTTACGTCAAAATCAAGGTGAATTGTGGGCGAGTCACTAGTATATAATAAGTTAAAGGTAATTATAATAGATTAGGGTAATTAATACCCGTTAATTTCAACAAGACATCGATAGACAGATATTATACAAATGGTCCATTAAAGGATCCGTTTTAGATCCGGAACCCTCACATAAATAATAGACTCTGACACTTAATTCCATAAAGATTTCAATCCATGTTCAACCACGCAAGCTATTAAATAATATTGTTGAGTAATAAATTAATCATTTTATGGGTAACAAAATTTAAAGGTAGTAAACAATAATCTGTACTTAATTGTATAAAGCTGAATAGTTTGTTTGTTTGTTTGTTTGAACGCGCTAATCTCAGGAAGCAAAATAAAAAGTAACACTCTACGACCAATAGGAGTAAATAAAAATTTAAAATTTGTGAAAAAACGGGGGGAAACGCGGACAAAGTCGCTGGAACAGCTAGTCTATACTAATGTGATAAAACTGGGGTTAGTTTGTTTGTTTGTTTGAACGCGCTAATCTCAGGAACTACTGCTTCGAGTCGAAAAAATATATTGGATAGAGCAACTATATAACGTCACATTGCGACCAATAGGGGCGAAGAAATTGTGGGAAATGTGTAAAAAGCGAGGACTTTTTTTATATATTTGAGGGTTACACAAGATACACAAAACATATAAAGGAAGGTATTATTCCTCTTTTAATGATTAAAAAAAAACTAAGCGATATTATATTATGTCTTTCTCTCACTTCACAGGTCATCACCAGTCAGCGCTTGCTAAGCGTTTGTAAGCGCAGGTACATTCGAAAATACTGCCTCAAGTCTATTTTCCACACGGACGAAGTCGCCGGCACAGCTAGTTGTATTCAAATTATATTACGTGCACGCTAATAAATATAGCTGAGTTAAACAATAAGCCATAATTAGATAACGGTAAATCGATAATACATTACATCATACTCATGATACTTGTACCAATATTGTTATTGGAATTTAAAAAAAACTACGTTACTTTGTACGTTATACGATACTATTGGGTATCATCTTAATACATTTAACTTAAAGATGACTGACTGACATAGTGATCTATCAACGCACAGCCCAAACCACTGGACGGATCGGGCTGAAATTTGGCATGCAGGTAGATGTCATGACGTAGGCACCCGCTAAGAAAGGATTACCCGAAGCGAAGCCAGGACAGGTCACTAGTTAACATATTTTTCTATTTTGTTCATCTTTACGTATTACATCATCTTCAAGGGCGACCTTATTTAAAATCATGAAATGAATTGCTTTCAATTTCTATACTATGATCCTGACAAAAAAAATTGTGTGGAATGAATTCAAAGTACTTTTTTTTTGATTATTCCATGTACTCAAGATACAAGGATTTCCTTGAAAGTAAAATACTATTTATGCCATTATAACACAACAAATTACAGTCAATCTAAAATAATAACGAAATTTTTAAGGTTCTTCGTTAAACTATATAATAAGGAATAATTAATTGCAACTTACTTTGTAACTGTCACAAATGTATTTCAAGATGAACAAACTTCGCCAAAAACATTGCTTTATTATTATTCAAAATGCTCGCTAATTTGGCACCATTTTATGCACAGATTGATTTTCCTAATTATCGAATTAGTTTCGAACTTAAAACATAATTATTGTTCTTTCGTCAGTTAATTATAAATACAGGGCATTAACCTACTCCGCCTGAAAAACATGTTATTACCCGACTACGGCAAAGCAAAAGGAGGGTTATGATTTTGACAGGCTATGTATGTATGTATGTATGTATGTATGTATGTTTGTATGTATGTTTGTATGTATGTATGTATGTATGTTCATCTGTTTCCACATAACTTCTAAATTGCTTGTCAGAATTCGACAAATGACATATCATTAGAAGCGTCTTAATTGTCCGCTGGTTATAGGCTATATAGGGTTTCACAAAAATCTAATGTGGCGCCCACTAGCGGACAAAACATACAGAGTAAAAAAATAAAGTTAAGATAAATACGCCGTGTTTGGTATCATTGAAGCGCTTTACTTGTACATTTTAAATATATATATATATATTACTAGCATTTGCATGTGACTTTACGTATATTCATGGACTGATTGCATATAGTTCACATCTTTTCGTTCATAGCTTCTTTACTACTTACTAACACCAAAATAGTACAAATAATAAAAAGTTAAAAACTAAAACCCAACTACGACAAAAAACGACGCTGAAAAAGTATAAAACAAGACTTTTAGAACATACAATACTATTTTGAAGTATGCAATATTTACTATGTAGAGATAAGTTTTCATGTTTGGAAAGGCGTAGTCACACGTTCCATACACAAGTACCTACCTACCGTAGCACTTTGACAACGTGTGACTGCGGTTTTCCAAACATGAAAACTTATCTCTACATAGTAAATATTGCATACTTCAAAATAGTATTGTATGTTCTAAAAGTCTTGTTTTATACTTTTTCAGCGTCGTTTTTTGTCGTAGTTGGGTTTTAGTTTTTAACTTTTATTATTTTTCGTATTAATTTATTGTATTCTGTATTATTTCTCTTATTTATCGCACACAACTTAGTCCTTCTATTCACTCAAACTACAAAGGATTCGGAATTTTACAAAAGATATAACTAAAAATGTTACGGAGATCAGAAAGATCAGTGGTACACACAAATAAGTAAGTGGGAGTCGAGGGTTCGATTCCCACCCGGGACAGTTATTTGTGTGACGAATATCGGCGTTTATTCATGTGTCTGGGTGTGTTATTAAATATACCTAAGTATATTAATGTATCCACTGTTGATATCTGTACGTACCACGGGATCAGATCAATGTATGTGATGTTGGGTTATTCTTAAATTTATTTATTTAGCCTGCAGTATCCCACAGTTGGGCAAAGACCTCCCCCAATTCTCTCCAATTACTAACAGACTCGGAACATACACCAAAATTCATCACACAAATATTTGTCCCGAGTAGGAATCAAACCCACGACTCTACGTATACAAAACGCTCTATCGAACCATTCTCAGTAACCGAGTCGCGAATACCGAGTCGAAATTAATCGAGCAAAACGAACTAACAGGAAATGCTTCTAAAAGCAATTGTTTCCGATCGGCAACCACTAGGAGCATTTAGCGCTGAAAGCAACCATCATTTATCCCAGCTCTCATTTGGTAAGTCGTTTCAACCAGACATGTTTGGTTTTAACCATTTTATAGTGCTACGACCACGTGACTGTGTAGGTATAAACTTGTTCTAGATTTGATTCTGGAGTATCCTTACTAATATTATAAATTCGAAAGTAAATCTGTCTGTCTGTTACGCTTTCACGTACTGGACCGATTTAAATGAAATTTGGTACAGATATAGTCCAGAGCCTAGGAAAGGTTATAGGCTACTTTTTAACCGACTGCGCTGTAAGGAAGTAATGTTTTACCCGTTAAACGTCTCTACGCGGACGAAGTCGCGGGCGGAAAGCTAGTAGTATATAAATGCTTGTAATAAAAACATAATCGGACACTGCTGAGGCACGGGCCTACCCTAAGCTAGGGTGATAAGCTCAAAGTCAACCACGCCAGCAAAGTGCGGGTAGGTCGACTACACAACTTAGAATTTCATAGGTGTGCAGGTTATATCACTTTAGAACTATTATACATTAACATTATTCCGGGGTTCCTATTTCGTAGAGTATAATAATATGTCACAAAATTGCTAAAACGATAATTTCACTTGTGTGTCCTTCATACCATAACTGTGTCTGTCGCGGTTATACGCCAAAACTATAGAACCAATTCAGAAAGTCAAGAACTTCAGAAAGTAAATATGCCTTTTATATTTATAACTAAAATGTCTTCACAAGTTTATTAAATACTGTGTTCATGGAAACATTTTCATAGATAAAGTAGGGGCCGCCCACGACTTCTTGACTGACTCGGTGGAACAGTGGTTAGTGACTCAGGTTCATAAGCCGCGGTTCTAAGAGTCGTGGGTTTGATTCCCACTCGGGACAAATATTTGTGTGACGAACATCGGTATTTGTTCCGTGTCTGTGTATTGATAAATATATTTAAGTTTATTTGTAAGTGTATCCACTGTTGATCCTGATTTCCGTAACACAAGTGCTTAAGCTACTTACCACGGGATCAGATCAATGTATGTGATGTTGTAATATTTAATGTCAATCCCATACTTCGTCCGCGTTGAAAGTTAGCAGCAATGATGTATTGAAAAATACTTTGTAAATTAATTAGTATAAATGTCAAAATTAGTCCAGCAGTTTCGGAGATTAGCGAGAATAAACAAGACAGACCGACATTTTCTTTAGTTGTGTTTATGTTAATGGTACCCGATAAAGATTCATACCCATATACCCATATAGTAAAAAGTCGTTATTTTAATATAACAAACAGACACTTCAATTAAATTTCGTTGTATATAGATGTTATTGATGCTTTTAAAATAAATTTATACTATCTAGTAAAAGAGAATAAATATTTACATAGAATAAATATTATAACATGAACTGGAGGACACGCCTACTCAATTCAGATCGTCCATTGTTCTGTCATTAAGTAAAAATAACCTTTTGATTTAACAAACAGATATTGCTTGAATAATATCAATTCGTGATATCACATACAAAATCAAAAACGACCCACTTCCCTATTCTAAATAACATTGACGTTTTAAGCGACAAGAAATGTACAGAGCACGATTGTGTAACCTCTGTTTTATGTGTATTGTAAACTAGGTTTCAATAGCTCATTTACATTGAACCAGATAGTAAAACATTGCGAAACGATTTGCCAGTGTTTGGTCTAAACATTGCAGTAATTGTCTTTCAACCATCAATATACGACATATTATAATTACTCTATTAATTATTATTTAAGTCAATGTTTCGAATATCAGTGCAGACGTGCAGTGCATCAAATTTTATTTTTGGAAATTGATATCAATGAATCCATGATTTCAAATCAAAACGTACAAAGCAAACAAAACCATTTTAATACCTTGAGATATTAAAATGTTTTTTACAAAAAGGTTGCTTTTAAATTAAAATCTATAGAACAAATTCATAATTGATTATGATATTTATTCTTTAATTTTAAATTTATCTTTAAAACACAAGAAACTAAAACATACATACGAAATATAATAACACAAAATTGCTTCAATTACAATACAACACTAATAAGTAACGCCTAACGGATACAAACGTTCAATTCCATCCATTCATCGCTGAAACACTTAAATTCGGAAACAAATCTTCACAATTAGCATAATAATTATAATCGCAGTCAGCGTACAATGAACGCCAAACATAAAGGTGGTTGCCGGGTAAAATACTACGCAACGCTCACTCGCGCTCACAAGCGGCTTTACATTCTAAGAGACCGGTGGCATTGTAGTAATGCGCTCAGTGAAAAATCAGTGTCAGTGATCGAAAATGTCCGAAACTTGGCTACCACCCGATATCACCCCAGCGTGCACAACCCAACAAGCACCGTTGACGCAATGCTCCCAAGTAGGCTACATGTATCTAGCCCTAATCACCCAGCTATTCGGGAACTCCATAGACAACATCCCGAGAAATCCCTACGCAAAGCATCATAGTGATTACAGTATTCCTGAAACGGGAGGAACCGTATCAAATTTCCCCTTCGAATTCAGTTCGCAGCAAAATTTTGGACCTTTCGACCATCAACCTATACCGACGCCGATAAAAGAGGAATCTAATACAAATTTCGACGATGGAGGAATAAACCACAAGATGAAATTTCATAGCTTCGGACCGAAAGGGAGTTATGGGTTTTCCGAGTCCTCATTTTTCATGAAGCCCAGTGTTTTCAAACACGATGAGTACAGGCCGAAATTTGATGATTCGGAGCCGATTTTCGACTTCAAATTCCATGGACGAGATTTGGGTAACTTCGATGTGGATACAGCAGATTCTAAGACGGTTACTGTAGCAGATAGTGCTACTACTTTAGGTGTTACCGAAAAAGTGAAAGTGAAAAATGCAGAGAAAGAGAGGGGCAAGCGGAAGAAGAGACATGCACCGGAAATGTACGATTTCATCGTGGTTGGTGCCGGATCCGCCGGGTGTGTCGTAGCCAATCGGTTATCTGAAGTGAAGAAATGGAAGGTATGTGATTATTTTTATCATTTGATCATTATTTAGTAGTTGTGGTCGTAGTATTAGTGCATTTTGCAGCGTATTTGCAAGACAATTACAGAACAAGGTATGTGATGGCTTGTAAGGGCATTTCAATCTTAGAAGGCAAAGCTAAATTATTTCATTAGTTATTCAAATTAGTAATGTTCTAAACTGGATAGTTATTTTAATCGTATATGCAGTAGTAGAATGCTTGTTAGAAGGAACGCTAAGCAATTAAAACATATTAGAAAACTTAATATATTCACTGTATATTTAATTTTAATGAAAACCCGATATTTCGGCAAGCGCCATGATCACGGGTGAACTCTAACAACATGTTATGTTGTTATTACTCCTGATATTTAGAGTAATAATAACAAATCAACATGGAAAATATCCTTTAAAAAAGTTACTGTACAGATATAAATTTGTTACTCATAATAAAAATACTTTTTTTAAATGCACTGTAGTCTGTTAAATAACTATACTTAAAAAGTTACTGTACAGCACTTAATTTATTACACAATTTTTTTTTAATACACTACATTCTTTTAAATTACTTCATTGAGCTTTAGACTGGAAAATATATTCGAAGGGTGTTGAAAAACGTAAATTCATTGTTTTTCATATACGATTTATCGTTTTTCAGCTCCTTTCAAATTTATTTTTGTACAACGCATGTGCCGATATCAGTTTGATAAATGCTGTTATTTTTAGATTGGTACTTAATCAAACGAGTTCTTTACCCAACCTGCCTAAGTCACCTTCAAAATACAATAGATTTGAAAGGTAACCTAAGACCAATGACATTCACGAAATCTATTTCCCATATGACTCTACGTTCACTGCAAAAAGTAGGTGAACTCGCTAGCATAGGCATTATAGTCTTAGAGAGAATGCTCGCAATATGGGAAAATAAGCATAATGCGATTGGGAAAACATTAACAATAAGTATTCTGCACATTATGTAGGTGTACCGTTTTCGTGAGAATTATCTCATTGGTATGTTCTTATAAGTCAGTGATCTTCTGATTTTAGCTTTTACAGATTAAACTTTATGAAAAACATGTTAGAGTATGTACCCAGGACCTCAAATTATATATTTTTTCTTACAAGTAATCTAGACACGCGGTAGCGTGTCAAGCCAAGTTCAAGAAACAGAACTGGCGAGCCGCACCGTGTGTAATATTACACGAACCATTTGGAACCACTTTTGAACCCCTCAAAAATCAAAAACTATTTCACATAAACGTATCAAATTCGGCTCATATATTGTGACTTGCGAGATAAACATGTGTTCTAAATTTCATATATATATTGGCCACAGCATCTGTTGAAGATGATAGTTGCAGCGCTAGTGGTTTGGCATAGAAGGCAAGGGTACTGTGCAGCGCCGCTTGTGGCTGTAGAGGCCTATCGCGGCTCGGCATTTCCTGCCACAGTTCTCGCATTCAAAACGCGAGTCCGTAGGAGGGATGAAACACGGCGAAGCTTTCTCTGCTTAATATTATCTAGCCAGTCTTCGTCGTGCTTAGATATTCCTATTTTGATATGGTGGCGCCATTCAGGTCTCATCTCCGCAAGGTTTTCCCAGGTACCCGTCGGGATTCCAAAACTTAACATGTCACGTTTGCAGGAGTCTTTAAACCGCAGTGACGGGCGTCCTACAGGCCTCTTGGCATCCGCTACCTGACCCAACATTATTCGCCGAGGAAGTCTCTCTGGAGGCATCCGATGTACATGCCCGAGCCAGCGCAATCTTCTTTGCTTGAGCATGGCTGTGATACTGCAGCAGCACGTTTTCGAGAGAACCGTCTCATTGCTCACTCTGTCCTTCCAAGTGACTCCAAGAATAGTTCTCAGGCAGCGCATATGGAAAGCATTCAGTTTGCGCTCTTGTTTTGCGTATGTAGTCCACGTTTCCGATGCGTACAATAAAATACTCAGGACGCAAGTCTGGTATACGAGGACTTTGGTGAGGATGGTGAGTTTGTTATTCCTCCAAACTCTATGGAATAGCTTTCCAAAGGCAGTCGATGCTCTGCCAATCCGAGTATCTATCTCTCTATCACCTGAGAGGGAGGATGTTGTGGTTGAGCCAAGATAGCAGAAGTGTTCCACGACGTCGAGAGCAACTCCATCGAGAAAAATTTCAGGGGGCCGGCTAACTCCCTGCACCATGATGACGGTTTTCTTGGTGTTTACGCTCATGGAAAATAGCTTGCAGGCGTTACCAAACCTCGTCACCAGCTCCTGAAGTTCACCTTCTGAGTTTGCAACAAGTGCAGCATCATCTGCATACAGTAGTTCTCTGGCGATCAAATCCAGACGCTTGTTCTTAGACTTCAGTAGATTGATGTTGAATAGTCTACCATCTTCTCGGGTATGCAGATGAACTCCGACATCGCAGTCCTCAAAAGCAGTCAGCAGGAGTGCGGATAGAAAAATCCCAAAAAGGGTGGGAGCCAGCACGCAGCCTTGCCTGACACCTCGGTTCACGCCGAACGGCGCAGATCTTTCACCGTCAAAAATAACAGTGCCCTTCATACTGTCGTGGAAGGACCTGATGATGCTTAAAAGTTTTGGAGGACACCCAATTCTACTCAGTACCTCATACAGTCCATTCCTACTCACGGTGTCGAATGCCTTGTTGAGATCCACAAAGGCCATGTAAAGAGGTGTGCGGTGTTCGCGGCACTTCTCTTGTAGTTGCCGAAGGGTAAAAATCATGTCGTTGGTCGACCGGCCAGCTCTGAATCCACATTGGGATTCAGGGTAGATCTCAGCGGCCAAAGTGTCCAGCCTTCGTAAAACTACTTTGGCGAATGCCTTTCCTGCAATGCTCAATAGAGATATGCCTCTGTAGTTGTTACAATCACCTCTATCTCCCTTTCCTTTGTATAGAGTGACAATGTCGGCATCCTTCATGTCTTGCGGTATAGTTTCCTCATCCCAACAGCGCAGCAACAGAGCGTACAGAGGAGAGGTTACACACCCAAGCCTTATTAGCTCGGCAGGTAAGTTGTCAAGTCCTGTACTTTTACGTAGATTTAGGCTTCGGAGAGCAGCAACGAATTCGTCGGACGTCGGAGGCTCGTCAAGTTCAGTCAGCACAGATCGCGGAGTGAAGGTAGTGAGCGCGTCAGGATGCAGAGCGACTTCTTGTGAGTACAGGTTTGTATAATGTTGTGCCCATCTGTCAAGTTCTTCTTTCTTATCTGCGATCGGATTTCCATTAAGATCTTTAATAGGGGCACGTTTCCGTTTGGTGGGACCGGTTGCAGATTTTATCCCCTGGTACATTCCCCTGAAATCACCCCTGTCCCGACACTTCTGTATTGAGTGACACAAATTAGACCAGTATTCATTAGCGCAACTACGACTAGCGCGTTGTACTGCCGCTTTAGCTGCCTTGTATATTTGTAATTTGGCCGGATCTCTTTGGCTGTTCAAGAAATTTATGTGAGCTGTTCTTTTTTCCTGTATTAGTGGTACTAGGATGTGTTCATACTCAGTGAACCAATCTTCTTTGGTTTTCGGCTTTTTCCCAAATATTATTTCGGCCGCTACCGCTAATTCCTTCTTTATGAGCTGCCACATATCTTCGGCACAGACTGTTTTTCCTAAGACTTCACTACTGAGTTTCTCCTTTACATGTTGCTCTAGATGTTTACAGAGGTTTTTCTCAAACATAGCTGCGGTGTTTAGTGCGACTTTCCTAGGAGCTATCGTGGATGAGTGAATTTTCTTAGGATTGAGGCAAGTTTTAGCCATGACCAGAGAATGGTCGGTGTTGCAGTCAGCACTATGATAAGAACGAGTGTTAAGGATGTCACGCAGGTTTCTTCTCCTAGTAATAACGAGATCGATCTGGTGCCAGTGACCTGAACGGGGATGTTTCCATGACACTTTGTGGATAGGCTTGCACTTGAAGTAGGTGTTCGTTACGCAGAGAGAAAAAGATGCACAGAGTTCCAGTAATCGCTGTCCGTTTTCGTTGATGTTACCGATACCATGGCGTCCGAGGCACTCTGACCAGTCGTCGAATTTGGTCCCTATTCTAGCATTAAAGTCACCGAGCAGGAGAAGCTTATCAGATGAACGAATAGCTTCGAGGCAATTACGTAAATCTTCATAAAAACTATCCTTGATATCAGCGGGAGCTTTGAGAGTTGGGGCATATGCCGAAACTAGGGTGATCGGACCTGACGACGTCATCAGTCTTAAAGACATAATGCGTTCAGACACGCATTGTGGAGTTTCCATGGCTCCGAGTAAGCAGTTGCGAACAGCGAAGCCGACACCGTGTTCTCTTCTTTCGCCGTCTTTTTTTCCTTTCCAGAAAAAGGTGTAATTCTGTTCGCGAATACTGCCTTCGTCAAGGAGACGAGTTTCCTGTAGAGCGGCTACGTCAATACGAAGGCGGAAAAGCTCTCTGTCTATGATGGTGGTCTTTCTAACCTCCGGTATACCATCGACGATTGCGGTGGAAGACGTCCCATCGATTCCAGGTAGCATGGTTCTCACGTTCCAAGTAGCAAATCTTGTGACAGTTAAGGCATTTTTTGATTTATTGTTATTATTACTTGTTCTTTTATTGCTAGGTGCATTAGTAACCCATCTTGTTTCAGACATTGTGACATGCCTGCTGCTCCACACACCTATAGAAGCGCAAGATGGGAGGCGGACCAGTACCTTATTGGCCGGGGGCTGCCCAGCTAAGGCAGGCGGTAACTGATCAGTTAGTCACGATGAACTATCCTACCGTCGGAAATCACCCCTGGCGCCCGCGCACACGCCTATAAGCGCTAGGCTTATCACCGGCGACTGTGACTTCCCGTGTTGTGATCCGCACCTTTTCAGGTACGGGTGGAGTATCCTCTCCACAGGCGCTGCATGCCTGGGACGCAGTTAAGGAATCACGAACTTGCCCGTCATCCGTGACCCTCTCTCGACCTCCTCAGCTGTATCCTCAGGAACGACGGGTCGCTACGTGAGGAGCTAATTTGGTTGCAGGGGATGCCGACTTGTTCAGGTTGCACCTTAATGTCGCCTACGGTACCCCAGATCCGTTGCCTCTTCCGCCGACTTATACCGTACCGAAGTCCATCTTCTCCGCTATAGCCACCGTTGAGGTCTTCACCCGTAACCCAGGGCTGGGGGCCACGTTATACCCCGTGGAACTGGGTCCCTAACCGAACTCGGCTACCCACTCGCTCCGGCCTACTGAAACGAGGGCCATAAGCTCAAATTTCATAAGCTTATCTCAAACAGTTATTTAGATATTAATGTCCAAAAATCCTCATTTTTATCATTGACTGACTGACAGATCAAAATTCTAACCCAGTTCCAAATGACCTAGAGAGTTAAAATTTGGTATGCAGATAGGTAATTACATGAATACAAAGGAATAAATAAAAAACTGGCATTTTTTTAATAATTAGGTTAGGTTCTATTATGAACGCTTAACATAAATACCTAATTAGTGCCTAATCACGCCTATATACCGGGAAAGGCAGAGCACTAAGTATATATTTAGGTATACTTACTTATTTACAATTAAGAGTAGGTACTTATAGTCGGTTTTCATATTTATTACTTAGGGTAGGTACCTACATAAAGTCTAGTTTTAGTTTTGAATTTGTCCTTTTCAAAGGACCCACGGCGTTACGATGATATATACTTTTCTACAAAAAGTAATGACATCCAATCAAAAACATAAATGTGAAATGAGTGCCAAGTTCAATATTATGATTCAATATTATGATAATTGCCTTAGTTGTTGACTTCAACGACAAAGAAGTGAGATCTAAATGGGTGCCAAGTTCAATGGTCAACCCAGAAATTTATTTATAAGTAACACTATAACATACCTATCATATCTTCTTATAACATAAGATAATGTATGGTAGTAGCCTATGAAGGTCTGTCTTGGCTAGTTTTCATATATGAATTATAGCCGTCGCAAGTTCTAAGCCTACAAGTATTTGTCGGTTTTTATTTTATAATTCCGAAAATTTAGATTGTTGGTAGAAACTAGCGAGCGAACATAATAATACGTTGGTAGGTTTATAGAAACTAGCCAAGACAGACCTTCATAGGCTACCACCATACATTATCTTATGTCTTAAGAAGATATGATGGGTATGTTATAGTGTTACTTATAAATAAATTTCTGGGTTGACCATTGAACTTGGCACCCATTTAGATCTCACTTATTTTGTCGTTGAAGTCAACAACCAAGGCAATTATCATAATATTGAATCATAATATTGAACTTGGCTCTCATTTCACATTTATGTTTTTGATTGGATAGATCTCTACATAGTATTAAGCAAAATTTATCTTAAAATTTTAAAAATTTTTATGTATAAAACATTTTCATTGCATTAAAATTGACAAAGTTATATTAAAAAAAAACATTTTTTTTGTTTTTTTGCTCTCCTGAAAAGCTGCGTTTTGGTGGTAACGCCATTTGAGATTTAAGGTATCGATATAATGTATCTTGAGTGTGTGCACTAAGTACCCAAGTTAGATAAATACCTATGCAGTTACGGACATAACCGGTCTAAGTGTGATCTACCGTCTCAATAACGGAGAATGCTCTGAAAAGCTATGTTAACTAGTCTCTCTCCCCTTTCCACTCCCGAGCAAAACATGCTGGACACTGGACAGTGCCGCCATGCGCATACCAAGAAGGCGCTGGTGGCTCGGACCAAAAAGTTCAGTTCCTCTTTTCTGCCCCGTACAAGGCATGGAATGCCCTACAAGCTCACGTTTTCTATATTTTTATACATTTTTATTAATATCCAGGGCTTACACAGAGTCGTGAAGAACACAGATCTCAAAAATATTAGGCGTTATTTGAATCCTAAGATGTACGAAAAAGGTCTGAAATGTGAGTGTGTATGATAAATGAACGTGGAAAAAGAAAATGGCGTGTCTCAGAGTTACATAGCAAGTGGATAAAACTTGTCTCCGCTTTATTCTGACGGGAAAAAAGTGTGACACGATTATGAATATGTGAAAATATTATTAAACTGTTAAATATTGTACTAGCTTTTATACTTGAGACATTATATTGAACAGCTTTTGTTAATATAATAATATAATCACACAAATATTTGTCCCGAGTGGGAATGGAATCCTGTGTCCATGTTGCACCGAGCCAGTCTCATAATAATATAAATATTAAAATATAAATAAACTAAAATATTATAATTAACAAACCCAGTCACGCGGAAGCAGCCATTATATTGGTTTGTGGGAATTCAATCCAGACTCCTGGCTCAAGAGTCAGGTACACTAACAAATTAACCAATGAACCATTCATCCTTACTAATATTACTAGCTGTGCCAGCGACTTCGTTCGCGTTTCCCCCGTTTTTTACACATTTTCCATTGTATCTTTGCTCCTATTGGTCGCAGCGTTATGTTCTATAGCCTAAAGCCTTCCTCGATAAATGGTCTATACAACGCAAAAAGATTTTTTCAAATCGAACCAGTAGTTCCTGAGATTAGCGCGTTCAAACAAACAAACAAACAAACAAACAAACAAACAAACAAACAAACAAACAAACAAACAAACAAACAAACAAACAAACTCTTCAGCTTTATAATATTAGTATAGATAAATCCGAAAGTAACTCTGTGTGTCTGTTACGCTTTCACGCATAGAGTACTGAACCGATTTGAATGAAATTTGGTACAGATATATGATTTTAGAGTTTCGCGTTCCATTACACTAAATATTAGTCTTTATGGGTCTAATCGTGGTCGCGAGCGAACCACGATTGGTGTAACCCAGTCGAAACGTCGGGCAGCATGTAGCTATGTATTTGCTACTGCTAATAACGTGTGTAGACTCATAAAGACTAATATTTAGTGGTACAGATATAGTCCAGAGCCTAGGAAAGGATATTCGCTATGTGCGGAGTGGGTGGTGGGGGACGGCAAATCGATCGAAGCGCACGATGTGTGACAGAAATGTGATATAATTCTGAGCTTTCATGTGTCAAATTGCTTTAATTTCTTAAATTCCCTTGTATTTGTAAGTTAAAACGTTACGTACGTAAAGTAAACGATGCAAATTCAATACTTATAATAATATTCATATTTTTTTGAAGTAAGAAAATCATTTGGTACTCACTTTATACAATTTTTATTTATTTTGTGTTGAAAAACTAGTCGAAAATCTTTATCAAAACATCTAGTTGCTATGATATGACATATCAAAACATCTAGTTGCTATGATATGACAGATCTCAACTCCAGAATAGTTGTCGCCACTAGGGGCGCTATCATCGCGCACATAGCGAATAGGCTACTTTTTAACCGACTACGCTATAAGGAAGTAATGTTTTGCCCGTCAAACGTCTCTACGCGGACGAAGTCGCAGCGGAAAGCTAGTAATTTATAAGGCAACAATATACGCTGTTACGATGCGTCCCAAGGGGCCATCAATTCATTGAACCACAATTAACCGCAAAACTAAACAGTGTTAATGACTTTCCGAATGTTATAAATAATTTTAACCATTTCAATAATTAAAACAAAAAAAAAGTGTCAAAAGAAGCCCAGTTCAACGCGATATCACATTGGCATTCAGCCGAATCATGTTGAAACAACCATAACTATAGATAAAATGAACTAATTAAAATAATTACAGCTTTTGTTGGCGCGAATATGTAATTGTTTAATATCTCTCATTAATTTGACGCATTGCCGTGTAACGGTGTTCATATAACCGTATTTTGAAGACAAATATTTACGATATTTCGCTCGTCCTTTTTAAAATAAATAGTAAACTTTTAATAATTTTTCAGTCGCTCGTAAATACATTGCTTCGTTTATAAAATGTTTTAATTGCAAATTCTGCTTGTCAGTTGTTTTTAATATTACTTATTGTCATAAATGGCTGAAAAATTTAGGTATATTTAAAGGACCAGTATTTTAACAAGTTCTTTTATATTTATGCAGATACACTTACAATGATAGCAACAAAAGAAAGTCTTTTATTATTAAATATAAAAGCACAGAAATGTTATTAATCGATACATTAAAACAAATTTTCAGACACACGCTTGAGCCTGCAATAAGATTTTAAGTAAATAAATAAATATCTTGGACATTTCCACACACGGTCATCTGACCCCAAACTGAGCAGAGCTTGTACTATGGGCGTCAGAGACTGATATACATACATAGATATTTTTAAATACATACTTAAATACATAATCACACCCAGACACGGAACAAACACCGATGTTAATCACACAAATATTTGTCCCGAGTGGGAATCGAACCCACGACTCTTGGAACCGCCAGCCAGGGTCACTAACCACTGTTCCATCGAGCCAGTCAAAGACAAACGGGTGTAGTTTTGTTTTCCCGACTCTCGTAATCTTTTTTTCTAACAATGTATTAAGTGCCTAAACATGTTACCTATACATTAGGGTGGGTCACTCTAGTATGGAAAAAAATAAAAGTTTGTGAATCAAATTCTAATAGTAATATTATGTTGTAGTGTAATATAAAAAGTAGATTTAGCTAAAAAAAGTACAATTTAACATTCATCTTCAGCCCGCGCATGCACTTCAAAATTATAAATTTTAGAAAAATTAGCGTGTTACTAAATTTTATAGTTCTTTATTTAAAAATTCTTAAAATATTATTGTAACATAAGAAATATTTAGGGAAAGACATGAATTAACGTTTGAAACAAAAAACTTAAAGAAATACTTATACAAAGCTATAAAAAAATTACGTATTAACACGCTTTTTTTTATACAAAAATCGTGCCTGAGGAATTTAGGCAATCAAATAATCTTATTATGACACTAAATTTACCCGTAGTTGTCACTATTCCATCGCATCCAATAGCCAGGAGGTCATCTGTACTAATGTTTTTAATGTTTTGACAAAAAGAAAAGCGTTGTTGATATCTTAATGGTTTTTGCAGTTCCTTCTGATGGTGTCTGATACCTACCCTACATAAATGAACTCAAGTTCTTTAATGATAGAAACGTGCTCTTCATTAAGTACTGGCTTGTACCTTATGGTTCCCTTTATGAATATCTTCAAAGTTTTCTGGCGGATACTCCATAAAGGCCACAGATTTGTGACAACACCAGTAAACTAATTAAGCATTTCTTATTATCCATAGTTCCTTAGGTAGATATTTTTTGTGTAGTTGTATCAGAATCACTACTACTACTTGTTTTGACATTTTAATGGGTTATTAGCACTCTTCGGACAGATTTTTCTTGAAGATATATAAACATTTTGTTTGATTGCGATCAATGCCACCGACTCTTACCCCGTTGATCAATCAAAAAATTGTGTTCTTCTTTAGGAACTTTGACTTCTCTGGGACAGTTGCAACTGACTCTTTTATTTGCATGAACAAATATAGAAAAAAACTTCGCTTTGCTGCAAGTCTACAAGGCCTAAGAACGAAAGTCTTTAATCAGTGCGTCCTAGCCGTCATGACGTATGGTGGCGAAACGTGGACGCTAACTGCACGGCTGGTCCACAAGTTAAGAGTCGCTCAGCGGGCTATAGAAAGAGCTATGCTCGGTGTTTTTCTACGGGATCGAAATCAGGCGATCCGTCAGAGAACCAAAGTCAGTGGTAGTAGGGCTGACCACATCTGCCGTAGAACCGACAACCGCTGGGGTAGACGAGTTCTAAAGTGGAGACCGCGTCTCGGCAAACGTAGTGTAGGAGGCCCATAGGCCCGATAGAGTGACAAACTGCGCAGGACACCTAGCAGGAGCTGGATGCAAGTCACCAAGGGGAGAGAGAGAAGTAGCGTGCATTTAGGGAGGCCTATGTCCAACAGAGGAGATTGAAGGACTGATGATGATTGTTGCAAGCTTCACCACCAATTTTTTAGTGTATTTCATGACATCCTAGCATATATCTTCTATAGTTCCAAATATAGAGCACTTGTATAACGGTCTGCTATTTGGCATGATGGAAAAATTTTACTTCCAGGTTCTAAACAAAAATTACGTAATTCACATTCCACGAGTAACTTTGACACATGAAGTATCTAAAATTCTGAATGAATTTTCCTCGAATAATCCAAATTTTAACACGCAACACAGTTTATATAACAAAAGTAACGTGTATTTTATTAGATTCTAATTTAAACACTCAACTACATCCAATACCAAACGTGTAACTTAAGGTGTGAAAGTGGGTACTTGAACGTTTTTCTTCAAAATTTCAAAGGTGATGCGCGGGCTGTTCCACTCAAAATAATTAAATTATATTTTAAAGGGTTTATAATGACACCTAACCACAACATATTTTCGCTATTAGAAATCAATAACTGTAAAAAAATTTTTTGACCCACCCTACTATACATACAATGTGTACTTTCTCAAATCAATAAGCCAATCATCTTGTCATATTGTTTCTAAAAGCCGCCTAACACAATAGTGTTAGATGTTACCTAACAACATTAACTCATAAAAGCTAACAAAAGGTGTGTATTCTTCAATGAATTTCACAGTGTTATCGTGAGAAGACGGGGCTAAGATGTCATCGACACTCTCGTAAGATAATATGTAATTAAAAACTGACAAGTGTGAGTGGGGTGCATACAGAATATAAGATACTAGCTGTGCCAGCGACTTCGTCCGCGTTCCCGCGTTTTTTACACATTTTCCATTGTATCTTTGCTCCTATTGGTCGCAGCGTGATGTTATATAGCCTAAAGCCTTCCTCGATAAATGGTCTATACAACGCAAAAAGATTTTTTCAAATCGAACCAGTAGTTCCTGAGATTAGCGCGTTCAAACAAACAAACAAACAAACAATCAAACAAACAAACAAACTCTTCAGCTTTATAATATTAGTATAGATTATCGAATATTGCGCAATGATTTAAGATGGTTTGAATGATTTCCATGGCTATGGAAAGAGCTATGCTCGGTGTTTCGCTGCGGGATCGAATCAGGAATGAGGCGATCCGTCAAAGAACCAAAGTTATCGATATAGCTCATCGCATTAGCAAGTTGAAGTGGCAGTGGGCTGGCCACATCAGCCGTAGAACCGACAACCGTAGGGGTAGACGGGTTCTTGAGTGGATACCGCGTCTCGGCAAACGTAGTGTAGGACGCCCGCAGGCCAGGTGGTATGACGATCTGCACAGGACGGCTGGTAGGAGCTGGATGCGAGTGGCCGAGGATAGAGAGAAGTGGCGTGCTTTTGGAGAGGCCTATGTCCAGTAGTGGACAGAAATGGGCTGATGATGATGATTTCCAGCAAACGTAAAACTGGGCTCTTCAGGTGGGGCGTGAAACGACATTTAAGCAGGCCTTCCGGGTAAGTGCGACAGGCTCAATATGGTATCTTGTGCCATTGACCTGCCTGGGGATCTCACTAACTTACCATCGGATGGAGTGAGGTCATCTTGTTAGCCTTTTATATAAAAAAAAAACAATTCACGACATCTGTCCTGATGTTAATATACGTAATTTATAATACTAGCTGTGCCCGCGACTCCGTTCGCGTACATTTCGGTTTTTACAATTAGGTTTGTATGGGGGCCACGTCTTATCATAACTGAAGCTAGAATTTAAAGCCTATCCTGTGTCCCAGATGTCTATGTGTTTTTATACTAAATTTCATCAAATTCGGATAATTATGGAGGAACATACCCACATACACACATACAGAAAAAAAATCTAAAAATCGTGAAATTAGTATCAGTACCATTATATTGAGCCTATAAACACAATATCTCTGAAAACAAACTAACTTACTCCATGACCGACCCTTACAGATTTATTATCAGTATAGATAAATAATGATAAATTGACTTTACAAAGAGTTACACGGAAGCACTTCTGAAGTGCACGGTTAAATAAAGTTATTCTGAAAAAAAAACGATGTTTTAAAGAACGTCAAAGAACATCGAAATGAAGACAAAGGCCGTTCGAAGCGAACGAAAAAGAAATGAAATAACTGTGTGAAAGAAACGAATCAAAATAAAACTGAAACAAACTCGCCTTTCCGATGATAAGTTTGTTAAAGTCTTGTGAACGAACAATACCTAGTATTGTTAGTTCGTGTCTTGTTGGGAGATTTGTACATTACTACTATTTTCTTGGGCGTTGACTTTTTAATTTAAGTTTTGTGACAATTATTCAATAGTAAATTTTAAAAACAAGTAAATTAATAACAGCTCTTTATCATTTAACTACCGATGCCCATTTTTAAACTGACTGGAATTAAGAGGCCGTACCGTAATACGCCCCATCATCATCAGCCTATATACGTCTCCACTTTTTTTTTAACGCGGAGAATGCTTGATGCACCCTCACCTTGGGCAGCGGTTTACCCAAGGTTGTGTGTGGGACTCTTGACTGCCGGTACTGAGATGGAAAACCGGCAGCTGCTCCTGGGCTAAGGTGCAATGCCCAGAGGTGTATCCACTAAACTCCGCGGCATACCTTATCGCCTATTGGTGGTGCCGTGGTGCCTGGCAGAGCCTTCAATCACTGCTAGGCTACGGGCCTACCCTAAACTAGGGCGATAAGGCCTTAATCAACCACGGTGCGGGTTGGTGTACATATATCAAGTATCGGATATTTATGTACTACATTCTTAAACTAATTCTCCAGCCATGAAAGTCTTTCTGGGCAGAGTTACTTTCGCATTTATAATATCAAGCAAGTAGTTCCTCTCCATTAATACAGCTTTCAAGAAAATGACCAATGTTCAATAAAAACCATTAGTGTTCGATTCAGTATCATTCCGTGTTGACCATGACCCAAATTACGTTGTTTTTTTGCGTGACGTTTCATGATAACGGCTGACTTGACAAGGTTAAGTTCAAGACGTTTATAACTCGCTCTGTTTTTGTAAATTTCTCTTGTGAACTTGTGTTAGTTTGCGCAAATTACTGTTTTGAACTCATTCAAACCAATTTGACAAAAAATTGTGAGATTATTGTGTAGTATACGGAATACCAGTACGGAATACGTATGTGACCTTATTTTATTATTTTTAATATAATTAGTCCCCATCAGTCTCTCATTATTTGTGGAAGCCGTGCAGTGGGACAGCAGCATTAAAAGTTAGCAATCGGATGCCCTCTAATGTCAAAAAATAACATCATCGTCAGCCCATAAACGTTCCCACTGTTGGGGCACGAGTACCCTAAACTAGGGCGATCAAGCCTAAGTCAACCACGCTAGTCAAGTGCAGGTTAGTCCACTACATACAACCTCAGAACTTACACAACTACAAAAAAAAACATAAACAAAAGATTGCCTAAACACACCAAATGTAAACAAAAACAATGTCTCCAATTCGTTTCCACTCCAATAATTAGCTATAAGTTAATTCGTCGATCATGCCCCCTATTTATATCAGCAAACTTGGAGAAGATACAGAGAACTAAAATCTGCGATTGTAAAACTTTTTCGCTTTGGGACCGAGAGACTCATTGTTTTAGTTTTACGATGGCCGTCGAGTTAAAGTAACAGGACCGGGTATTTGTTTATCTTTTTAGTTTTTTATCTTTTCTGTTTTCTTTTTTGAAGAGTTGGCACGCTTGATCGTTTTGCTTACTGATATTGTCTTGATCTTTCTTATATGATAGAAGACATATATTATTTTGATCATTGTTATATATCATATATAACAATGATCAAGATAATATATGTCTTCTACTCTATAATAGGCACCTAAGTGCCTAAGATGTTCTTTGTACTGAAGATACATTCGCTTCAAAATAGTTCTTAGTACTTAGTATGTTCTAGGTTTCTGGGCCACAAATGCAAAAAAAAAAGGAAATCAATTCGCTATCTGTCCGTCTGTCTACTAAAACCTATATTTCTTTGTGTGCTTTTTGTGCCTTGTGTATTTATCTATGTGTCATTGTTACCTCAAGTCGTGGTCAATAAAAGTTTTTTCTTTCTTTCTTTTCTTTCTTTTATATTTAATGATACTAAAATTAATAACGTCAAGATTATATTTGGGTTTCCTTGAAGAAGTATAAATTCAATTGTCTAACTCAATCCAATTTTAAGGTATTTCGAATCCTTGCACACGTTTAAGGGGATTATTAACCTAACAACAAGGTAGGTACGGAAGTACCTTGTAACAATAACGGATATGTATCTGAGAAACAACGAATATTGTCCCAAATAATAGAATCTCTCTTGAAAAGCTAAAATATGACGATGGCTAACTGCTACCGTTTCTGTTAAGAAATGTTTACGGACCGATAGTGTAAGTAGATCAGTATCGGTGGAGGCGCCACTAACAGGTAAAGTGACGGAAAAATTCACATTACATAACGTCACACCTGTATAGTATTATTTGTACCACATGGCGCGCGTCCCCTTAAGATCTATAAACAATTGTTGACTGGCTCGGTGGAACAGTGGTTAGTGACTCAGGTTCATACCTACGGTTCCAAGAGTCGTGGGTTCGATTCCCACTCGGGACAAATATTTGTGTGACGAACATCGGTGTTTGTTCCGTGTCTGTGTGTATTATTAAATATATTTCAGTTTATTTGTGTGTCCACTGTTGATCCTGAGTTCCGTAACACAAGTGCTTAAGCTATTTACCACGGGATCAGATCAATGTATGTAATGTTGTGGTAATATTGAAATCATTTCCAATTTTTTTACATTATGGCGATGTGTTAAAAGTGGGTCGCTTCCAGACACACTTTCTTTAACTCTTCCCCTCCTAAGTTTTGTAAGGACACACTCATTTAAAGACAATCGTTGTAAACGACATCTCTTGTGAGAATAAGTTTTTTTCTCGCCTGTTATTGTTACTAAACGTAAGTTTTAGGGTCTGACGGAAAACAATGGGGAAAAGTTTACAGGGTTTAGTTATAGGTTATGTTATAGAAACTAGCATTATTGTCGCACTGTTTATGGTAAGATATTGTGCGTGTTTAATTAAAATAAGATAAGTTTGATTAGCTTTAACGGTGAAGGAAAAAATCGTGAGTAAACCTGCACACCTACGAAGAAATTCTAAGGTTGTGTAGTCGACCAACCCGCACTTGGCCAGCGTGGTTGACTGAGGCCTTATCGCCCTATTAAGCTATTGCATATAGTTACAGAGCCCACGACCAAAATTTTTGTCTCATAGCAATACAGCCAAAACCGCATCAAATCGATAGATAAGATTATTCTGAACTCGAAAATACCAATATCAGACATTTTCCGCGTAGCGTTTGATCTGACCGAATTTTTAAAATTGTCAAAGAATTTTACCGAACTGCATCATAGCAATATGTCTGATTTGCAGACTGTAGTTGAATGATGATTCTGAGATACCGGAAACATATTTTTCAGACGTTAGTGGTGTAGCGCAAACCCGTAAAATCACTTAAAAAGATTAAAAATGAGACAAAAAAATGTCTCATAGCAATACGTCTGAAAATCTTTTTTATTAGTAAATTTTGGTTATTTGATGCGAACAAAACAATTTTCAGACGGAAATGTGGACGCATAAAATTTTGAGACCGTTTTGAAAATGTTAACAAATTTTACCGATCGGTATCATAACAATATGTCTGAAAATTGCTAGACATGATAGAATAAGTTGTCCACATGTGCAAAAAATTTATATCAGACAAATGAAGTGTAGCATCTTCTCAATCAGACAACTTTTCGATACTCAGATATCATTTAAGAATAGTATTGAGGCATCTTGAATTATCTGTTACAAACCAATGTATAATAGTAAGAAAGGGGCAGGGGCGTAACAAGCGCTGAGGCAATTGAAATTAAATACTGATTGATTTGATAGTTTTGGTTTTATTTAAGCACACTTGTTATTTTGGTTTTGGGAGTATATGCTACACTTAAAGTGTCTGAAAACAGGTTTTTGGTAATAATGGCAGCAAAAAAAAAATATCCGTATTGCTATGACACAGGTCGGCTAAATTTTTTGACATTTTCAAAAATGCGCTCAGGCTATGTGCTACGCACAAAATGTCTGAAAACAAACTTTTTCTTAATACAATTATAAAATCTATGTACATTTTCATTATCAGACGTATTGCTATAATACCGACTGCCTTTTTTTTTTGACACAGCAGAAATGGCCTCCCACGCAGTTGCTACACTTTCGACCGTTACTATATACCTAGTCGGGTTCAGAATCATACGATCTAACGATTTTATAGGGTTTTTGCCGTATTGCTATGAGACATGGTTTTGGTCGTGGGCTCTGTAACTATTAGGTAGGCCCGTGCCCCAGCAGTGGGGACGTATATGGGCTGATGATGATAAAGTTTGTTTATCATGAGAATGTAACTGTGTCTCAATTTCATAATAGAACATAATGTGTTTGGCACCTTGAATATATTTGTAAAACGAATTTATGTTTTCAAAAGTGAAATTAGGATTTTTTTTCAATGTACTGCATTTTTTTCGAGTGACGTCACATCACAACGTTCATGTTGTATGAAAAGTGAAACGGTCAGAACTTTGAATACGTAAAACATTTTCAATTTTGGCTATATGGCGAAACGAATTACACATATTATTTTCCACACCTGGTTCAACGTTAAAAGCTGGTTTTCCTAACTAACATACGATGAAGCCTGGAGTAGCCTCGTCATCATCACCGGACTACAATCAGGATATTGGTCCCTTAACTCGTGTGGCAACCTTTTTGGCTGCATAATTAGATATTTTTCCTATAATTTATATAGTGTAATAAATACTACTGTTAGTTTTAAGTTTAAGTTTAATTGTTGTTACTTTACTTATTTTTATACATACATAAAATCACGCCTTTTTCCCAGAGGGGTAGGCAGAGATCACTTCCAGCAATCCACTTTTCACCTCTGTGGGAAACGTGACGTGACGGGTTGTGGACCACGTCGCCGCCATTCCTTCTTGTGCATAGTTTTAACAAGGTCATTGCGTTCCCACGAGTAGCAAGGATATATGACGGAGGAAGGAAAAGGGGAGGAAGGATACTATCGCCTCGGATGATTTGGACTGAGTCGATAGTAGCTCAAGGAGCCGGGGTCGCTTACCCGTATACCGTTCACCAGCCACCGGACAGATAGTTGTGACTGGTATCCCCTGACTGAATTATTTTTATGCACTGAATAAATATATTTTATCATATATTGATTCAGTTTATCAAAAACTTCAAAGCTACATAATTACCGAAAACATGAACATTTTGCATTATCACAATAATAACACTATTGCACCGGTCACTGACCTTGCCATTGGATCGACCGTAAAAGAAACCAAACCAATTATCAGTTTTTGTTGCGTGAGTTTTTGCAATATCGATTTAGAATGTATCGAGTAAAAATATTACAAAATATTGTTTTAGCCAATACCTATTCATTGTGATTACATGCCTTCGTACCTCGCTAAGATATACGAGGGTATAACTATGGAATATTTAGTATTGCTTCGTTTGGCCATAATAAGTGCATTCTTTTGCATGTATATAACTGTCCTTAATAATATGGCTTTCTTAATTTTAAAAGAAATGCCTTATACTTAAATCAGAATGCTTCAACAATTTCTATTCCACGCAGACAAAGTTGCAGGCACAGCTTGTACCTATGTTTAAAAAAATAATGTAATATTTATTTGGCAAGAAATATTAAGTTCTAAAAACATACTAAATCCGTCAAAATTATTTTTGGGGTAATAATATTCTAGGAATATAGGTATGATTATTTTAAAACGCCTAAGCCATTATAGGTTCTGCTCAAACGACTAAGTAACCCAGGTTTACTATCTACGGTTCCAAAAGTCGTGGGCTCGATTCCCAACCGGGACAATTAATATTTGTGTGATGAGCGTAATAGAACGCGATTCTATTTAACAACACACCCAGACACGGAACGAACACCAAAGAAAAATATAGGTGTAATATACCAATAATTATTTTAAACAATAACCAAGTCGCATTTCGATCAGTTATAAATTCTAGTAATAAAAAAACGAATCTATTTTTGTCCAAGGTGAAAGTAATTTTAGATGTTCTACTGGTAATTTGCTTGCAAATAAGGAAAAAACGGTTTCTCGGTATTTTTGATTAATTAAAAAAATAGCGTGGGCAGAACCTTGCCTCATTAGTATGATAGGAATTAATGAGGGCAGTTGTAATTATTTTCATTATATCGCGTATTAAATATCAGATAATGGTGTTCATTCAATTACTTGATTTCATTGTATTTTACCTGTTCAGTCCTAGGCAAAGTATTGTTTTATACATTATATTTGAGTACATTAATATTGTTCTTATTTTATTTCAATTCATACAGTGCACTTCAATACATAGTATAAAACAAAGTCGCTTTCGCTGTATGTCCGTATGTATGCTTAGATCTTTAAAACTACGCAACGGATTTTGATGCGGTTTTTTTTAATAGATAGATTGATTCTTAAGGAAGGTTTGTATGTAAAATTTACCCGAAGCGAAGCGAGGGCCAAATTAATAATTTACGCACAAAAATACATTGATTTCAATGTTTCTTTAGACTGGCTCGGTGGAACAGTGGTCAGTGACCCAGGTTCATAACCTACGGTTCCAAGAGTCGTGGGTTCGATTCCCACTCGGGACAAATATTTGTCTGACGAACATCGGTGTTTGTTCCGTGTCTGGGTGTATTATTAAAATATATATTTAAGTTTATTTGTGTATCCACTGTTGATTCTGATTTCCGTAACACAAGTGCTGAAGCTACTTACCACGGGATCAGATCAATGTATGTGATGTTTATTTATTTATTTAATATTTTTGTAAAATTATCAAATATTATGTCCGTAATACAAGCGTTAAAACAACTTAGCACTATAACAGATCTATGCATGTGATGTTGTCTAAAAATGATATGTTATAGTCATCATCATTATCAGCCCATATACGTCCCCACTGCTGGGGCACGGGCCTACCCTAAACTAGAGCGACACGGCCTTAGTCAACCAAGCTCACCAAGTGCGGGTTAATTTGTCAACACAGCCTTTGAATTTCTTCGTAGATGTGCAAGATTCCTTACGATGTTTTCCTTCAAAGCGTCCGTTCAGTTAGAGCGTCAAATAATCGTAAACATGAATTTCAAATTTGAAATACACACAGTGATACGTGGCGGGATTTGAACTCGCGACCTCTCGCATGGCAAGCACCGACTGAAACCACGCGGCCATCGACGCTTTTAAGGGTTCCGTGCCATTTGCAAAAACGGAATATCTGTCTGTCTATCTGTCAGTCCGTATGTCACAGCCATTTTTTCCAAAACTATAAGACCTACACAGTTGAAACTTGGTAGGTAGATGTATTCTATGAACCGCATTAAGATTTTGATAAAAAAAAATATTGGTGGCTCCCCTTACTTAGATCGGAAACTCAAAAAAATGTTTTTATCAAACACATACGTATCTATGGATATGCCTTCAAAAATGATATCGAGGTTTCTAAAATATTTATTTTCTAAAACAAATAGTTTGAGTGACAGACGCTTACAAAGTAGAAAAAAATTGCCCCCCCCTTAACTTTTCAGAAGTTATAAGGAAATTAAAAATCTAAAATAAATATATATAGGTAAATGATGTAATAACTATAAAAACTACCAACGAAAATTTTTTGAACGAGATGTAGTAAGTTTTTTAATATCTTGTAAATCGTAAAACGTTTATTGCCGCGTGAAGTTTTATAGAAATAACTTAAATTCAATAAAGCCCTTTGATTTAAAAAATAAATGGTACGTTGACCTTTGTGCGTAAATCCGACACGCACTTGGCCGGTTTTTATATCTGCACACGACTAAGCCAATCAGGCCTTAGTCGAATTTGTAACAGTATCTGATTTAAAAAAAAGACACAAGAAAGACTTTTCTGTCCCTAACGCCCTTGCCCTACCGAAGGTCACTCTTGCGTCTGAATCAGACCCTAACGATTTCCAAACCGCTATTGACCTCACCAACCCATCGAGACTCCGTTGCTAACGGCCATTACTAGTTTTTGTTAACTCGTTTACGCTTAAAACAATGGCAGAATCGCTGATTAGAATGACTATTCAGTTTTGTTTCAATAGGTATTCGAGAATTGTTAGAAAACAATTGAGTGTTCCTTCGTGGTACTCAACACATACATATATAAATGGCGTAGGTACTTAGGGGTAGGATCTTCTAATCTAGTAATTCGCATTCCAATTAATCATAACAATGGATTGACGGTACTCATCTATGCTAAGTATCTATGCCGTACATCTATAGAAATTGGTAGGCTTATAAATCCAGCCTATCAAAATATTGATACAAACTTTTCCTTCAGTCTTTTTTGTCCTTCAAAAACTGAAAAGGTGCTTTTCTTTCAGCTGATTTGGCTGATAGTGTCCCACTATCGAAAACCTGTATAATTCTTACAGACTTCTTGTTTGTTTTAAGGTGCTCCTTCTAGAAGCTGGGCCGGAAGAACCAGAAGTGACCAGTGTTCCATCGTTTGCTCCTGTCCTGGCTTCATCCAGTATAGATTGGAGGTATAGGACTCAGCCTGAAGAGCTGACCTGCAGAGCTCAGAGAGGGCAGACCTGTGCTTGGTTCAGGTATGTATTCTTTGCTGATAGACCCTATTCTTGAGTAGACCAGCGCCATCTATTTCAGTTGATGACAACAAGTGTTCATAAGGTTCTCTAGGTATAAGAGCCTCTCCAGCTAGTCCGGTGATGACGACAAAGGTACTCCAAGTCATCATCATCAGTCAGTACGGAAAAGTAAATATATGGTTTTTGAGGTTATAGGTGAGGACCAAAGAATGAGATCATTCATGAGCCAAGGATTAATAAAATGGTAAGTTAAGATATGTATCACAATCCACCTCCATTTTAGCAAAAGTTAAATGCAAATTTCGATAGCAATTTAAAATTTTAGTTAATTCTCAAATTAACTATTCTAAGACTATCCTTTCTTGTACATTGAATACATTCATTTCCAAAACAAGGAAAATATAATTTATCCACGAAAGCAAGCAAATTATAAACGACTACTTTGTATTTAATTGCAAACTTCTTTGAAACAGAAGGTAATGAATTATTAATTGGCTTCGTTTGGTCATGAATACTCCATATTTGATTTCGTTTGCCTGAAATTACGTATTTGATTAAACAATCATCAAAGATGAAATGGTAGAAGTTAATTGAATAATATCTCTTTTCAAGTATCGCTTCCAATCTTACTTTTAAAGAGCTTCTATTTATTTTGATTTTAATTCTTAGAGATTGAGTTTTACCACAAGCAGTTTCATATTATCATACTTTTTGTATGAAAATACACTCGTAGTTAAACACTCGTAGTGCGTCTCTTCGCTTTGTTTTTACAGTAATACAATATGAAGACTGTCCAGTTAGCTATTTTCTATGCGCTTACGACATAAAATGCATGCAAGAAAGATCTATCTCCCTGTTTCCCTATCTGTTCATCATGTTTATGCATGTATTGTTGGTGTGTCATATATAAATAAATAAATAAATGTTTCATGGCACAACTGCTTGAATCAAGATTATGTGTAATACTATAAATATATTGAAAAAAATGTCGTCTGATTTGCTGTCCGTGAAAGAAACCTTAATTTTATAATACCTACAATTTGATTACAGTGGCCGGGTTATGGGAGGATCGAGTGCTATTAATTATCTTGTATATATGAGAGGTAACAGAAAAGATTATGATGGCTGGGCATCTTTGGGAAATCATGGATGGAACTATAACGAAGTAATTGATTTTTTCAAAACAATAAATTGCCTAATTATTTTTTACTTATTCAAATATTTTATTCATATTTTTTCTTTAGGTACTTCCTTACTTTCTAAAATCTGAAAGTAACCAGGACACAGATGTCGATGAAGATTATCACGGTAGACATGGTCCCTTAAATGTAGAAAGATTCGAATACATAGATCCAAATGTAGCAATGCTTGCAAATGCTTTCCAAGAGACTGGGCTGCCAATGATAGATGTTACTGGTAAAAGTCAATTAGGAGTTATGATTGTCCAGTCCACTTCCAAAGATGGCGCCCGAGTATCTACTAATGCAGCTTTTATCCGACCAATTAAAAGAGAAAGACCAAATCTAATAATCAAAACGAATGCGCAAGTGACTAAAGTGTTGATACATTCCAGCAAGAAAATAGCTTATGGACTACAATATTATAGCAACGGTAAATTTCACAAAGTTTACGCAAAGAAAGAAGTGATCCTTAGTGCAGGTGCTTTGAATTCACCGAAAATTTTAATGCTTTCTGGGGTAGGACCAAAAAAGTCACTAAGAGATCTTGGTATTAAAGTCATAGCTAATCTTAAAGTTGGCTACAATTTACATGACCACGCTACGACGGATGCAATGTTAATGAAACTTACAAACAAAACTTCCACGCTCATAAATCCAAAAAAAGTGCTCCGTGAAGTGAAAAGATATCGTTCGTTGAAAGTTCCAGATGGTCCTTTGTCAGCTACCGGTCCTTTGTATGTATCAGCATTTGTTAGAACGCCTTTTGCTGATGCTGATGAGACATTACCTGATATACAATACCATTTTGATGGAAGAAACCTAAGAGATTTTTACGCTGATCCCACTACATATCTGTCTACTCAAATCTTGCCATTTTCATATTATAACAGTATAAACGTTCGTCCTATATTGTTATTACCTAAAAGCCGTGGTTTTCTTACATTGAACAAAACTCACCCAATATTTGGACAGCCACTCATCTATCCCAGATTTTTCACAAAGAGAAAAGATGTTGATACTCTTGTTGCGGCCTTGTCGATGATAACTCGTTTGGAAGAAACCGAATCGTTCAGAAATAATGGTGTTGAATTTGTGAGGACTCCGGTACAAGCGTGCAAGAACTATGCATGGGGTACTTACGAATATTTTTTCTGTTTGCTGAGGAGTTATACAGCGACAATTTTTCATCCAGCTGGTACCTGTAAAATGGGTCCTAAATCAGATAAAACAGCTGTAGTTGACCCTAGACTAAGAGTATATGGAATAAGACATTTGAGAGTGGCTGATGCCTCTATAATGCCAAATATAGTTCGGGGCAATACAAATGCTCCTTGTATTATGATAGGGGAAAAAGTATCGGACATGATCAAGGAGGATTGGTCACATTACACATAGAAATAAAAATAAAATATACTCTGTAAATAAATAATCTTAAGGACATATACTGTTTTATTTCTGTTTTATCCCTTTTACCATTACCAAAGTACAAAAAGCCAATGCTACTTATTCCAATTTAGATATCAGATGCCTTCGGTAAGTCGATATACGCGAAAAAAAATATTATTAGTAATTACATGTTTTGGAGTAATACATGGTAGAAATTGTTTATGGTGGTTGAATTTTGGTTCCATAATAGTGATATTTGTGTAAAAATGTTTATTCAGTAAACATTACAAATTATTTTAGATATTACATTCGTAGTTCGGTGATGGATGTGATATGAAAATAAATAACAAACGTTTTGGCATTTTTGTCCCTGTCCCTAAACGCATAAATTCACGTCATTGTTTCAACGTACTTCACTAATTATAATAATTAATGATGTCGATCACACTGACAGAAAATCTCAAATGAACAGATTCAATATTATCCAGTATAATGCTCTGTAAATTTTACCTCGTAAAGTAATAATCAGTTTGACTTGATAAAAATACTGTGTTAAGATTTTCTGTCAGTGCCATACCCATGTTTTAGATATTCCAGTGTTAACATACATTTATTTAGTACCCGTAGTTGTTGATTGTCATTGTGTGTATTAGTTAACCCGGTAGATAGTATATGTCATGGTTTTATTTTTAGTCTCCAAAAAGAAATCTGATAATATTTCTTTTTTCAGGGGAAAGACGATGGGTGGATCCAGTGCAATAAACTACATGGTCTATGTGAGAGGAAATAAGAGAGATTATGATTCTTGGGCTGAGCTAGGAAATCATGGTTGGAGTTATCGAGAGGTACAATATAAAAATTCATAGTCAAAATGTTATTGAATACATACATAAATGATATATTGATATAAGTTTAGCAGAACACACAAGCTCAGGGAATCTCACACCACACAAGGAACCGAAATCATTCTCTGCTCCTGATATTTGTGACACAAGTGCTTAAGCAAATTAGCTTGGCTAACTATTAGATGTTCTATTAGTTAATCAATTTATTTCAAAAACATATTTCTTTCTTACAGGTACTCCCGTACTTCAAAAAAGCAGAAAACAATAGAGATGTCGAAGCTCACGATAAACATTACCACTCTGTTGGTGGACCACTGAACGTCGAACGGTATCCATACTTCGATCAAAATACAGTGATGCTGGTAGAAGCTATGAAAGAGAAAGGTCTACCTCTTACAGATGTAAATGGCCATAACCAAATAGGTACCAATTTAGTTCAGTCAACGTCTCTAGACGGAAAAAGATTTTCAGTAAATACTGCTTACATTAGACCTATCCGTCATAAAAGACCCAATCTGCACATAGTAACTGAAGCCTATGTAACAAGAATCCTTATAGACGGATTCAGCAAAGTTGCATATGGCGTAGAATACATCGTTGGTGGTGTTAAACATGTAGCACATGCTAGAAAGGAAATCAGTTTAAGTGCAGGCGCACTGAACTCTCCTAAAATCCTAATGCTTTCAGGAATAGGACCTGCATCCCATTTAGCTAGTTTACAGATACCTGTAATTTCTGATTTGAGCGTAGGCCATAATCTCCAAGACCATGTAACTACAGACGCATTTTCACTCAGTTTTTCTAATAAAACTTCAACTATGGTACAACCAGAACAAATGGTTCAAGAAATTTATAACTATCACGGTCAGCATCATAAGAAAAATGGACCGTTATCGAACACCGGCACTTTGAGTGCGGTAGGCTTCATCAAAACTAAGTATTCTTACGAAGATGCCCCTGATATACAATATCATTTCGATGGAAGAAACATTGAGGAGTTTTATTCGGATCCAACAACGTATTTAGCTACAAATATATTTCCATTAGCATTCTACAACGGTTTGAGTGTAAGACCTTTGTTATTGACACCTAAAAGTAGAGGTTACGTATTGCTTAATCATACAGATCCCGTTTTCGGTCCACCGTTGATTTACAGCAGATTTTTCACAGTCAAAAAAGATTTAGACACTTTAATAGAAGGAATCCGTTTTGCTCTTGATTTAGAGAATTCTGAAGTGTTTAGACACATTGGTGCTTACTACGTGAGGGTACCAGTGCCAGGATGTTTAGAATATCCATGGGGAACCTATGAATATTTTGCGTGTTTATTTATGAAATACACGTCAACCATTTACCATCCTGTGGGTACCTGTAAAATGGGACCAAAGTACGATAGAGAAGCCGTAGTAGATCCAAGATTGAGAGTCTATGGTGTGAAACATATAAGAGTTATAGATGCATCTGTTATGCCTAAGATAACAAGAGGTAATACTAACGCCCCTACTATAATGATTGCTGAGAAAGCTTCGGATATGATCAAAGAGGATTGGCTATCCCATAAACATTTATAAAATTTGGAATCTAGGTGTTCTTTTAATAATTTATCACTTGTTTTAGTTGAAGTCGCCATAGCAATATTTTATTATTAATCAAAGACGGAATTCATTTTAGTTAACCCTTCATGTTTTAATGTAAATCTCTAGGTTGTTGTTTTTAAACATAGTTTTTATCAGTTTAAGATAATAAAACTTATTTACTTAAACGACTGTGGGAGTAAAATTTTATACTTTTAGCAAAAATTTGAGAACTGCGAAAGGTAAAAAAAAACTACCTTTTATTCATATGTAATTTTAAAATAATTATTTGATTAAATAAGTACATACCAAACCACATGTGTAAATATTATCTAGTATGCACGTTTTTAAATAAAGTTTGTTTACATTATATTTGGTCTTGATCTTTTCCTATTTCACTAACCTTCACCAACGAAGAGTTTTTTACTCAAACTTCTATGTAAACATATTCCTTATAGTTGGAACAATTAACGATATGTAGATAGAATGTTCGAGAACATAGTACTGAAATCATAGGCACCAAAGTAAAACAAGAAACTTACAAAGACCAACAAAATAATATTTCAGCCTGAATCATCCTTGAGGACTCTAGTGTAGGGCCATGAAACTAGCGTTCCAGTGACATTATTTCTGGAACTAGTTTTAGATTGTTCAGTTATTATTATTGATAGGCTTTCATTTGACTTCTATCTCTTCTAAGAGAAGTTTAGTTGAATCCGATAGACTGGGATTTTACTATTTTGTAAAGAAAATTATTAAAACTAATCAAAAATTTCATTAAAAGAAAATTACGTACTACTTACTTATCACAGTACGTATAAACTATTGTTCAATATTTGAAACAAAGCTAATTTTACGGATTAAATTCGCGTGTATTGTTATTCAAAACATATTATTTAGAGACCCGAAGTTTTGAGCTCTTTACAGCGCTCGTGGTCACGAGAAAATTAGTGTTATTTCAAATGTGTAGTGTACGCTGAAATAATAGACAATACTATATTTTTCAAAACATAAAGTAAGCCAAAGGGCCTATCATACAAACAAACATGTATAAATAACTTCACCCTGTTATAATAAAATATCATGTCAGACGTGTGTAACCCGAAGTTGAGTCAGAACATCCTTCACTCGAAAACTTTAACATTTCGATAAAGGAACGCGAATTATATCCTCAAATTTCGTCAGACACGGAATAAAATCCGTAACACACCTTACGATGCACAAGAATATCAATAAAGTAAGTATCACAGTAAAGAGTCACAGCTTGTTTTATAGCCACGCGGAAGACCCATCTGCCTTCCTTACACCCCCATTATCTGTCTCCATAAACCGCCGAGACGCAAACAATCTGTAGCAAGTCCCCCTGTTTTCACTTAAACTCCCAACCATCGAAGGTAGAACCCCTCTACCCCCCCTATTTCTCCCGAACCAAGGAGCAAACCAGGTATTTTGGTGATCTACCACAGGTCTCCAATCGCTGGTCAAGTTGTAAATTTTACTATGCTATAGACTTTAAACTTCATCAAAGACTCGTAAATAAACAGAAGAGAAGTCCAAATTACTGGTGCTGAGCGCTTAAACGGCAGCTCAGTGCTTTAATGTTTGTACAAGATTAAAAGGGCGATAAAAAGTTTTTTTTTCTGTGGGAGATAAAGTGGGATTTATTGAACTTGATTAGATACTATTACTTTGATCAATCTTGAAGCGTGTCTTGTTTTAAAACTCTTGAAAGGATAAGTAGATGAGAAGTAGTTTATCCCTTTTTAATAATATAAACAAATAATAATGACTTCATTTTCAATAACGCTTACATTTGCGGTGTGCTTACCATAATAATTATTCATTAAACAACTTAAAAAATAAACACCATAACTATACATTCATTTATTTCTTAGGTAAGTTTATTAATAAAGTTTGTTACAGTTAAACACAAAACATTAATATATGTTTATTTATAACACCCAGACACATCACAAACACCAATGTTAAACAACACACAAATATTCGTGCCGAGCATAAAACGAAACCACGATTCTTGGGTCTAAACAAAATTTGCTCAGAAGACAAGGACTGAAAACTCCTCCACGTAAATTGTACTAGATTTGTTTCACTGCAAATCACCTAGAAAACAACCCAAAAAGTTTCACCTGTGTACTCTAACAAAGTTTTGTATAGTTTATTTATATTTAAGTATTTTGTTACGAGTTTCTAAGGGAGAGACTGATGATCCCACAGACAAACTATGGAAATAGTTTTGTGGAACCACTGCAGTGATACTAGTAAAACACTTTTTAATAAATAAATTAATAGTTAAAAGTTAAATATCTAAAGAGAAATAATACATAACAAATAACATCAACCTACTGTATGGAATTTCCTAATTTAGTTATAGCCCGCTGAGAAAATGGCTGCAAAACGTGCCACATCTCGCCTGTACGTGAGGAAGAAAACTCCATTTTTACAAAGCCTTTCACACATATACATTATTGAACAATGAACAGAAATTGGACACTTCATCATGGTTAATAACTGGCCAAGTACGAGTTGGATTCGCACACGATGGGTTCTGTACCATTGACTAGGAAAACAACATTACATCGTCATAAGGTTTTAATATTTTAAGTGTTTTTTTCCGAATTTAATTTTGAGCAAAAAATAAATAAATCGTTTTATTTATTTATTTAAAATTAGGTACACTGACAGATTTATATCAAAACATGACAAGTATGTAGTTACAAAATCAAAATGGGCTAGACAGAAATCCACAAATAGTGTACACAGCATGAATAGTTTATTACTTATAATTAAATTAATTTATACTTAATAATTAGTATTAGTTCGTTAATCGTTTGTTGGACCCCCTTAAATATTTATTCATCATCAGCCTTCGTCCACTTTTAGACGTAGATCTCTCTAAATGCACGCTCCTCTCGCCTATCCTCAACTACACGCATCCAAATCCTACCAGCCGTCCTGCGCAGATCGTCACTCCACCTGGCCTGAGGGCGTCCTACGCTACGTTTGCCGCAGTCTCCGCTCCAGAACTCGTTTGTCTCAGAGGTTGTCGGTACTACAGCTGATGTGGCCAGCCCACCGCCACTTCAGCTTGCTAATCCAGTGAGCTATGTTGATGACTTTAGTTCTTTATCGGTACACCACATTTCTGATCCCCTTTAATATTTATTTTAGTCTGTCTAACTCCGGTGTTTCTTGAAATAAATCCTGGAGACAGACAAACTATACAGACTAAATATTTGCCTTTATGGGTCTACACGCGTTATTAGGAGTAGCAAATTACATACTTATTTGCCATAAAGGCAAATATTTAGTGTAATGGAACGCGAAAGTCTAAAATCTTACAAACTATACAGACGACAGCGAAGTCTAACAATAAGGTCCCGATTTTACTTTACCTGTACGGATCCCCAAAATCAGAGTCAGTTGGCGACCTGCATTTTTATTACACCAATAGCATTCGAATGGTTTGCTCTAATTTTTTTTTCTAAATTAAGCTTAAATCTTTGTCAAAGTTAGTCAGACGTACCATATTATTTTTTTTACTTATCGACTCACCTTTATACCACACTTGCATGGTGTAAACAAAAATGTTGGCAAAAGCCATGGGGCACAACTAACTTACGATAAAATCAAATGTTGGAACATAATTTCATAAAAAAAAATACACAAAACTATGAAAACGAGCTAAAAAATTTCACAATAACAATGACAAAAACTAGTCACATAAATCTGTTTGCATGATATTTTTCAATATCCAACAAACACTGAAATATTGGGCGTTCTATTCAATAAACTACAAAATATTGCCACATTTTGCAAGCGACACCTAAATTCAAATAAACTAAAACTGTTTCAACACTAAATTGGAAAAAATCAAATTTTGACAATTTATAAACGGGCATTCGAACCCACGACCTCAAGTAAATCGCCGTCCTACACTTTCACACTCGACATTTAGTGTAAAAAAGCGTCGATGGCCGAGTGGTTTTAGTGAGGCACTTGTTTACCTATACTGATTCTTTTTGCTCTAGTCAACGGAACCGTTACACGCCGCACTCTAAATTGGGTCAAATTGGGTCAAAACCCGACCAAAAACGTTAAATCTCCTCACCGCAACTCCCAGCCACAATTGGAGGCAACAATATTTGAAATCTCCAAAGAGCAGAGGTTTTCATAACAAAAGGAGTGAAAAGTCACGACTCTCAAGGGGCCTGTTAATGGAGTTCAACACTGGAGACAATCCAAACTTTGCCTTATAAATTGGATATTGTTACTATACCAAAGGGCATAGATGGGGCCGGAGTTTTGCAGGTAAAGTTATGAAGGTCGCAAAAATCATGATAAAAGTGGAATGTTTAATCTGCGATGTTTATAGCATCTACATGCAATTTTAGTTTGTTGAACGTACTGGCACTTTACATTTGGGGGACGACAAAACGAAATACTAGTACATATATTGGGTAAAATTTAGACTGACTCGGTGGAACACATTTTTTTTTAAGAAACATAAGTACATGATTCAAATTCTTCCTTTTAGAACTGTAGATATAGCTTATTATAATATATCTATCCGTAGTATTAGATAGATGGATAGTAGTAAAGATACAGAGTATGTAATTCGCTACCAACAGGGTAAGGGGAACTATAAAATTATAAGCCAACACGCACGTTTAAAATGTCATACCCTTTTTCAATACAGTGCATTGACTCAAATGAATCAAATTCAATTAAATTCCACTGTCAATAAAAGGCCGACTATCCGTGACCGCATACTTAAACTTAGTTGTAAAGAATTTGTCTAGGCAACCTAGATATAGGCGTGAGACAGTAATGGAACACCTGCTAATAAAATCGAGTCATAAATACTTTATATTTTAAACTTTCGCGTTCCATTACACTAAATATTAGTCTTTATGGGTCTACACACGATATTAGGAGTAGCAAATACATAGCTACTCACTGCCCGAAGTTTCGACTGAGATACACCAAACATCATCGCGAGCGAATTGTTTGGCCATGATTGGTGTAACCCAGTCGAAACGTCGGGCAGTGAGTAGCTTTGTATTTGCTACTCCTAATAACGCGTGTAAAGACTAATATTTCAATATTTGCATAAATTGTTTGGTTACATCTATACTAATATTATAAAGAGGAAAGATTTGTATTTTTGTATGTTTGTAATGAATAAACTCAAAAACTACTGGACCGATTGCAATATTATTCACCATTAGAAAGCTGCATTATTCAGTAGTAACATAGGCTATATTATATTTTTTTTAAATTAGGGATCCTTACTAAAACTCCCATAATGTAACCCAAGGTGTTAAAAAAATTACCTGAAAAATTACTTACGTCGCGTGCGCTACGAAAACTATTGATGATAGAATAAAATCATTTATTACGACTTTGCAGAACTCTCCATTATCTACAAAAAGTGTCGCGACAGCATATGTCTGAATATTATAGTTATGTCACAGTAAGCGGTTTTTTATTCTAAAAATTTAATTTATATGTCGCCGCTTGAAAAGGCTTTTTATTTGTACCTTGGTATTAATCCTTATCAAAATAAATTTCTTTATATTCAAGACGGCTTCAGTACCTTTAAATAACTTTTTGAATTATTTAATTCGGACATTTCTTTCGGAAGATATCACGAATTTAAAAATGCAAGTATTAGAAAAAAGTCGCCTGGTTGCCACTTTGATTTTAACTTGAAGGAATTTTGGATTCGCTTTAAATTCGTTTCGTAGGTAAATAAGTACCAGATAATAAATATTATATTTTAATGTAATATTTTATATAGAGATAGAGGTATGCCGAAGCGAAGCGAGGGCGGGTCGCTAGTAATAAATAAATAAGGCGTTCGACCGGATTCGGCCATGGCGACCATCTCAATTGAGATCAGCAAAGTGCGCAGGACATATTATAGTGCACAAGTGTGTGCGCAAACACAAGTGCACTCTCTAAACCCTTACTCTCATAATTCGGTGAGACGGTAATCCGACATGACCGATGAGAGATCGGGCGCAGGACCACCGGCTTAACGTGCTAACGACCCCGGATTCGAACCGGGGACCTCTCGGTCCTAACGCAGCGCTTGCTACCAATGGACCAACGAGGCAGTTAGGTTACATAATAAGTTACGTGTGTATTGCATTATTTATTTAAGTCGGTTAATTGGTTCTCATGGGAACTTCTATTGTGTAGGTATTATCGAAGATGTTCTCAAGCACTTAATTAGCTATTAAGCACTTTTAGATTCCGTTTGATTTCATCATTTTTACAGGTGATTCTTTTAAATTTTCGTGAATTCAGGGAAACGGAAATGGGACGAAATATCAGACACTACAATTTTATTTCTTTGTATAACTACAAATCGTCTCAATTAGCATACATACTACAACTGGTCCGAGGACGTTAATGTTAAGCATGAATGCCTCGGTGGAACAGTGGTTAGTGACTCGGGTTCACTACCTACGGTTCCAAGAGTCGTGGGTTCGATTCCCACCCGGGACAAATATTTGTGTGACGAACATCGGTATTTGTTCCGTGTCTGGGTGTGTTAATAAATATATTTGTGTATCCACCTTTGATTCTGATATCTGTAACACAAGTGCTTAAGCTACCTACCACGGGATCAGATCAATGTGTGTGAAGTTGAGTAATACTTAATATTAATAATGAAACCCAGCTCAAAATTCTAAGAAACTCTAACCATTAAATGCACTTGTAAACCTCCCACACAACGAGTTGAATAACCGTATCAATATCGTTGCGTAAAACGATATCAAAACTAGCTTTTAAACTAGTTCCAAAATCTAGGTAAGTTCTAGGCTCCATTTGACTGGCTCGGTGGAACACTGGCTGGCGGTTCGAAGATTCGTTAGTTCGATTCCCATTCGGGACACATATGTGTGTGACGAACATTGGTGTTTATTTATTTATTTAAGTACGTATTTAAAAAATTCTACGTACATACGTATATCAGTCTCTGACGCCAATAGTACAAGCACTGCTTTGTTTGGGGTACTGCCCATGTAGATAGATTGACATTGATTCACATTCAAGTTGACACACACAACAAAAAAAAACCCACATAAAACACGAGAAATTTAAAATACAACATAGAAAATACATTTAATAGAAATTGGTGAAGCAAAATTAATACAATATAAACTTTTCACCATGATTATGTGTGTTTTTGTCCCAGATATTTATCTGTACTCGACATGATTACTATAAAACTCGCCGCTAAATAGGAATCTCCTATTTCATAGCCACACAAACGAATACCAAAAGCCAAGATCCGTTTAAGATTAACATAAATAAAAGTCCCACAATGCATTGGGTTCGCGGAAACCCAATCCGATCCTATTTTTAACCGTATTATAGGTAACTGGTATAGTTCCTGATAAACGCTGTTAGTATATCAGTATCGAGTACAAAGACGACGTTTTCTCGCTAAGCAATGTCGTTGTAGTACAGGGGCCATAGTTTTAAGCATTTAATTCATACTTCTTTATTCATACTAAAAATATTTTTAAAAATAATATGAGTTAAAAAGTCTTTTTAAAATTGGAACTAAAACAAATGAAACGAGAAAACAAATTTGTCTCTTTTTTTACTTCCTTTAGTAGCCAATGACATTAAAGTCATTAAGTATTACGGATTTCCTTGCAAAACCTAATGCTGATAATAATAATGCTCTATTCGTTTCCAAGGAAAAAATAGTTTTATAAAAACTCGCCTGCAGTACTTATTTGAAACAAGAGCTCAAAAATATGATATAGGATTTTTATTGAATTATATTATCACTTTTAATGTACGGACCATTCAGTTTTACCACCGATCATAAATCAATTTGGCAAGTGTCTACATTTTGTCCGTCAAAAATTTAGCATGTTTCTTAATATTATTAGATGGTACAAATAAAATGTTAGTCGTCATATAAGTATTAGTCATCTCTTAGACTATTCTAAGTTTATAAAGCCTTGCCGTATGGGATTGCATGTCCACTGGAATTGCTATCTACAGCGCAATGAAACTATTATTAGCTGCTATCAGCTGAGTTTTAGCATCTATTGTTTCGAGGCGACAATTGAATCCTACCTCAATGCCTAGTTAGATACCTTGAGAATGTTAATCGTGAACACGTTTCGGGGTATTTTGGTGAACTAATTTCAATTGGATTCGACGTGTCTACGATTAAACTTGCACTTGAATAGGTTGTCATTTAAATGGATTATTTTTTTAAGGTACTTGTATGTATGTCGCCTAGTTAGGGTTCTGTACCCAAAGGATAAAAACGGAACACTTTTATCAAGTCTTCGCTGTTCGTCTGTCCATCTGTCCGTCCGTCTGTTACCAGGGGGCTTTAGACAAAGTAACAATATCGAAATGATAAGTTCGAAAAGAACAAAATGTATGGGATTGACCACGTGATTTATCGCGTCTAATGTCAATCCCATACATTTTATTCTTTTTGAACTTCGTTATCGTTTCGATATTGTTACTTTGTCTACGACAACTGTATCTCAAGAATTGCTGTAGATACGAGCAGACAGATGTTTTTTTTTTAATTATTGATGTATAACATCTGCTGGTGCAACAACAACAAAGACAAAATACAAAATAAAAAGAGTATTTAAGCGAGGTTCTCATACAAAAAACCTAATCTTTTCATTAGATCTGGGTGTGTTATTAAATATATTTAAGTATATATTTTGTGTATCCGCTGTTGATTCTGATATCCGTAACACAAGTGCTTAAGCTACTTACCACGGGATCAGATCAATGTATGTGATTTATGTATTTAAATTTATTTTTGGTACAGAACTCTTCATGTGTGAGACTGGTTGGCCGATTTTTGACAATAATTTTGTTGCGAGTTTCATCCGTGAAAGTTGTTCTGTCAAAAAAAAAAGTTGTTTCAAATACCTGTCTAGTAAACGCATTCTATTTTGAGCATCAAAACGAAATGAGTATGAAACAGAAAACAAATTCTGCACATGTCAAGTGTACTCTTTAATTCAGATCAAACGGCCAACCCCAGCAAAGTTGTACTTCAACAAACTATTTTGTTTGCATTAACTAAACCGTGCAAATTCAAAATATATCACAACAATCGCACAGGACTCGCTTAACGCTACCTTAAATAGAGCAAAACCGGTCCTAATCTCAAAATAATAAAGTTGAAATTCCATCTTAAGCATGCCACAACTGCAAGAAGTTGCATTGCATAAGTCCACAACCTAATCTCGTCCTTCACTCAACTACAACAAGGTTTAAACTCGCTCGGTAAAACTTTCCAAGTGCAATCGATTGTGTAATACAGTTGTACGTAACAGCCACCTTATTCTCTGGCGAGGTCCATTGATTTCTACTTTACTGGATCTAGATTTAGACCAGCCATCAGGTTGACTTAATTCTTAGGTCATTAGTGCAGTTCTGCAAAGCTTTGGAGCTGGCATTTGCAGCCTTTTAACTCTGAAAAGAATTTATTTTCCGGTTATTTCTTTTCATTAGTGGCTGCTTGGTTAGCATTGGGTATAGAAACATAAACTCGTCTAACAAACCAAATATCTGAGGGGCGCTATGAATTTCTTCAACGTTAAAGCAGCAAATAGCTAAAAGTACCAAACACAAAATAACGTGCTGTGAATATGTATTGAGAATAATTAAATAATAATAAATAAATAAATATTTCACAACATCACATACATCGATCTGATCTCGTGGTAAGTAGCTTAAGCACTTGTGTTACGGAAATCAGAAACGACAGTGGATACACAAATATACTTAAATATATTTAATAACACACCCAGACACGGAACAAACACCGATGTTCGTCACACAAATATTTGTCCCGAGTGGGAATCGAACCCACGACTCTTGGAACCGTAGGTAGTGAACCTGGGTCACTAACCACTGTTCCACCGAGCCAGCCATTGAGAAATATCCATGTATGTATGGGTGACAGATACCCATACTCTCAGAGTACAAGCTCTGTTTAGTTTGGAGTCAGGTGGCCATGTGTGGAGAAATTGTGTCCAAATATTATATTTATTTATATCAGTTTCGAAAATATGATACATAGCGGGGAATGAATCCACTACCATGAAATCCATCGACCTTAACCACTAGGGCATCGACGCATGACTAGTAGGCATAGCTATTTGTATCAGAGGATCAATTAAAGCTTTATAATATATTTTGTGAACTGTTTTAGGGTTAATATTTGCGGGGGCGTTTGTAGCTTTTGAAATGAAAATTCTTAATCAAACTAATATACATTATAGCTTTAATGCATAAGTCGGCATCGTAGATTTTTTTATTTATTGCACTCCATACAAAAGATAAAGTTCCTAAAATTAAGACTCGATGAATATGGAAGCTGTAAAAGAGGGGCGGACGCACTTGACATGACTAGCTAGGCACAGCTATTTATATCATAGGATCTATTTTAGCATTCACAATGCATTTCCAAGCGCAATGAATTTCAATAGCATCTTTAGCATATTGAACACATATTAAAAGATAGTCATCTAAATAAGGCTTGGAAGCTTAAAGCTTGAACGTAGAGTGAGATCACTTTGACGTCTTTATGTCTTTGGGCTTTGGCCAAAAAGATAACTTTGCGGTATTTTCATCCTTTAATGAATACCATAATGTGTGTGATAATATACATGTTTTAAACGGAATCGAGTGAATATAATGAAGAAATAAGTGAAAAGCTTATCAACAGTATTTCAGAGAGTGTCAGAATTGGGTTTTCCAAGAATGTATTAGGCACGTCTACCCTCATTCAGAAGGAAATTAAGGGTATACCTAATAAGCCAATGTTTCGAAAAACACGTGAATCCGTTATTCTTGCTCTTAATTCCCGCTTATATTACAAATTCGTAAATCCGTCTGTCTGTCTGTCAGTCACTGCGTACACTTTAGTTTAAAACTACTGAACAGTTTGAATAGGGTACTTAACTATTTTTTTATTTTGATATGGTTGGACCACTCGAACACAAAGGCGCTGTTGAAAGTATCACTTTGATATCTCGATAGCTCGACGAGATAATGCAGTTTTAATGGCACAATATTTGAGCGAGTTTAAAAACGCTCCATACAAATCGCCCCTGGCGTGTGACGTCACTACGCTAGTTGTTTGTATGCAGCGCCTAGGAAATTTGTTCGGCAGGGTCATCAAAAGTTGCGTTTATTGATATGTTTTCATAATTAAAGATGTTACTAATTCTGTTATATAAGATGACAACAAAATTTTAAATGATTTTCGCACTTTTGAAATGGACATGTTTACCCAACTTTAATATCTTTTTGCTGTCTCATTTCGCCAAAAATTTCAGTTTCGATTTCGTTAATAATAATGATTTACTTGAATCTTACTGCTTATCATAAAAATGGCAAGCATAACAACCACAGTCAAATACCCTATTAAATCTGGTCCACAAACAGTGAAGAGAATGAGAAACCGACGTGGAAATAAGGGAGTAATGTTTAATGCAATCAAATACTAGGGGATTGGTTGTCTCTGTCTCCGAAATTAAGTAATTTCAACGAAAAACACGTAATTTTTTATAATCCCTGAGATCTACACATGCGGTCGACAGACACAATAGAACCTAAGAGGGATGAGAGTTCTACCTAATGGCAAAAACAGATACATATCAAGTCGATCTGCTATGTGATTGGTGTATTTCAATGCATGTCAATGACAAATCAAAAATAACCAATAATGCTGCAATTGGATCTCACGCGTACTTATTGCCAAAACCTATTGCCATGTAGTGAATTCCTCATACGAGAAAGAGATGCGACAGCGATGGAAGGTCGTTGCTGCCATGCGAGAGGTCGTCAGTTCAAACCCGCCACGCACAAATGTGTTTTTGAAATATGTAAGTCATATGTACGATTATTCGACGGCTAAACGGTGAAGGAAAACATCGTGAAACCTGCACACATCCGAAAAAATTCTTAGGTTGTGTGTGTATTCAACCAACCCGCACTTTGCCATCGCGGTTGACTAAGGCCTTTAGGGCAGGCCCGAGCCCCAGCAGTGGGGACTTATATGGGCTGATGATGATGAAAGTCCTCATTGGTTTGCTGCCCTAATCCTTAAGGTCAGCAGAAATGCCGTTTCCCCTAAAACCCGCATATTATATCAACAAATACAGCTGTTACACTTCCGGTACCCCGATCGACATAACTCCCTAATTGTACACCCAAGGCGAAATCCTAAACGTCGCTAATTAATTGAAACAGCAACAAATCAATCCCGCGCAATTCAACTCAATTCGAAATGCACCCGTTCAAAAGCGAATTATTGTTACGCGAGTTTCGAACTTCTTGCAGCCATAATCTTAAATTTGCGAAGTTGTTAAAACTCCAACTTATTTATCTGGTTTTACAGTAGGTTTTAACTTGCGTTGAGTAAGATTTTTGATGACTTATTAAGATAACTTCGATTGTTTTTACTGCGGAACTTTATGGTTTTGATTCGTGTTCTATGATTCTGGGGATTGTTAAGAGAGAATACGGTGTTGTGCCCTTGATTTTGAAGGCAAAGGCCCCGTAAACCAAGGGGTGAGAACTATCAGCTTCCTCGCTAGGCTGGTGATGATAACGTTAGAGTTAGAGCTATCCACTCCCCCGCAAGTCCGGTGATGATGACGAGGCTACTCCAAGTCATCATCGTATGTCAGCGAGATACATAAAACTAAGACTCGGTTCTTCTTCTTATCGTATGGTTGATGAACAACCTGATGTCAGAGTTTTCAAACCGCCCGTAGGCCTCTGACATGGCTTAAAAATATCTCAGGTATGCTGGTTTCATCACGATGTTTTCCTTCACCGTTAAAGCGTCGAATGATGGTACATATACATTTCAAATATGAAAAACACATTGGTACCTGACGGGGTTTGAACTGGCGACCTCTCGCATGGCAAGCAACGACCTTAACCACTCGGCCATCGACGCTTAATATGGACACTGTTGGACTTGGCAGTATAAAAGAGGGGAGTACGGATTTACACCATATGCTCATCAAATATTACAATATCCTTAATATATTTTTAACCCTATATCACATTCATTTTATTGTAATTTGTAATTAGTAAAGTCTATCTTGTATCATCATCATCATCATCAGCCCATACTTGTCCACTGCTGGACATAGGCCTCTCCAAATGCACGCCACTTCTTTCTATCCTCGGCCACTCGCATCCAGCTCCTACCAGCCGTCCTGCGCAGATCGTCACACCACCTGGCCTGCGGGCGTCCTACACTACGTTTGCCGAGACGCGGTATCCACTCCAGAACTCGTTTACCCCAGCGGTTGTCGGTTCTACGGCTGATGTGGCCAGCCCACTGCCACTTCAACTTGCTAATGCGATGAGCTATGTCGATGACTTTGGTTCTCTGACGGATCGCCTCATTTCTGATTCGATCCCGCAGAGAAACACCGAGCATAGCTATCTTGTATGTATTCTAATATTCTATGATATTTTTTGCATAATAATTGCTTTTCACTACAAACAAACCATTGCTTACTCATGAAGTAAATTTTGCTGTTTCAATTACCAATTCGAGTCTCGTAGACTCTGTTTTTGAAATTTTAATTCCCATAATTGCGGTGAAATGACGGAGACAAGTTTCCTTACAAAGTTTGTCGAGTGGATTTCCATTGTTTTTAAGACCGGCTTTATGAGATGAAAGTTGCAATCTCGGAATATCTTCCCAGGGATACTTTAATACATTTTATTCCGCAGACTATGCATAATATGGAGATAAAATGCAGCGAGTGAAATGTTTGTGCCATAAGAAGTTTTAACAAAAATAGATTCAACAATATTTTTTTATTTATCCTGCCCATATAAAGGTTTTGACAAAAAGTTCATTTCAATTACTTTAGAAGAAAACTTGTGATTCAAAAGTTATTGGCACAGCATGTGCCACCTTCTTCATTGGTTTCGGACTTTATTTCCGGTTAATACGGTTCAAATTATGGTGGCAATATAGTTACAATGTAAGGCTCTGGCGATGAAACGCTGTGGTTAAGACATTTTAATGCAATAGCCTAGTTCGTGTGTGCATAGTAGCCGAAGATAGACATTTGGGGAAAGCCTCCTGGACATGAGTGAACAGAAATGGGCTGATGATGAGCCTAGTTTGATACCATAGTAGCTATCTTTTACTTTAATTGAAATACCATATTCACTATTTATTGTTAAATGTACCCAGTTTGTACCCATTCTTTAGTTCCTTTGTATCGCCTGAACCAATCCTAAACCGAACGAAATCGTGACTAGCTTGACCCATAGATAAATATGCTAAAGGTTTAAACTATAGCTATTAATGCGATAATCGAAATGTCATTGGATTATCTAGAACTGCAACACGGATATATCTCATATAAAGGGCGTAACCTGGGAGAAATCTAGGTCGAACTAATTTAAAGTGTTTTGATATCGACTCGAAAAAAAGAAGGGCGTAACGTTTAATTACTAAACTGCTCTTCTGTTAAAACGTTATATGGTTATATCTAAAATAAATATTAAACCAGTTCTTTGGCTAATTTGATTGTACTAAGTAGAATTTATGCATGATTTTTTTAGTTATTCAAATCGAAACACAGAAAGATCATCATCATCAGGTTTGTCCACTGCTTGACATAGGCCTTTCCACGTCGTCGTATATTGCTAATCATTATAAAATAATTTACAAAATTAAAAAATAAATTGTCAAGTGCAGGTCTTCACCAGTTGTAACAGCGTTTTTGTATGGGACCTCTTAAATTTTTTTTTTAAATGTTTAGTAATTGTTTTTTATAGCGGCATCAGAAATACATCATTCTTGGATTCCTGAGATACTACCTGCTGGCAGACGGATGGAAGGACAGCTTAGTTTTAGTTAAATAAATAAACATAAATATTTCACATCACATACATCGATCTGATCACGTGGCAATTAGCATAAGCACTTGTGTTACGGAAATCAGAAACGGCACTGGATACACAAATATATTTAATCACACATCCAGACACGAAACAAACACCAATGTTCGTCACACAAATATTTGTCCCGAGTGGGAATCGAACCCACGACTCTTGGAACCGTAGGTAGTGAACCTGGGTCACTAACCACTGTTCCACTGAGCCCGTCATATAGTTAAATGGGTACGTACCCTAAAAAATCGTACAAAGGTTACGTATATTATATTGAAGACTCTAAAAAGACGTATCTTCAAAAGAGCAGTATGTATACAGACAATCTTCGTCCCACATCCGTAATTCCGTACAAACCACATACAAAGTTTTTACAATTCTATTGGAAATGCTTCAGTCTTAATCTAGGTCCAAACAAAGACACCTAGGTAATCTAAGGCGACACATTAACGCACTCACGTAGCCTGCGCTTTTATTTCCGACCGGTCTGCCTCACGTGACAACTGTACCACATAAATCAGAGAATAGAACTTGCACGGAATTAGCTGCAACGAATTTGCTGGAAGCGGATATTTTAATACATATTTGGCGTGATTCTATGTATCTATTTTAGACCAATGAAACATATTTTTCGGAATGGATGAAATAAAGTCGTAACATTAGAAAAAACGACTTAACTACAATGACTTCAATTTGACACCCTACACGTAGGCTAGTTTTTTTTTGCCGTGGTTTTTATTTTAGTGTTGTTGTTTGGCGCTAGCTAATTTATGATAATATTTTCCAGTGTTTTCCAAAGTAAAAGAAAATTACCTGAATGAAATATTATGTGAAATAAATCATTTAATTTATAATTTGACGCGCAAAACAATATACGAAAATCATAAACCAGATAAGCCTTAATACTTTTTTCTAATAAAAAAAGTTAGTTTCTATGGAATTGGACGACAACATGAGCAGGTTATTATGAATCTCTGAGAAAAGGCGTAGTTCTATACATGTATGTATGTACACGCGATAGAAGGAGTTTCGTTATTTAGCCAATTTTTAAAGTAATGAAACGCAAAACGCTAAAACCGATACAAAAGACCGATGATTGAAACACTACATACATACGTGTAGATGATAGATACACAAAATACTATTTAATCAACAAAAGGACATTCTTGTACAAAAGGCTCCATTCCAGGCATTTATATCCTCTAGACTTTACAAGAGCACAATTAGACGCGCACGACTGTACGGTACTGTTTTGTTTTATCTCGTTACATGTCAAGGGTCTTAGATTTACGGCTTTATTAGAGAGAAGGTAAATTTGTAGAGCAGAAAATGGAAAATTTTTGATTAGTCTGTTATCAGTGTACAGCTTTAATTCATTAATTAAGTTAGCAGACGCAAATTACGAAACTACATTCGAAGTTAATGAAAAATCGTATTCGTATAAACTGACCATGAAAATGTTGAAAAGTTATATCGAAATACTTAAATAATAAAAAAAAATATTACAGGTAAATCCTTACAATAAAGTTGCCGGGGCTTCCCTTAAAGTTAATACAATTAACATCAAAATTTCATTTTATATAAGTTTTTCATCTCATGTTACGTTTACCGTACAAGAACGAAGTGCACCATTCAATTCTAGCGCCAAATCTAATATTTTTAAAAGAATAATGCATGTATTGAGAGAGTCATGTGAGATTTACAAAATGGCGAAAATTCCGATCCAAGATGGCCGTCCATTTGTTATCGAGTGGCAATTGATATTCTAGACGATTTGGATCAGACTACATCGATCACGGTGTACGGACACTCGGGCTATTGGCGGCAAAACGTGCTACAGCAAACCCGGACTATAGTTCGGGTGTACTTTGTGTACGAGGCTAAAATATAGACTAGTTTCCTAACAGTATATTCATCATGATATAAATATGGTGATGTGATCCGCTTGTCCATTTTGGCTATGACTGCCGATCTCGATGGATATCAGCGAACTGCAGTACATAATTATAGCACAAAAGTGTGTACCAAATACAAATACACTCCATGTTCCCTTATTCACACAGTTCGGCGAGACGAATCTAATGTAATCTTCGTTGAGACATAATTATGGAATTTTATCACGTTCTTTTATTTGAAGTCCAATGTAAGATTTCTTCAAGTTTTCTTTTAATCATAGTGCTGTAATAACTAAAAAAAAAATGTTTTTAATCCTTTAAGTCAGTTTGAAGTTAACATACACCAGTAAGCTAACCAATGAGAAAAGCTAGCCAAACTTACTAAACTAATTGCAACCCTAAAATGCCAAAGGGCCAATCTTTAACCGGCACACATCCGAAATCTCACTGAAACAAACCGGGGACCGCATTGCGACGTCGAAGGAAATAAAACGTTTACGTTTTGCGGCGTGATTGTTAAATATTTTATGATCTCCAGAGATTTAGGGCCCTACCTCATTAAGACACCGCAGTGGCGCCAACGGATGGCCCGGTAGCCCCACCGTGTCTTGATCGTCTTAGCTAGGACATCATAGATACATACTTACATCAAATCACGCCTTTTTCCCAGAGGAGTAGGATCTCTTCCTGCCTGCCTGCCAACTACGACCCTGGCACACCACTTTTGTTTCTTTAACATCCATTAATCTTTTCATGCATGCTCGTCGATTACGAGTACTTTTGATTTGACCCTTCTTCAAAATCGAATATTCTTTGAGCAATAATAAATATTTTATTGTAAATCAGTGTCAAGAAGTCTTGGCTGCTTGACATGTGCTGAGTGAGGACCAATTTCGGTGCATAATATTAATATTAACTATGCTTATGTTTAATGTTAAATGTAAGTATTGTTAATTTTAAGTTTTAATAACTTTCTTGTTTGCAAAAGTTTTGTTTTTTTAAATTTTTTAAGGGTTCACGAAATAAATATATTTTCAATAACAAGCTGACAGTCAAATGCCATAAACATCTATAATTTTATTTTACAGCACAATTTTATTTTGCTTTACTGAGCAATTTAGTCTATTTTCATATGATGCGATTTTTACGAGTAATCGATTACAAATTATACGCACGATGTAAAGCTGTTTTTTTAAAAATAAAACTGTGACTCGACTCAAAAACGAATCATCATCATCTTCGCGATTTCCCGGTTGCATCCTTGCGGAGCCCGGGGTCCGCTTTCCTACTCCTAGCTCTCCACTTCGCACGGTCTTCGGCATCCTTTACGGAGAGTTTGTTGGCACGCATGTCATCCACTACGACGTCAAGCCAGGCCTTCTTGGGCCTTCCCCTTCTGCCGGGACCCGGCGGTAGCGACATGGCTAGACACTTGTTCCCTACGTAGTTTGCCGGTTTCCGTAAAACATGACCGTACCAACGTAGGCGGCACTCTTTGCAGTTTATCAGCGATGTCTCGGACATGAAGGCTGCCGCGAATACGGGAGTTCTTTACGCGATCAGCTCGCGTAACTCCCGACATCCAGCGCAGCATCTTCATCTCCGTGACCCGCAGTTCCTGCTTGTGCCGCTCAAGTAATGGCCATGCTTCACTACCATATAAGAGAACAGGCCTAATGATGGATTTATAGACCTGTCCCTTCAGTTTAACCGGCATTTTAGGGTCGCAAGTGACGCCGCTCACCTCCCGCCATTTATCCCAAGCAGCAGAAATGCGTGCCTTGACGTCGGAGTCGATGTCGCCGTTCGCGTGGAGTACAGATCCCAGATACTTGAACCGGTCCGTGCGCTCGACCGTGTCTTCGCCTATGCGGACGGACATGGGATCTGTAGTGTTGCAGGCCAAGTACTCTGTCTTCGCCACGTTGAGTTTCAGACCCCGTTCCCAAGCGATTCTTTCCCTGTGTTAACACGGCTCCCCAGCCGCACCCTGTTCGAGTCCACCAGCGCGATATCGTCAGCATACATAAGTAGCCATGGTGGCTGCTCATGGTGGTCTCTGATGCTGTCTGACAATACGTCTAATATCAGGCTGAAGAGGAACGGACTCAGGACGGAGCCTTGGTGTACTCCGACGGTTATACGGAAGGGCAAAGTGTCGCCAACAGCGGTCCTAACTACAGAATCGGAATCACAGTACATGTCTCTAATGATATCAACATACGTTTCTGGCACCCCACCACTCAAAAACGAATCTCTAAATAAATTAAGTTAATTCATTTATTTTTAAAATAATTATTTATTTATATCCACATCATGTTTTCTCTGATACTCTTATTACACATACACACACAGTTGCCTCTCCTAGACCTAGATATAAGTATTCGATAGGAAAAAGCATGTATAATTCAATAACCAGGTAAGTAAAATACGTGGCATTACCTATTTCACAGCCATGGCGTCCCAGTGAGGCAGTGCCTTTTGACGTGTCAAAGCTTTGTATTAAGTCCGTTTTTTACTGTTCCAAGAAACGTGTCCCGATGTTGTCCCAGAACCTTTGGGGGTTGAATGTTCGTTGGCCGTTAATGCTGAATCTTTGATGGGACAATACAGTGGGCTAATAGATGACGAGATTCGTGAAGGGTTAAAGTTTCAACACTGGTTTTGTTTACTTTCGACTGTTTGACCCTTGTTTATCAGATTGCAGTACCGGATAGGAATGCATATTTATGTTTCTTCTCATGAACAAAACACTGTTTAAAATTAGATTCAGTAATTTGTTGTTGTAAGCCTTTTACTAATTAACGAAAAAGAGGATTCTCGGATCTCGGCCCTTCAGGCGAGACGAAAAACGGGATTTAGGGTGGAGGTGGTAGTAATAATATGCCTGTCGACCTCATATCTGAACCTCACAACCGCTCACAATTATCACTAGTACATAATCAAGACAAAGTTTACTTTACTTACTTAATCTATTTCAGACGTGTCATTTTAAATAATTATAGTTTGCATTTGGAAGTCTGTTAACGCCTATTTCTATATTAAAAAAGTGTCCATGGCTGAGTGGTTAAGGTCATTGTCATGCTAGAAGTTTCAACCCCCGCCAGTTCAAACCCCGCCACATACCACTGTGTTATTCAAATTTGAAATTCATAGATTTTTTTTACGGTGAAGGAATACATCGTGATCATCAACCTACGTACCACGAAGAAATTATTAGGTTGTGTAGTCAACCAACCAACACTTGGCCAGCGTGGTTGACTTAGGCCTTATCGCTCTAGTTTAGAGTCAGCTAGTACCCCAGCAGTGGGGACGTATATGGGATGATGATGATCATGACGACTGTATTTATCCTATCATATATCATAATATATGTTCCTTTCCTCCGTTCCCTGTTCCAATTATCCAGAAACCCATCGGCGTTCCTAGAACTTATCAAACTTATATTCTTCACTTACACACTTCCGAGCGTAACTCGTCCGTTAAGCAATTACTTGGAGTGTATTGAAATTCCGTCGATATTAAATGAAGTTCCCTCGGAAACTCTGCAGGAAGTACTATAAATCGATTTATGAATGAGCTCGAAAACTTTTGCCGTGTTTAGAGGTTGTGTTGGGTTATTAATGCTTAATTTTAGATATGAGAAATGTGGGAGCGAAGCCCCTTTATTTATAAAGTCTTTCTGATGTTCGGTGTCGGAAGTTAGCGGTGAGAGCCATCCGCTCCCCCGCAAGTCCGGTGATGATAACAAGGCTACTCCAAGCCATCATCGTATGTCAGATAGGAAAATAAACGCAATTATTATTTAGATCAAGAAAGAGACAGTTGAAAGAGATACTAACCGATTTAGAATCCGTTTCTGGTAGGTTGTGAAACAGGTGGAGCTAGGAGATTTCTTTTCAAACGAGATAAACGTTTTATGTGATTAATTTTGTTTGCTACCCCGTCTAATTGAAATTTTCTAAGCATGCAATATATGTGTGACGAAAATCGGTGATTATTCCGTGTTTGGGTGTGTTATTGAAATATATATTTAATATGTTTAAGTGTATTCACTGTCAATTCTGATATCCGTAACACAAGTGCTCAAGCTTCTTACCACGGGATCAGATCGGCGTATGTGATGTTGTGTAGTATTTATTTATTAATCATGTTAAATAATATTTTTGACAAACAAACCAACAAAATAAGTTCAGTTTTTATCTCACAAGATTTACCAACATTTAAGTATTTGTTGTGTACCGGGAATAACAATTGAAACATAAATCTTCTATAAAAACGGTCTCATCAATGTAGCCTCTTCTTTTGCGGACACAAGGTACCTACATGAAATTTCCTTACAACAACTTGTTTTTGTAATTACCCAGATACAACATTTCATCATTAATATACGTGAATTTCATCGGCAAAAGTTTAATTTCAAATATAAAGACACGATCACACTCTCGCTTCATAGCGCTAGAAAATAAAATGTAAACGTTATTATCTGCCAACGTTATATCTAACAGGAAAAACCAGCAATACCGGAGCTAAACTCTTATCCCGATTGCATTTGAATGTTATAACCAATTTAAGTTTCGAGCATTCTCGATAGAAGTTGATCAAGTTGTTCAGCGTAATTGGGAGGTATTTATTCATGAATCGCATTTCAGTATTACAGGGGAGAAAATATTTTGCTTAGTAAATTTTAACGGTGTCAAGTTGGCGGTTCTAGCGCAATTTTATATCGTTATTGTGATAACTGTGTCGTTATGTTATGAAATGGTATGGAAAGGTGCTTTGGTATTAAGTATTGGACGTAAGTTTTAAAGTTTATCATCATCAGCCCATATACGTCCCCACTGCTGGGGCACGGACCTACCTTAAACCAGGGCGATAAGGCCTTAGTCGACCACGCTGGCCAAGTGCGGTTTGGTCGGCTACACAACCTAAGAATTTCTTCTTAGGTGTGCAGGTTTCCTCACGATGTTTTCCTTCACCGTTAAAGCGTCGAATGATGGTACATATGAATTTCAAATTTGAAAGACACATTGGTACCTGGCGGGGTTTGAACTGGCGACCTCTCGCATGGCAAGCAACGACCTTAACCACTCGGCCATCGACGCGTTTTAAAGTTACACATTGCCAAAATTTACAAACCGCATCGTTGGTCTATGTTTGCTACCAATAGTGGTAGCAAGCTCTGCGTAAGGATCGAGAGGTCCTCGGTTTAAAACAGAGGTTGCTCAAAATTTGTGTGAGTTTTTCTGTAAAGAAAATGCTCAGCCCGGAGTTAGGAAGTTGGCGGTTGCACGCCCTTGCCTCGGAAAGCACTTTAAGCCAGTGGTCCTGCGCCCAGCCTTCCACCGAACTATGAGAGTAAAAGAACAGAGAGTGCACTTTTGTTTGCGCGCACACTTGTGCTAGTCCACGCCGATGCTAAAATCAGTCGGACGCCATATTTAGTTACAGATTATACAGGGTATTTATATTTGAAAGTTACATATAAATAACACAACATCGCATACTCGAAAATTGATCTAATCGCGTGAGAAATAGTCTAACCACTTGTGTAAAACAGTCACTGATGTTCATCACAAAAATATGATTTCAGAGTGCAAATCGAACTCACGACTTTAGAGGCATGTGAAAGGGATACTATCCAATGTGCTCTAGGGCCATTGTCATTAAGACGACAACCTAAAATTCTAACAAACACCAATTAAAATAATTCGTTCAAGTATCTCTTGTAATGCCTTTTGTGCATTATTGGTGAAGTTACAACATAAAAACTGAATTAAAGCAGATTCAGTTAAAAACGGTCATTACTATTTCATAAGGGTAAGCGACCCCGGCTCCTCGAGCTAAATCCACTCAGTCCAAATCATCCGAGGCGATAGTATTCTTCCTTCCCTTTTCCTTCCCCCGTCATAATTATATCCTTGCTACTCGTGGGAACGCAATGTCCTTGTTAAAACAATGCACAAAGCAGAATGGCGGCGACGTGGTCCCCAACCCGTCGTCACGTCACGTTTCCCACAGAGGTGAAAAGTGGATCGCTGGAAGTGATCTCTGCCTATCCCTCTGGGAAAAAGGCGTGATTTCATTTCACGAATGTATGTACTATTTCATCCTAAATAAAGGTCGTCTTTAAGTTCGGATAACTAGGTATATATTGGCTTTGCCCGTACCCGTTTAGACGAACGAACTTGAATCGTAAATAGAACGTTGCCACTTACGTAAGGCTGTGGCTCCGTCGCCCCTCACTGGAAGAGCGAGCGGCGTTTCCGCGAGAGGAACGGGGTGAATAGGTTCGGCAGTGGTCGCGTGATAATATGGCGACCGCACCATCTAGTCGCAACCTGAGGGCCTACCATGAGTTGGCTATCGAAAACTTACTTACGTTAAAAACCTATCGAGTTGTTTTTTTCATACGGCCGATTTTGGTTCTTCGCGTAACCACCAGCGGCGCTGTACAAGTTTTTCATAGACATATTTACGTAGGCGATATCGAGTGCGTAAGTTTTAAACTCATGGTAGCCCCACTGATTGACTGATTCTGGAACAGTGGCTCGAGCGGGCGCAAAAAAAAGGCTGTGGCTCCGTTACAAGCAGAAATGTAATACTTCAGTCGATCAAAAAGGTACAATAGTATTGTCTATTATTTGAGCGAACACTAAACATGTGAAATACTATACAGCTGCCTTTACTTGTTTGAACGCGCTAATATCAGGAAGTTCTGGTTCGAATTAAAACAATTTTTTTGTGTTAGATAGACCATTTATCGAGTTAAGTTTATAGAGGTTAATGGATGAGGATGAAGCGAAAGTGGTGTGCCAGGACCGTAGCACATGGCAGGAAGTGATCTCTGCCTACCCCTCTGGGAAAAAGGCGTGTTTTTATGTATGTTAAGTATGTATGTAATACTAATTTGCGCTCGTGGTCACAGGCAAGACATCTAGTCGTCCATAGAGCTAGAAACTTCGGGTCTCAAAATTATGTATTAAGAATGACAATACACGCGAGTTTAATCCGTAAAATTAGTTATTTTACAAAACAGGATGGGATAAGTTCAAATCTTATCAGTTATCACTATATTTTGACCAAACCTCAAATATATTGAACTTTAAAACTGTCATGGCTACACATAAACTTAATATGTCAATTACAGCAATTGTTATCTTTTCAAAATTTTGTATCTTTAGTTTTAAGTTAAAATTGCTGTGCCCTTGCAGAGTAATGTGGAAACTATATATATTTTGTAAGACCCTATGTAACCACATTATTCAATAAATGATTATGATTATGATTATGTCTGGGATGTTCAGTTGACCGGTGATCATGGCGCTTGCAACAATACAGAATAATCGGGAACTCGATATTATATGGAAACATACAATTTATAACAATCATCAGCCCGCCGGCCAGGGAGACCCGTAGAAACGGGAGCCCTTCCGTCCGCCGGACTGGCCAACTCGCACCCGCACAGCTCAATACCATCAGACAATGCGAGACTCCACGCCTTGTCTCGTTGTTGCCGCAGCAGTGGTCTCCTCTTTAAGCGGGCTTTCAGGGCGAGTGCGACAGGCTCAATATGGTCTATTGTGCCTGTCGACCTCATATTTGGATCTCACTACCGCTTACCATCAGGTGAGGTCATCTTGTTAGCTTAGTATAAAAAATAATAATTTAGAGTGCTTCAGATAACGCGATTCGTGTGGAATACTGGGCTGATTTTTTTTGATTTTACCATCGAGTAGAATAAGAAAAAGAAAGAGCGTGAAACGGCATTTAAGCAGGCCTTTAGGGTGAGTGCGATAGGCTCAATAATGGTCTAATGTGAAGGAAAACATCGTGACGAATCCTGCACAGTGCACACCTACGATGACATTCTAAGGTTGTTTAAATACTACTTAAAGCTCTAATGTAAATTTTATAATTGAAAAAAATCACTTTCATGGTCCGTGCAACCATTCTGTATATATTCCTGTAAATAAATGTTTGCGGACCGATAGTGTTTGATCACTACCGGTGGAGGCGGCACCCGTGGCTAATAGGTAAAACTAAGGAAAAGATTCGCTCTTATGAGTCAACCTGGGAAGCTCAGTTGGTTTAGAGCATTAGACGCGATCTCTATAGACCAGTGGTTCAAGTCCCCGTCCGGGCGGATTAATGAATGTGATTTTATTAAATTTTAAGCTATGCCAATTTAAATGATAACATCGGACAAGCTAGGCGTTTGAAGGCGCGGTTACATTGAAACGCTATAATAATTTTTCGCAACAAATGCACCTTCCGATTTCACTTCTATACCACCACCACCATCCACCATCATGCACCATCTAGTGTCATTTATGGTATAACATATTAGGCTGTATAGATGATGATGTCTAATATTAAGAAAATAAAATCAGTTGAATACAAATTATTATAGCGTTTCAATAGGTTACATTCAAAAATCCTGCTTCAAAAGAGAAAAAAAAGACGTGTGGCACTCGGGGACTGCCGCGGTATAGCTATTGCATAGCATCGTCCGATTTCGGAGCAGCTCGTCTCGATTCGTGCGAGTTTCGTAGAGTTGTACCTACAATACGTCTAACCGCACGCACACAAACACCGTGCCGAAGTCTACCGAACTGAAACGCCGTTAGAGGATCGTGAGGTTTTTTTCGTTACTGAATTTCTTGGTTCGGTCGCCGCGCTCAAAGCCCGCAATAAAAGCTATGCAATAGCTTAAAAACGAGAGCTTTTTCACGCAGAAAAAGTCGCTGGCTCAGCTAGTAAATCACATGAATGTACTCATAGTACTGTATAGCAACATTATGAACCTACAGTAAACATTTTGGCTTCGCTACATAGTAACAATATGGCGTCGGAATTTGCACAGTGAAATGGTTGAGTTGAATTTAAATTATCATAATTAAGTTTGCTTTTTCCCGCTATCATAAAAACCGCAGTTGGCTCCCGCTCGCCTACCGTAAAATTGAAATCGAAAATTGTTACGCTTCCACACACAAATTAATCCATTTCAATGGCTCCACGATCGAAATCAGTCCATTTTAGATATTGTGAGTGGGAACAATGAGTTTTATTTATTTTCACATTACGTTACTGGCAATAAGTGCGGTAATTTTTTTTTGTCTGGCCGTGTGGACCACATACGTAGAAATATAAATAAACTAGTGACCCGTCCTTGCTTCACTTCGGGTGAATCTATCTTCTATCTATCTATATCTATATCTATCTATCTTCTATACTATAATAAAAACGTAGAGGCAAAAATTCTTGTACTTTTATTAGAAACGAAAAAAAATTAGTCAGGGATATGTTTTGAGAGTAGTAGAACACATCCTCATACTTAGAAAAAGATTGTATCTCTGTCTGTTTGTTTGTTTGTTTCGTCTGGCCTCCTACACGGCTGAACCAATTTAAATGAAAGTTTACACGAAGGTATTTTAAATTCCGGAAAAATGCATAGGATACTTGAAATCACTGACAGTTGTCTGGTTCCCGTGGGATATTCAAAAAACCTTAATAAATGACTGATCTCTGAAACTATTACACCGATTTAAATAAAATTTTGCATGGTGGTAACATACATCCCCGGTCAAGATCTTAAATACTTTTAGTCACAGAAATTCCTGTAGGATAGTAAAAAATCTAACTTTATTAGATCACGTACAAAAATGGTAAAAGTATATCGACCAAAATGAACCTTCTGACTAGGACTATACGGACTACTTTATTGAGCAAAACGCTATAGTAGGGGAGGTCAATAGCTAGATTTGCAGTTACTCGAACAACATGGAATCGGAATAGAAAGATAACGAAAAGTATATTACACTTTCTTTATAAGTGGGGGGACAGCGATTAATGCAGGAGGGCTACCTGGTAACAAGCTGTTGAAAAAAAAAAAGTTATTTGACCGTGTCAGTCATTCAAAGTGCATGTTAAATAATCCCTAAAAAGTATTATAACGATTTGGACCACAAAGTTATAATTAATCTTTGTGTCTGTTGAAAAACACATAATCTTGAGATACTTCAGCGCGTTACATTTTTATGCATGAGGTTCAAGTTGATATCGAAGTCCTGCTGTATAATAATCTGTAATTTTTTTTCTTAACCTGTATCACCTCACTGCTGGGCAAAGATCCTTCAAACTCATCTACTGCTCTCTGTCCAATGCTAGGACTTGCCAGTTCTTTGATACATGGACCAGATCGTCATACCACCTTTTCTCAGGTCTTCTTCGGCGAAAATCGTCTTCAGGCACGCGATGTGTAACAAGTCTGGTCCATCTATTGTTCTTCATCCTCGCACAATTCATATCACATTCCCCGCCCATTGGTACATCAGTTTTAACAACAACAATAATACCAGTACGGGAGTGGATGGTGGTATATTTTATTTTAACTTAATACCTACGATACTCCGCTTCATAGCTTTTTGTAAAACCTTGAGTTTGGACTTCTGATTTTCGGTGGGGGACCAAGATGTGTTAGGATAGACAGTATGAAAACGTCGATGAGTATGCGGTTCAGTGATATAAGAAGATCACCCTTCATATACCCATTCATGGACCAGAAGCTTTTTCAGGCGTTGTCTGCTCTACGGATTATTTCTTTGTCCTGCCTGTCTTCGAAAGAGACTGCCTAGCTCAATATGTTCCTCTACATATTGCTTCACCTGCCTGTTGGTTTTGGATCTATTCATCGTCAGTCTAACGTCAACGCTTTCTGCACTCAGTTGTTCGAGCATTTATTCAATTTCTGTCGATGTATACGTATTTCGTCTAGGAAAATGTCATCTGCAAAGCGAAAGTTTATCAGTCGCCTATCCTCTACACCAATTCCTTTTGTTTCCTAAGAATATCATAGTGACTTCTTGGAGCGTGCTACTGAAAGCTTTGGTGATAGGGAGTCACCCTCTTTAACTCTTTTTTGTATTTTGAATGTCAGCCTTCAGTGTGCAGTTTGATATCGGCTGTGCTTTGTTGTTAAATGATTTGGAGAAGTTTTTCTATGTGTGGGTTCGATGTTTTGCTGTAGAAGAGAAAGCTAAATGGGTTGATGTGGGTGATACCGTCGAAACCTTTGAATAATCTACAAAGGCCAGGTTCAAAGGTTTATTGAATTCGCTACATTTCTCTATTACCTGGTTTTCGGTATGGAGGTGGTCAGTTGTCCGATATTTGCTTGCTGGCTTACATTGGTGGGTTGTGTTGTTCCAATTGATAGACTGTTCGATATTATCTGAATGTTTATATACATAGAGGGATATCGCTATTCTAAGCAAATAAAGGGAAATTTATAAACATTCACGTAAAAATGTTGGACATTATAAAATTAAAGAAAGTTATCGTATATACAGATCGTTACAAATAAAATCACATAGATCATTAGAAAACTGGTCAAGTGCCCCTTGGATCTTTGTTGTGTCAAAGGTTTTAGTAATTGTTGTTATAGGCGCGATTCTACGGTCGGATGGATGGAAACCATCAGAGATTATTAGTTCTTCATAATTCTGCCCAATTCTTTTAACAGTGTCTTTGTAATTAGCATCAGCAGTTATCCTATTTACTATCACGCACCCCTTTAAAAATATTACAAGACAGAGTCTCACTCTGATCAATACTCCAAAAACTCCCGTTGGGCTCCCCAACTATCACATTCTTAGCTGGCAAGTCATGTCAAATGCTGTCAGATTTGATATGACGTGATGAGTGTTTAGTTCTTGGTTAGTTAAAGAGATGTCACTATGCTCTATTATTTCGCAATATTGTTTCAAATACAAAAAGTAATTCATAAGTTATATTTTATTGCGCTTTACGTTATTATCTCAGTGTTTTATTACGAATACAATACAATCTACGAGAAATATACAAAAACAATGCGCAAAAGTGGCACAAAACAAAGTAGCAAAGCAAATACTGATAAATTCGTCACATGGCGACACACATTCTTTATAGATATTTTGAGACAGTGGATCGGTAATTTTGTATTTTAACCTTTTGAAGTTATCCTGATATCAAACATCACTACATAGGTACAGTATGCTGTTTGCAACCATTGAACCCTGTTCCTGTCAAATAAATTAAAGTTTTTATCGTGGTTTTAGTACTAAAATGCGTAAAATTATTTTGTGAGTCCTAGCTACCACTCTCCTCTCAGGCTAGATTATTGCTTAGACAAAAAAAATGTATTGTGCGAGTGAATTTTATCTTTTAGTTGGCCGATTTGTAATGAAAAATGTGAAATGTATGTTGTTTATCACCTATTAATCTGTAAACAATTTCAGGTTCTTTAATGGATATTTATCAAATCAATGACAAAGTTTAATTATATTTCATTTTGTAATAGTTTTTATAATTTTTGTATCTTTATTTATTTTTCCTGTAATATCTTAAAAAAAATCTTCCTGAAATTAAAAATGTAGGCAAAAGTTACTATTCTACGCAGACGAAGTTGCGGGCACAGCTAGTACTATAATAAAAACGTAGAGGCAAAAATTCTTGTACTTTTCTTAGAAAAGCAAAAAAACCAGTCAGGGATATGTTTTGAGAGTAGTAGAACACAACCCCATACTTAGAAAAAAAATTGTATCTCTGTCTGTTTGTTTGTTTGTTTCGACTGACCTCCTAAACGGCTGAACCAATTTAAATGAAAGTTTACACGAAGGTATTTTAAATTCCGGAAAAATGCATAGGATACTTGAAATCACTGATAGTTAACTGGTTCCCGTGGGATATTCAAAAAACATAAATAAATGACTGATCTCTGAAACTATTAAGCCAATTTAAATGAAATTTTGCATGGTGGTACCATACATCCCCGGTCAAGATCTCAAACACTTTTAGTCAAAAAATTCCTGTAGGATAGTTAAAAATCTAACTTTATTAGATCACGTACAAAAGTAGTAAAAGTATATCGACCAAAATGAACCTTCTGACTAGAATTATACGGACTACTTTATTGAGCAAAACGTCATAGTAGGGGAGGTAAATAGCTAGATTTGCAGTTACTCGAACGACATGGAATCTGAATAGAAAGATTACGCTTAATAAGAAAAAAGTTTCTTTATAAGTGGGGGACAGCGATTAATACAGAGGGCTACCTGGTAACAAGCTGTTGAAAGAAAAAGTTATTTGACCGTGTCAGTCATTCAAAGTAAAAGTCATTCAAATAATCCCTAAAAAGTAACATTGTAACGATTTGGACCACAAAGTTATAATTAATCTTTGTGTCTGTTGAAAAAGCCATAATCTTGAGATACTTCAGCGCGTTACATTTTTATGCAGGAGGTTCAAGTTGATATCGAAATCCTGCTGTATAATAATCTGTCTTTTTTCTTGTCCTGTATCATCTCACTGCTGGGCAAAGTATCCTTCAAACTTATCTACTGCTCTCTGTCCAATGCTAGGACTTGCCAGTTCTTTGATACATGGACAAGATCGTCATACCACCTTTTCTTGGGTCTTTCTCTTCGGTGAAAATCGTCTTTAGGCACGCGATGTGTAACGATTCTGGTCCATTTATTGTTCTTTATCCTGCAGACATTCCCCGCCCATTGCCATTTCAGTGTTGACTAAAAACAACAACAGTACGGGAGTGGATGGTGTAATATTTTATTTTATCTATTAACCTAATACCTATGATACTCCACTCCATGGCTCTTTAACAAACCTTGAGTTTAAACTTCTGATTTTAGGTGAGGGACCATGATTCTGCCCCATATGTTAGGATAGGCAGTATGAAAATGTCGATGAGTTTGTGGTTCAGTGATATAAGAAGGTCACCCTTCATATACCCATTCATTGACCAGAAGCTTTTTCAGGCGTTGTCTGCTCTACGGAGTATTTATTTGGCCTGCCTGTTTTCGAAGGAGGCTGCCTAGCCATAGTCTATACTCCTCTACATATTGCTTTACCTGCATGTTGACTGCTATCCTATCGTTGGTGCTGTTGGTTACGACCTTGGTTTTGGATCATATTCATCGTCAGTCTAACCTCAAAGCTTTCTACGCTCAGTTGTTCGAGCATCAACTCGAGTTCTGGAGGTATACTTATTTGCGATGAGGAAAATGTCATCTGCAAAGCGAAAGTTTATCAGTCATCTATCCCCTACACCAATTCCTTTTGTTGCCTAAGAATATTATAGTGACCTGAAGACTTCTTGGAGCGTTCTACTGAAAAGCTTTGGTGATAGGGAGTCACCCTGTTTAACTCTTTTTTGTATTTTGAATGTCAGGCGTTCAGTGTGCAGTTTGATATCGGCTGTGCTTTGTTGGTAAATGATTTGGAGAATTTTTATGTATGTGGGTTCGACGTTTTGCTGAAGAAGAGAAAGCTAATTGGGTTGATGTGGGTGATACCGTCAAAGACTTTTGAAATATCCACGAAGACCAGGTACAAAAGTTTATTAAATTCGCTAAATTTCTCTTTTATCTGGTTTTCGGTATGGAGGTGGTCAGTTGTCCTATATTTGCTTGCTGGCTTGCATTGCTGGTTTGTGTTTTTCCAATTGATAGGCTGTTCGGTATTATCTGAATGTTCATATAGAGGGATATCGCTATTCTAAGCATATAAAGGGGAATTTATAAACATTCACGTAAAAATGTTGGATATTATAAAATTCCATTTAAAAATCTTACAAGACAGAGTCTGTGTCTGATCAAGACTGCAAAACCCCCGTTGGACTCCCCAACTATCACGTTTTTAGCTGGCAAGTCATGTCAAATATTGTCAGATTTGATATGACAAGAGTGTTTAGTTCTTGGTTAGTTCAAGAGATTTCACTGTGCTTTATTACTTCGCAATATTGCTTCAAATACTAAAAGTAATTAATAAGTTCCATTTTATTAAACTTGCGTTTTAATGTTATTATCTCATTGTTTCATTACGATTTCAATACAATCTACGAGAAATAAAGTAGCAAAGCAAATACAATATAATTCGTCACATGGCGACCCACATCCTTTATAGATACTTTAAGGCAGTGGATCGGTTGTTTGTATTTTTTACCTTTTGAAGTCATCCTGATATCAAACATCAGTTTTGTGTACTAACTAAATAGGTACAGTGCTGTTTGGAACCATTGAAACCTGTTTCTGTCAAATAAAATAAATGTTTAACGTGATTTTATAGTTCTAAAATGTGATAAATATTTTGTGAGTCCTAGCTACCACTCTCCTCATCTAGCAATCAAAAAAAATTGGGCGAGTGAATCCTCTTTTAGTTAGCCGATGTGTAATGAAAAATGTAGTATGTTGTTTATCTCCTATTAATCATTAAACAATTTTAGGTTCTTTCCTGGATATTAATCTACTCAATGACTAAGTTTAATTTATTTTCTTTTGTTATAGTTTTTATAATTTATGTGGCTTTTTTATTTTACCTGTAATTACTTTAAAAATGCTTCCTAAAATCAAAATGCTGGCGATAGTTACTATTCCACGCAGACGAAGTTGCGGGCACAGCTAGTTTTACATAAAAACATTCCTCTTTAATGCCTCTATCTATTATAAAAACCGCATCAAAATCCGTTGCATAGTTTTAAAGCACCTAAGCATACATTGGGATAAAGGGGCAGAGAAACTGACATTGTTTTATACTATATATTGATATTTCACAATATCACATACACCGATCTTATCTCGTGCTAAGTACATATAGCACTTGTATAACGGATATCAGAAACGACAGCGGTCACTCAAATAAACTCAATTATATTTCATAAAAACACCACGGGATCAGATCGATGTTTGTGATATTATGTAATATTTATTTGTTAATAAATTGATTCCTTTTGCTAACCTAAGTGTAACTGCAAGTCTAGCCTGCTAGTAGGTACTCTAACGGCATTGAAACGTAACCTAAAAGGATATTATCCGCCGTTTGAAACAATCGACAGAGAATCGATTCCCCTTCTTTCCCTCACATTCCCCACATATTCCAAATTGGCTTTCGAACTAGGTAAGGGCTGAGGGTCGCGCGATCGCATTAACATACGAACGGTTGGGGACCAAAGAGTTAACTTGGACCTTAAGAATGAAGAAGCCTTGGAAGAATGCTTTACATAACGATGTGCAATTGGTTTTCGACACTTTTGAGAGATTAACGAATTTTGAAGACTAACTGACGGCAAAACAGCGAACTAAAATGATAATTAGGTTAACAAATATAGACAATGAAATATTTTTAAACCTAGGTCATCCTACTACTGGACAAAGGTTGCCTCCAAGCATGTTCAAAAGTCACTATTTTTTATTTATATTATTTATCTACAGGACAAAGATAGGTAAATAATAAAGGTATAATTGGCTGCACAAAGAATTAAATAAAATAAACTAAGTACGAGAACACATTCTCGCCCATAACTACGTCCGTTAGGTGAAGCCATTTATCGCGTAACACATTACTCCAATAAGTACGAGTAAGTAGCCTATATCTTTCCTCAGTCCTTAGACTCTCTACGACTCTTGAGCTTGGGCATGATAGCGCAATGAAAAGACTCTTTTGTGGATTACTTTCGCATATTTTATTTATTCAAAGACTCTGAACTACTTCCGTTAACTAAAGATAAAGTAATAAAGCTCGAAACACAGTTCCGATAAATCTATCGCAAACAATGTTCTAATTAACAACTAGCTATTTAGCGGACACGCCAACTTAATTACTTATGGTTACTTAACTCGCCAAGTTAGTCGGCGTTTGATGTTACCGCAAGAAGTCATGAACTTTTAACGATTAACGACATACCGAATACCAGAGGGCCTACCATGAGTTGGCTATCGAAAACTTACGTACGTTAAAAACCTATCGAGTTGTTTTTTCATACGGCCGATTTTAGTACTTCGCGTAACCACCAGCGGCGCTGTACAAGTTTTTCATAGACATATTTACGTAGGCGATATCGAGTGCGTAAGTTTTAAACTCATGGTAGCCCTACAGCCCTACAGTAAATATTGATAACGATACGAATAAGTTCGCTCGCGACCATGATTGGTGTAACCCAGTCGAAACGTCGGGCAGTAAGTAGCTATGTAGTTGCTACTCCTTATGTCGTGTGTAGACCCAAAATAAGACTAATATTTAGTGTAATGGAACGCGAAAGTCTAAAACGTTACTATACGAATAAGTTTGAGAACTTTTTCCATTCATCTGTAGCGGTACCATGAGTTGGCTATCGAAAACTTACGTACGTTAAAAACCTATCGAGTTGTTTTTTTCATACGACCGATTTTAGTTCTTAGCGTAACCACCAGAGGCGCTGTACAAGTTTTTCATAGACATATTTACGTAGGCGATATCGAGTCCGTAACTTTTGAACTCATGGTAGCGCTACTGGTGGCAAGTTTATGGGTAGTTGTGATCTTATTTGGAATTATTTTGATTCATCATCAGCCATGGGGGTTTATTATAAAGCTACATTTTGTCATGAAAAACATATTTTCAAACTTGGCATTTCATTGAGCTGTTGTATGTTTGAAAAAGTTAATTGAAGCTTTAAAAACGTCCTTGCATTTATACATAATTCATTAATAATTAATCCTTACTAATATTATAAACGTGAAAGTTTGTATGTATGGATGTATGTATGGATGTATGGATGTTTGTTACTCTTTCACGCTCAAACGACTGAACCGATTTTCATGAAATTTGGTATGATGGTAGCTGGCACTCTGGAATAACATATAGGCTTAGTATGGGAGATTTTTTACGTGTTTGTCGATTTTTATAAAACTTGGTATGGAGGTAGCTGGCATTCCGGAGAGACACAAGCGCAATTTTTTTTTTAAATTCAAACCCCATGGCGGTCATTGAGGGGGTGAAAATTAGTATGGGAGAACTTTTACTGTTTATAGATTTTTATAAAACGTGTGGTTTGGAGGCGATAGTATCCTTCCTCGCCATTTCCTTCCCCCGTCATATATCCTTGCTACTCGTGGGAACGCAATGACCTTGTTAAAACAATGCACAAGGCAGAATGGCGGCGACGTGGTCCACAACCCGTCACGTCACGTTTCCCACAGAAAGAAAAGAGAAAAGAGGAGAAAAGAGGATCGCAGGAAGTGATCTCTGCCTACCCCTCTGGGAAAAAGGCGTGATTTTATGTATGTATGTATGTATGAGACATTTCCACACACGGTCATCTGATCCCAAACTAAGCAGAGCTTGTACGTTGGGTGTCAGAGACTGATATACATAAATAGATATTTATAAATACATATTCACACCCAAACACGTATCCGTAAGTATTATTAAAGTAATTTTAATATTTTCTCTTTTATTAATGCACGTTCCGTCTTATGACTTAAGGCTTAACAATAATCGACAGTAAACCACTATGGTAATCGTCTTAATTGCATTACTGATTTCATGGTTCGCTTAATCGATTCATCGCTATGATCGTTACGTAGTTTACTCGAGATACCGTTATCGGTTAAATCTATTAGAATGTGTGTTGTATCATTCATTAACTTCTATTACTTTATTAGTTTAGCTAAAGTAATTTGATTGTAAGTCATTCGTTAGGAAAACGTTCTAAGTCTGCAATAATATTTCTGCATGAATCATATTAATCTTAAATATCTGGGACATTATTTTTTTATTTTATTGATATGTTTTTGAAGGCCAAAATGGTGCCAAACAAAATTTTTAGAAAAACGAAACACACTGTGCTTCTCCACACGAAAAACAAACGGCACCGCCTTCAAACACACATAAAATTTACACCCAGAAAATTATAAATGTTCGTATTTATTATTTTGTGGTTTTTAGTGCTTCGGGTTTTTGAAGGCGGTTTTTCTTTTTTTGTTAATTAATTCCATCAAGCAAGGCCGAAAAACCTCAGTTCGGATCAACTCAGTTCAGTTAAAAAGGGGAATTCTTAAACAAATCTATTAAAAACAACACAGGACATCGGTTCTCAAACATTCCCTGGCGCTGCAGTATATAAAACTGAATTGAGAATGAGCCGTAAAAGTTTTATTCCTATTTTATTGTCTAACGCCAGTTCGCGTCAAACGTCTAGGATGCAACGATTTTCTGCATTTAGAAACCTGTTCCCAGATATAGTACAATACAACCGATAAAAAACGGGAAAAAGCGGATTTCGTAGTACTGTCTCGCGCGAAGAGGCTTGATTCCCACTGATGAATCAATGCATTGATCTGATCCCGTGGTAAGTACCTAAAGCACTTGTGTTACGGGTATCAGAATCAACAGTCATCATCATCATCATCAGCCCATACCCGCCTCCACTGCTGGGGCACGGGCCTACCCTAATCTAGGGCGATAAGTCCTTGGTCGACCACGCTGGCCAAGTGCGGGTCATACATGTTTTCATGTATGTATTAAGACCTTACAAATGTTGTCTTTCTTTTTTTTTATAACAAATACTCAATACATTTAGGCAAGCTTACAAGATTTTTCAGTATGTTGTCACATTCCCGAAAATTACCGGTAAATCCTGCTGAGTACGTTCGGTTCGTTATCAATTCGGTTAGGACCGATGCAACGGGCTTACGCTAATGTCTCTGAACACCCGCTAGGTAACACTCGTTTGACGGTTTAAAGTGATTTCGGGGTAATTGGCATCGAATACCTGTGATTCGGAGTTTTGGAAACAAAGGTTGATTGCGAGTTGAACCTTTGTGATCAGCCGAATTAGGGCTGGTTTTAGAGTCGTACTGATAGCTTTTTGTTTTGAGCGTAGCCGCTTACCGGTCAGTAAAGTTGTAACCCACTTTCATTATCTAGTATCACACTCTGTCTCTCTGTGTAGTGTGTATTAATGCCAAAAATATCGATTTTCGTCATCAACATCAGCCCATATAGTCCTCAATGCTGGAGCATGGGCCTACCCTAAACTAGGGCGATTAGGCCTAAGTCAACCACACTGGCCAAGTACGGTTTGGCCGGTTACGACCATACAACCTTTGAATTTCTTCATTCCTTTCTGGTCCAGATTTTCTCACGATGTTTTTCTTTCACCTTTAAAGGCCAAGCAATGACCTTAACCACTCGGTCATGAAGCTTTTTTTTCGAATTTGACTTTTTGACTGATGGCGCTATAATGTTTTTAGTTTTACGCCATAAGCCATATCACACGGACGGAAGCGGTAAGCTAATAAGATAAATACTTAGCCACACGCATAGCTAGTAAGTCTAAAACGTATGTATTACCGTAACCGTAAAAATATATCCCTGAAAAACGCAAAAGATTTCTTGTTGTATTACGAAACAAAACACGTGCGTTTTGTTCTTATACCAGAGCCGCTCTAAGTTGGCCGATTTGACACATGTCAGACTGACTGCACTAGTGAGGGACGACGGTAAAATTGCCGAAGTATATAAGTAACAGTTATTTCCACTTTATAACCAAGCAAGGTCTAATAGGGTATTCGACTGTGGTTGTTATGCTTGCCATTTTTATGAAAATCAGTAAGATTTATGTAAATCAATATTATTAATGAAAACGAAACTTAAATTTTTAGCGAAATGAGACTACATAAAACAATTTAAAGTTGGGTGGGCAAGTCCATTCCAAAATCATTTAAAATTTCTTTTTCATCTTATTAATAACAGAATTAGTCACATCTTTCATTATGAAAACATATCAATAAACGCAACTTTTGATGAACCTACCGAACAAACTTCTTAGGCGCTGCATACAACAAACTAGCGTGTGACGTCACACGCCAGTCGACGTTTGTATGGAGCATTTTTGAGCTCGACCAATTAATGTGCAATTATAATTGTAATATCTCGTTGAGTTATCCAGATATCAAATACTTTCTTCAACAGTGTCTTTGTGTTCGAGTGGTCCATCCAACTATATCAAAATAAAAAATAGTCAAATACTCTATTATAACAATTTTTTATTAAAAACATTTATTCACATCCAGAAGATTGAATTGAAGTTTCTTATTTAAAATTATTATTAAAAACAATAATTATTAAATCCTTCATCCTATTTCTAAAAAATACCTAGTGAGTATTACCCATTACGTCACTATGAAAACGTGTCAAACGGCGTAACCTTGTAAAAGCGTAATACAGAGTGGAAATTGTACGTTTTCGTTTTATAATTCAATTATTTTAAGTAATAAAAGACAAATAATTAGATAATTAGGTGCATTTGACATTTTGAAATAACGTCTTATTTTTAAAAGTTGTTCTTTATGATTCGCTAAATATGTTCCTCTTAACAAGGATAAATGCAAAATATAAAATAAAAAGTGTCAAATCGGCCAACTTAGAGCGGCTTTGGTATAATATTATATAACATTCGCAAAATATATTGAAAGGCCCGTAAACAGATTACTAGTTTTATTGGCAGACTGACGGATCTACGTCAGTTGCTACGATTGAGGTAGTAATAAGAACACGACAACGTTGTTAGATTCTGTAAAGTCGTAATACACGGTCAGCCATTTATGTGCGTGATGTTTTTTTTTAGCTAAATGACAAGATTTTTAGGGATCGGAAATACATATCTTCCGATGAACTATTCTAAGATAATATATTCTGAACGGTTTTGTTTTTGTAACAGTAAAATTCTGTTATATTTCTTTTAAAAAAAGACTTTCAGGATCACCTCACTCCACCTAATGGTAAGCGGTAGTGAGGTCCACATGAGGCCGAGGCACAATAGACTCTGTCGAGTCTGTCGCCCTCACTCTGACTACAGGAAAGCCTGCTCAGATGCCGTTTCATACCCCGCCTGAAGAGTCTAATCTTAAATCGCTTAAAGTGAATCATATTATTTTCATATTTTCTGTGCTATTATAGTATATATATAGTATCTTAAACAATTCCTGAAAGGAATTATTTGTTCACCTCATCTCAATAATATCACTATCCTAGTAATTTTGGAGGATTTCATCAACAGTTTAATGTCCGTACTTAATTTTATCAGACTTGACCAATCTCTTTGATTTTTTATACCTGCATACGTATGTATATGCGTAATATCCTTCCTAAGATTATCTCTCTGTCTCCCTTTCATACCAAAACTAATAAACCGATTTGGTACACTTGTAGTCTAGAGCGTAAAGAGAACTCCTACTTACTCTACTACTACTTTTGAATCTACTTCACAATAAATAATATAGAAAATAATATAACATTTATTTATTTAATTCTAATATTAACATACTTTAATAATATAGAAAATAATGTTTGCTCAATTAAAAACTCCACAAAAGTCGTAACTGAAAAGCTAGTGAGAAATAAAACATTTGAGATTTACGACCACCATGATTTAAATATCGAATTTCCGGCTAACGTGAACAAATTCAGCGAAAAAGATAATAAAACACTCCCTTTTCCCAGTTTCATGCGTGATACGTACAATTTCAATTTACACCAAACATTCAATATTACAATTCGCAAAACATGCGAAGCCACAAAATTCAGTCACATTAAATAAAACCGTACGAAATTCCGATGCAATCAAACAAATGGCAACAGACATTATTGAGCGGTTGCTACGTAATTACCATATCGATAAAATTTATCGTACGTTGTATGACAATGAGTGAAATTAACGAGTCGACGTTACGGGTGGCTGTAGGTCCGATTGCCCAGGGCTATCGAGGGTGTTAAGGGCTAAATACGGGATGGAGCAATCGAAAGAAGAAACTATAAAACAATTGACTGGCTCGGTGGAACAGTGGTTAGTGACTCTGGCTGTTCCAAGAGTAGTGGGTTTGATTCGCACTCGGGACAAATATTTGTGTAATATTAAACTGTCATGGTTACACACATTAGAAAACTGATAATGCCCAGGATATTTACCATGTTGTTTTCTGTTGTTTGGGAGCTTATTAATACAAAACAACATGGTACATATCCCGGACATTTTCTGGTTTCTAAATATTTGTGTGGCGAACATCGATCTTTGGTGTTTGGGTGTGTTATTAAAAATATATTTAAGTATATTTGTATATCCTCTGTTGATATCTGTCAAGAGCTCAAGCTGCTTTACTTAGGAGGTAGGGTACCTTTTATACCAATAAAGATGCGTTAATCCCTTCCGAAGTAATTTCAGGACCTAAACTAATGGGTCCATTTTTAAATTACATTCTCTACGTCCTTATGCGGCTGCGTTTTCACCAAAGATGTGCAAAGGAAATGTGTCGATCGGGGATGTCTAGCTCTGCTGTGGAAATGTGGGGGAGTTTCCACCAAAGCTGTGAGATGAAAGAAACCTACGGAGATGTGAAGCGGAGCTGCGAAAATGTGGTGAGAGGACAGGCTAGTACAGTATGTGCAAACCTCACAACATTTCTTTTCAACAATCATCCCTCGCTTGTTTTGTATACCCAATTCTATTGGTTCTATACACATCCTTCACTACGCATCCTTGAACTCATTAATTAATATATTCATTTGTTAATCAGAATCCCTCTGCATACGCAGCTTAAAACAAGAAATTGTGGATTTTTTTTCCCTTAACTGACTGCTAAAATGGTAGTCTCAATCTTCACTGAACTTGCGAAGGGGTGGATGACTGGGATTACTCTACTAGAATATTAAAAAAGTATAATATATGGAATAAATAAAGTTGCGCTACAATTCTCTTAGACAAATAGCTGATCTACTTTGTTCAAACTAAACTATGCTCTTCCGAATCCGTATATGTTTATTATTCCCAATATACAACACGAACAGACAGCAATATCGTCCGTTCCTAGTTCGCATGTCACAGCCCTGCTACAAATTGCGTCATGTACAGTCAGCCCCAGATAATTGATGTGGCATGAACTTCGGCCGAATACTGTATTGAATTTTGGCACTTCGATCCAATGGATTTTTGTATCGTTTCTTTGAACTGATTGCGTTGATAATCCAATAGTTGAAAAGGTTAATAAAATGTGATTGCTTATATCTTTAAAAAAACTGATTCGTTAGTCTATTGGTAGCAAGCGTAGAAAGACCGAGAATTTCCCGGTTCAAGTCTGGAGTTGGGCTAAAATTGTGTGAGGCTTTCTGTTAAGAAACAACTCAGCCCGGAGTCAGGAAGTAGGTGGGTGCGAGCCCGTGCCTCGGAAAGCGAGTTCAAACATCAGTCCAGCGCCTAATCTCTCACCGGGGGTGAGAGCCATCCGTTTCCCCGCAAGTCCGGTGATGATGACAAGGCTACTCCAAGCCATCATCGCAAGGCAGGTAGGACGAAAAACGTCACATAGTCCACTTATGCTATATACTATACACTATTTGCACACTTGTGCTGTGCAGTAAACCAACCTCAATGAAAATCAGCCGCTATAACAGAAAAAGGTTGGACACCTTATATCCTACAAAATTTCAATTATTTTCTTCAAAATTGACTGAGTTCTGAGAGATTTAGAGAGCAATGTTGATGACATTCCTTCTTTTCCCTATTGATATTGAGCCAATAGGGAAAACGGAATCAATCCGGTCATAAGTCAAGACTGTGGATTAAATTTTTTCAAACAAACGGATACTGTTACTGCCGAAACTGAAACCATGATTAAATATTTGAAGACGTTGAAGCATGTTTTGAATCCAATATTTGTTATTGAATTTTTTATATTTAGAACCTTCTTAATCGTTCGGAAAAGTGAAATATTTCATTATTCCAATTTATTGTGTCAACTACACAACTTAGTGTTGCGTACCAAAGTAATGTAGATGACTGTACAGTAAATAAGCTTAGTGTTAGTTTCCTTTTCCTAATTTATTTCTAGGAAAATCATCAGGGTTCTTCAGTCATTTATGGAACACGTTAAGTTGCTAGACATGCATATATCAGATAAGATACATACCAGTAGATAAGTCAGAGGAAAGAGTAGTTGTAAGACACTTTAATACAATACAATAAAGTAGGTTTTAAGCTAACTAGCTTTATAACAATATGACCAAGGGTGGGACTTACCGTTCATTATTTATTTAGTATTTTTATTATTTGGGACATTTCCATCCACATTCATCTGACCTCAAAATAAGCAGAGCTTGAACTAAAGGGGTCAAAGACTTTAAATACATACAAAGTTATTTGGAAATACATACCAAAAAACATATTTACACCCAGACACGGAAAAAACAAAAACATTCATCACATGTTGATGGGCTCAGTGGAACAGTGGTTAGTGACACTGGCCGGTGGTTCCAAGAGTCATGGGTTCGATTCCCATTCGGGACAAATATTTGTGTGATGAACATCGGTGTTTGTTCCGCGTCTGGGTGTGATTATGTATTTAAGTATGTATTTATAAATAATCTATGTATGTATATCAGTCTCTAACGCCCATTGTACAAGCTTTGCTTAGTTTGGGGACAGATGACTGTGTTTGGAATGTCCGTAAAAAAAAGAAATAATAAAATTTTATATATTTTTGTGGGAACTAACCCTCTTGAACCGTAGTCAAGGTCGCTAACCCACTATCTACCGACCCAGTCATGCAGTCAAAACAGAGTCAATCATCCTGAATTTAAATCGCTTGTCAGCCCATCCACTGTACTACGGACCACAAAAAGCAAATTGTATTTTTATTTGTTGTTTTTTTAATGCTATGAAGGCTCAATGTAAATTTTAAATTTGAAAAAATACGCATTCATGACTCTACCTAAACGGGGACTTGAACCACTGGACCTCCCGATATCGCGTCGGTTGCTGTCACCACTAAGACCAGAACGCCTGGTAAGTCAGTCGTAATCAGTAACCACTGTGGTAAGAGCAACCAAGTCCCCGTTCAGGCGGGCCATGAATGCGAATTTTTTAAAATTTTAAAACCAAATTGACTCACCGGTCACATTGTCACACGAATCGACTGTCAACGCTATAGCTTATTCACGCAATTGACTGAGCCAGTAAAACAATTATCATTTCCAGTCTCCCGTTTTTATTTAAATCACGATGATTGATGATATTAACCGAATGATTGGTCAGGACGAATTTAATTTATGATCGGAATACGTGCGTACTACTGGCGCCATTTTTAAACGTTTAATAACAAAATAATATGAAACGAACATCTATAATTATCTGGGTGGGAATTTGATATGTGATATGATATCAAAATTCTGCCCAGATAATTATAATGTTGGAATGTAAATGTAATTTTTGGTTAGTTAGTTTTTGAAGGCTATTCTTCTTTTGTTCAATTTTTTTAAAGTTTTCTTTTAACTTTTGAAGGCAAGGTAGGTACTATTATCATCTTCTTTACGAGTCGATGGCAAAATCAAATGTCTTCGTCCCAGTATTCGTTATTTTCTTATTACTTTATTATTATACCTTACCTACTAATATAGCGAAAATTACCATGTCTGTTAACAACAACAAATTTGAAAAACACAGGTACGTGGCGTAAAAAACCTTTTTAGAAAAAGCTTTTGATTGTGTTCCTAAAAAATAAGTATTAACTACCTCCATTTTATGAAACTACCATTATATAATAATAATAATAATTTATTTATTGTCAGATAACAGAGATCCATAGGGTTAGTTATAATGTGTCTTATAGATCTATGTTAGTAATACACAGTAATACATTATGAATCTGAAGAAAAACAATTCAGATCTTATTAGATAAGTCTTCTAAAGTTCAAAATATTTATCCGTTTAAACGAATTTGGAATTAAGCTAAAATATCTCCAATTATTTACATAATTACGTTTGAACTAAGCACGTGTATGGTTCTCAGAACAGTTCTTTGATATTAGAATCTTAAGAGGAAAATATATTCATCAATGTAAAAAATCTAATTTCATATTTAGATACAGGGAGAACTAGAAAATACTTTATAATGAAATACATCTGTTTTTATATAAAGCGTTGTTTAGTGTTGTCTACCTACTATTTGCGTGAACACTACACATCTATAAATTATAATAAATCTGTAGAGAGGTCAATTCTGTACATTTAATATATATTCAAAACAACTATCAGGGGGTGATTGGTAATAGATACTAATGCCAAAAATGCAAGCAGTAAAATGTTTGTCTGTCTGTCTGTTCTGTATGTTCCTTATATAAACAAAAACAAAACAATGGGAACGTATACAGGCTGACGATGATGATGATTTAAAGTTCACAGCATTTTTCCAACGCGCATTTATGTTTTGTAACTCTAATTAAGTCACAAATCAGTTCGTTAGTGAAAAAGAACAACATTGAAATGGCCGCCTCTCAAATTTCGCATTAATTTAAGTCGATGTTGAATTAATTACAAACTCGTATATTAATCGGATGAGAGCCCTCGGTATAATAATGAGCAGTTCATTATTGGAAGTTTATACATTATTATATTGTTGTAACACATGCGGAAATTAACAATTCTAAGTAAAAAATAAAACATATTTCCATTCTTTCTGTAACTAACCTAATACTATTTACAGATCGTCATCATCATCATCTAATATATGGGCTGGTATTGATGATGTCTCGAAGATCGTCATTACACAACCAACAAACAAAAAAACATATTTTAAGCAAAACTTGTTACTTAATACTTAAAAAATCATGGAGATAAGTAGATTTAAGTTGTGATAATTCTAACACCTACACTCTTCGTTTAATTACTCTATTTTGTTGCCAAAATATAATTAAGATATTACTATAAATAATTTCTTATACTCGGAAACAATCTCTTAAATAACTTAAACCAAAATAACCGCTTCTAAATTTTGCCATTCAAATCCGCGCGAAAGGCTTCCCAAAATTGTTTATTTACACAGATAATGACGATTTCAAGGTGCCACCTTCCCACGATCTTTGAACTTGGGATCTGTTCAAACCTATCACTAATTGGTATTGTCAGTTGTGGAATGCGGGTAGATTATTTGGATCTGGTAACAACTTCACAGTTGTAATTAATTTGAAATATTCAATGATTGTGCTGATGATCTCTGAAGACTTTGAACAAAGTTAATAAGAGCTCATTAAAACAAAACAACATGTTGAGTTCGCGACCACGATTGGTGTAACCCAGTCGAAACGTCGGGCAGTAAGTAGCTATGTAATTTGCTACTCCTAATATCGCGTGTAGACCATAAAGACTTATTTTAGTGTAATGGAACGCTAAAAAAATAAATATCCCGGACAGTTTCAGTTTTCTAAAAATTAATAAGACCATTTCTTTGAGTTAGAGTAACTCTGGGCTTAAATACTGTTAAATGTTCCACTATGACTATTTTTAAGGATCGGGCCTGTGGAACAGTGTTTAGAGACCCTGGCTACGGTTCCAACAGTTGTGGGTTCTATTCCCACCTGTGTCAAACATTCATGTGATTAAGAGATGTGTTCGATCCGTTTTATACACTTTTAAAGTTCAAAGTCACTCAGTTAGCGATGGAAAGAGCTATGCTCGGCGTTTCTCTACGGAATCGATTCAGAAATTAGTTGATACGGCAGGTAACCAAAGTCATCGACATTGCTGACCGGATTAGCAAGCTGAAGTGACATGGGCTGGCCACAATAGAAGTTAAACCGACACTGCTTGATGAAACGATTCCTGGATACCGCGTCTCGGCAATCGTAGTGGGTGGGACGCCCTTAGGCCAGGTGGAGTGACGATCTGCGCAGGACGGCTGGTAAGATCTGGATGCGAGTAGCCGAAGATAGACGGGGGTGGCGAGTATTTGGGGGGATGATGATGATGATGATACTTTCGAAAAGAATATTTTTACGCAACTACGTACGATACATACAAACTTTCTTGAGTCACAAAAAAGGTTTTAACACCTCAGATGTGTCCTTAAAATATTATTTTTACAAACCAAAATATAAAACTCGCAACATTCCCCGTCCTTCGCAATAATTCGCATCTGTCGTTCCTAGAGTGATTTCCTCAAGATCGTTAGACGTTGATGTGAATAAAATTACTGTTGATTCTGCTCCGGGTCCTGGCAAATGAGCCAAGGTGACTTACGACGGTATATATAGGTATGGATGTATATGTACTGATGCGGTGATATACACCGTGAAATTTTAGTAGTTGTTTTCCCGTGGCAGAACGATTTGCCTTTAGTAATACTATCGAATCATGCAAATTATTCCTGGAAAAAAACATTTTTTTCTATTTTTCAGAATATGTAATAATTTTCCAACTCGAAAACGAGAGAAGCTATCGTTGTTTTTGAAGATGTGACGTATTCAGGTACTGCTTGCCGCATGAAATCGATGCTTAAAGCTAAAGAAGCTCTACACCCTAAGTCATAAAGCGGTTCGAACGTGCTTTCGAGTTACGGTTAAACCTTTCGTAAAACCGGCATTTATTGATTTTACCAAAAAGAACTGCACACTTATTTTGTACTACTAAGATAGAATCATTTTACTACGGGAAAACAAGCACTAATATTTCACGGTGTATAACGAACGCTTCTATAAGTAAATGTATTAACTACTAGTGGCCACGACATCGACCATGTGGGAATTAAAATAGCATATAATGTACCTTGTAAAAATAGCAATTTATAAGTGAAAGTTCCGTCTAACTTGATCAAGCCGTTTCGGAGGTTAGCGGGAACAAACAGACAGACAAAAATTATTTTATTTGAGTTTTGTTTGTTATCGGTATCCGATATTATATTCATATCCCTTTAGTACAAAGTTGTTATCTATACTAATATTATAAAGCTGAAGAGTTTGTTTGTTTGTTTGTTGAACGCGCTAATCTCAGGAACTGCTGGTCTGATTTAAAAATTCTTTCACTGTTGGATAGTCCATTTATCGAGGAAGGTTTTAGGCTATATTACATTTTCAAAAAAGTAGGGTTCCGTACGAAAAACGCAAGATGTAAAAAAATCCTTATATCGCATGCGCTGCGAAAAGTATTCATTTTAGAAATATATAATGTACTACAATTTTGTAGAACACATTAATATCTACAAAAAATGTCGCGACAGCATATATCTAACTATTATAGTTATGTCACAATAAGTGTTTTAATCTATAATATAAAAATGAATCGCAAAATGTGTTGGTAAGCGCATAACTCAACAACGCCTGAACCAATTTGGCCAATTCTTTTTTTTAAATGTTCGTTGCAGTCGAAGAAAAATCGAAAATTGCCGGGAATACCCTAAAAACAGCCCTTTTCTTTTTTACATACAAACATTTCTAACTAAAACGTAGAATCAATTTGAGCTTTATTGCTATTATATAAAGTTCATATTAAATTCTTGTAATTTTCACTCACTGTTATCTAAGAAATGTGGGTGTGTTCCTAACGTCAAAATTTTTTTCAATTTGTTTTGACAGGACGAAGTCTGTTGGGTCAGCTATTGTTCATAAAATTACACATAGATGGCATCGTGCTTTGTACAGCATGCCATAAATGCTGTCAAGTTTGATATAACAGTACCTACGTGATAAGTTTTTTGGTAGTTCAAAAGATGGCACTGTGCTCTACGTATTACTTCGATATTATATTGTGGGAAAGTTTGTATGTAGGTATACCATACGTCAAATATGTGAAGTTTGTCTTTTGGAATTGATAAATTTGGAGTGCCATTAAATTACGTAAATTACCAGAAGGGTTCTGAATCGACAACATGTATCGAAAATATTCTAATTGTTGCCTTTTTTCTATTTTAATTTAACAAAATAGTGTCATCTAATTGACATATTTTTAAGCTGTCAAAATTAACGAGAGCATTCAAATTTCCATAATTGCCGAATTGAAGAAAGTTGGTTGTCAAGAATACATTGATATAATCCTCAAGGGTTTGGTATCAGAAACAAGGATGAGGTGATCACAATGCGATTAATACATTGTATGCACCAACCGGGTATTAAATATTCAATCAGATTGAACAAATTCAATATTGAGTTCAAAAAATAATATGAAAATCAATATAAAAGTATAGCATCAGCATATTTTATTTGGTAAAGCATAAAATTCGAAAAGAGGAAATGAGGTGTTTGCCAGGGATTAAGAAAGAACATGATTCAAGCACACAGTATGTCCAACTATCATCATTATCAAAATCAGCCCATATACGTCCCCACTGCTGGGGCGATAAGGTCCAGTCAGTCAGTCAACCAAGCTGGCCAAGTGCGGGTTGGTAGACTACAAAACCTTAGAATGTCTTCATAGGTGTGTAGGTTTCCTTTCCTCACGATGTTTTCCTTCACCGTTAAAGCGTCGGATATACGTACATTTGAATTTAAAATTTGAAAAAGTTTTTAACACAGTGGTACGTTGCGGGGTTTGAACTAGCGAGCATAGCAAGCAACGACCTAAACCAATTTTTTCTCTCCAACTATAAAGACTGCTACCTGGCTTTGGAATAGGACGTCCTATATTTCAGTTTGTTAGATGAACAATTAGGATTACTTGAAGATGATCTATTCAATATGAGGAAGCTGTTCACGTAGATTTTAGGATTTCGTACGTCGAAAAGAATAACCGAACCTCTACACAGAATCAGTTTATCTTCGTCAATTTTTGTCAAGGAGAAAATATCAAACTGAAAGTTACATGAAATACTCAGGTCTCTTCATCTGAGAAAACACAATCAAATGAAACAGCCATATATGCTGCCATGCTAAAGTTTCTTACCACAGGATCAGATCAATGAATATGATGTTGTGTAATATACTTATTTATTACAAGATAAAAAACAGATGATGATGATATGAACCAAAATAATTTTGTTTTAAATGTTTCTTCCGGTTGACTAACTTCTTATATGGCAGAAAATATTTTGACGGGACTTTTAACGGCAGGTAGCTGATGTTAAGGTAACTAAGACTATTTTTAAGTTAAAAAAATTCAAAATCCTGTAGGTCACGCGAACGAAGTCGCGGGCACAGCTAGTTATAATAATAAAAACAGACACATCAATTTTATTTAGTTGTATAGATGAAATCTTCGACGGCCGGGTGGTTAAGGCCTCCATGCGAGAGGTAGCCAGTTCAAACCCCGCCACGTACCAATATTTTTTTTTTTTATAATTAGCTAACAAGATGACCTCACTCCACCTGATGGTAAGCAGTAGTGAGATCCAAATATGAGGTCGACAGGCACAATAGACCATATTGAGCCTGTCGCACTCACCCTGAAAGCCCGCTTAAAGAGGAGACCACTGCCGCGGCAACAACGAGACAAGGCGTGAAGTCTCACATTGGTATTGAGCCGTGCGGGTCGGAGTTGGCCAGTTCGCCGGACGGAAGGGCTCCCGTTTCTACAGGTCTCCCAGGCCGGCGGGCTGACCCGCTCCGCCCGCACAAAACCGCCGCTAAGACTCCACTGGTCTGGCGCTTGCCGCAGCAATGGTCCCCCCTGGATCCGGTTCGTACAGTGCTGATCCCGGAACGCGACTTGACGAGAGAAGTCAGAGTCACTTGGCGGGTTTTACCCAACTGTATGGTGGTAACAGCAACCGGTCGACAAAACGTCTCCCACCTGAATATATGTTTACAAATTAAAATTTCATTTGTACGTTTATTCTACGCCACTTTCTCACCTGGGAAGAAATTCTGTAGTGTATGAAGTCAACCTATCCCCACTTGGCCAGGGTGGTTAGGCAACCACCCTAGTGGGGATAGGCTCAGGTGGGCCTGATCGCCTAGGGTAGGCTCATGCCAAAACAGTGGGGACGTATATGGGCTGATGATGATTAACTATATTTTTTTTACATTTGTGATGTAAAAAAAATATTGCATTCAAGCATTGATTTTATTTAGTACATACTTACTACGTAGTCCAAGCACTTGTATTACTGATACAAAAACGGTGGTATACACGCATACACTTAAATAGGTAAGAATAAATAACCTGTCAATGAATACTTACCGTCGTACTTATTATCACAGTCAGAAAAAAATATAAGAAAAAATCAACATTCTGACTGTCATTAGTGTCGGACTCGATGGTGCATTGGATCGTGGGTTCGATTCCCACTCGAAAACAAATAATTATGTTATGAACATCAGCGTTGTTCCGCATGCGTTTGTGTGTGTACAGCAAATTACCTAACCTAACATTGATAGAACATTAATACTCAAAACTGTACATTATACGAATTTAACATTAATATGCAAATACCGATAAACCTGTTACACCTTACGCCTTCAAAACTCGGGAACGCTTTTAACAAAGAACGAGCTTATTTACGCTTCTTGATAATCAGATTTACAATTAATAAGATTTAGAAAGCATCACAGTCTAATTGGTGTTTCGAATGAGTTGACTTCGCGTGACTTAAACTCGGGAAAACTTTGATTCGAGACTTAAGTTGCTTGGTAAAGGAATGATTGTGTAACCTTGGAAATGTTATGTAGACCACGATTGGTGTAACCCAGTCGAAACGTCGGGCAGTATGTAGCTATGTAATTTGCTACTCCTAATATCGCGTGTAGACCCATAAAGACATATTTTAGTGTTATGTAGATATTGTTAGATACTAAGAACTTCTGAAAGCTATTTTCCTTGGACTTTTTTCTTAGTATTTAAAGCACATTTTTTATTACTTGCTGTAGCGCGACTTTATCTGCGTTAGTCAGTCATCTTAAAAGCTCTATATTGCTACTCAGTCTCTAAGCCATCTGTTTATCAAATATCATTGCACTCAGTTTAATAATTTTAACGTGAAAGCTTATAATATCATTAAGAATGTTTGTTTATATATCTTTGTTTGCTTTTTTATTCTTCCTCCTTGCGTCGTTTCCTGAATGCTGAGGGTCGTGACCACCATTATGCATCACTTTCTCCTTTATGATGTTTCTCCATCTACTCCTGTCGTCGGCAGTGTGGAGGGCGTTGTGTACTGACGAGTCGAATGTGGCGCGGATCTGATCGGACCAACGTATGGGGCTATGTCCTCGAGGCCTTTTTCCTTCTATTTTTCCGGTCACTATGAGCTTCTCTTGGTTGTTTTTTATTATGTAAAGTTAAATAGAAAGGTGGTACTTTTATGTTATTTACACTACACTTGTGTCCCTATTTCCGCTGGATGCGAGAGATAGAGATAGCCAAAAATGGGTGGGAGTGGCTAAGACGTGGGAAGGCCTACGTCCAACAGTGGACGGACTTGTAGGCTGTTAACATGTACATAATAATAATAACTACTTATCCTATTGTAAATATCCAGATATGAATTTCAATTCTACAATAACATATTACACATAATTTGACACCACCCATGTACGCTTGTGTGGTGATTTTTTAAAAGATTGTAATTAATTTGATTTAGTTAAATATAATCTTAAGTATTTTTTATGATACTGGCAACATAATTTGCCTTTATGTTATAACCTATAATTTTTAGTATTGGCAACTCTGTTTGCCTTATTTTGTTGAATAATTTTTGATATGGGCAACACGGTTCGCCTGTGATTGGTTGGTGTAAACCGACCAATCACGTGCGAGAACGTTTGACCAATCGAAAAAATTACCATGCTTTGTTATTTGAAAAGTAGTTTATAAAAAGGTCTGTGGTAGATTGAGCTACTCAGTTTACTCCTGAAAAACGAACTGAACGGTTATTCCGACATAAGTATAAGTATAAAGTGTGGCACAAATCTATGCCTGTTATCTGCTGATATAAGTTGTTCAAGTGTAATAAAACATAGAAGTAAGCTAAACTGAGTTTGATTTATTAAAACTCAGAAGCGGGATTAGATCTGCAACCCACAAGGTAAGACGTAAAATGATTCGTTAAATGCTAAAATTCCGTGATAATATTTTTCTCTCTTTCTACCCTATTTATGTAGATATAATAGTGCCGCCGAGAGCATTTGATCAGGGCTACTCTCTGATAGTGTCTCTTGGTGGCAATATAGTGAGTTATTTAAAATGATACGCTAGCACAGTCAACAGCTTGAATAATATTCGATCAAGGCTACTCTTTGATAATATTATTCTTATTAGTCAGATTGAACTTGTCGTGTGAGCTATTTGGTCAAGGCAACTCCTTGATAATAGTTCCCGATAGGATCTATGGATAATGTTTGTGCTAGTTTTTGATTGTACTTACACTAGTTTTACAACTGACTGCAGCTCGAGTGATATTTGAACAGGGCGACTCTCTGTTAATATAACTCGCGTAAGTCTATGATGGTTTATCGTATATGCGATCCATTTGGTCAAGGCTACTCCTTGATAATGTTGATCTGCGATAAAGTATCTGACTTCTGGCTGTTTGCTTGTATGGTTGTATTATATTATATTTGAGGAATTTAGAGGGTACAGAGAAATACTATGTTTATTTTTGTCATTATTGTATATAGCTATAGGTATAGGCTTTAAGTTAGCCATTGTTTAGGTTTCTGTACGTTTCACTGGGAGCTATGTATGTTCCTTTAGTATCCTAAATACAAAAGAAATACAAAAATCTTTATTCATAACAAAAGTATCATTTTACAAAAGGGATATAGATCTCATCCTGGTAAGTTTCTAGAACCTGTAGTAGGATGAGAACGCTCCTCCAGATGTTGGTTACTAATGGTCTTAAATTTAACTAAAAGTCTAAAAGTTAAAGATTTAGGTAGTACTTAATGAATATATATATATATATATATATATATATACAAATCAATACATAAATAAATATACTTTAATTCATTTAAACTGTTCATTACTCGCAATAGTGTTGTTACCATTACATGTCACGTCTGAGTAAAGTTTCGGTACTCTCATAGTCGAGTTCTTTCCAGGAAGTGACTTTTTTTAAAAATTCAAATGTAGAGGAAGGCTATGTAATATGTATGCCTAGCAGCTATGTACGTTCCTATAGTATAGGAAGGCTATGTATGCCCAGGAGCTATGTATGTTCCTATAGGATTATATAGGAAGGCTATGTATGCCCAGGAGCTATGTATGTTCCTATAGGATTATATAGGAAGGCTATGTATGCCCAGGAGCTATGTATGTTCCTATAGGATTATATAGGAAGGCTATGTATGCCCAGGAGCTATGTATGTTCCTATAGGATTATATAGGAAGGCTATGTATGCCCAGGAGCTATGTATGTTCCTATAGGATTATATAGGAAGGCTATGTATGCCCAGGAGCTATGTATGTTCCTATAGGATTATATAGGAAGGCTATGTATGCCCAGGAGCTATGTATGTTCCTATAGGATTATATAGGAAGGCTATGTATGCCTAGGAGCTATGTACGTTCCTATAGGATTATATAGGAAGGCTATGTATGCCTAGGAGCTATGTACGTTCCTATAGTATAGGAAGGCTATGTATGCCTAGGAGCTATGTATGTACCTATAGTATAGGAAGGCTAAGTATGCGTGAGAGCTATGTATTTTCCTCTAGTACACTAAGGCTATATATGCCTGGGAACTATGTACGTTCTTCTAGTTTAGAAAGGCTATGTATGCCAGGGAAGCGTACATTCGATAAGTTTTCAATAATACTCAATTTTCAATGACTCTTATGCTGCCACCTATGATCGTACATTGTACACCCCACGTGCCTTGGTTAATTTAAGGCTAGGAAGGACTTAAAACATGGTTAAATAGTGTACTCGTTGAGAAAACAAAGTCCAGATATATTTCATTGACGATATGATTATACCGACCTAAATAAAGCTGGTGTTCCATATATATGCATTAGTGATAGATGTGTACAGCATTAATTTAAAAGCTTGTTAAAGTTTAATTATCTTGCCATTGTGATCATAAATAGTTACTTGCTATTATTTATTTATTTAAAATATTTGCATTACATAATTATGACTTACATGCTACATAATAATAAGATTTAACATTCATATGTACCTTGAAAGGCATTGCAAAGTGGAAGAGTGAAGGACAGACATTTAAATAATTTCAAAATAATAGTAAATGCTCGAGTTTGGTGTTATTTAATATTTATTTAAACTTATCCTCAAAATATTCATTTATTGTGTAGTAGCTATTTTTAATAAGAAAATGCTTAATTTCTTTAATGAATTTAGGATATTCTTCTATTTCTTTTAAATGATTCGGTAGTTTATTATACACTTTCACTGACATTGGGTAGGGTCCAGAGCTATGCATTGATAAGTTAGATGGGATTTGAATGAGATCATTTTTATTACGGGGAATGTTACGTCTAGGAGCGTCAATTGTTTTAGTATAAAGATGGGGGTGTTTTCTGATGAATTTACAAATTTCTAATATGTAGATACAAGGCAATGTTAATAATTTTAGTTTTTTGAAATGGGGCTTACAGCTATCTGTCTGCTTGATGTTAGTAAGGATCCGTATGCACTTCTTTTGGAGGATAAATAGATCTTGTGAATTGGTACTATTTCCCTAACAATGACACCATAGCTAAGCCACGCATATGCATAAGCGTAGTACATTGTGATACCTGTGTTCAAATTTGTAGACTTTTTTATTAATACTAATGCAATTAATCATTTCCTTTCGAGCTTACGGAGCCAGCTGAGAGACTCGCTTGAAGAAATCTTATGAGTTGCAAACGAAATAGATACTCAAATATGCAGCCAAGAAGATTGACGCAACCACCTATCGTGGAAATTGCTCGAAAGAGGAGAAAAACTACAGCATCTGAATGGACAATAGTAGATTTGGAACCGCACGGAAGCATTGCTGAATCTGCGGCACTTTCGTCAACACAGGAGCTATCTGAACAGACAGCACCGCAGTCGACAACGGAGCAACAAACTTCTCGCCTTACCATTAATGAGGTACTTCAACTTGTGTCGTCCTACCAAGAAGACCATAGGGCCAAATCTCACCATTTAAATAATGTATGATAATTATTATTAATCATATGAATAATGTATTACCAGAATTTGATCCATCTAGTAAGTCTCAAAACATTGATAGTTGGTTAAGAAAAGTTAATGAATGTACTAGTATATATGAATGGGATCAGAAGCAGACCATGCATTTTGCTCTTCAAAAGTTATCGGGTTAAGCAAAAAAAAAAAATTGTTCGAGGCTTTGCCTTCAGTAAATTATAACTGGGATGAATGGCAAGAAAGGCTTCTTAAGGCATTTCCAAACGAGCAAAATTATGGTCGGCTTCTAGAAGAAATGCTTGCGCGTACCACTCGTAGTAACGAAAACTTACGGGATTATTTTGATGACAAACTAAGCTTATTAAATTGTTGCGAAATAAAGGGTCGTAAAGCAGTTGACTGTATTATACACGGGATACTTGATAAATCTATCGGAAATGGCGCGCAAGCATTGACTTGTAAGGAACCATAAGACCTGATGAACATAAAATATTGGCTGTAAAAGAATTCCCAGTCCCAAAATGGGTTCACTAGGTTTGACAGTTTTCAGCACTGGCAGGATATTTTAGAAAGTTTGTAAAAGGGTTTTGTTAATTTTAGCAGGCAAACTACACCTGAGTATCGAAACCTGCATCAGTATGAGATATAAACTTTAGCTATTGTCTACGCACTAAGAAAATTTAGAGTTTGTACATTTTAAGGGTTTCAAATTAGTGAATTTACTTTTGACATTTAATTTATACCAGGTACCCATGGCTCACGTAGATGCAACACCATATCAAAATCAAAATCAAAATTGTTTTATTCGCTTGTAAATAGGGTAGGTTACAGTATTGTGAAGATGTTAATTAAAAATAAAGTAGCTTAAAACCTATTTAGCTATCAATATAGCATGCAAATGAACTTTAACGGTGAAGGAAAACATCGTGAGGAAACCTGCACACCTAAGAAGAACTTCTTAGGTTGTGTAGTCGACCAACCCGCACTTGGCCAGCGTGGTCGACTAAGGCCTTATCGCCCTAGTTTAGGGTAGGCCCGTGCCCCAGCAGTGGGGACGTATATGGGCTGATGATGATGATGATAGCATGCAAATATTTTGCCTGTTATGAGGTAGGCAGTAGGTACATTCATGATGTTTTACATCAATATAATTTATACAGAAAGTTATTATTTATATAAAATTTATACTTAATCTACATTTAATATTAATCTATTCATCCGTATAATATTCATATATATTTTAAGAACTCAAGTAATATTGTAGTGTCCTGTGTATTGCACTATACCACTGACTAAGCACGCCTAATATTGGCTCGACAACGCACCATCACTGCCCCCGTAGCGGGCCGGTCGGACACTGACTGTATCGTCCTTTTCCGCCGCGCGTGACGTATGCGCACGAGACAAGTTCGTGCTTGTCAATACACTACATCCCTTTCTTGTTTTAATTTAGAAGATGTGTCATAAAAACATGCAATGAAGTATTAGTTAGATATTTGAAAATAACTAATTTAGTTCACAAACAAATTATCTATTTGTTAAATTGAAGTGGACTCACCGAGTATTTCTCTTTCTCTAGTTTTACTTCACTTCTTCTCACAGTGTTGTTTAGTTTATTATAAATACATCGTCGGCTATTGCTTTTTTACCGTATGGGGTACATGGTCATAAATAAACGCCAGCTTAGAGTCTTTGGCTGTGTTCTTAACATACACTTTATCCATTAGTTCAAAACAACATTCCGTGGAGTTTTTATTCCGCTATACATCCTTCTTACCTTCTCTTTTTTTTCTGTACGGTGTAACACATGTACATAATGTCCATCCAGCAACATTCACCCAAATCGCTCCAATATCATTCTCCTAACTCAGCTAACATTTAGCGCAATCATCGCGTGTACATCACCTGGTAATAAGCAATAACGTATCAATAAATCAATATTTTCTTCTACAACTTTGGATTGGCGTGGCTGCACGTATGATAACGGTGTTTATCAGCACGTATTGTGACATCATGAGATGAAAAATCCTTTGATCTATTTGAGATCCTATTCCCTTCAAATCTGTTTGAACTTGGGTGTGATTGTTAAAGTCTTCTTTAATCATCTTTGTTTCGCTAATAATGAGAAGTTCTAATTCCATCATATGATTTATAGTAGGGATCTCTATTTTCAGTACAATGCCTCTGTGTTTATCTGTTTTCATTGGAGTTTATGAGAAAATGTGTAAAGGTTTTATGCTCTATACCTACTTGTAATGCATTCTGCAAGGTTGATAATGTCATCTCCATTTAATTGTTCCGATGTAACTTGATTCCCGCATATGATACGTACTGTGCATGATTCGCATCACGAGTAAAGGTGTGTTTTTGTTACGTATAGTTGTGACCATATAGGTTGGCACTTCATGATGGTCACTAACCTATTGTTTAGACACGTCATCTTTTACACAGAAACTGATCTGACGTAATATATTGGCTGTTGTAATGGACTTTAGATCGCGTTGTCATCATATTGACTGCATGCTTGTAGATCAGAGTGATCTATAGTCAGAAATGAGTCCTTCTGGATATTCATGGCTACATATTCCGAAACAGGCTGTATATTGATCACATTGATGCTGAATCGGTACGAGCTGGTAGATCTCGAAGTAGTCTCTTGCAATCAATGGACTTTTGATTTCAAAAATGAAAAATATGTTATATTTTTTTATTTTTGCCTTGATTTTAAAGATGATTCAGTTTCGGTCAGTGTGCTGTTGATCAGTAGTGACAGTTCATTGGCAGCTGGCCTGATATAATGTTCAATTCTTATATGAGTTGACCTGATATTATAAGATGATCCAAAATGAATGTCAGTTATCGTGTCCAGTTTTAGGTTTAGTATACCACCGTGGGCAATGAATTATGACATTATAAATTCATAAGTCTTTCCAAATGTTTGATGCTTTTACTCATGGCATTGGTTATGCTTAATGCCATGCTACGCCATTTACCTCTATGGTCTACCAGACGCCGTCCAAATGGGCGCCGAGTGGTATATAAAGCCTACGCTAACTTCACTTATGCATTTTCAGAAATACTTGACATACTTCTTCTAGTACCAATACTTCGTCTCCTCACTAGAAACACTGCAAGTTCTTGATCCTAATAATCAATATCAAGCTCTACGCATATCCTATAGTAATCTCCTAAGTGGTAATCTCGATTGAACATCGAACAACCTTTAGAAAGAACGGCAAGAAGGAGTCAAGCATATCAACAGCAACCTCAGAAGTCGCCTGTAATGCGCGTTTCACTCCCATCATACACCCAGGTTGTATTACTACTGGCACATTTGTGGATTTTTGTGAGGCATTTTGAAACCAACCAGTTGAATGGTCCAGCTGGGTTTTTTACCCAATTTGCTGGCATCATACAATACCCAACTTAAATTCAGTATTTAATTTTCGTTTTATTAAGTTATATATCTTCCTTGTCAATTAAATGACCAGATTTGCTCTGCTTCCGTCCAGATAGGGAATAGAATCTCCCATTTTTTTTTTCCGTAGACTTCTAGTTGTTACTTCACAATTTCACTGTTTTTTTTTTTCTAAAGATCACAAGATCATATTCACAATATTTCCAATTTAATGGACATCTTAAGATCACAGTTTTTCCAATTTAATGGACGGCTTATGAACACAATATTTCCAGTTTAATGGACATCTTAAGATCACAGTTTTTCCAATTTAATGGACGGCTTACGACCAAAATATTTCCAATTTAATGGACATCTTAAGATCACTGTTTTTCCAATTTAATGGACGGCTCATGACCACAATATTTCCAATTTAATGGACATCTTAAGGTCACAGTTTTTCCAATTTAATGGACATCTTAAGATCACAGTTTTTCCAATTTAATGGACGGCTTTTGACCACAATATTTCCAATCTAATAATGGGAACCATATTTGGAACCCATTTAGATGGCTGCTTTGCTGGCTCAATCATGTCACTATCAAGTAGTTTCTTGATTTTATTATTTTTGACTTTTTCCTTAAGAAGAATTGATTATTCACCGGCATGGTTAAGCTACAGGTCCAACAGTTTCATCAATCGCAATATCGATTAAGATATCTTCGATCTATCGAATTTGGGGAATTATATAATTTCTACTTGATTTATTCCAACACCTATTTTTTTAATGCGCTCTGTCGCTGTTTCCTTTCCTAGATATATTGAGTTTCCTTAACCTTATCCTGACTTCCCTCTCTTTCTATATCTTTAATTTCTTTTAATAATTCCTGACAATTACTTGTCCAATTCTGAAGTTCAAATCCTCCTTTGGCTAATAGCTCATTCATCTGTTCCTGTGTCCTGTGTTCCTGTGTCCTGTGTTCCTGTGTCCTGTGTTCCTGTGTCCTGTGTTCCTGTGTCCTGTGTTCCTGTGTCCTGTGTTCCTGTGTCCTGTGTTCCTGTGTCTCCTTGCTCTCAAACCTTGATATTAGATCATCCATATTATAAAAATAGGTAACAAACTTTTCAGCGCCTAGCAGATAATGTTCGCCTTCGTCACAAGCTGACTGCTGCAATGTATGGGGAGGAAGTTACGCCAAAGGTGTCTCGATATTATATAATGATTAATTTCAGCACTCGTATCCTCTCTCCACAGTATCCCCTCGTCAGTATCAACGTTATTAACTTGTATCTGTCGATACATTTTGATAATATCTACTGTCAAGCATAAAGGTTTAACTCTCCAACGCAAAACCGTGTACCTTAGCTCTTTCTGCAACGTTGGCCCTTCCAACAAGTTATCATTCAGCGATTTATTATTGTTTCCCTAGCATGACACATCAAAGACTGCTCTTATTTTCTATTGAATTCACTACATAAAGGTTCCTCCGTAAGCACTTTTGAACCATACCATTTGGGTCAATTAAATGGTTAATATTTATTTTGAGCAAGCTACACCACCAACACAACGTTATCCATAAATATTAATATATTCAAACAAGGTGAGTTCTGAACAATGTGTAATTTATAAGACACATAATAATCTAGTTCACTGTAATTCCAGCTAATAAAGAAGTTTAGGTACTTAGCAACGCTTTTTCCTAATTTCTGTAATATCGGTCATAAGACCGAGAAGATAGGAAAGACCTGATATTATAATAATAATAATCAAAGACTCAGTAGTCTCGTGATGCAATCACTGATAATAATAATATTTTTTCCAAAAGTAAAAGATACAATTGACTGTTGCAATTAGGTCGTTAATGGTCATAGTAATATACTCGCAGTTAACAGTCTTTGAATGTCTGCTTTCTACTAGGATTAATCTTGTATCGTAATCGGCAGCGAGTCCTCCTTTTATTAAAATGCTTCATATTTTATGTAGCTTATGTATTCAGCACATTGTTACAAACGGGTTTATATACGATTAAATATTTATCGCCAGATAAGATAAATCTTACCATGGTAAATTGTAACACTATTATTACCAACGATGCACAAACATTTGTTTGCATACACTAAGTATGTTAATTTAATAACCAGAAACTCAGCGAGTATAAATCTGCTCAAATTTGTCACCTATCCCCAATAACAAACTTTATATTATAAAGTTGTTTACAACTGTACAAAGTCTCCATATTTATTATTAATTATTTAAGTTGTTATTAGTATTTGTGATTATAAGGTAGCTATCATTGTATGTACAATATTGAAGAAGACTATTTTGAACATATGCAACTAGCACCAGCGCTGTAGTGTGTGCATCCTTAAAGTTCAAGTACATTTAATAACAACTAAAAGTTCAATTTAAAGTGAATAAGGTTACTAAGTAACTAACATACACCTTGTTTACGTATATGTCTCTTGGTAACGTTAACAATGTGTGAAAACTATTTTTGTTTTATTTTATGAAAATAGCACCCCGTTGTATAATTGTGTACAAAAAAATCATTGCAAAATAAGGAGTTTGCACATGGGGCACTATGTAACAATATTAACGGGGTATTGTGAAATGGGGCAATATGTAATAATCAATTTAATGATTCAGATCTATATCATCTGCTTGTGTGTTTTTATTTAACATAATATTGTCTATTTTATATCAATTGAATGATCGGATTACTTTTATCCGCTTTGACTAGCAATCTAGAATAATCAATAAAGCGTTTTTAGACATTTTCCATTAATTTCATTTCATTTCCTCGATAAATAATCTATCCGACACAACAAGATTTTCTCAATCCGAACCAGTAGTTCCCGAGGATAGCACGTTCAAACAAACAAACAAACTCTTCAGCTTCATAATAGTATGATAAGTATAGGTATAATATTGTTTAAACAATATTATGAAAAATGTTCATAATACCAAACTCAATTTAATGATCAGGTTCTTGTCTGCTTACCTTTATTGTGGTTCCATCATATTAAATCTATTGAAAATATAAGAATTATCTGTAGAAGCAACAAAAAGAACAAAAGGTCCGCATTCCTGAGCCGGTCGGCCGGCCGACCGAGGTGTTTTTCATTATATTAACTAATAATAAGTAAACACATTGAAAGACAACTACTTATTTTAATTTCAATTACATCAATTTCAATCAGTTAAATTTTAACTGCTTTAGATATGTAAATATTTATAGGTATATCAATAGTCATAGAAAGTATTTTCCCATCAATTAATGGAATAAATACATTTAAGTATACGTGAGTCCTGAAGATACCAATTGAATGGTCAACTTATTCAAATAGTATTTTATTTTTTGCTACGTTGCTACGTTCAAAGGCAACCAAGCATTAATCGTAGGCACCCTACGATACCTACCCCCTATACTTAGCCGCATAGGAATATAATCGAATAAGGAACGTAGGTACCTATTTACATAACAAATTAAACATTTCAACATCAGAACGCATATCCAATACGGTCATTTATATATTTTCATATTCAAGTAATGCTATGTTACAATAATTCAATGCAAAAGTCATTTCATCTGGTAACTATACCGTTACGAAATACGCAAATGGCAATTTGCAGGATCAGTAGCGAGTGCATAACTACCCGCTGTTATTTTTATCATAGCAAAATGTTCTTAAAATATTCTACAATTGTAAGCTATGCACGGGTATTGGTACCTAGCAATAAGTAACGTTTGAAACAACCGGACCGATGTAATGTAGATGTCTACTATGAGAATAACTTATCTTGTGCACTTTATTTTGTCACATAGCTCTTCCTCTTCCTTTCTTTTTATGATTTTAATGATTGTACTTACGTTTGTCCTCATCGCCACATGTAGTGTCCTGTGTATTGCACTATACCACTGACTAAGCACGCCTAATATTGGCTCGACAACGCACCATCACTGCCCCCGTAGCGGGCCGGTCGGACACTGACTGTATCGTCCTTTTCCGCCGCGCGTGACGTATGCGCACGAGACAAGTTCGTGCTTGTCAATACACTACATCTAGTTATTATATATTATCCTTATAATCAAAAAATCTTTAATTGAATTAAAACATTTTTCCGATAGCCATTTCTTAAGTGCTGGTTTAAATTTATTATTTGGAAGACATTTGATATGCCCTGGCAATTTATTATAGATTTTTAGACACATCATATAACTATTTTTTAAAAAAGCGGGTGGTGTTAGGAGCGATATTAATAATTAAGTTGTTAGTTTGTCTGCTCTGTCTGTGTGTGTGGTCCTTACATAAGACAAATAATTGTTTGTTACTTATAACAAATGCGCCCACTTCAAGTATGTAGAGAGATGGAAGTGGGAGAATATTTAGAGATTTGAAATATGGCTTACAAGAGACGTCCGGCGCGATATTGCATATGGATCGGATGCATCTTTTCTGAGCGACAAACACAGTATGAATGTCACTGCCATTACCCCATATCAATAGACCATATCTCAAAAATCGATTCTACATATGCAAAATAAGCGGTTAATGCTGTATTTAATGAAGTTACTTTTGTTAATCTATACAGTACAAAAGCAAATCTATTTATTTTGGAGCAAACTTTTGTTATGTGTTCTTGCCAATTTAGTTTCTTATTGATCACTAAGCCTAGGAAGATTGCCTCAGAATTATGTTGAAGAGTTTGTCCTTTAAAGATCTATTTAAATTATATTATGATGTTTTAAGTTATTAAAATTCGTTAGTTTTGTTTTAGCTATATTAGTTTGGAGATTGTTTTTATTTGACCATTCAAGAACAGATGCGAGAATGGCGGAAATATCTATTTAAGTTGTTCTATAGGAAATGATCTATTGGTGGTAATTATTATGGAAACGTCATCTGCGAATAGTATTGTTTTATTATTTATGATATCGGGAAATATAACACGATTTTCAGGGGATGTAGTTAAAATGACCAAAATTATTTTTATAACAAATGTAACGGTAGTAAACTTTTGTCGAAATTTAGAGGCGTACAGGATTGTAAAACTCTCCAGGATTCAATAAGACTAATAAGTCATTTGAAACTGTTGTCGCTGCAGATCGAGTGAGGACTTGTATTAATATATGCGCTTAATCCTAAAGCTACAAAACCTAATGACGATTCGTCTCATTATGAAGGTGAAGATAATTTACCTTTATCCAAATTGCGACAACAGATCAAGTGCCTTAGCTACTTGCTTTTATCTAATGTGGTGATAATTTTAAGGAGTGTTGTGATTTCTTTTGGATTTATTTTATATTTTGTCCAAATAGCAATGAAAGACCTAATTATAATAAGCATGCAGGATGTAGGTATAGTAATGTGAGAAACTTTGATTAGGCTAGTAATTTAATAACTATAATTTTGCACCAGGAGGTGCACTTATTCAGATGGCCGAATGTGGTGATTTTTAAAAGATTGTAATTAATTTGATTTAGTTAAATATAATCTTAAGTATTTTTTATGATACTGGCAACATAATTTGCCTTTATGTTATAACCTATAATTTTTAGTATTGGCAACTCTGTTTGCCTTATTTTGTTGAATAATTTTTGATATGGGCCACACGGTTCGCCTGTGATTGGTTGGTGTAAACCGACCAATCACGTGCGAGAACGTTTGACCAATCGAAAAAATTACCATGCTTTGTTATTTGAAAAGTAGTTTATAAAAAGGTCTGTGGTAGATTGAGCTACTCAGTTTACTCCTGAAAAACGAACTGAACGGTTATTCCGACATAAGTATAAGTATAAAGTGTGGCACAAATCTATGCCTGTTATCTGCTGATATAAGTTGTTCAAGTGTAATAAAACATAGAAGTAAGCTAAACTGAGTTTGATTTATTAAACTTGTCTAACTACTGAAACAATGTTTGTAGGTAGGGGAGGAAATAAAAAAAAGATTAATTAACAGTACAAATTTATTTTAGAAAAGACCTTCTCGGTAAATTAGTTCGGAGAGCGAGGGACGAGGGTCGAGATTGAGCTGTGATTATCAAACCGCTTAGGAAAGCTACTGTCCTGGTAGGGTAGTCCGCAGCCGTTGAGGGTAGGTCGTGCAGGCAGCTTCTGCACGAGGTTGTAGGCGGCGCGGTCAGGACACGCAGTAAAGGCGTAGGCACGTGGTAGGCGGCCAAGCACGTTGTGTAGGCAAGCACAAGGGATTGCTGGTAGAAGCGTAGGTAGGAGATCCCGCTTGCACTAACTCGTGTCCGCTGTATGTGTGCCCCGCACTTTGAAGTCCAGACTTAGAACCCTGGAATGATGGTAGGTAGGAGTCAGCACACATCCTTGTCCCCGCAATGGACTGCACCCACTCTGAACAACCACCAGTGGGAGCAGCATTCCCACTAATTAATTGCTGAGGTGAGGGAATCCATTACAGTGACAAGTAGTTAAAACACATAGAAAGATGGAACATTAAAAGAAGCTACAATTTGAAAATAGTTATTAAAAGTAAAAGTTAAAACGAAGGAATTTATAAAAAGTAATTATGCCGGTAGGTTGACAAAACTAAATAATAAGAAGGCATAATTACGACCTAAGAAATGCAACCTATTAGCCTATTGCAACACACTCACCCGATCTGGGGTATCACCGAATTTAATAAGACGTGAACGTAGAAAGCTAATATGGCAATGGAAGCCGTAATTTCGCGTTAAATTACAAAAGGATGATCAGGAGCAAAAGAGGAAGCCCCCGGCGTCTGCGCCGGAATTTATACGGTCGGTTTTGACGTATGTCAGTTTGAACTGACATTTCATTTATGTGCACTAATTGCACGCAGACAAAAGAATAAAACTATGGACAGCCTTAGGATATTTGGTATCCATTGCAATTTAATTATTGATGATTTATTATTTAATTTATATATTGAAATTAAATATGTAAAAATATTAGAAAAATAACGTACTACGTTACATACATTATGTTAATTCATGTAAAATAACCAAAATAACTAATTTAGAATACACTATCTTTATTACTATGATGCTCTGCTATGTCATAATAATGTAACACAAAATGCCCGCCAACTTTAATCAATAGGCAATGTTAACAACGTTGTGAATAAAATTTATGTTTATAGAGTTGTTTATCATAACGATAAGTATTTGTGAAATATTTAAAGTAGGATAAATAGATAAATTTCGTTACGAATAAAATCCTTACATATTAAGCGAAGATACTCTGTCTGCCGGTCGAATTAAAAACTACTGAGACGATTTAAATGAAATTTGGTGAACATAGTAATTTGATGCAAACTAGTGGATGGATGAAGAGTATAGACCGAGACTTATCTGGTTCAACTTACGGCTCGAAACAACAAATAAATAATAATACATATACATAACATCATATACACTGCTCCGACGACCAAGTAAGTTGCTTTAGCACTTGTGTAACTGATATCAGAAACAAAAGTACCACACACAAATATATAAATAACACAAACACTGAACAAACACCAATGTTCATCATCATCATCATCATCGGCCCATTTCTACCCACTGCTGGACATAAGCCTCCCCAAATGCACGCCACTTCTCTCTCTCCTCGGCCACTCGCATCCAGCTCCTACCAGCCGTCCTGCGCAGATCGTCACTCCGCCTGGCCTGAGGGCGTCCTACCTACACCAATGTTCAGCACACAAATAATTGTCTCGGGTAGGAAGTGAACCGACGACTCTTGGAAACGTAGCCAGGGTCCCTAACCACTGTTCCACCGAGTTACTATGTACCGTATATCTCTCTTCTTCTTATCGTATGGTTGATGAACAACCTGGTGTCAGAGTTTTTAAACCGCCCGTAGGCCTCTGTTTCCTTCACCGTTAAAGCGTCGAATAATGGTACAAATGAATTTCAAATTTTAAATACACATTGGTACCTGGCGGGGTTTGAACTGGCGACCTCTCGCATGGCAAGCAACGACCTTAACCACTCGGCCATCGACGCGTATATCTCTCAAAGCTCGATATTCCAGTATCTACGACATCCCTACTGGGACTATTGTCCGGAATTTCGGGTAACAATAACACTATGTTTCGTGTGATTATGGAGAACAAAATACATTGTTCAAGCCACGCTCAGAAGTTATGGCAAGTGATTATTATTTGCCTGAACGAGGACTTGCAAGTATAGGTATTTATTTATTATGGTACACAAACAGATAACTGTCATTACACGTATTGGTTGGTTGTAACAATTGAGCATAGCCTAGACAGTATTCCTAAGTAGTGTACACAGCATGCTTTGTGTTTACATATCTATGTATTTATTAAACTAATAGTATATAAATTATTATTAAAAGATATACAGTTTACAACAGTTTGATTTATCAGAAAGATGTGGAGAAATCCTCATTCCTCCCCAGTATACTTGATACTATTAAGTATACCTCATAGTATAGTAAATTGGCTTTCCTCTCGAGACTTTGTCCATGCATGAAGACGTTTATAGTGTAAACCCATTCCTATCTCATAGAGAAGTCGATCAAAAAGTACCCTATTTATTTTCATTCTCAGTCTTTGGAGTTTGTACTATCTGTAGACCGAATTAAATTAAAATCGGTTTCAAATGAATGCAAGCGGGACGTGTAGACAGACATATTTACTTTCGTATTAATAAAGTAATTTATTGGTTACTACAGGACTGCTAATTGAGATGAAAATCTTAAGTTGAATATAGAGGTATCTTCTTATCTTATAGTGGGGACCGTCTAACAGGTTCACGTCAACCCTCAGGGATCTTTTGTTTTTCCCTACCTTTATACACCTACTCCCTGAAGATCAACTGCATAAATGCAATAATGTCCTTGGGTCTGAGGTGCCTGTATTCTTCTGGTTTCGGATAAGCTGTTCCCAGAAGTCCGAGCCTGTGTCTGGCCAATGAGTGACATTCACATAAGAGATGTTTCATGTCTTCCATTTCTTCCTTGCAGGCTCTACAATCGCTATTTGATGACAATCTCATCTTCATCAGTAACAAATTGGTGACGTTGTGCCCTGTTAGTGCTCCCATGAGTAGTCGACTTTGAAGTCTGCTTTCACCCATCATGGTTTTGTGCCATTCTTTTGGATTGTCGCCGATAAAGCTCTTGGAGTGAACCATACCTGGTTTATTCTTCCAGTGCTTCCAACGCTCGTTATCAACATGTTCCCTAATTGCAATATTGATGGTGCTTAAAGGTAGCCCAACAAATGGCTCTGATCCCATATGAATATAGAGGTAAGAGGTCGTAATACGCCTGGGTAGACTAAATAAAAACTCTCATCAAGAAATTTGTTGAAACAGCAAAACTTGCCGGCATTTAGCGATAGCCATCGGAAATATCGCCCGTAGACAAAATGAAACATGGTAGAGAGTTGCATTATCGTGAATCGGATCGAATACGTAAGTAGCTTGCACTCGCCGTACAAAGTTGTTGGGAGCTATGAGTTTTAGGAAACGAAATTCAATTTGATGTATGCTGCTGATTTTATACACTCAGCAAATGTAGCTTCGTGGACGACTCAATAGGGTCTATTGTGCTTTTAGACCTCATATGTGATCCTCATGACCGCGTAATGTCAGGTGGAGTGAGGTCATGGAGTGGAGTCTCACATTGAATAAAAAAATGTAGTTTGTTATTTGGAGTACTGATTTGCCGATGTAAGTTTCATAATCAAAACTCCCCTATATTGTGATTTATGCGACGCTTAAACTATGAAATACCATGTCATTTGAAATTAATTGTTTTATCAGTATTCAACATAATAAATTGTGGCTCTTAATATCGTTAACTTATAACGATATAAGAAAATATTTGACATGTATGTATATTCAATTTATGCAGTTAATTTTGAGTTTAAAAAACTACTGTTATTACAAAATTACCAGTAAGATTTAGGTGATTTAACTATTGATAGCATTATTTTTTTCAAAATGTCCGGTCAATATGTATAAAGCTTATTCACTAAGTCCATAACATGATGTTTAGGTTAGGACTATTATCATTTACTAGCAGCCGCCCACGACTACGTCAGCGTGGAAGTTACATTTGGCAGTAATTATTTCTTTTAAAATAACCTATAATGTACCTTGTAAAGTTAGCTATGAAGTGAAAGACCCGTCAAAATTGGTCCAGCCATTTCGCTGTCGCCAGACAAAAAAATATATGATTGTGTTTTTGTTACTGATATAAAAACCATAATGATCATACCCATTTAGTAAAATGTCGTTATTTTAATATTACAAACATACAGTTCAATTGTATTAAGTTGTATAGATGTATATGATGCTTTCTCTGAGAGCTGCATAATATAAAATCGTATTGTCAATATTGGTGCCTATCTGAATAAAGAATTTATTCCATAACTAACAAAAATACATGGCATAGACGCAAATGAAATTTATCAAGAGTCTTTATTAATGGAAAGAGTAATATATAGTAATAAAACTCATATTTGTTCTGTAAGTTATGAGCCTCGAAACACAAGTAGAAGCTTTAATGGAAATGATTCGTTAAAATATGAAAATTCTTAGAGAAAGTTATTCTTTTGAAGTTTAATAGATACGAAAGTTCATTGGCATGTCAAATTTATACTGACTATTGACCTTGCTCTTCCACAAATATAATAACGTATAAGAAAACATATAATTTTAAGAATAAATATACACGAGATTCTTTTTTTTAAATTTGATTATTCTTAAGAATTCTTCATCACAATATATTTTTTGTCTGTTCGGTATACTCTTAACATGATTCATTTCTGTGTTCTGTTTTAAAGAAAAAGGAAAAGAAAAAACATTGACTGGCTCGGTGGAGCAGTAGTTAGTGACCCTGGCAAGAGTGTGACAAGAGTCGTGGGTTCGATTCCCACCCAGCACAAATATTTGTGTGACGAACAGCCAGATTTTCCGTGCCTGGGTGTGTTATTAAGTACTTATATGTGTATACCTTTGTTGTTTCTGATATCCGTAATACAAGTGCTTAAGCAACTAACTTCAGAATCAGAACAATATATTATGTGATTTCGTGTGTTATAAATTAAAGAATATAACATAATAGCTCTGCTAAGTTTGGCGTCAGATGACCATGTGTGGAAATGTCCGTCATATTTTTATTTAAAATGTAAATGTTGAAGGTTTCATTTATTTAGGTATGCTGTTACATACTTCTCATTCCCATACAAATTTTCATGACTGAAAAATACAAAATTTATAATTGGCTCAAAGTTCAAAATTGTAGTGAAAATCCAATGCATCATGTTGTATCTAAGTGTCGTCTACGCACAGAAATGACTTTGTAGATATGCCACAAAGTGAAAGTTCCAAAATCCAAACTTACCGAAACCGGGAAATTGCACTGTCCTTCAAGTTTTCTTAAAACATCGAACAAATCGAATAACCGGAACGCGATAGCAAAATCCATTCCTCTCTCATTTTCAATTCTTTCAGGAACAAGTAAAAAGCGCACATACAAATGGCTTGCACTGAATCGATTTAGTTGAAAAGCTAAATAAAAGCTTAAATATACCGAGCGCTTCTGTGGACTTGTGAATTTTTAAGGAGCGAGTTGTTTGTAGTCAAATAGAGTTAATCCCAAAACCAGGGCAGGATTTGCTGCTTGTCTATTTTTGTTTGGGGATAGACGAAAACTTGAGGCGACCGGGCGAGATCTGCTTTTAAGGCTTCTGTAATCATAGGATAAAAACGGGAGCCATGTTACTGAGACTTCCCTGTTCGTCTGTCCGTCTGTCCGTCCGTGTCACTAGGCTATCTCTCAAAAACGATTAATGGTCGCTAGACTTTGAAGTTCATACAAATGATGTATTTCTGTCGCCGCTTTGACAACGAATCCGAAAAAAATCGAGTATAAAGGGGCGTTCTAATACAAAAAGCATAATTTTACAATACTGGCTTATGTGCCAGTATTGTAAAATTCCCTTCGTGTAAGTACTATTGTAGCCCAGTAGACTTAGGAATTACATTCGCATAGAGCTCTGTATTTTTGCATTTTTTGTATGCTGTATGAGTATTAGGGTAGTTTCAATCTAAATTTGCAACACACATACAACATACCAAAAAATAAGGGCTAGTGTACATCGAGCTTTGCAAATTAAACATCTTTTTCTGTCTAATTTTTTTTTTCCTAACTGACTAACGATGATAGCTTGGAGGAGCCTTGTCATCATCACCGGGCTTGCGGGGGAGCGGATGGCTCTCACCCCTAAATTTTTTTTCGTCTTATTATTCTGGGCTTATTTTTTGTGTAATCCATCATAGTTTCTAATACAATGAACTCTTAAACAATAATAACAAGCAATAAAACATCTTAACTCAGTACATCAAAGCTCACTTTACCAAGTCACACAGATTCCGAACCAAGTTGCACTGAGATAGTAAAGTCTAACTTAACCGGCTTCCTGAGTATGAGCTATGGTCCCTCGAACGAGGGATAAGCCGCCATACTATCAATCGATTTATTATGTAAAACGTATTGGTCTCTCGGGCCTTGAATACAGGTCGGAAGATAACGTAGGGGAATTTTAAAATATCTCGCAAGAGCTATTTTGCGGTTACTTAGCGAATTGGAGTCTTTGTTTGCATTTGAGGAGATTGCGAATTGTGCGGTGTCGAAGTATTCTGACTAAATATAAGAACATTCTTAGTAAAGTATATGATAAATCAATATCTGGGACAGAGCTTGTACTATGGGCCTCAGAGACTGATATACATATTTATATATGTATCACACCCAGACACGAAACAAATACCGATTTTCATCACACAAATACTTGACCCGAATGGGAATCGAACCCACGACTCTTGGAACCGCTAGCCAGGGTCACTAACCACTGTTCCACCGAGCCGATCCGATTTTAGGTAATTATGACAAGTTTCCGATAGGGGTGAGAGCTATCCGCTTCCCCGCAAGCCCAATTTGATGACAAGGCTACTCCAACTCATCATTGTATTCAGTTTTTGTGGTTCCTAATTAACGCGAAAGTTTCAAAAGCTTCGATAATAAATTAAAGTTTTGTTGCCACAACAGACTGCATTCACTAACAAAATGCTGTGGAAGTTGGTAAAAAGAAAACTAGATAGTTCGGTTTTCACTTTGTTCGAGATCGGCCAGGAATTTCACTCAGCAAATTCGCCACTAGCTACTTTATTACTGTGGGAGTAGTTGTTTGAATTGGCATTTATATTTACCTTTTATTGAAAGTTTAAATACATAGTTATCAATAAATAAACTGGCCCGTTGGAACTAGGGTTGCCATCTATACTGTTTCTCCCTCAATTATACTTTTTACTGTTGAAACACAAGAAAAAAGTATACAAAATACTGTTTTCCGATTGAATGGAAACACTAAGGATTCTCACACTGTAACGTAGTACGTTATTTTTCTAATATTTTAACTTATTTAATTTCAATATATAAATTAAATAATAAATCATCAATAAATATATTGCAATGGATACCAAAAATCCTAAGGCTGTCCATAGCTTTATTCTTTTGCCGCATGCAATTGGTGCACGTCAAAAGAAATGTCACTTAAAAATACAAACGTCAAAACCGACGGTATAAATAGAGGCGCAGACGCCGGGAGCTTCCTCTTTTTGCTCCTGATCATACTTTTGCAACTTATCGTAATTTAACGCGAATTTGCGGCTCCCATTGCCACGTTAACTTTCTACGTTCACATTTTTATAAAATCAGTGATACCCCAGATCGGGGTTCTAAGTCTGGACTTCAAAGTGCGGGGCACACATTCAACGGACACGAGTCAGTGCAAGCGGGATCTCCTACCTACGCTGCTACCAGCAATCCCTTGTGCTTGCCTACACAACGTGCTTGGCCGCCTACCACGTGCCTACGCCTTTACTGCGTGTCCTGACCGCGCCGCCTACAACCTCGTGCAGAAGCTGCCTGCACGACCTACCCTCAACGGCTGCGGACTACCCTACCAGGACAGTAGCTTTCCTAAGCGGTTTGATAATCACAGCTCAATCTCGACCCTCGTCCCTCGCTCTCCGAACTAATTTACCGAGAAGGTCTTTTCTAAAATAAATTTGTACTGTTAATTAATCTTTTTTATTTCCTCCCTACCTACATACATTGTTTCAACACAAATTTATTTTTATTCTGTCAGATGGCTGCTCAGAGCAGCGCAGCCGAGACCTCTAAAAATATGTACTTAGAACAATATAAAAAATACTGTTAATTTTCCTAAGATACTGTTTATTATTCTTTACCGATCTGAATATTCTTTATTTCTTGTAAAATAAGTTGGCAACCCTAGTTGGAACAGTAGCTAGTCACCATGGCTGTATTTCTTTGTAGGTTCGATTCTCATCCGGGACCAATATTAATGAGATGTACAATTTGTTTTTGTTCCGTGTCTGAGTGTGAATATGTTTTAAGCGTGTCTAATATAAATATCTATGTGACATCTTTTGTCATGTCCCGCTAGACCGAAAAGCATGAGAATATTTATAATGCATGTTTAATTTAAGAATGTTTGTGTTTACATTGTTGATGTGCCTTAAAAATAAATAAATAAATAAATGACGGGTGCCTCAGCATCAAAGCATGCTGAACTATGTTTAAATATACTAACGATATTATGTACCATGTTTTATGCAAAATAAACCTATTCTATTCTATTCTATTCAGATAACGTGATTCGTTTGGCCGATTACGTTTTGATTTTGCCATTGTCTCGATAAGAAGAAGAAGAATATCTATGTTTGTATATCCATCTCTGACAATATAGTGTACAAGCTATGCTTATTCAAAGTAATAATAAAATAAATTAGTTTCACATACGTGAAAAATACTTCAAATAACTTCGTCACCTCCAAACAAAATGGTGCCATTCAGAATAATATGCGGGCTCTGCGGTCTGCCTTTATAAAACATGAGAAGTATTCAACTAGCCCCTGGTATTATGACGCGAAATATTTTGTTGCCAGTGGCTTAGTCGAAGGGAATGGATGCAAATAATAAACTTTAAGGCTTTGAAAAGAATAAATACATTTAATGTTTTAATTGACGCTATTTATAAACTGCTTAATAGATACCTAATTTGTTATTAACGTAAGATCTTACGTATAATTGCAGAATTAGGCGTTTCGTTAAATCAAATTAAAATGGGTCTACACACTTTAACAGGAGTAGCAAATACTTAGTTACTTACTGCCCGACGTTTCGTCTAGGATACACCAATCATGGTCGCGAGTGAACATTATATGGATGTGTTTAAAATACAAATTAACGATATTAAGTCTCACCAGATTTCATGATGCATTAATTGTATGCGTTTTGATTTTAACACATGAAGTAAATAGATATAGAATACTTCTTAAGGTATCAACTGAAAATGCGATGAATATTATAAAGTTAAAGAGACAAATCAGCAAATCAGCAATATTATAGAATTAGGTAAGGTCGAACGAACGAACACTTTTTCAAAACTACTTAAACGTTATTTACATGCAAGTTTATGTCTCTCAATGAAAAAATCTTATTACGTGGTGTTCCAACAATTATTGCATCTGGCTCCAAGTCTATAATGGCTAAGGTGAATGAAACTTCTAAGCACACTTGACAATATTCGCTGTCATTTTCACAACCACAAGGTGACATTCTGATATCGACTGGAGTAGATTATATTTCTTCGATATTTGGTATTGAATTTGATATTTACATGTTATGTACTATTTACATATTATGTACTATATACAGGGTGTCCCAAAAAGTAGTGTCAAGCGGAAGTCCTGAGATAGAACACCCCGTGGGGCATCCGAAACACCCCCATGTATGTTCCGCGATTTTTTATAGTTTTCAAGCTATGATTATTTTTCTAAAATTTTGAGAACAACTGACCTAACCGACTAAAATTATTGTAGAGAAAAAAGTGTTTGACTTTTTTGAGTAATTCTTTTTGCAAATCAATTTTCATGAGTTTTTCTTTCATGCCTAAAATATTTGTCTCCATAACTTATATGGAAAATATTAAAATTATGGTACAAACTGAAAAAATACGTTCTGTAAATAATGTCTTACAATTTCAACGTTAATTTTAAAATATAAGGAGGTAGTTGCATGGCTTCTAAATAACTTTAAAAACTGCGCTAGCCTCTCAGCTTTCATATTCATTAATAAAAACTGGTACTTAATGGGCTACTTTTGCTGAAATCGGACTACAAATACAGAGAGGTGGAAAAATTATTAAATTAGCCATTTGAATACGAAGTATTATTTGGACATTTTATTATTCCGAAAGTTAGTCAGTTTGTTAACAAACCTAAATTTAATACAGGAGAACTCAGATGCAAACATTTGGATGTTTTTCTTTTTGTTTAATTTAAGTTTCATTGCGCTAACACTGTATTCACATGCAATACCTTTGTTACGACGAACTTGACGAACTTTGCTTTCTTTACGGACTTTAATAAACTTTTACTTATAAACTTTATACAATAAATAATCAAAAACGATAACATTTTTTTTTAATAAAGTTCCCATTTTTAAACTTAAATATTTTTTTAAGTATCACAAATTAAACTTTCAAGTGGTTATTTCTTAGCATTTCTGGTATAATTTTGATTATTAACAATCTTATTAACTTTAGAAATAATAAAATGTAAATAATACTTCGTATTCAAATGGCAAATTTTATGATTTTTCCACCTCTCTGTCTTTGAAGTCCGATTGCAGCAAAAGTAGCCCATTAAGTACCAGTTTTTATTAATGATTATGAAAGCTGAGAGTCTAGCTCAGTTTTTAACTCGGCAGTAGGCGCGCCCCATAATGCAACACGGACTGTCGCTACCGGGTAAAAATACCACATTACTGTTATGGTAAAAAATGGGGGTTTTTTATGAGTTTTTTAAAAAACATAGTTTTGAGTAATTCTTCAATAATATTTTTACGAAAAATGTAAGAATTAGGTACTTATCTCTTGATATAATATAAAAATAATTTTAATGAAATCCACAGAGTAAATTCTAATGTTTTTCACACATGACTTGAAAAAAACACAAAAATTAGACTTAAACATATAAAAAATAATAAAAACGTGATCATTATCTAATCAACATGAGGTAGTCTTACTTACAATAATAATTGCAGCATGCATTAATTTGGCTTTTTTTGGATAAAGATCACTCAAAGTTTAACCATAAAATAATTAGTCCTTATGTTAATGTTAATGTTTTTCACACATGACTTGAAAAAACACAAAAATTAGACTTAAACATATAAAAAATAATAAAAACGTGATCATTATCTAATCAACATGAGGTAGTCTTACTTACAATAATAATTGCAGCATGCATTAATTTGGCTTTTTTTTGGATAAAGATCACTCAAAGTTTAACCATAAAATAAAATAAATAATGTTGATATTGTTCTATAAATCTATATTTTTTCGGCATATTCTTCGCAAATAGAAACAGTATGTTCTCTACATATCTTTTTATGGCATTTATTGTAACCAGTTTTAGTTTTTCTGTCCTTCTTCCAAGGACACACTGCACATTGTGATGAAAACAGTTGCGTTCGGGGCTGGGCAGGGCAGGGCTCTTTCTTGATGAGTACGACGACGATTAGTTTTTTATTTTCTTGATTATCGCCACCAAGTAAATACATTATTTTATCTTGAGTATCTGTAGACAGGTTTGGGATAGTAGATCTGGTCCTAACGTGTGGCATAACAAGTGATGGTCAGCCTTTTCAAGAATTTTGTTTGGTGGCACAACATCACCGCGGTTTTCTTTATTGTTTTTACTATGACATACGCATTTCTTAACGTTTTACATAAAGCAAGGGCACGTCATCAAGATACTGACGATATTGTTTATTCATACGAAGCAGAGGTAGTATACCCTCATCACTAGAAGTCGACATAGCTGAGGAGGACCTTACATATTCACTTTCTTGCTCTGAATTAGTTTCATGCTCACTATTATCCTCAATCCTTCATCACTGTTTTCTAACGATAGGCACTCTTCTATTTGTTCTTTATAAAGAGGTATATAAAGCATCTTGAAAGTCTTAAACAACTAAAAATAAAATTTTGTCTGATAAAAATCACAGGACGTAAACAGTCGCTACCGGGTAAAAAATACCCATTCGTACTTTATAAATCCGTGGTGGCTAAATGCTGCGTCCACACTGGATGCAAATTGCTATTAGCGGATCGTCGTACGTTTCTCGAAAGGTACCTAAAGCGGCGCGACCGAAAATTAAGCACAAAAATAAATATTCACGAATTTATGCACTATGTGGTATTTTTTACCCGGTAGCGCCTACTGCCGAGTTAAAGTTTTTTAGGAGCCATGCAGCTACCTCCTAATATTTTAAATTTAACATTGAAATTGTAAGACATTATTTACAGAACGTAACTTTTCAGTTTGTACCATAATTTTGATAATTTCCATATAAGTTATGGAGACAAATATTTTAGGCATTAAAGAAAAACTCATGAAAATTGATTTGCAAAAAGAATTACTCAAAAAATTCAAATACTTTTTTCTCTACAATATTTTTAGTCGGTTAGGTCAGTTGTTCTCAAAATTTTAGAAAAATAATCATAACTCGAAAACTATAAAAAATCGCGGAACATACATGGGGGTGTTTCGGATGCCCCACGGGGTGTTCTATCTCAGGACTTCCGCTTGACACTACTTTTTGGGACACCCTGTATATGTTTATCAAACAAAACCAGCCGTGTAAATAAGGCAAGGAATGCCCATCCAGCTCATGTTTTCCCTCATTCTTACAATCCCGGGCTCTTCAGGCGAGGCGTAAAACGGCATCTAAGCAGATGCCGTAGACAAAGTAACACTATCGAAACGATAACGAAATTCTAAAAGAATAATGTGTATCGGATTGACACGTGATTCATTGCATCTGATGTCAATCCCATACATTTTGTTATTTTCGAACTTCGTTATCGTTTCGATATTGTTACTTTGTCTAAGCCACCTAGTCTTCAGGGAGTGGTCGACATGCTCGATAGGGTCAACTGTGCCTATTGATGCTCTTGTATTTGCGCGCACATCTGTGCACTATAAATTATGTCCTGCGCAGTTGGCTGATTACATTAAGATCGGCTGCTATGGCCGAATGGCACCTTGTACCTGATATATCTTGTTAGGTAATCTTAGTTTAATGTTAGAGAGTCCCATTTTAACAGGCAACTGCCGTAACGCAAATTCAGTTTATAACCGAATTTTATTTCTCTAATAGGGATGGTGCAGCTTTCTTTATTTTTAAAAGCTTTTATTTAAACTGCTCTGTACGTATGAATGTATGTTTGTTCGGGTGGAATCGTGCAACTCAATTTTGAAGTATCCTGAACCGATTAAGCTGAAATTTGGTATGTATTTTAAATCTAGGTGACAATGCATTTTAAGCTGTGTGACGTCATTCTAAATCCAACATGGCGGAAAATATAAGATGGCGGAATAGATATTTTTGATGTATCCCTACAATATGGGTATCAAATGAAAGGGCTTGTTGAGTATTACACGAAAATAAAGTAAAAAAATAAAATCAATGTAAAAAATTACTTTTTGTTTAACATTTTATGTAGTAAGATGGACCACACGACATAAAAAAAATAATTTGCCATATTTATACAATTATTGCCATAACTTTCAAACTCACCGAGATAGTACTGTTTCACAAGCACATCATTAGGGCAAGCTCAAATTATGTAGTTAGAAACATGGTATTATTCATATTAAAAAATTTTGAGATTTTATAATGGACTCGCCCATTCAACGTCTTTGTCGTCTCAATTGCCAAAAAAGTTGTCACACCTTCACAAATAGTTCTAACTGATATAAAACTCTCTGGTACCTGGCGGGGTTTCAACTGGCGACCTATCGCATGGCAGGTAACGACCTTAACCACTCGGCCATCGACGCTTTTTGTACATAGGAGCTTAAATATAAGAGTTCCGTTTGGGAATGCGATCTGGTTCGCAGGTGAACATTCCCGATGCGAACTTGTTTCGTCAAAATGTGACATGCCTGAACGGATGGTGTTTGCAATTTGATTTTTTATGAGGACATCGCAGGACATACAATAGATACTTTTCACTACATAGTATAAAGCAGAGTTGCTTCCCGCGTCTGTCTGTCCCTATGTTTGTTTGTAAAACTACACAACGGATTTTGATTCGGTTTTTTAATAGATAGAGAGGTTTAAGAGGAAGGTTTTTATGCATAATACTTATACCCGAAGCGAAGGGGTCACAGTAATGATATTAACTTGAGTTCAATTATCTATATTTTTTAATGCAGAATGGCTAGGTATAACTTGTTCATCGGAAATATTTTACTTACTTAATAATAAAGATGTCTATTATTACATCTTAAGGCTTAGGTGTACGTTTTGATTTTCCTAGGTTTTTAAAAAGCATATTATTATTTTTATTTGCTGAGACTTGTTTAAGTCCATATCGTTATTCCGTGATTCTTTTTTTATAAAACTAAAAGAAACAAAGATATGTTATTGTTATTTGTTTTTTACCGGTTTAAGAAAAAAATTGTCCTGTCCTGTCCACTGTTGTCAAAGTCCATATAATCTGCTTCTTCTTTATAAATAAAAATGAATTACTGTTCGTTAGTCTGACCAAAACTCGGACCGATTTAGGTTATTTTGGTTTTAAAATGTTCGTCGTAGTCCATGGAAGGTTTCAATGAGAAAATATAAAAAAGAATCAATATTGGCGGTATGAAATTCGCCGGGACCACTAGTGCTTATTAAAAACTACATCCTCTTGTCTATTCTAAATCTGAAATTCCTGAATCCCGGTAATCTATGGTTCCCCTCACATCCGGCATACACGGTTCACGTGCAAAACCAGTTTTGTCGCGTTTTTCCTGCCAGCTCACCGATCTGTATTAGGAATTTAGACTGATCCGGCGAGAATTTCGTTTCAGAATATTCGTTCAGTTTTATGCCAAACTGTCGCTATTTCATTCTACTTATGCAGCACTGGTGTTTGAAATTCGAACCAGTTTAATTTTTAATTGTTTCCGGCCATTGTTTACTAGTCAATACAATGTTCAGTGACTTTATTTTTATTACCACTGTACTCTATCGACGAGCATGCATGAAAAGGTTGATGGATGTGAAAGCAGCGAAAGTGGTGTGCCAGGACCATAGCACATGGCAGGAAGTGATCTCTGTCCACCACTCTGGGAAACAAAGTAAGAAAGAAATAATAAATATTAGTTTTATATTGCCATTAATGTATTGCCACAAATCAAAAGAATATTAAAGAATCATTTTGTGGACCAAATGGCGGTATGTATACTTTTGAAGTGTGACATGTAATAAATGATTTGACTTCGATGTCGATGAACTGGGGTCTTCCGTCACCATTACTTTGAATATTCTTTTCAGTTATTATTAGGTGAAACAGACTGACCCAATATCACATACCCACCACCCAATATATACGCCTATAGTATAAAAACCCATACCCAAATCACCTGAATGTCCACAGTCCACTTCTAAACTTAGCATTGCTGCGTGGATTATACGGGGATAGAATATCATGAATCATGAATATCCGGCTCGAAGGACCATGATTGGTTCAGATCTTATTTTTTTTTTCAAAATTTGTTTTTAATACTTGCTTTTTAGTTTTTATTCAAATTAATGAAAAATATCTCAATCGATTCAAACACTTTTTTTTTCTAATATTCAAAGTGGTTACTTTGATACAGTTGATTCTTATAACTTAGGTAGGTATCGTTAAGTGAAAGTGACCCAATACACTAAAACCCTATAAAAAAACCCCCTCCCACTATCACCTGAGTGTCCCCAGCCACACGTCTCTGTCGGCCAGGCTTACGGCAGTTCATTTGTCTTGCCCCAACTAATCGGATAACGTATTCGTGTGTCGATTACCGGAAACGGCTCACTTACATCTGTGGGCACTGGCGTTACCTTGAACTGAGTTTGCGTAAGCTAACTTAGCGCTTTTGTGGGGATTATACGGGGAGTTAATGAAGTTATCCGGCTCGAAGGACCATGAGTGGTTCGGATCGGTTTTATTTTTATATTATACTATATTTTAGGATTGTTAATCAGTTGTCATATTATAATATTTCTATAAAGTATCTGAATTGACTTTCAATAACTATGTTTTATTTATTTAAGCCATGTACAATACATACGAACCCATTGGAGGACAAAAACTTTCCCTATAAATAGGGCGATCTCTTGAAATATCGAAATCATAATTTCTATTATGTTGGTAATGGTTAGACCTCTAAAACAGGGTTTTCTTTTTAAGCTACTTTAATTAATAGATTATACTATCTATGTTAAAGCGTTTTAGCATTAAGTAACTTGAATTGACTGTTACCTAAATCTAAGATAAGCTTGCAAAGTGCAAACATTATTCTAAAGAGAAACATTTACTATAACGGACATGTTGGCAACCTCTTTAAAATAATTCACTTTTAAAACAGCTAGACCCTTTTCAAACTATCTACAATCTCTTCCTTACTCGAGCGTCCTATCTTTGGTCGTTTTCAGGCGTTTTTCCACGCTATTGTCTAAAAGATAGGGTTTATTTTGGCAAGTGCCGTGTCGAGTTTACTTACCCCGTTGGTAATGAAAGAAAGACCGCATATGGCGTAGCAAATTGCTTTCAGACGACATATTGCATTAGGACGCTAGTGACGTGACGTAGCGAAATGTGGGGTATAGGCTAATTTAGGTTTTTACTGATTCACAATTTACAGCCTACTTTGTTTTATGTTGAGCATCCGACCGAATTCAGCCATGGCGGCCGATCTCAACTGAGATCAGCCATAAAGGACATTTATAGTGCACAAGTGTGTTCGCAACCACAAGCGCACTCTCTATTCCCTTACTCTCATAATTCGGTGAGACGGCAATCCGTCATGACCGATGAGAGATCAGGCGTAGAACCACCGACTTAACGTGCTTTTCGAGGCACGAGCGTTAAACCGCCAACTTCCTAACTCCGGGCTGAGTAATTCAATTACAGAAAAACTTACACTAATTTTGCCCGACCCCGGACTCGAACCGGGGACCCCTCGCTCCTTACGCACCTCGTTCCTTGCTAACAATAGACCAACGAGGCAGTTAAGTACATAATTATGAAAACGGTACTCTATTATTTGTTTAGGGGTGAGAGCCATCCGCTCCCCCGCAAGTCCGGTGATAATGACGAGACTACTCTAAGCCAACACGTATGTCATTACGAAAAAAAATAAGTTAACCCATTACTGTGACTTCGCTGTCCGTCTCTCCGTCTGTCTGTCAGCCAGGCTGAATCTCAAGACCGGTCATAGTTACACAGTTAAAATATTAACAGATGATATTGTATTTTTATTGCCGCTGTATTAAAAAAAGCGTCGATGGCCGAGTGGTTAAGGTCGTTGCTTGCCATGCGAGAGGTCGCCAGTTCAAATCCCGCCAGGTACCAATGTGTTTTTCAAATTTGAAATTCATATGTACCACCATTCGACGCTTTAAGGTTTAGGTTGTGTAGTCGACCAACCCGCACTTGGCCAGCGTGGTCGACTAAGGCCTTATCGCCCTAGTTTAGGGTAGGCTCTTGCCCCAGCAGTGGGGACGTATATGGGCTGATAATGATGATGATTATAAAATTAAACAAATATTCAAGGGAGAGGGGGTTAAAAAAAACGTGATATGTTTACAATATTGGTACGGAACTCTTTGTGCGCGAGTCCGAATTGCACTTGGGCTGTTTTAAAGTTTAAGGCAGTAAGTGCGGAAAAGTAAGCCAGAAAGAAATATGAATGTGTCGGCAGGAGTCATCGCTCGCCTTCATTATAGAATGAGTAACAAGCTGCACGTGCACGGGTCACGTCACCGACCAGCTGCGTCGTTAGTCACTCCCCCTCGCCGCTCGACTCGACTATAAAAGGCCCTCACTTTGAACAGTGCAGGCAGTCTTGGCTCTGGCGTGGCACGGAACACTCGTTGTACCGTTGCAATAGCTTATCCTAGACACCTTTGGATAATTAATTCGATTGTCGAATTAATTATTATCGTTAATTATAAAACTGCTGCTGTGCAATTTGTAATTAATTAATCAAACTCTAATTGTAGTTTATGTCTTAGACATTTGCTACAATTGCTAAGATTGTTATTTGATAAAAGTGATAAGTGATGGATATGGTTCTCATTAAGAAAAGTAATAAAGTATTAGCTCGGTTTTGATAGACCTGACGTATTATTCATTATTAATTATGTAGTTACATACCCCTTCTGCCTACATCAGAAGTGGGATGAGATCCACACCCACTACTTGGTCAATAAAAAAATGTGTTACAAGAAATATCTTTGAAGGGTTTATATGGTCTTGAGGTATAAAAAAAGAGAGTTAAAAAAACAGCAGAGTTTTGAAGGGCTGTTTGCCGGACCAAAACTGGTATAAAAAAAAGTAAAATAAAAAAAAAAGAGTAAAGTAAAAAAAAGAGCAGAGTTTTGAAGGGAACGTGGCCGGACCAAATCTGGCTAGTGTTGAAGGGTTCTCTAAAAAAAAGGGAGAGGGAACCGGACCAATACTAGTGCCAGAAGGGTCTAATTAGAGACCGGACCAGAGCAAAGTGTGAGATATACGAAGGGTCGATGTGGACCAGACCAGAACTATTGTAATGTATCTGAAGGATTAATTGTAATATATCTGAAGGGTTAATTGTAATATATCTGAAGGGTTAATTGTAATATATCTGAAGGGTTAATTGTAATATATCTGAAGGGTTAATTGTAGTATATCTGAAGGGTTAATTGTAATATATCTGAAGGGTTAATTGTAATATATCTGAAGGGTTAATTGTAGTATATCTGAAGGGTTAATTGTAATATATCTGAAGGGTTAATTGTAATAATATTTCTGAAGGGTTAATTGTAATACATCTGAAGGGTTCATGTAGATCAGACCAGAACTAATTGATTTGCAGGGTCACTATAGACCGGACTAATTAATTTTGTCAGGATGATCGAACGATTATTTATTTTGTTACAGAAATCTAGACATGCTTTAGTTGAAGCGTTCGAGGACGACCGCTAGTCAGGTTGGCCGTGTCGGCAGGAGTCATCGCTCGCCTTCAATATAGAATGAGTAACAAGCTGCACGTGCACGGGTCACGTCACCGACCAGCTGCGTCGTTAGTCACTTCCCCTCGCCGCTCGAGTCGACTGTGAAAGGCCCTCACTTTGAACGGTGCAGGCAGTCTTGGCTCTGGCGTGGCTCGGAACAGTCGTTGTTCCGTTTCAATGGGTTATCCTAGACACCTTTGGATAATTAATTCGATTGTCGAATTAATTATTATCGTTAATTATAAAACTGCTGCTGTGCAATTTGTAATTAATAAATCAAACTCTAATTGTAGTTTATGTCTTAGACATTTGCTACAATTGCTAAGATTGTTAAAGTGATAAGTGATGGATATGGTTCTCATTATGGAAAGTAATAAAGTATTAGCTCGGTTTTGATAGACCTAACGTCTTATTCATTATTAATTATGTAGTTACATATCCCCGCTTCCTACAAATACTAACTCAATTCAATCGAGTAATTGAACGATCTGATTTTCACGGTTCATTGCGCACAATGCATTTTATTTCTTCTTAATAGAATATGCCTGATTGGATGTTAATTTATTGCCTGCTCAATTATAAGCGTTGAATTAAGTTTGTATTATAATAATAATCCATTCCCATCTTTATTGAAAAAAAAATTAATCTACTTAGCGTATTCTTTCCCTAGCGTGTCCTTGGCAGCTATCAAAATAATTTAAAAAAGCAAAATCTGTCATCATATAATTAATTGAAATTCTTTTTTTTCAATTGGATGATGATTTCAATACGTAAACGAGAGGTCCAACTTAATGGTGTAATTGTCTTACGGGGGTGAAGAAATATTTATGTAGAAAGATGTACGGGTCGATATGTTATAACACTATAATAAGCGAAATACAAACATATTTACATTTTATTTTTACTTTTGATTTAATCTAATGTAACTACTTGAATAAAACGCATTTTCTAATTTAACTAACGGTCTTTTATTAAACATTATAAATTGTGGTCACCCTACAACATAACCTCCTTTACAAAAACAAAAAATTGATTTTCTCTTAAGGTATATAGTTTATAGCGACGGATGATATTACATGTTTTAGTAAAAAATTAGTAAAAACCATTCATCTAAACTGCTTCAATGGAAGAGGGTTATATCAGTCTGTAGAGCCGCATATAAGGAACACTCAGTTCAGACGTTTCAAAAAAATCTCCTTTTGTTTATTTTTCAAGGTAAAGCTTTTTGAGCCGTTATTTCTATTTTACGAATTCGCGAAAGAGTCAAACTACAATATAAAACTGTTACATTTAAGTAATTCCCCAATTACACGCACATTTTGAAGATCACTCAGTTCAGACAAGTGCTGAACTGAGTGATCCTTTTAGACCGCCACTAATCTGCAATCTGACACCCTAGCGAATTGGTAATTTCTTAAAAGTTTTAAGAAATTCTTTACTAAATTCTAACATAAAAAACATTATCTCAGAGTTAGTACTTTCTGAGATCGAGAATATGCACATTTGTTGAAACGGCTGGGTTGAGTGTTCCAGTTTTTTGGTCATAACTAATTTAAATCAAGTTTTAGAAATTTGTGACCCCATGCTATAAAATTTTACTATTTTTTACTAAATATCCTATAAATCTCTCTTCTTTTACTAAAAGTTGAAAAAAAGAACACTCAGTGCAGATGCACATTGTTTTAACAAGGTCATTGCGTTCCCACGAGTAGCATGGATATATGACGGGGGAAGGAAAAGGGGAGGAAGGATACTATCGCCTCGGATGATTTGGACTGAGTCGATAGTAGCTCGAGGAGCCGGGGTCACTTACCCGTATACCGTTCACCAACCACCGGACAGATAGTTGTGACTGGTATCCCATGAATTTAATTTAATTTTGAATGATTTAGAAGATTATCTGTAATTTTTATTTAGGAGCTGTGGATTTTGAATAAACAAATAAATAAATAAATAGTCAAATTCGAAGACGCGAAACCCTAATTGATCTAATCCTGAAATAAGTATCTTATCATCTTACGCTACGAATGTTAGAGGTTATGTCACATTGCCTCATTGCAATATTTTCCCCTATAGTGGGGTTTGGTGGGGCAAAGTAGATACATCATATCATTTTACCGTGAAATTGAAATGTATAGTGAAATACACTATTAGTATTGAAGAATCTATGACTGTCCTGATAACTCAAAAACCAATAGTCATAAATTCTAATCCAATCACATTTTAAGGCTCTTTCAGGCAGACCTAGGCAGTATAGACTGCCTAGATTTTCTTCTTAAATCTAACGTACCTAAAATAACATGCGTCTCTTCTAACCGTGATCTACGAGTCTCGTCACAAATACTTACGCGGTTTCGCGACGCCACTTTTAAAACCATGTTAAGGCCAAGACGGTCCGCCATAAATCCGAAGCGCAGTTAACATAATATACGGGGGCGAGGCTAATACCGCTTAAGTCCGTATTACCAGCGAAACGATTGCGCGCTTGTAGTAGCCAGAGATAATGGAGAGGGTTTTTAAATCTGAAATATGACATCCGCGGTGTTACGTGTCAGATAGTTTTACATGTTTGACGGAGGGAAGTATTTTTTATATGGATAATAAGGCGTCCGACCGATTTCAGCCATGGCGGAAAATCTTTATCAAGATCAGCCAAATGCACAAGTGTGCGCGCAAACACAAGTGCATTCTCTATTCCCTCACTCACATAATTCGGTGAGACGGCGTCTGACATGACCGATTAGAGATCAGGCGCAGGACCACCGGCTTAACGTGCTTTCCGAGGCACTGGCGTTTTATCGCCAACTTTCTAACTCCGAGTAATTTCATTATCATTACAGAAAAACGCACACAAATTTTGCTCGACCCCGGACTTGAACCAGGGTCTCGGTCCTTACGCAGCGCTTGCTACCAATGGACCAACGAGGCAGTTTTATGGATTTGAAGAATGAGAATAAGAGATGTCTTCCTAAGGCGAAAGACCTGCATACTTGGGACGAAATTCTAAGGTTGTGTGTAGTCGACCAACCCGCACTTGGCCAGCGAAGTTGACTAAGGCCTGTTCGCCCTATCTTAGTAGTTATCTATTTGTGTGCTTTGCTATAAATAAATTAATAACGTAGTAAAACTACCTCCTAATCATTTTCATTTCCTTTCATAATAGTAAAAGTAGGTCTATCTATATGCAGACACTCTTAATTAATCCAACTTAATTAAATGTCCCTTTAATTACTTTAAATAACATTAAAGTATTAAATGAGACTTATCTCAGTCGTGGACAAAGGGGCACAACGCCAGGAAAAACAGAAAAAAAACATTACTACCTTCCACTTAACTCAATTATAATTACAAGTAAACGAGAAAACGCTTCATTAAAAGCTAATTTCAACTGAAAAACAAACACCCACTTTTACACAACGTTCAAGACTTAAAAACAACTAAAGTTAGTATCTGTAAGTAAGTGCTTCTACAACTTAATGCCAACTTAAGTTCTAATTAGTGACTTAACTAGGTTGTCACCAGACAAAATTAATTAGTGTGTAGAATGTAGAGCGAGATCTTTGATGTTTATACAGCCGTCACGAGGTTTTAAGGAAATTATTGCTACATTTTTTTTCCTAAGTGACATGCGATGGCTTGGAGCGGATGGTTCTCGAACGCTACAGTTTTTCAAGCACATCAAAGATATGTAGAAGTATGAAAATAGCTCCAAAAACAACGATACTACATGAATTTTACAGAATTCAATCCCCAGTATCAAAGGAATCCTTAATACTGAGATTAAAATAAATACAAAACTTGTATCAGCAATAAGCAATTTTTACTCTGTATAGATGATAGTATTTTTTTTACAATAGTTGTTCCGAATGACCTCCCTCTATATGGTAGGCGGACGTGAAGTCTAAGTACAATAGACCCTATTGTAGGTGATATTATTATGTCTACATTACGAACTAAAATAACAGATAAGAACAACAAAGTTCAAATTCGAAGAACAACCTAGACAAATAATAAATATTATCTTAAAGTATACAAATAGTCAGTACTTATATCTTTTTCTAAGATCCAGATGAAGTTTGAAGGTAAGTTTACACAACTCTCGCCTGACCTTTCACAAAGGCACAAAAACTGCTGTTTGTATTTGTTTTTTTTTTTATAAGTACCTTAATTTAGATTCCTTTGGAATGTCATAAATTTTATTTTGTGTAAAAATTATGTTATTACCATCTATCAAAGGGCAACCACTGAAAACCAGCATCGTTGCTTCCCCATGGTAGGCACGACACAATGCTGAGTGGAGTCCTTTTTCCATAGTGTAATTTTGTGTATTATAATGAGTGCTAAGATTTTAGACTTTAGCGATCCATTGCACAAATTATTAGTCTTTATGGGTCTACACGCGATAGTAGGAGTAGCAAAACATAGCTACTTAGGTACTGTAATTCGAGTGGGTTACACCAATCATGGTCCTTCGTAATATCGCGTGTAGACCCACGACAATCCTCAAATCCTCGTGAAAGAGCTACGTTTTGTCCCTAGGATGCTGACAGAAGCTATTGAGATTAAAAACATCCTAATTTCAATAGAGAAGATGGTTGGAGTTTACCACGTGCTTGGGATCCTATCATGAAGACCATAATATCCCAAACTCGTCAAAAACGACAACATATTGCATGACCTAAGGATGTTGTGAGTTCTGTATGCGTGAACCGGAACGCATAAAATCTCATCAAATGGCGGTAGTAATTAAACATACTTATGAAGACAATGTCAATTTCAGTCTTGCCCGTGACCACGAGCACTGTAAAGAGCACGAAACGTCGGATCTCTGAAGAATGTTTAGAATAACAATACATACTACTCTTATCCGTAAAATTAGTTTTATTCATAATTATTATGTAGTGAATGCATACACATATTAAGTACCTATGTAGGTATTTATGTTTGTGATTGTGTAATTATACAGGGTGTAACAGGGGGGGTGGATCATCGTAAGTCAATCGATGGAGGACTTCAATACCTATCGATATAACCCCCATGTATGTTCAGCGATTTTCAATAGTTCCAAAGTTATTGAGATTTTTGTGAAATTTTTGTAAGAAGCCGGAATTCAGTATAAAAGTCTTCACTGTAGCTTAACTACTGGAAAATCATTTTTTTTCTAGAAATAGTTCAATAGTGGGTCATCATAATTACTACACCGACCTGAGTCATAAACCTATCATATTGGAGTAAAAAAATAATTCTTCACAAAAGTTTTACGAATCGAATTGTGTCTACCAACTTTCAAAGCCTCCAGTGAAAAAAAAGTGCCTGTGTTATTTTTCTAGAACTTATTTTAAAAACTACCTACATCCATAGATAGTATACCCTGAAAATTTCATACCGCTACTGCCAGAGCATCAGAACGAAAATTGAACGCGAATGGCACAGGTGCCATAAATCAGTGTTTTTATTTTTCATGTAAAACTTTAATTTTAAAATAAAACGATAAGTTTCAGCAAATTTATGCTATGTTAGTAACATTAGTAGCAGTAATTTTACAGAATTGAAAATTAAAGGGGTGAAAATCAAACAAAGAAAATTTACATAATTTATGTTAATTATTTTTTTTACAGTAAGTGTTCATAATGGGCACCATTATTGGCTATGCATATACAACACCTTTTTACAAAGGTTTTTCGGATGATGCAAAATGCTACTACTACATTTTGCCTTTCACGATTTGGGCCCCTGAAATTTTTTACAAAAAAGAAGCATTCCACAACCTCCAAAAAAGCTTTTAAGAAGGTCTAAGCTATGCATAGCCAATAATAATGCCCATTATGAACACTTACTGTAAAAAAAAAATTAAAAAAATTAAAGGGGTGAAAATCAAACAAAGAAAATTTACATAATTTTTCAATTCTGTAAAATTACTGCTACTAATGTAACTAACATAGCATAAATTTGCTGAAACATATCGATTTATTTTTTAAATTAAAGTTTTACATGAAAAATAAAAACACTGATTTATGGCACCTGTGCCATTCGCGTTCATTTTTCGTTTTGATGCTCTGGCAGTAGCGGTATGAAATTTTCAGGGTATACTATCCATGAATGTAGGTAGTTTTTAAAATAAGTTCTAGAAAAAAAACACAGGCACTTTTTTTTCACGGGAGGCTTTGAAAGTTGGTAGACACAATTCCATTCGTGAAACTTTTGTGAAGAATTATTTTTTTACTCCAATATGCTAGGGTTATGACTCAAATCGGCATCGTAATTATAAAGACCCACTATTGAACTACTTCTAGAAAAAAAATCATACAAGCAGGTCCAGTAGTTAAGCTACAGTGAAGACTTTTATACTAAATTCCGGCTTCTTACAAAAAATTCACAAAAATCTCAATAACTTTGGAACTATTGAAAATCGCTGAACATACATGGGGGTTATATCGATAGGTATTGAAGTCCCCCATCGATTGACTTACGATGATCCACCCCTCCTGTTACACCCTGTATAAGTGGTACTTTATTTAAGTATTTCTTTGTTTCACGCCTTAAGCTCATATTATGTATTAAAATAGGGAAACCTGTAATTAGCCTTACTCATAGTTATAATAAGCAATAGATAAGAAACAATGTACAAATCGCTGTTGGTTTTCATAATAAAATAAAAATAAAATTCAAAAATTTATTCTCTACATTCTCATTACCAGTAAAGAACAAAAGAAAATCAACATCTTTTACATTCAGATCCTAACAGTTCAACACTAATATGAACTTACGTAACACATACGTCAGTATTATAGTTCGCAAACCGTAATTACCACCACACATAAGTTCATAAGCAAATGAACATACCCAAGTTGATGTCAACTGCAGTACAATTATTCAAGACTGCAATAACAATGACGTCACTACTTGATGTGAAGTTTCTACGCCAACTGAGTAACTTGGTTCGCGAATTAGTATTCCGAAATACCAAATGTTAGAATTAAGGAAATTCACTCGTAAAGGTGAAGATGTAAACTATTTTGGTGTTTGCGAGTTCGGTAGCATTGATCGATACGAATCTGCATGGTGCGAATCTTACTTGGAATTTGGTTTCTTTAATTTATTCACTCTTACAACTGTTAGATATAACGAATTTTGCAATTATCTACGGCCCTACCCTAAACTAGGGCGATAAGGCTTTAGTCAACCGCGCTTGCCAAGTGCGGGTTGCTTGACTACACAACCTAAGAATTTCTACGTAGGTGCGCAGGTTCCTCACGATGTTTTCCTTCACCGCTAAAGCGTCGAATAATCGTACATATGAATTTCAAATTTGAAAACACAGTGGTACGTGACTGGGTTTGAATTGGCGACCTCTCGCATGGCAAGCAACGACCTTAACCACTCGGCCATCGACTTTTTTTGCTTTTGCAAAGGGGTTTTTATTTCTTATATTCTTATAGGGTATGCGCGGACAACTGGCGAGAAGTGGCGCAGGATTTTCCTAGATGAATCCTTAGTATCGGAAGCCTAGACTCGTTTTCGGTTGCTGCGCCAATCTACATAGTTAGTTAATTAGTGTTCTTATTTGACTGCCTCGTTGGTCTATTGGTAGCAAGCGCTGCGTAAGGACCAAGAGGTCCTCGATTCGAATTCGATTCAGCCTCGGGCAAAATTTGTGTCACTTTGTCTGTAAAGAAATTACCAAGCGCGGAGTCAGAAAGATGGCGGTTGCACGCCCGTGCCTCCGAAAGCATGTTAAACCGGTGTTCCTTCGTCCTACGTCCGAATCTCTTATCGCTCATGTTGAATTGCCGTCTCGTCGGACTACGAAAGTAAGGGAAGAGAAAGTGCACTTGTGTGTGCGCGCACATTTGTGCACTATAAATGTCCTGCGCACTTAGCTGATCTTAATCGAGATCGGCCGCCGTGGCCGAAATTCTTATTTCTCATTCGTAAAGTCGCGGGTGAAATGTTCGTATGGATGATTATAAATTGATTCTACTAGGTATATAATATACATCCATCCGCGTAGTTGTCATAAGAAACCCAATAAAAACGACTTGATCTATTTCTATTTTCAATATTATTCTTCACACAATACTTTTTCATTGATATGATACATACGGGTCACTAATATGAAAAGCGAAATGTTTGTTGTTGAATTCCTACAAATATTTACAGTTGGTTTATCGTTGTGTAACTCAAACTTAAATAACATGTTTGTAACGAAAGCTAGCATTACCTTTTAGAATAGAATAGAAAAATATTTTATTAGTAATCTCACAACTTTTGCACAAATATATTGTAATCTCTGTAGACCCCGGAGGCAGAACCAGAAGTGCTAATTTAATGTTGATTTGAGTGATTTATTTGTATTCAATATTTTAATTTAATTTAATGCAATTCGGTTCAATTCAATTCAATATAATTTAGCCCAATTAAATGCCAGAATGTTAAAATATTAAAATGTAATAAATATATAATATAATATAATGTAATGTAATATAATATAATATAATGTAAAATAAAATAAAATAGTAAAATAAAAAAAAAAAAAAGTAAAATAATATAATATAATATAATGTAATATAATATAATATAATATAATATAATATAATATAATGTAATATAATATAACATAAAATTAATTGTACTTAATCTCATTGTAAGTGAACTATTTATAAGTTTTTATGAGAAATAAATTTCTTTAACCATATTATACAGAGATATGTTAACTGATTTCGAGCAAGTAACTTAAACGCTTGTTAGACACAACAGTGGATATGTTACCGGCCAAACCCGATTTCAGGACAAACTAGTTTAGCCTAGTTTAGCCTAGTCCAAACTAGTTTGTCCTAAGCCCGTTAGGATAAACCAGTTAGCTTAGCGGGCTCAGGACAAACTAGTTTGGACTAGGCTATACCAGTTTATACTAACGGGCTGAGGACAAACTAGTTTGGACTAGGCCAAACCAGTTTGTCCTGGAATCAGGTTTGGCTGGTAACAGATACACAAATACACTTCTCTCTCTTTCTCTCTCTCTCTCTCTCTCTCTCTCTCTCTAGCCTTTTTTAACCGCGAGGGTGTAGGCCTCCTTCAGGTTTTGCCATTTCTGTCGGTCTTGGGCAATTTCAATCCACTTCACTCCTGCAGTTCTCTTAATGTCGTCGGACCAGCGCATTTGTGGTCTTCCTTGTGGGCGTTTTTCACCCCACGGTCTCCACTCCACCAGAGCTTTGCACCATGAACTCTTCTTTCTGGCGTCATGGCCAGCCCATTGCCACTTAAGCTTCGCAATACGCTCTATAACATCGGTGACTTTGCTGTGTCTTCTGAGCCACTCATTTGTTTTTCGGTCTCTGAGCGATACACCTACAAGTACACTTAAATATATGTATTTAATAACACATTCAGATCCGGAACAAGCACCGATAATCGTCATACGAATATTTGTGCGGGGTGGGGATTGAACCAACGACTCTTGAAATCGTAGGTAGGTAAGTAGGTTTAGCTACCTCCTACGGGTTCAGATCAATGTATATGATGTTGTTTTAATATTTTGTTTATTCTTCTTCTTCTTCTTATCGTATGGTTGATGAACAACCTGGTGTCAGAGTTTTTAAACCGCCCGTAGGCCTTTGACATGGCTTCACACACCGTTGAAAAATTTCTCAGGTGTGCTGGTTTCCTCACGATGTTTTCCTTCACCATTAAAGCGTCGACTGATGATACATATGAAATTCAAATTTTAAATACACATTGGTACCTGGCGGGGTTTGAATTGGCGACCTCTCGCATGGCAAGCAACGACGTTAACCACTCGGCCATCGACGCTTTACTCATATAATATTAGTTTATTAGTTTATTTACTTATCAAATCCTTCTGTACAGTGTGTTCTAACTAATACCTGCCTATTCGTAAATTGAGACCCTTTCGACCTTTGATATCAAATGGCGATTGAAATGGCACCAATCGAATATCCTGTGCCATCCGTTCTTTCACCCCACTTCTTCGTTCGTTAGCACTGATATTAAAACGAAGTAGTCTTAGGTTCGAGTCCTGGGCTAATATTATGAATACAAAAGTATGATTATTTGACCCTTCAATATCATCAGCCCATCATTATAACTACACTTGAAATTTACTATTTTAACCGACATTTGATGTCGGTTAAAATAATTAGTAGTAAAGGTCGTTCTCAATTCGTCTGTATGTATAATATACTTTTTAATGCATGTTCGCCGATATTTTCGTCAATTATAGGCGGATTTTTACTCAAATATCTGTTTACACATTTATCGCAACTCTTACTACAAAAACTAACCTCTTTTCCATACCACAGAACACAATACCTCGTTACTCGGACTGTTTCAAAACAATTAGTGCAAAGTCACAGACGAAAACCCTCAGTCACTCTCGCACCACAATTGGTGCTTTCATTACACACCCGTTTTACGGAAACGCAGCCAAAAAGCCTACGAACAAGAGCTATTCATTTCCGAAAGTAGCTCTTTATGCAAAGAATGAAAGGCGAATAGTCAAGTGAACTTGCAAATGCACCGATGTAGTGGTGCGGGTGCCATTTTTGTTTCGTTCGATCATCGATATCGGTGAAGTGCAATAAAAAATATTGTTTTTAAACAAGGTAGTTTTTCTCGTACAGAAAGAAGAACATTATGACCCTTAAGAGACAACTAGTGACCCGTGACCTCTACGACACCTAAGCTACGTCCTTTTCAAATTTCAACTGCATTCGTTCAGCCGTTTAGGCAGTGCGTTAAATGTCAGTCAGTCAGTCAATCAGATTCCCCTTTTATATTTTTGAGATTAAATTTTTTTATCAAATAAATAATAAATGTGTTTCGCTAAATGGTAACTTAGTTAAAATGAATTAAAACACTCACTGAATAATCGATAAATTCATCTATACTACTCGATTGAACGACAGAACGAGTCAAACGTAAAGTGCTATATATAAAAAAAGAGAAAATTATTTTCAAGGAATTGACGAAATAAATAGGTATTCAATTGTTAGCTGGCAGTGCGTATAATGAGTAAGGAAGGAGGCCACATTACGCTCTGTACATATGACACCTCAAAAAAAAACAAAACGACAAAAAGAAAATTAAATATTAGCGGCCAGTACCACCAAGGAGGTTGAAACAAAGCTCCAATGTCACTGGATTCTAAATGCCGTTCTAATTTTAAACAGGACTCAATCCAAAATTGACCCTTACCCCTATATCGATAAACACTACATTGGCCAGCACTACCCACAGGCACGATGCATTGAGTGCACACTCGCGTTCCTACATCATTTTACTTAATTACAGCTGTTTGCAACGCGACTGAATGCGGTGCTCGACTGAGCAATGTCAGCCATTAATGCGGAGAGGGGGGGTTAACGGAAACCGTTTGACTTGGAGATATCTACGAGAACTGTTTCGGGTAAGTCTTTGGGTTTGATTTGCTTACCTTTCAGCGCAGGTTTGAGATTAAAAATATTTTTTTTATGGGTGAGAGCCATCCGCTACCCCGCAAGTCCGATGATTATGACGAAGCTACTCCAAGCCATCATCTTATGTCAGTTAGGAAAAAAAATATTTATTTTCGTTAGGGATGATCTTACTCCACCTAATGGTAAGTGGCCGTAAAGTAAAGTAGAGTGAAGGCTCTGCTGCTACTTTACGCCCTGTCTAAAGAGCCCGGAATTATTGGAGGGAAAATATGAGCTGGAAGGGCATTCCATGTATTAACGGCAAGGTGCAGAGAGGCACTGAAGCTACTGGTCCGAGCCACTAGTAAGACAAGTAAGACTTGTAAGACTTAGCAGTCGGTCCGTCAGTCACCAGGCTGTAGGTAGCCTGAGAGTTTTTTTTTTTATGATAGCCTTACCAGATGTCCTCACTCCGCCTGGATAGTAAGTGGTAGTGAGATCCGCATATGAGGTCCACAGGCACAATAGACCATATTGAGCCTGTCGCACTCACCCTGAAGGTCTTAGTCAACCACGTTAGATAAGTGCGGGTTATTCGACTACACAACCTTAGGATTAATTCATAAGTGTGCAAGTTTCCTCGAGATGTTTTCCTTCACCGACTAATAATTGTAAGTAGGAATTTCAAATAAAAACACACTGGTAATTTGGCGGGTTTGAACTGACCGACTTCTCGCACTGCAAGCAACGACCTTAACCTCTCGGCCATACTGATTTCAGCCTAGGCGGCCGATCTCAATGAGATCAGCCAAGTGCGAAGGACATATTATAGTACACAAGTGCACTCTTTATTCCCTTACTCTCATAATTCGGTGAGACGGCAATCCGACATGACCGATGAGAGATCGGGCGCAGGACCACCGGCTTAACGTGCTTTCCAAGGCACGGGCGTCTAACCGCCAACTTCCTAACTCCGGGCTGAGTAATTTCATTACAGAAAAACTCACACAAATTTTGCCCGACCCCGGACTCGAACCGGGGACCTCTCGGTCCTTACGCAGCGCTTGCTACCAATAGACCAACGAGGCAGTTCATAGTTACTATACCATGACCTCAAAGAGACAATATCAATGTAAACAAATGAAAAACGATTTCATTACACACGTATATTTTCCGTAGAATTTTAAAATAAAAAACGTGTTTAGAAAAGCACCAGTTGTTAACTTTTCAATTCGCCCGTGGGAAATGCAAACGTATAACATGGAAATTGTTTTATACCGAAATTGTTTTAACGGCCATGTTTATCCAATAACTAGTCACCGTTCGTGCGAATCCGTTTATCGCATAGGCAATGTATATTTTTTAAAGTTGTTTTTTGTTACTTTTTTAGGGACCCTACTGACAATTCGCTGTCCGTCCATCCATCTGTCTTTTTAGTTACTAGGCTATATATTTTAATTGGTAGCAAGCGCTGCATAAGGACCGAGAGGTCCCAAGTTCGAGTCCGAGGTCGCACGAAAATGTGTGAGCTGTAGCTGAGTAAATTCTTTACAGAAAACTGTAAAGAAATTACTCAGCCCGGAGTTAGGAAGATGGCAGTTGCACGCTTGTGCCTCGGAAAGCATGTTAAGCCGGTGGTCCTGCGATCTGTCATCGGGCAAGTCGGATTGCCGTCTCACCGAATTATAAGAGTATGGGAACAGAGAGTGCACTTATGTTTGCGCGCACACTATAGTATATCCTGCGCACTTGGCTGATCTCATTTGAGATCGACCGCCATGGCCAAAATCGGTCGGATACCTTATTATAATATGTTTTTCAAATTTATTTTTTGTTTCTTTTTCAGGGACCATACTGAGACTTCGCTGTCCCAAAAACGGTGATAGCTAAACAGTTGAAACTTTATCAGATAAAGTATTTTTTTAATTTACAATCTACTGAAAAATACACAAAAACTCATTGAAAACATTATTCAAACTTGGTTTAGTCAAACAGAGGGCCACTTGTATTAAATTGAATTTTAACAATTTTGAAAGAAAAATAAGCGTTAAACAAATTATGAAATTTGTGGCGTAAATCGTTACGTTATTACGCAAAACCTTAATTTGGGAAGGGTAAAAAATAACATTGTTTTTTATTCATATTGTAAAAACTTATACAATTTGTCGACACGTTCGTAAAATTTCAATTACTATTTTTTCAGGGTGGCGAAGCGTGGTTTACTTTTTCTAACAAAAAGGATTATCAATATCTAATCTCCAAGTTTCTAATTCTGTCTAAAGTGATTGAATAAAAAAGCTTCGACAGTTTGTTAGTTCAAAGGACTTTCCTAAAATAAATAATGGACTGATGTTTTTGAATATAACTACTACAAAACTCTACTTATAAGTCGCCAGTAAGGTTGCATGAGCTCCTACTTTCATAAGATTCAAATCAAATCGAATGCCAGTGAAATGTACCAATTTGACAAATAGATTGACCCAATTTCAAACTGTATTTGTACTTTACAACACAAAAGTTTGGGTCGATTTTTCCATGCCACAATCGAATAGTATTGTTAAAGATTTATTGCTATAATAAAGTCCGTATTTCGGTAAATGTCAATATTCCAGATTTATGTATCGAAAGGTAGAAATTTTACTCTCGGAAAAATATAAATAATTCGTATGATGACAGCATTCCAAAAGCCTGTATATTATAATTTCAATATAGAGAGACATCGGTAAAGCGATCTCAATGAATCAATTTTATGTTTCTTACATAAACTATACGTTTTGACTTTGAAATTCTAATAAATATTATTCATAATTTAGACAGACTAACTTTTTATTAAAGGAGAGATGGCAATTTTTTTTTCTGCACCTGAAGACACGTATAATCGCTACACAGTATAAAACAAAAGCGCTTTCTCCGTCAAATCAAATCAAATCAAATCAATTTTTATTACAACGCTTTACCTAACAATATTAAAGAATGTGATACTATACCTAAGTATAAAAATCTACTCAAAACACACGTCATTAAACTGTAAATAAAAAAATAGTTATTTTTGGCCTTAGAGGCAAGAATTTAATGTACTTAATAATTAATTGTATTTTATATCTCATTGTTATTTACTGTAAGTTTGTATGAGAAATAAATTTCTTTAAACCGAAGAAAGTGACATAGTTTTTTTTAATATGTCATCATCATCATCATCATCATCAGCCCATACTTGTCCACTGCTGGACATAGGCCTCTCCAAATGCACGCCACTTCTTTCTATCCTCGGCCACTCGCATCCAGCTCCTACCAGCCGTCCTGCGCAGATCGTCACACCACCTGGCCTGCGGGCGTCCTACACTACGTTTGCCGAGACGCGGTAATTTTTAATATGTAGTGAAGTTGAATACAGTATAAAGGATTTGAAGTCGTACCAAATATTCGGCTATGAAGATATTATGTTGTCATTGTTTGAAGTATCTTCCAGGTTATACAGTCCTTGGAAGGCAAACCGAGTATGACAAGCGATCGATCAAGACATCCCACTTGCCCGATCCATTATAAGTGTGGAAAGCGTACCAAGACAGATTGTAACAACGTTACTGTGTCAACCCTTGCTTTTAGTTTATCTAATACGTATTGGGTTTATTGAGGCTCGGTGGCATTTGAAAAAAAAGGAAGAAAGCATTTTTTGATCATTAAATTTAAAATACATAACCAAAATAAAACAGACACACACAGACATGTGTAATAAGTAATAAGGATTTTAATGTACCTACTGTATATTAATTTTTGTAACAGCGTCCCTCTCGCTGGTGCCACTGAAACGCAGCGTCATGGCACTCGATGCCGTGGCATAAGCTGAGTGGCGTCCATTTCAGTGGCATTATTTTATTTTTAAATATTTTGTTAGTATGTTTCTTTTCTGTACTGTTTTTACTTAATGCTCTGAATAAATTTACTTTCTTTCTTTCAGACATAATGATCAAAAGGTTCTGCTTAAGCATGTGCCGTAGCAGCCGCAAGGACGCGACGGCGCTGATATTCTGGCAGAACCTTTGATTTGATAGTCCTGTCTCTTGCTCCAGAAGTCCTGCATTCGATTCCTAATCGGAACAAATATTGAATTTTGCTTGTTGTACATCGGTGACCGATTTTCTGGATGTGTTATTTATCTATTTAAGTATATTTGCGTATTCATCATTCTCCTGCCCTTGTCCCACGCTAAGTGGGGTCGCCACAACATGTTTACTTCTACCACTCGGACCTGTCATTCGTCAGCTTTTTTCACTCCCATATCTTATCTTACGCAATCCTTCCATGTCTTCTTCGGCCTTCATCTACATTTTTTTATATTGCACTCAATACAAAAATGATACACAAATACACCAAAATATTTTTTAATAGCACACTTAGACACAAAGCAAACACCGTCGTTGGTCACACAAATATTTTGTCCCGGCTGGGAATCGAACTCACGACTCTTGAAACCGTAACCAGGGACACTAACCACTGCTCCACTGAGCCAGCCAGCCAGCATTTTTGCAACGATCGAAGTTGATCCCGACTACAAAGTGTAAGTATCAGCTTCTTAGTATCCAACTTCGGGCTCTATTGAAATTTGACTCGGCAGAGCAGTAATAGCTCTCAACTATCTTACTACTATAGAAGTCAGCAGATCGCAGTTAAGATTCTAACTTCTACAAGTCAGGTTAGAGTGGCATTTGGTGAAGTTTGGTGAACTTCCTAAAGAGCATACATTTATATTCTATTGACTCTATGGAGCAATGGATAGTGCTCCTGTCTTATGCGCGTGGAGTCGAGGATTCGATTCCCACTCGGGACAAATATTTGTGTGATGAATTTCGTCGACAATAAAACACACAAAACCCTAATAGTCCAGTCAAAATAGACAAAAATAAGTGCTAACTTAGACAAAATTCGCATAGAGCTGAAAATTGCCAGAGACGTTAAATACATCATAATAAACGAAATATCAAAAATCCCCATCAATCCTACTTCTGCAAAAAAATTTATTCAAGGTCAAAAGTATAAAATTAAGAATTTTTCCAGTTTTCTCGAAAATAGTAAGTTTTATCGTAAAAATAGGTCAAACAAAAAGTTGTAGATCATACAATTTTTTACAAAAATGGTCCAGTCACTTTTTCTTTTTCGACTCACCATTCGCGAGATATCGTGATTTTAACCATTAGAAAATTCATATTTTACATAATATGCATTCATCTGTTGATATCGTTTTTGATCGATATATGACCTGGAGTAGGTTCACTAGGGTAACCACGTTAAAAACCGCCCAAGTGTGAGAAAAAAAAACATAGGTTTTGTATGAGAACCCACTTTACACGTTGGTTTCATGTTGTTTCTAGTACTAGATGTTATAGTGGCAACTGAGATACCTCATTCCTTAAAATTTTAATTGTCTAGCACAATCGCATGGGGGCCTGGAAGCGTTTGAAAATACAACTTTTTCAACTTTGTGCATCGCTATATCTCTGAAATGGTGAATCTTAAGAACAAATTGTTTAGACATTTTTTATAGATAATTACGTGATAAGTAATTTTGTCATAATACTTTTATGATTAAACTTACCGTTTCGCTCAAAAGTGCATAAAACTGATATTTGTGACATTTCACCTTGATTATTTTATTTTGCAGACGTGGGATCGATGGGGACTTTTGACAGATGATTTGTAATAGTGTTCCCAACATTCATGCCAATTTTCAGCTCTATGCGAATTTTTCCTAGGTTAAATGTCTATTTTGACTGGACTATAATTTGGCCAATAACATTAAAATAACATTTGAGATTGAAAGAAATTCATTCACCATAGTTTGAAGCCAATTTTCCCCTTGTATCCCGTCAATTTAATAAAGATTTTATTTAGTGTAACCTTCATTTGGTGTGATTGACTCTTTTTTTTCTTGCAAGACGAAGCAAACGAAACTGTACAAAAACTTTCTTCTAGTGGTATGCAAGACGTGTTAACATGTTCTCTATCCCAAAAATATGATAAAATCGATAATGGAAGGGTGTGAGTTTAATGCGAAGAAGACTAGAGAGATAATTTATTCCATTTGTTAATTACTATGCGATATAAACAAAAAGTTAGGAGCGTCTTCGCGGATTGAACTATCTATACACTCTTTTACATTTACTAGAAAAACCTTATCATAGCAAGCCCTTCAGCTAACGCAATGTAAGAGTTTATAAACGTTATTTTCAGTCTATTAACTCTTCAGAGAGCTGAGTTCAACGCCTACGTAATAGAAGTAGGTCGATTATCGCTCGTTCTAGGCACGATCGATGTCTAATAAAGACAGACTGCAATGCTGCCTAGATCTGGATTCTAGACTAAATATTAATCTTAATATAACTTGCTTCGTCTATTCTGATTGTAACCTAAATTGTCTTAGAACGTTCGCTGAATTTGGACTATAGCTAACGTACGTGTACATTCATAACTTTTTGACGCAAGATGTGGCACACTTCAATTTATTTATACATTTTGTCAAAGTCAAAGTCAAAGTCATAGTATTTATTGTCAACTAAATGTGAGGTATTTACAAAGATTTTATATATAGAACTTGAATACTTAGTTGCCCTGGTCAGGCACTGCAATATGAGGGCATTACAAAACCATACAATTTAAACTTACAAACTACATATTTAAAAAAAGACTCGGGGACTGCCGCATCGTCCAGCCGATCCGATAGCATCGTCCGATTTCTAAGCAGCTCGTCTCGATTCGTGCGAGTTTCGTAGTCGTACAATACGTCTAACCGCACGCACACAAACACCGTGCCGAAGTCTACCGAACTGAAACGACGTTAGACAATTGTGAGGTTTTTTTCGTTACGGAATTTCTTGGTTCGGTCGCCGCGCTCAAAGCCCGCGATAAAAGCTATGCAATAGCTTAAAAATGGGGAGAAAGGGCTAATCATTTCTACACTTACTTTTACTATAATACACCGTGAAATTTTAGTGGTTGTTTTCCCGCAGTAAAATGATTCTATCTTAGTAGTACAATAGATTTGTGCAGTTTTATTTTGTTAAAATCAATAAATGCCGGTTTTATAATAGGTTTAACCGAAACTCAAAAGCACGTTCGAGCCGCTTTATGACTTAGGGCGTCGAGTTTCTGTAGCTTTAAGCATCGACTTCATGCGGCAAGCAGTACCTGATTACGTCATATCTTATAAAAGAACGATAGCTTCTCTCATTTTCGAGTTGGAAAATTATTAATTTGAAAAAAAAATATTTTTTTTCGCGGAATAATTTGCATGATTCGATAGTATTACTAAAGGCAAATCGTTCTGCCACGGGAAAACAACCACTAAAATTTCACGGTGTATATGTGTCACTATTGTATGTTAATTTTATGTATCTATTTTAGATTTCTCGGCGCTCTACTTCAAAAACATTTAATCTAACAAATAAATACAAGAGACATTTTTGAAGTGAATCTCAAGATAAACAATTTTTGGAATAACCTCCATTAAATTTAGAGCAAAAGGTCGCGTATTTTGTATGTTTTGTATGTTGAGTCCAGTAGCGGTACCATGAATTGGCTATCGAAAACTTACGTACGTTAAAAACCTATCGAGTTGTTTTTTTCCTGTCGATTTTAGTTCTTAGCGTAACCACAAGTGGCGCTGTACAAGTTTTTCATGGACATATTTACGTAGGCGATATCGAGTCCGTAACTTTTAAACTCATGGTAGCGCTACTGTAGTCCACGCGAACGAATTCGCGGGCACAGCTAGTTTTTACTAAATACTGCTTAGCGGGCGCTACCAAAAACTTTCAAGCAAGCGTAAACCATCCTAAACGATCAAGTTTCCAAATCAAGATACAGTGAATGGGGATTCAATGTCGTCAATCAAAACAGCCTGTCTTATCGGAATCGCTCGCACCAATATCATTTGAGTGAAACTAATTGCGAATGATTTGAATGCTTACCACCTTTGTAGAGATAGGGCGATCAGGTCAAGTTGGAGTCGGGCTTTCGAGCTTTCAATTTCCGTCGCTATCTGATGGAGGGAGATGTCGGAGGCAAGAGGCTTGGTCTAAGGGAAGGGCTATAGAATACAAGAGGGAAGTTTTACGAAATACGCAGTATTTTTATAGAATAAGGATAATATAGCTTTCATTTCTTTCATGTAGCTAGCATCATCATCATCATCGTTATCATCATTATTAGCCTATATCCGTATATAGCAGGGTTGGCGAACCTTTATGTATCAACGTGCCATTTTGTTCTGAAAATGTTTGAATCGTGTCATTGACGTGCCATCAAATAATTTTGACTTTCTGATTATTTGGAAAATATAGATAACTACAACTACTAGCAATGTTCGATTGTCACAAAATACCCACTTAACACATATTTTACTAATATGTTTTAGGATCGGCGACGTGCCCAAAATATTATGTCGCGTGCCGCGTGCCATTGGTTCGCTTACCCTAGTATATAGGCTAAATAAATTATCTTGCCTTATTACCTCATCTAGCCGCCCTTGTTTAGGATAGGCCCATGCCTATCCTAAACAAGAGCGGCGAGATGAGGGTTGGTCGACTACCCAACCTTAGAATTTCTTCGTAGGTGTGCAGGTTTCCTCACGATGTTTTCCTTTACTATTAAAGCGCCGAATGATCGTGCATACAAATGTAGCAAGCTTGGCTCACAATAATAACAAGTTTGTAACAATAATAATTTTGATATATTAAAAACACACCCAGATATTTGTTTCAATAACACATCACGAAAACGTCTAAGGCCGAGTGGTTAAGGTCGTTGCTTGCCATGCAAGAAGTCACCATTTCAAACCCCGCCACGAAGCACTCTGCTTTTCAAATTTTAAATTCATATGTACCATTATTCGACGCTTTTACGGTGAAGGAAAAACTCGTGAGGAAACCTACACTCCCACGAAGAAATTCAAAGGTTGTGTAGTCAACCAACCCGCACTTGGCTAGCGTGGTTGACCAAGGCCTGATCGCCCAGTTTATGGTAGGCCACGGGCCCCAGCACTGGGGATGTGTATTGATTGATTGATTACTTCCGATCGATTTGGGCCATGGCGACCACTTCAACTGCTAATTAAGATAAAATGTATATGAACTGATAATGAAGGTACGTTATGTTTCTATCCATGAAACCTTTTATTTTTTTGTTCTGGACACTTAACTTTATAGACTGGTTCATTTCTCTAGTTACAAAGTAAAAACGCTACATCGTATGACTTAGAAATTACGTAAATGACAAAGTTTTAGCTTATTACTTAACGATATGTCTCGAAGACGAAAACATCGCTCGCTCCAAATACGGTTCAGAATATTGCTACAAAATAAAATACGTAGTAACATGTCATATCTGAGCTTTAGGTAAGAATATAATATTGTGTAAGATCGAACAACGTCTGGATAGAAATTAAGATATAACTGAGAACAAATAGAAATATTGGCTGGCTCTGTAAACCAGTGGTTAGTGACCCAGGTTCACTTCATCCGGGTTCAAGGGTCGTGGGCAGAAAAGAGGAACAAAACCGCTTAGTCCGAGCCACCAGCGCCTGCATTGTATGTGGATGGCAGCGCTGTCCAGCACGTGTCGTTCGGGAGTAGAAAGGCGAGGGAGGGACTAGCTGAAATAGCTCTTCATAGCATTTCCCATTAGTACGTACAATACCAAAATCACAGCAGTGAATAAACGTAAATATCCGTGCGATGTCAGCCGTGGCGGCCGATCTCAATTAAGACCAGCCAAGTGCATTTTCTATTCCCTTACTCTCATAATTCAGTGAGACAGCAATCCGACATGACCTATGAGAGATCGGACACAGGACCACCGGCTTAACGTGCTATCCGAGGCACGGGCGTTCAACCGCTAACTTCCTAACTCCGGGCTGAGTAATTTCATTACAGAAAAACTCACACAAATTTTGCCCGACCCCGGATTCGAACCGGGGACCTTTCGGTCCTTACGCAGCGCTTGCTACCAATAGACCAACGAGGCAGTTAATGAGACATTATCCGGGACAAATATACATACAGGTTACCTGCGAGCCATCTTTTTTTTAAACCTTATAAACAGGAATCGCTGAATTTATCTAATGCTAATCGCAAGTCTAAAGAAGTAAAACAACCGATTTCGCTAGCTTTTTATTGCTGTGTACATTATTTGTGAGAAGTTTCTATGAAAGAATAAAAAAATATTTTCAGGATCAATTATGAAGTTCCCCGAAATTACCAGCTACAAATACCTTGTTAATAGGTGGTAATTTTAGTAATTATGCATACAAATAGGGTTCGTTTAAGATTTTAGACTTTCGCGTTCCATTACACTAAATATTAGTCTTTATGGGTCTACACAGTCGGGCAGTAAGTAGCTATGCAATTGCTACTTACTGCCCGCGACTTACTGTGTCGCGACTAATATCGCGTGTATAGACCCATAAAAGCATCGATGGCCGATTGGTTAAGGTCGTTGCTTGCCATGCGAGAGGTCGCCAGTTCAAACCCCGCCAGGTACCAATGTGTTTTTCAGATTTTAAATTCATATGTACCATCATTCGACGCTTTAACGGTGAAGGAAAACATCGTGAGGAAACCTGCACACCTAAGAAGAAATTCTAAGGTTGTGTAGTCGACCAACCCGCACTTGGCCAGCGTGGTCGACTAAGGCCTTATCGCCCTAGATTAGGGTAGGCCCGTGCCCCAGCAGTGGGGCTGATGATGAGACCCATAAAGTCTGATATTTAGGGTTCCTTTAGTGCATAAACTAATGAAAACTACGATCGAGTTAATTCCGTATCAGAATCAAAATATCAGTCAATTCCACGTATCATTTTAATAGTGATACCTATCCGTTAAACAGTATAATATAAATATCTTTATGGATAGTAGTATGTGTTATTCTGATATTATGTAACCTGTATCATTGTGAATTTCATCAAAATCCATTCAGCAATTTTAGCGTGAAAGGGCAACAAAAAACATGTATCATTGCAATTAAATTAAATTGAAGTGTATGTTTGTAATATTGAAATAACGACATTTTACTTAATGGGTTTGATTGACTATCGTATACTAATAACAAAATAATACACAATTAAAAATATTTAATCTGTTTGTACTAGCTTATCTCTGAAATGTCATCACCAATTTTGACGGGACTTTCACTAATAAATAGCTAATTTTATAGGCTTTTTAATAAAGGGGATACCAGTCACAACTATCTGTCCGGTGGTTGGTGAACGGTATAAAGGTAAGCGACCCCGGCTCCTCGAGCTACTATCGACTCAGTCCAAATCATCCGAGGCGATAGTATCCTTCATCCTCTTTTCCTTCCCCCGTCATATATCTTTGCTACTCGTGGGAACGCAATGACCTTGTTAAAACAATGCACAAGGCAGAATGGCGGCGACGTGGTCCACAACCCGTGACGTCACGTTTCCCACAGAGATGAGGAGTTCATCGCTGGAAGTGATCTCTGCCTACCCCTCTGGGAAAAAGACGTGATTTTATTTATGTATTTTAATAAACCAATTTTACCATTTCATGGGCGGCTGCTAGTACTAAACAACCATATTGGTGCAGCGACCCAAAACGAAATACATCCTCACAAACTTTCGCGTTTGTAATATTAGTATCCAATGTTATTAAATGAACTTTAAATTCAAAAACATACATCGCATATCACCACCGAGCTCTATAAACTCCCACAAAATATGTGCACAGATCGTGTTTTGACAGTTCAAAAACGATTTCAATCCGAACTCCCGTTGCCAACTTGCGCTTCCCAAACTTTATCCAAACGATTCCTAAGTCTGGCAACTTTGTTTATAAAGAGAGTACTTTATAGTGAACACCGGCCATTTTATGTCTTCAAGAGTTTCCAGTTTTTACTAGACATGTTTTACGACTTTGAGAGCCTTCAATCGAACGGCCTAGCTTTATGGCCGCTAAAACATTTTTTGAATAAAAACTTTTTTGTTGCCGGAACTAAACTAATATGGAGGCAGGTGTAATTCCGATGGGTTTTGTTTCTTTTTTGTTTGTTTGAGGCAATAAAACTAAAGGAGTTTACCTCATTAGAACTCACAGGAACAACTAATGAATATTTTTATATCGAATGGCTTGATCGGCAGTGCACCTGTCTTACGCCAGAAGTCCTGGGCTTAATCCCCGTCCGAGGTACAATAATAAATTGTGTCTCTTATATACATATATGTTTATTTATAATTATATGTGTACACTTTAACACCGTGAAATTCTAGTGGTTGTTTACCGGCTGTAATTTTTTTTAATCTTAGTAGTAAAATAGATTTGTGCTTTTTTCTTGTATTAAAAAATAATAATACCGGTTTTACCAAAGGGATAAACGAAACTCGCAAGCACACTAGAACCGCTTTATTACTTTGGGCGTAGAGCTTCTTGAGCTTTAATCGTTAATTTCATGCTGCAAGCAGTACCTGATTATGTCACATCTCTTAAGAGAACGCTTCTCACGCTTTCGAGATGCAAAATTATTATTTGGAAAAAAGTGAAAAAAAAATTTTTTTATTAGTTTCTTTTTCTTCTTTTTTTGTCGATGGCAAAAAACTTTAAATAATTTGGGCCCTGAATTCTGCCACCCGGACCGCGCTTGCTGACGCGCCCATCAGCTCAGTTTACCTGCAGGAGTGAGGAGGATCGGGACACGCGGGGCATGAAGTGAGGTGAGCCATGGACTGGTGGTGAGAGACCACATAGGCACGCGAGATCCTCCTGTCCAGTCTTCTTCTTATCGTATGGTTGATGAACAACCTGGTGTCAGAGTTTAGACCGCCCGTAGGCTTCTGACATGGCTTCACACACAGTTGAAAAATCTCTCAGGAGTGCTGGTTTCCTCACGATGTTTTCCTTCACCGTTAAAGCGTCGAATGATGGTACATATGAATTTCAAATTTGAAAAACTCATTTGTACCTGGCGGGGTTTGAACTGGCGACCTCTCGCATGGCAAGCAACGACCTTAACCACTCGGCCATCGACGCTTTTTCCTGTCCTGTGAACTTGGCAACGGAGTCTGTAGGCAACGAAGTTTGACTAACATGATTCGATAGTACAACCAAAGCTTAATCGTTTAGCTACGGGAAAACAACTGAATTTCACACTATATAATATTCCTAGAAGTACAACACCAATTTTAGTTCGCCTCCAAATCGTACAACTAAACTATTCTACGAAAGGCGCCAACGTAGTAATATTTTAATTGAGCGAGTTCAACCGAAAGGTGCATTCCCGGAATCGTTTGTGTGCACTTATAATCGGTTGCGTTTCGGGGAACCCCCGTTAGCTGCTTTGAAACCAAGGCAATGTATTAATTGTTACATGAAATGTATGAAATCCTTCATAGAATACAATGATTAGGAAATTAATATAAATGTATTTCATATATACAGTTCCTAGGAAATCTACACAATGCGTGAGCTATTTAGATAATGTTTGATTGACTTGACGCATTTCGTAGGAATTGAAAATAATTCTGGTAGTAAATTACCCGGGTTTCAAGCCTTTTCTGGAACATTATGTTACAAACTTATGTGTTTATGCATAAATTAAATTTTGATTGGCTCGGTGGAAAGATAGTTAGTGACCCAGGTCTCTACCTACGGTTCCAAGAGTCGTGGGATCGATTCCCACCCGGGACAAATATTAGTGTGACGAACATCGGTGTTTTTTAACAAAACACAACAAATTACAACGGGATCAGATCAATGTGTATGACGTTGTGTAATATTTATTAAGCTATTGCATAGCTTTTATCGCGGGCTTTGAGCGCGGCTACCGAACCAAGAAATTCCGTAACGAAAAAAATCACAATCGTCTAACGTCGTTTCAGTTCGGTAGACTTCGGCTCGGTCTTTGTGCGAGTGCGGTTAGACGTATTGTACGACTCTACGAAACTCTCACGAATTGAGACGAGCTGCTCCGAAATCGGACGATGCTATGCAATAGCTATACCGCGGCAGTCCCCGAGTGCCACACGTCTTTTTTCATTGATAAAATGTTCTAATGTAAGTATACACCGTGACATTTTAGTGGTTGTTTTCCCGTAGCAGAAAGATTTACCTTTAGTAGTAGTATCGAATCATGCTAGTTATAACGTGAAATAATTAAAATATTTTTTTTTCAATTTAAAAAAATAATCAACCAACTTGAAAGCGTGAGAATCTAAAGTTCTTTTAAGTGATGTAACGTAATCAGGTACTTACTGCTTGCCTCATGAAATAATTAAAGCTAAAAAAGCTCTACTCCTTAAAGTAATAAAACGGTTCGAGCGTGCTTTTTTTGTTTCGTTTATCTTTTTCGTAAAACCGGCATTTATTGATTTTAATAAAAAAGAACTGCACAAACAAATTTTATTACTAAGATAGAAACATTTCACTGCGGGAAAACAACCGCTAAAATTTCACGGTGTATAACTGTACACTTATATAAATAAACATATACGTATGTATATAGGAGACACAATTTATAGTATAATAGTCTACGGTCCTTGGTTGACAAAGCATCCCGACACCTGCTCTATGATTGATGACGTCACGGGCGTTTAGCGAGTGTTTTGATACAAGTAGACACGGGATACGTGTACTGTATGATGTCACTGTAATTACGTCACAACTTGAATATGAGATTAGTAATGGGAAAGAGGCTCAAATATTTATGTTATTTCATTACACTTGTCGATATATTCGGGTTGGCTAAGTTGGCTTCCTTTGTCTATTAATTTACAATATTTTTTATACATTACATTATTATTATTTACACTTGAATAAGTGTAGGAAAAATAGGTAAAAACCAAATATGCAAATAGAAGTCAACCATTTTCTGCTTAACATATGTTTTATAAGAATACATCTGTGAAAGAATTCATTTCATTTACGATTTTCAAGGTTTTTATTACATTTTGACTGGCTCGGTGGAACAGTGGTTAGTGACCCTGGCTAGCGGTTCCAAGAGTCGTGGGTTCGATTCCCACTCGGGACAAATATTTGTGTGATGAACATCGGTGTTTGTTCCGTGTCTGGGTGTGATTATGTATTTAAGTATGTATTTAAAAATATCTATGTATGTATATCAGTCTCTGACGCCCATAGTACAAGCTCTGCTTAGTTTGGGGTCAGATGACCATGTGTGGAAATGTCCCAGATATTTATTTATTATTTATGGGTCCATAAAACGCTTTGTGCCTTAGAAATTACATTTTTTTTTATCATCGCCGGACTATCGCCGGATAGCTCTTACCCCTGAATAAATGGTACCAATTTATTTACATTGTCGGGTTCTTGTTGTATTGTTATTTGATTTTAACATTAAATTTCATAAACTAGCCTTTCTCAAAAATTCTAAAAAAATGTTTTTTTTTTCTTCTATTGCGTTCCGAAAGTCCCTTTAATTTGCTCATATACAAGTATCCTCAATTGAACAGCTACTAGTTAAACATTTATTATAAGTATTGATTATTACGTAATAAAGCATAATAATAAAGCATTTTATCACCATCCATATCAAAATCCCTTGTTATCCCGCTAACGCCGAGTAAGCCGCTCAAATACGCCACTCGTCATCTCAGCACATTATTTTCATATAAGCCGCAGATTTCCACCTTAGCCAATCATACGCCACATAAAACTTACAAGGATGCTCAAGGAAATTGAATAGAGGGCGTATCCAGGGCAGAGGATAAGTGTTTGCTTCCTGCAGTTTTGATTTATAACAGCACCCTATCCGGCCCTTTACGTAAAATTCTATTTTTACCTCTTTGACAGCTGAAGGGGATAGCATTGAATGGGAATGCGGCAAGTGATAAATATTATAACGTCTATATTGGTGTTTATTTTGCGTGGAGTTTCTTGAAAAATGTTGTATGTAGATTTTATTTTCTTTTTCTTTTTTGATGTTGTAAACTTGCTAACTGATTCGGGGAACTTGGTACAGGTTTTTAGTTTAATTTTAAAAATTGTAAATAAAAAAAAACCGCCTTCAAAAACAAGACTCACTAAAAATTACAAAATAATATAATACGAACATTAATCTGGGTATGAATTTGATATGTTGTTGAAGGCGGTGCCAATTAAATTTTTGAGGAAAACTGCGTGAAATATAAACGGCACCGCCTTCAACAACATATCAAATTCATACCCAGATTAATGTTCGTATTATATTATTTTGTAATTTTTAGTGAGTCGTGTTTTTGAAGGCGGTTTTTTGTTTACAATTTTTTTCATCCTTTTTAGTGTTAATTTTTTTTACACCCTATTAGTTAAGCTCACCTATAATTCTACTGATATTATAACCAGTAGTATCAATATGTACACAGATTTAAAAGAATAATCCCTTTACTCCCAACTATTAAGAAGTTGACCTTCCATCATCAGCTCAGCATCATAACATTATGATTGCCAGAAGCAAATGCCAATATAACTTAAGAAAATATGTAAAACGCGGTACATGTGCCTATAAAATTTGAGGGTTGCCCTCGATTTCTCCTGGATCCCATCATCAGATCCTAGACTGGTCAACCTAATAGTTTAGCTTACCTGTAATGCTACTGATATTATAACTAGTAGTCTTAATATGTATACAGTATTGAAATAATTATTCTTTTACTCATAACTATTAAGGAGTTGACCTTCCATCATCAGCTCAGCATCATAAAATTATGATAGCCAGAAGCAAATGCCAATATGACTTCAGATAATATGCAAAACGCGGTACATGTCCCTATAAAATTTGAAGGTTGCCCTCGATTTCTCCAGGATCCCATCATCAGATCCAAGACTGGTGAAAATGGGACCACCTAGGAAGTGAACCTTATCCAACCAAAAAAAAATTTTTGAAATCCGTCTATAATTGACGAAAATATCGGTGAACATACATAAAAAAAAAAAAAAATATTATACATACAGACGAATTGAGAACCTCCTCCTTTTTCTGAAGTCGGTTAAAAAGAAATAAACACCTATTCTGCTGCGCTAGTTCGGATCAACTTCCGAGTATCCATTCAAGCGCGTACATACATTTCGGTGATTCATTTTTGTATACTTTTTTCTGATTTGAACAAATACTTACTTAAGCCAGTCTTTGTCTATTTTAAATTACAATAATGGATAATGGTCCTGTGTTGCACGAAATTTTAAGCGTATAATTTTATTAAATAATATACTGAAACTCTGCAGTTACTAAATCAGAGCTAATACATAGTATAAGTAGTAATATACTAATAATAAGTTAGTATTATATATAGTTCACCCTTCGATTCAATTTTACATCAACCTAATCGGAGCAGATTCAAAATTCATAATTTACTCAACTTTCCATTTTCCCAGCAAAATCCCTAATACAGTTCCAAGAACAATCTGGGAGCACCGAGAAAAAAACAGTATCGAAAGAGAAAATACCCGAAAACTAATCTATTTCCAAGCAAAAACAAGCGTAACATTTCGCCCCAGATTATTTCATTATTAACCCAAGAATCCTTTATAACGGTCCTCGTAAAAAACATTGAACCAACTTTACTGCCTCTTCCGAAGTTCATAATCTCCGTTTTAATTCAGCGAGAACTTTTATCGCGTGTAATGAATTTACAAATCCTTAGGGATTATCTTGAGTTGAAGAGTTTGGTCCGTCTTAGTGATTTATGGGGCAGAGCGATCGATGCCTTGACTATTGAGAGGGCTTTTTGTCTCAATGTCAGGATCGGCTCATCAACTTAGGGACACTGGTGGATAAATGGGTACAGATGTAGTGTAAAATGCCTTTCGTTTCCGCAATAAACTTCGGAATCAATTTGCAACTTCTAATTTTAAATTTCGAAGCCAGTATAGTAGTTAGGTTTTTGTTTTAAACGTTTTTTTAATAATGATAAATAAATAAATATTAGAAGACATCATACACATCAAAGAGAGGTCGTAATTGACGAGCATGCATGAAGAGGATAATGGATGTGGAAGAAGCGAAAGTGGTGTGGAAGGATCCTAGTACATGGCAGGAAGTGATCTCTGCCTACTCTTCTGGGAAAAGGGCCTGATTTTATGTATATGTATGTTTTATGTATCACAAACTTTGATTTGATCCCGTTGTGTAACGTCATGTAGAGTCAAGTGAACAATACACATTCTTAAATAATACCTTCTGTGTTCATCAGACAATTATTGGATCCGAGTGGAGATCGAACTCACGACACCGAGCACTAAAGACAGAGTCACTACCAAATGTGGTATAGTGCAGTCCGACAGGGGCATTGCGCCATCAAACCAAAAAGCCACCATTTAATGAAACTATACTGACTAATCGTTCAAACTGTAAACTCATATCTCCCACCGTCGCTGACAAACAAAACCGCGGGTTTCAACTAACATAGAGGGTGTACCTACTATTTGTCATATCCACTATTTAAGATGAACTTTAATTTCCAATGCGCCACCCAAGCATCTGTTATACGTACTTGTTAAGCCGAAGTCGGCTCTAATGACTTGGGAAGTGAGTGGAATATCCGATGAGGGACAGTGAAGATATCCCGTTTCGCAAATGGGGGGAAAAACAAGATGATGAATGAGGAACGGTGCACGTTTTAACCGAAAACCGCGCGTGGGCGAAGAACTAGTACGTCTAGATATGACAGTAAATAAAAATATATAAAGTACAATGTATTGTTGATATACATTTTTTTCTATAAAGAAATGGAATTGTGAAAACATCGCTCTATTTCTTAACTCTGTAAGAGTTCCATTGACATTTTTGTAGTTGAGAGTTAGGTTAACTTAAACTCCAAATTTTTGATTGCATAATGATAATGTCTTATGTCCAGCAGTAGACGAAAGTGGGCTGATGATGATGATGATAAAAATGATAATAAATTTGGTTCGATTCGTTTACGAGTATACTTACGGTACCATCATACATTTACTTTGTAGTTTTTTGGTATCACATTGGCCGCCATGTCAATATTTGGCACCTTCACAAGGGTGTAGCGTACAATGCAGATTACGGTAAGTTACTCCAGCATCAAAAGAGGTTCAGTTCCGCTTTTCTGCCCCGTGGCCAAGGCATGGAAATGGAATGCTCTTTCAGCTCATGTTTTCGCTTCCGCCTATAATCCCGCGCACTTGAGGCGGGGCGTAAAATGACTTTGAGGGCGACAGGCTTAATAAGGTCCATTGTGCTTGTGGACCTCACTCACGACTGCTTACCATCAAGTAGAGTGAGAGTCTTCGAAGTTTTAACAGAGGGCCTCCCATGAGTTGGCTATCGAAAACTTACGTACGTTAAAAACCTATCGAGTTGTTTTCTTCATACGGCCGATTTTAGTTCTTCGCGTAACCACCAGCGGCGCTGTACAAGTTTTTCATAGACATATTTACGTAGGCGATATCGAGTGCGTAAGTTTTAAACTCATGGTAGCCCCACAGATATCAGTTGTATAATATTTATTTATTTAAAACGGAAGTTTATTATTTTATAGCAGTGTTTGTACATAGGTTAAAAAAAATACTGTTACCTCCCTAGTGATGCCACATCCAGTATATCTATACTGCCACTTAAATCGAAACACATGTTATGCTACCCGGCTCTCCCGTACAAATCTAGTGGACATATTCAATTTCACGGTTAACCAGAGCTCAGCACAACCGATTCTTGCGTTGGCGCACTGACGTATATCAAATTCGGGGTGGGGGGGGATTCATTGCTGTGTTTCCATGTCAGGGTACTGTGAAAGAGTCGGTTTCTGATTGAGAGAATTGACTTTGTACGACTTGTAGCAGTTGTAGCTATGTTTGGTGTTGCTCGCTATCTTAGATACTCAGATCTAGTGTACTCTTTACACACAACTTTCGCTATATATAGCTGGGTCACTCCCGGAGGGCCACGTTCCCGGAGGGCCACGTCCCGGAGGGCCACGAATGCGAAAAAAATGATGACGTTATCTTTTGTTATTATTTCTTTTGTGATGAACTTGTACCGTTGACAAAAAAAACTCAATGAATGTATTTATCATAAATCACAAATATAAAAAAATCACCATTTATATCAAGTTACTTTTTTCACTTAGATACAAATAAATTTTCGAAAACATAAATATATTTCTAATTCTAGAAACACAGCCAGGCGAGATAGGGTGGGATAAAACGGATGCATAGAAAAACCTGTTTCAACAAACAAAAAAGGTCTTACATTAAACATGACTAATTTGACTTTCAAGATAGATACAGTTATTTTATAATTTAAATTATGACGTATAATATTTTTTCAAATATTACAAGGTATATAACTACTGTATTATTTTAAATCTGGTTTTTGTCTTTGTTTTTTACAACCCTGTCTCACCCGGCTGTGTTTTAACATAATCATCGGAAATCATAAGATCAAATTTGTTGATTTTAGACAGATAGTTAAATAGTGTTTTTTTTTATTATAATCTAACATTTATATTAAATACCAATAATAATTACATATAAATTTACAAATTGCTTTTTTGCTAACGGTACTTACGTGTTAAAAACGTTACAAAAAACAACACAAGTACATGTTAACACTTTTTTCGCATTCGTGGCCCTCCGGGACGTGGCCCTCCGGGAACGTGGCCCTCCGGGAGTGACCCATATAGCTAAGGCTTTCTCGCTGTCTTAGATACTCATTCACAACTTTTGCTATGTTTAGCTAATGATAATGGTCTTGCTCGCTTTTTTTGATACTGATTCATAACTTTTGTTATATATAGCTAAGGATAATGATCTTGTTCGCTGTCTTAGATACTCATTCACAACTTTTGCTATATTTAGCTAAGGATAATTACTTGCTCGCTATCTTACATACTCATTCATAACTTTTGCTATGTTTAGCTAAAGAAATGATTCATGAATGTTCGCTATTTTTGAGATAACCGACGATTTTGTATCACCGGTCAACTTTACTTAAGAACTATACTTTAAGTAAAATTCATACTGTATATTATTAGATATAAGTACGACTCTAAATCCAGCCTAACTAATTCATCTCTCTACCTTTATGGTATGGAAACCCTATACCTCTCCTACCAGCCACCATCAAACGTTGTGTCACAGCCACGCAACAAATTCCGCGAAATTTCAGCTCCAAAGGGACATACATGACTCAAACCCGTCATACTAAACGTCAGTCAAGTAAAACTACAATTTGAATATTCGTGACTTGCAGTGCTCGCATGCAAAATATGCAGGCGAGTCGGTCCGATCCTACCGAGTCCGGCACGGAATCTACCGGAATTATACGGATCCGGACGAGGAAAATAATTGGATTTTCCGGCAGGGAACATAGGTACGTATCCGGATATGTACATTATATCGGAATGGTAGGGGCATGTCTGCACTACGCAATGTAATGTTCAACCAATTCCGTCCATAATCTCAGTGTAAAGATAGTTGCTACGCATAACTTTCATACCTATTTGTGTGATGTGTACGCAAACACAGGTGCAATATTTGTTGCTCCACTCTCGTAGATCGGTGAGACGGTAATCCGACATGATCTAAGAAAGACAAGGCTTTACGTACATTCAGACATACGGGAGTGTTACACCGCCCAGTATTTACTTAACTAGAGGTTACATGATTTTGTGTGCGATATGAAATACATTCACTATTGAGTATCGCCGAGGTAGCATTAAGTTTGAAAATGAATCAACCCTAGGTTGTGATGATCAATGTCAAAATTCCGTTGACAAGCGCAAAAAAGTCCATCTATTTTGGAACGACACGTCCTAGACAGCGCTGCCATCGGCATATCATGCAGGCGCTGGTGGCTCGGACCAAGAGGTTTAGTTCCTCTTTTCTATCCCGTACGTTTTCCTTCCTTCCTTTAATCCGGAGTCTTCAGGCAAGGTGTGAAACGGCATATAAGGCAGGCCTTTAGGGTGAGTGCGACAGACTCAATAAGGCCTATTGTGCTTTTAATATCTATCCGCTTACAATCAGTATCAAGTTCATTTTATACAAAAAATACATTATGACAAGACAGTGCATGCTATTGTTTAGCGCCACGATAATGATTATACATACTAAGCTTTGTCCCCAAAGATTCTCAGTTTTCCTTACAACAATTTTCAACCGGTTTAGAAAGTAGCTTAATATCTTCCATTTGTGTCACAAAATATGATGTAATATTTTATTTAGCACAGCTCCTAGCCCCAAAGCCTCTCGATGTGGCTATGAATAAGGCATATGTTTCACACGCTACGACCAAACCGCGCTATATGACAAAGGATGGCTGGATTTTTGGGTTTGAATTTATCGAAATTTATTACCTCGAGGTATGTTCTGAGCTGGCTGGATTTAGTATATAGGATTATTATTGTATAACGGTTTCGCGTCGCGCTTTCAGGAAATAGAATGTGTGTGAACATTTTCTTTTTCACGCGGGAAATGGGTAGTTGAATTTGTTCGTGAAAAATAATGAAAGTAGGTTTATTAGCCATAAATAAACTTATGATATAATAATATATGGAGGTGAATGTACAAATACGATTTTGTACTCGTTAATACTTGTGCTATGAATAATGTAAATCACAAACACAGATACCAAGAATGTCTACTCATTTGAATATTAAAAATATGTAAAGGTATACATTAAACAAAAACCTGCCAATTTTTAACATCATATGCATATTGAATTATATCTCCATTAATAGTAAATGGTCTACCTCGATGATCTATTGGTAGAAAGTGCTGAATTAGAACCGAGTGATCCCCGGTTCGAGTCCCGGGCCGGGCAAAATTTGTGTGAGATTTTCTGTTAAGAAATTACTCAGCCTGGAGTCAGGAAGGTGGATGCACGCCCGTACCTCAGAATGCACGTTAAGCCGGTGTACCGGCGCCTGATCTTTCATCGGTTATGTCGAATAGCCGTTTTACTGAACTATGATGGTAAGGTAACAGAGAGTGCACTTGTCTTTGCGCGTGCGAACTACTATCTAGTTATGCATATTTAGAACGCTCTTTAAACAGCAAGTGATATTCTCCCATCCACTGTCTTTCTCATCATGTTCCGCCACTTAGTACCGAGTCATTCGAATCGATATCGATCCCAATTCGCTTAAAGGTAATGCATATTCGATGATGTGCCTTGAAACACCCGCTCAGACATCCTTTGTACAGACAAAGTCTAATTATTTCGCCAAAACAACGTACCGTTCGATTCCTAGAAACAAAATTGCCGATGTACGCCTGCAAACGAACTACCGCAGAGCAACATTTTCTTGCCACAGAACAAAATATACAGTATCCTACTTCACTACATAGTAATAAAGCAAAGTCGCTTCCTGTGTCTATCTGTCCCTATGTATGCTTAAATCTTTCAAACAACGCAACGGATTTTGATACAGAACGTGTGTAAGTCATGTACAATTCATCATATATACGTCCCCACTGCTGGGGCACAGTCCTACCCTAAACTAGGGCGTTAAGGCCCTAGTCAATCACGCTGGCCAAGTGCGGGTTGGTTCTCAACACAACCTTACAATTTCTTCATAGGCGTGCAGGTTTCCTCACGATGTTTTCCTTTAGCGATAAATCATCGATTAACCCGTACGGGTTAAAACTTTCAAAAATATACTCCAAAACAATACCACACACTACCCAACCACTATCATACACAGCACAGCATTACATATTTTTGATCAAACTACTCTGTGATCCGGAGTTAATTTCACATGTTCCTTTACCGTGCAAAAAAAAATTAACTTCCCGTCATTTGGCTTCTGGAAGTCGATAAAGTCAGGACGCTCTGCTGTTTCCTCATTTCGGAAAGACCAATATTTATTCGATCATAGCACGATATCTCCCCGGCTTTCGGAGATAATTTCATTTCGGCGCGACGTTTAGATCACTTAAGACAATATAAGTATACCTTGACGGTAGGGTGGCCATGTTTATTTTGTTTTAAAACGAAATTGACTAGCGGAAGTCTAAAAGAAAAAAAATAACTAGCTAGCGTGCCACATCAACCCAAAACTTGAATGGCTCGATTGCGAAATGTATAAAGCGCCTGTCTCTTGCCCCAAGAGTCATGCTTTCGATTTCCATCCAGGACAAAAAAAAAAACATAATGAAGTTTAGTTGCGTATACCACTGTTTTTTCTGACATCCATAACCCAAGTGCTTAAGCAACTTATTTGAACAGTTCGGGGAAATATCGGGTAAAAACAAAAAAGGATATTTAAAAAATCATCATCATCATCAGTCCCATATAAGTCCCCACTGCCGGGGCACGGTCCTAACCTAAACTACGGCGATAAGGCCTTTGTCAACCACGCTGGCCAAATGCGGTTTGGTTGACTACACAACCTAAGAATTTCCTCGAAGGTGTCACAGTGGCGTAACTATACCCGTTGAAGTCCGTGGCAAAATTCTTCGGATGGGGCCCCGTGCACACCACGTTCTTTTTTGTCCTTTATGTGTATGTGGGTTGGCAGTTGAGATTCTGCTATGGCCGGGGGCTGGGGCCCCCTACCGGGTGGGGGCCCGTGGCATTTTGCCGACTTGCCACCCTTTAGTTACGCCACTGGGTGTGCAGGTTTTCCCACGATGTTTTCCTTCACCGTTAAAGGTTCCAATAATCGTACACATGAATTTCAAATTTGAAAAGCACAGTGGGTATGTGGCGGAGTTTGAACTGGCTACCTCTAGCATGACAAGCAACGACCTTAACCATTCGGCCATCGACCCTTTTACAGAACATAAACCTTTGAAATAGTAGCAAACACAAACATAAACACAGCAAAAACCGTCTAGCGTGTACAATATTAAAAAAGCGCATCGGAAAACGGAGTTAAAAAACTATATTCGCCGAATCGGGTGTTGTGATACACGAAAAAAAAGTGTTCCTAACTTTTCCCGTTCATTAAGGGCACCCTACAACCACTCGCAATATCCGGCGTTGGATAAAAAGAGTCGGGAATTTCCCGGTTCCCGTGTTTTTGCTAGTATTGATTGGTCTTTGTTACCCACGGAGCTTGATATGAGACTTTTGTTCATTCACACTCGCTGAAATATCCTAATGTTATATACATGCATACATAAAATCAAGCCTTTTCCCAGAGGGGTAGGCAGAGATCACTTCCAGCGGCCCACTTTTCACCTCCGTGGGAAACGTGACGTGATGGAGTTGCGGACCACGTCGCCGCCATTCTGCCTTGTGCATGTTTTAACAAAGTCATTGCTTTCCCATGAGTAGCAAGGATATTTGACGGTGGAAGGAAAAGGAGAGGAAGGATACTATCGCCTCGGATGATTTGGTCTGTTGATAGTAGCGCGAGGAGCCGGGGCCGCTTACCCGTATTCCGATCACAAACCACCGTACAGCTAGTTGTGGCTGGTATCCTCTGACTTGATCCTAATGTTACTAAGGCAAAAATTTGCCTGTCCGTCTCACTTTCACGCAAATACCTACTACTAAGTTGATATAAATTTGACTTGAAGTGAACATTTTGTCCACAGCCTTAGCAAGGTTACTTTTGAACTGACTTCACTATAATGTTTTGCGATTAAAGAGTTCTCATAGAGACAGAGACAGATGGTTAAAGCTACGTAGAGCATATTATACAGAGCATAATGCACAGAGTTTTAAAGTAGATATTGTACTAATTATTGCAATTGCAAAAATGTATACAGCTTTAACCTTAAAACTACGTTATGGATTTTGATGCGATTTTTTCATAAAATTCAACGGAAGCGAAGCGAGGGCGGTTCACTTGTAATTTTATAAAATAAACATCTATTTGATATAAAAAATAACTGAACTATCCTTTCTGTTGGTTTTACGTTGATTGGACAAAGTAAAACCATATAACTCATACGCACATAAGGTAAATCAAACTGTTTATTTTCTTAATACCTGATCACATTCTTTTTCAAGCAATCAGCGTCATCTGCCGGCCGTTTTTTTGAATCTAAACCATCCAGGGCGCCACTGAAACGCATACAAAAACATTCATTCAAATCGGTCAAGCCCTTTAGGAGGAGTCAATGACATGCACACGTACAGCAGAATTCGATTATATGTTATACTAAAGATGTGTAGCGTTAGCGTGTGTGCAATACTCATATCAATGCAATACAAGTATCGGATCTACGAAATAATTCTATTATATTTCTTCAGATAGTTACAGACTCTTTCATCTTTTTTCATCCGATTCCTTTGCAACAGAATATCGCTATGCAATATCCAACACGTGCACAAACGCGCAATTCGATTCCTCTTGAAAGCTCATGTGAATACACGTTCTATTTACGTGAGTTAAACTTAAAGCTTATCTTGACAAAGTTAGCTTTTGTGTTTGACACACTTTCGAGTCTTTTACAATAAAATTGATACATAATATTATATTATAAGTGTTTGGCTTAGTTATTAATAAGATGACATCCTCTTGGTGGTAAATATTCTCGAGAAAAATAGGTAATAAAATTATAACTAGACAAACCTTTTTGGGGCTAAACTCGCTTTCAGATTCAAAAACTGTATTACGATAGTCTCAGCGAGTAATGTTCTAAATACATTCCACTTTTGTTAAAAAAAAAAATTAAAAAGTGTGTAGGTTATGGTTTTTAGTCGTTTTTATGAAACGATTTAATTTGAAATTTGGTGGCAAAAATGTAAACGGTCATAATTCTATTTCAACAATTAATTATGAAGAACTGTTGAAAATGGATCCGTTTAAAAGATAAATTTGGAATAATTTGTATCCTGTACATTACATAAAATAAACCGTACGAAAAAGCACCAAAAGCAAGTAAATTCCATGTTCTTCACTGTCAATGAAGGTTTAAAATTTAACCGTCGTTACGCCACAGCCATTCGCCGATACATCGCCGAAACTGGCATTAACCGCCACTGTGTGCCATATAACGTAATTTACATTTACATATTTTATTTTATTTATTAGGTCTACCAACATTTATACACACTGGCACTTAAAATTAAGATTATTTGCTAAACATGCTTTCTAAGTGTGATAAACAATTACAGGTAAACACCGCATGGTGGCAGATGTACTTATTTCTACTTAAACATCAATAAACTTAACATTATTTAACAATATAAACACTTAAATTATAAAAAGAAAAAGAAGAGAAAAAAAAAAACAAGAACAGACAAAAAAAAAACATACATACATATTTGTCTTAGCGCCGTCAGCACGACACCATCTTTTTTAATTTGGCAAGTGATTCAACATTGAGATCAATTAGATCACTCCAACTGTTGAGGAGCCTACAGAGTCTAGGTACTGGCGAATTTGAACCCATTACAGATCTACGGATGGGAGGGGTGAACGGAGTTATAGGAGAACGTGGTATGCGTCGCGGGACTCGGAAGTTAAATCTCTCTAGTAAACTAGGGCAGTCGATGACATGTCTGTGAATGTTATAAAGAAAAGAGATATCAATGATGTTCCTTCTGTGCTCAAGAGACTGGATTTTAAAATGTTTTATCCTTTTCTCGTAGGATCGAACACTTCTAGATATTCCGTTATAAAATGCCAAGTTAGCGACGAACCTCTTTTGCAAGCGTTCCAACCGAAGTGAGTGAGTTGCATAGTGTGGTCTCCAGACTACGCTGCAGTATTCAAGCTGACTTCTAACAAGACTGTTATATAATATAATTTTTATTCTATTTCCTGCAAATACTTTCGTGTTTCTCAAAACAAACCCTAATGTTTTAGAGGATTTTTTAATGACATGTTCTATATGCGGTATGAAAGTTAATTTTTTATCAAAAATAATGCCTAAATCTTTGATCTCATTCCGTTTTTGAATATGAGTTGAGTTTATTGTGTAACATGAATCTAAAGACCTATGTTTTCTGCTAAATCTTACATGATAACACTTGTCTGCATTTAGTTTCATACCATTATTATAACACCATTCCACCAGTCTATCAATGTCTCCTTGAATCAATTCTGCGTCGACAGCTGATTCACACCTACCAACTATTTTAATATCGTCAGCATACAAAAAAGGCCTTGTATATTTAAAAGAACTAGTGACGTCGTTCAAAAAAACATTAAAGAGAACGGGACCCAGGTGTGAGCCTTGTGGGACTCCAGAAGTAATATCATGATAATCCGACTTAAAACCATTAGCTACGACATAAAACTTTCGGTCACAGAGATACGATTGTATCCAGCCTAGTAGTGAACCCGAGATACCGTAAGCTTTTAATTTTGTGGCGAGCATCTGATGGGAAACGCGATCGAATGCCTTGCTAAGGTCTGTATATATCACATCAGCTTCCTTATTATTGTCTAGGATATCAACCAACGCTTCGGTATATAACACTAAGTTTGTACTTGTTGATCTCTTGTTTACGAAACCATGCTGATGATCTGTGATATAATGCTTAAAGTGATTCTGAATATATGGGCACAGCAATGACTCGAAGATTTTAGCAAACACTGAGAGCAGTGAAATTGGTCTATAGTTCATAACCAGGTCCACATTATCTCCCTTATGAATAGGTACTACCTTTGCCGACTTCCAAACACTCGGAAAGACCCCAGTTCTTAATGATCTATTGTAAATGACATACAGAGGTTCAACTAATTCTTTTGCACAAGCTATGATAAAAACTGGAGGGATACCATCGGGCCCAGGACCTTTGTATCTATTTAACGACTCTAACTTTTTCAATATAGTGTTATGATCCAAATGAGGAGCGGTTAGAGACAAACTATTATTATTCAATAATTGCCAATACTCAGTATCAATGTTCAAATTGTCCTGATTTGCAATGCTGTATACCGACTCGAAATGGGATGCAAATAATTCGCATATATCTACCCCATCTGAAGAAAATCTCTGGCCATTGCCCATAGTGTCTGGATAATTACTTGTGCCACCTTTTTTTGCTTTAATAAATGACCAGAAGAGTTTTGGGTTGGATTTTATTGATTTTCTCATGCATTCAATGTATCTTTTGTAACAAGTTTTCGCCAGTTTACTACAGCGTTTGTTCACCAGTTCTAGCTCAATTTTATCTCGCGGGTTCTTGTATTTTTTGAAACGGCTTCTGAGGTTTTGTTTTTCTCTCAACATTTTCCGCAATGTTACGTCAAACCAAACGGGATACTTGTTATTTTTTGTTTTTTAGCTATACTACCAATATACCTCGTGAAATCCTGTAAAACTGGCTCGAATTGCCTTCAGCGAAGCAGATTCGTCGCTTTTATTTGCGCTGTTTTAGGGATCATCGGGATGATAAGAATAAGACTGGGTAGTTTGTAATCCTGGTGATGTATTGGGTTTGGAAAGAAATCTTAGGACACTGTTTATATATTATTTAATTTACGTGTGGTTGACAAAGGCCTGATCGTCTGGTATCCATGAGGTTTTCCCCTAGGTGAAAAAATGCTCAGCAGTGGGGATAGCAGATACACTATGATGTTCTTACAATTTGGTTGTATGAAGTAGACCAATTCACTCTAGGCCAGTGTAGTTCTAATAGCCAATGCTGTCATGTTTTTCCACTTAATGCAACGTTAGCCCTAATGTCTGATTCAAGCCCTAATGGTCATGTTAGATCTTATTCACATACAAATCAAAACAAATCATTTATTTGCTTACTAAGTGCACATATACGTAAATGGAATAAAGTTAAGGGCTTACACCTTGACTAGATCGGTGAAACAGTGGTCAGTGACCCTGTCTGGCGGTTCCAGAGTAGTGGGTTCAATTCCCGCTCGAGAAAAATATTTGTGTGATTCTCTCTCTCCTCTCTTATCTCAGAACGAGTGAACATTGGTGTTCTGGTTAAAAAAGTTGCCGGTAAATGTTCTCAAAGAACTGGGTTGATGATGACCGACGTTCATCATATTAAGCTTTCTTATCGATGAATTTAACCAAACTCATGTATTATTTTGATGAATTCTCACAGTAAGTACGTCTCGTATTTCGTCTTCCTCAAAAATCTACGGAAACTCAAAAATCTACGAAACCAAAGACAATCTAATTATTAAAAATACTTTTCATTGAGCTCGTCTTCGAAACTTTATTGCCGTGTCATTAACGGTCTGAAGGTTTTATGTTCAGTCCCTTACGACAAGGTAGTCTCAATAAAGGTATTTTTTGACTAACTGCGAAAAAGGACAAGGTTCAACAATCGTATGTCTGCTTAGACAGACATTTTTATCTGTACCAATAAGAATAATAATACTGATTAAAGACCATGATTGGTGTAACCCTGGCAAAATGTCGGCCAGGGGCCGTATTATACCCTCTTAATTCCAGTCAGTGTAAGAATGGGCATCCGTAGCTATGTGATAAAGAGCTATTATTACTACACTTCTTTTTAAAATAACATAAATGATGAAGAGGTTATATAAGTCCATTCTACAGCCATAGCACACAACTAAGTGTACCAGATACACGAAGTTAGTCGGTCCTCATTCGTTAACTGACTAGAATAATGTAAACCCCTAAATAAAATCTAGTCATCATCATCATCATCTCAGCGTTCTCCCGGTTGCATCCTTGCGGAGCCCGGGGTCCGCTTTCCTGCTCCTAACTCTCCACCTCGCACGATCTTCAGCATCCTTCGCGGAGAGTTTGTTGGCACGCATGTCATCCACTACGACGTCAAGCCAGGCCTTCTTGGGCCTTCCCCTTCTGCCGGGACCCGGCGGTAGCGACATTGCGAGACACTTGTTCCCTACGTAGTTTGCCGGTTTCCGTAAAACATGTCCGTACCAACGTAGGCGGCACTCTTGCAATTTATCAGCGATGTCTCGGACATGAAGGCTGCCGCGAATACGGGAGTTCTTTACGCGATCTGCTCGCGTAACTCCCGACATCCAGCGCAGCATCTTCATCTCCGTGACCCGCAGTTCTTGCTTGTGCCGCTCAAGTACTGGCCATGCTTCACTGCCATATAAGAGAACAGGCCTAATGATGGATTTATAGACCTGTCCCTTCAGCTTAACCGGCATTTTAGGGTCGCAAATGACGCCGCTCACCTCCCGCCATTTATCCCACGCAGCAGCAATGCGTGCCTTGACGTCGGAGTCGATGTCGCCGTTCGCGTGGAGTACAGATCCCAGATACTTGAACCGGTCCGTGCGCTCGACCGTGTCTTCGCCTATGCGGACGGACATGGGGTCTGTCGTGTTGCAGGCCAAGTACTCTGTCTTCGCCACGTTGAGTTTCAGACCCCCGTTCTCAAGCGATTCCTTCCATGTGTTAACACGTCTCACCAGCCGTCCCCTGTCCGAGTCCACCAGCGCGATATCATCAGCATACATAAGTAGCCATGGTGGCTGCTCATGTTGGTCTCTGATGCTGTCTGACAATACGTCTAATATCAGGCTGAAGAGAAACGGACTCAGGACGGAGCCTTGATGTACTCCGACGGTTATACGGAAGGGCAAAGTGTCGCCAACAGCGGTCCTAACTACAGAATCGGAATCACAGTACATGTCTCTAATGATATCAACATACGTTTCTGGCACTCCCTTGGACCTCAGGGCCCACCAAATCATCTCACGCGGAACACAGTCGAAGGCCTTCTCCATGTCCAGAAATAGGAAGTGGAGAGGCGTGTTCTTCGTCCTGTATTTCTCCATGATGATTCTTAGGGCAAAAACGGGGTCCATAGTCCCGTGACCGGGGCGGAAACCATATTGACATCCAGAGACAGTGCACTCTGACGGATTCGAGAGTCCACTATCCGCTCGAATAGTTTCATGGTGTGGGACATGACCTTTATACCGCGATAACTACCGCACTCCTGCACTGATCCCTTGCCCTTGAAGACCGGGGTGATAACACTCAGTCTCCATTGGCGAGGAATCCCGCCGGTGCTTAGTATGCGGTTATAAAGGTTAGTTAGGATGCCCACACCACGACCACCCATTGCCTTCCAGGCTTCGATGGGGACTCCATCGGCTCCGACAGCTTTCCGATTCTTCATGCGGCGAAGAGCCTTCTCTACTTCTTCAGGCGTTACCGGTGGCACAAGTCCTTGATTCGGAGGGAGGTCCGGTGGCTGCACCTCTCTATGCTGTTTGTTTAACAGCTCGTGGAAGTAAGAGCGCCATCTCTCCTTCACCGCGAGGTCCTCGCATAGTAGGTTACCGTGAGAGTCTTTAACACAGCGGCACTTGGAGATATCCTGTGCCGCTTTGACCCTCGAACGTGCCAATCTATAGATAAGCTTCTGCCCCTCAGACGATTCCAGCCTATCGTAGAGCGGTTGTAGGTGGGCTCGCCTGGCTCTGGCAACAGCTTTCTTAGTAGCACGTTTTGCGGACCTGTATGCGTCGCGATCTTCGGGAGAGTTGGACGCTTGCCACTTTTTAAAGAGGGTTTTCTTCACCCTCGTCTCCTTCTGGACTGTGTCGTTCCACCACCAAGTCTCCTTGTCAAATTTGCGTCCACCCTTAGACGTGCCAAGCACTGACTTCGCCGCTTCGGTTATGGTTGCCTGAATCCTGTCCCAGTGGTTCTGAACTGGTTCGTTCTCAGCCTCAGCGCACTTGTCGCCGATAGCTGAGACGAACACCTGGGATTTGTCATCGTCAAGCCGCCACCACCTTATTTGACGCCGACAGCGCTCAAAGCTTTTGGCTTTGGGCTTCACGCAGAGATCCATGACAAGTAGACGGTGTTGTGCTGTGAGACTCTCTCCGGGTATGACCTTGCAGTTGACTACTTTGCCGATGTGGTGCCTCCTAGTGAGTAGGAAGTCGATCTGGGTAGCGTGCCGCCCACTCCTGTAGGTGATTAAATGTTCAGGCCTCTTCTGGAAAAACGTATTCACAATAGCCAGGTCGGCAGCCGAACACAACTGGAGGATGTTCCCCCCTTCAGCGTTGCGCCTGCCGACCCCATAGCCACCATGAACACGCTCGAACTCCTCAGGCTCCTCACCCACATGACCGTTCAGATCGCCCCCCAGAACGACTCCCTGAGACGGTGGGATTCCACGCAGCACCTCTCCAAGTCTATCCCAGAATGAAGTCTTTTCGGTGTCGCTGCAACCAGCCTGTGGAGCGTATGCGCTTATCAAGTGGGTCGTAACCCCTTCGATAAGCACCGTTACGTCCATTAAGCGGTCGCTGTAGCGTTTCACCTCCAACACGTCATCCTGCAACTCCCCGGACAGCACTACCGCAACCCCGTTCTCTCCACTAGGTGCTCCTGTGTAGATCAGCTTGTAGTCATTCCCAATGGCCCGGGATCTGCTGCCTTTCCACCGAGTCTCCTGCAGGAACGCCACTGCCACCCTCCGCCTGGTGAGTACGTCGGCCAGCTCTCTCGCGCGTCCGGTGAGCGTGCCCACGTTCCACGTCGCGAAGCGGAGTTTCCGTGGGGTTGGGGCTAACGTCTTTAGCCGCGTCCGTCCCCAACGCGGTAGCCCTCGCCCACTTGCCACAGGAGTCGGGCGAAACTCCTGCGCGCCGTTTTGCGGCGGCGCCCTATTCCTGGCACTTTTCTTGATTTTTCTTTCCATTTTAAAGTGGCGTGTTCACTTTTACGGGAGCGACTGCCGTCCGACCACCCAACCCCGGGGGGAAAGCTGGTGCCAGAGCCTCGTTCGTTGGTCAGCAGGGGTACGTACTTGCACGTGAGGTTGGCTTGGGCCCAAAGATCTTGGTAGGGCCCCACTACCTCCAGCTCCTCCCTAAATAAAATCTAGTATTCAATGTAATGGAACGCGAAAATCATTCATTAATAAATTAAACTTATCAAGCTTACTTTTCCAGAACATTTCAACTCAGTAACTGAAGACAGCATCTGCGATATCCCTCTTCGATGATCGACTAGTTGGATAAAGATCTAAGGTAGAAAATAAAATTTGCAAGTTCACTGGGCTAAGCGTTCGTTCCATGCCTTAAGGATCTCCCCCCGCGGATATTATACGGAAAATCGGCGGGATTCCACAGGTATATGTTAAGGGACACATTGCTTCTAGGCATAGTAAACATTACGTAAGATTTAAGAATTTCGCATCCGTTTAAACAAAATATTAGTTTTTACTCGTCCGTTACCGTTTTGGGTCGACTGTCTAGTTGGTATATTGGTAGCAAGCGTTGCGTTAAGGTTCGGAGACCGGTTCGAGTCCGGGGTCGGGCAATTTGAGTGAGTTTTTCTGTAAGGAAATTACTCAACCCGGAGTCAAGAAGTTGGCGGTTACACGCCCGTGCCTCGAAAAGTACGATAAGCCGGTGGTCCTGCAACCGACCTCTCATCGGTCATGTCGGATTGCCGTCTCACCGAACTTTGAGGGTAACTGAACAGAGAGTGCGCTTGGCTTGCGCGCACACTTGTGCACTATTAGAGTCGTGCGCACTTAGCTGATCTCAATTGAGATCGACCGCCATTGCCGAAATCGGTCGGACGCCTTATTTACATATATTTTTACAGTAACGGGTCCACACGCGATATTATGTAAGTAAATGCATAGCTACTTAGTGCCCGAATGGGATACACCTATCATGGTCGCGAGCTGGAAACTGGCGCTGCCCGTCTTTGTCTGCCGTAGCGGTTGGGATCTGCTCTAACACTTTAGACCATGGATCACCAAATACTAAAAATTTCCATTTTTTTTTTTATTCCAACCAACCGGCTTGCCAGACATCAAACCAGTATAACCACAAACACGGCTGTCTTCGTCTCATACGAGAACAAAATTCTGCCGAACGGTTATAGAGTGATTTATCGGTTCCGTCCGAGGCACTGTGCTGTATAGGATTACGCCGTTCGAGTCCGCGAACAGGTAAGGGGGTTTACCTTACAGAACTAGGGGAATACCCCGTTGACGTACAAGGTGTTTTTTCAGAAAATAGACCTTCACAGGCACTTTCATCATCAGCCCATATGGTTTCTACTGTTGGGGCACGGACCTACCCTTAACAAGGGCATTTAGGCTATTAGTGAACCTCGCTCATCAGTAAATATTTTATATGATAACTAGTAATTGACTAAATATTACGTAAAAAGGAAAACATTTCTTGGAGATATTGATCTTTCATTGGAAAGCCACAAAAGAAAGAAATGTGAGCAGATAGGTAATACAAAAAACGTCACAAACCGAAGCTCAAAATTAATTGAAAAGATACATAATTTCCTGTTCTTCGTAACGTTGCATAAACATCTCTTATTTCAACGATATAAAGCATAAATTCGGACAAAGAACTCATTTAAAAAACAGTAGATGTTATCCTTAAGAGTACCTCCCTCACAAGGGTGCTGCTGCGATTACTGGAGCTACCAAGAAAGAAATAAAAAAATTACCAATTACATTTGACAGTTCATCATTAGCCTATTAAGTAGCCCATTGCTGAATATTGGTCTCCTAAAATGGCTGCCACTCTTGTCTGTTTACGGCTACACGCATCCGACCCCGTAGCAGCCGTCTTGCGTAGATCGTCAATCCAACTGACCTGAGGACGTCCAACTCTTCGTTTGAGATGGGGTCTCCACTCCAGAACTCGTTTACCGCAGCGGTTGTCGGTCCTACCGCTGATATAGCCTGCCCACTGATATGCACTGCCACTTCAGCCTCCTTCAGGAGTGAGCTATGCGGCTATTTGACATTTATTCTTAAGTTTTATGCAAAATATATTTAAGTGACCATATGTCTGGGTCTTCATCTACACCAAGTCGGACAACACATTACTCCCTATAGCGAAGTCGCTTTAAAAGTAGCATACGTACTCTCAAAGTCTTGAGAATAAAGCAATACCTATACCTAAAGAATAAGAAAAAGAATTGATAAGAATTTGTTTATTGCTAATGTTCACATGAAAACTTACATAATATGGCACAAATACAAAAATTAAAAAAAATAAAAGTAATGAGCAAATGGAAGTGGCCTATTCCTAAACCTACCAAACTGCATTCAAAACGGTTCAGTTGCTGATGATGATGATGATGTTAATGATGAACGTGGCCGTTTGCCCCACGATAGTCTCCAATTGTGATAAGTTCTTGAAACGTGAGGATATATTACAAGGTGGAATCTTTGTGCCAAATGAAATGTAAATTATGTGGGTTGGGTCTGACGACTTTCTGATTGCTCTGATATTTAAGAAGGAGCGAGTCGTGACAATTTATCAGGAAGACGAGTTATTGCACCGAAGATCGGAGAAACACGAACATTATTATATATCGAGTGAGACTAAAATATCGTCTGCTTTATTCATTTTTAACTGTGACTGTCTCATTATGTAGTACTAGCCGCTCGTAAGTACCTGCACAGACTTATAATGTAACTCAAACCTTAAATAATTTTTAAAATATTCCAAAAGTCTTGCCATATGGTTTTAAAAATTGAGATTAAGGTAGAAAAAACAAAGATAGTAGAGAAAACTTTTGCTACACCTAAAAATTTTGTTGAAAAAAAGAAAGAGATTACAGAACTTGACAAAAAGAAAGAAATAACAAGTCTTCTTTTATGGAGTAAGCAACTCCTAAGCTACCAGTCTTGGTAAAATATTTTCGAAAATTTATAAATTTACATAAGAACAAGCCTTTTAAAGCTACAAAATGGTGGTACACAAATAATTTATCATTTATGTAGTCCAAGAACCCTGAAATGTAATTTTATTAAAATATTGTTTGTTCATATACCTACTGACGGTGTACCTATTACCAAATAAATAAACTATAATTTCTTCTCCGTACTACACTAAGAAGTAGTGTCAACAAAACCACTATACCTTCGCGTGGATCCCAGAGAAATATTCGGGGTTACATAGTGAAAGGTAGGATATTCCCATCGTAAGTTAATTGTGTGTTCAGGCCCGTACAAATGTTTGCTGGCGGCCCGATTCGTTCGCTGGACCTACTGTGAATAATGCCCTCTAATTCAATTATATACGTAACGTTGTATGTCTGTTCAGGAACACGTTTTGTTAACAATGACGGCGGCTGAAAGGTTAAGGATTTTATTTGACAGGTTTTTTTTTAAATTTGTACGCTCTATGGTCTGTGGGTAGAGCCTTTGAATTTGAGTTAAAACTTTACTAAAACCATAACTAAGGTTATACTTGACTAGAATTTAAGAATAGAGAGTTCAGAACAGTATAATTTGGTTTATGGTTGCCCCGTAAGTAGCTTGGATTGTGTTGCATGATTTAGTTATTCGCTAAATATGTAGGTTTTCACAAAATACTTTATTATTTTCTGATCCCGCTAGTTTTCTCTGGGTTTCTACTACTTTATTAACGTGTTCACTGTTCATATATTGTTATCTACGCAACTACGAGATATAACCATAAATTTTTTTTATGTTATTAATTCTATAGATCAAATAAAATATACTTAAAAATATTTTAAAACCACACACGGCCATCTAATCCCAGACCAACAACATATTCGCACCTTGTCACGGAACAAACAAAATTGTCAATCAAATGTATGTGACCCGAGTGGAAATCGAACCCACGACTTTGGAATCGTAGTCAGGGTCACTAACCACTGTTCCACCGAGTCAGTCAAGGTCAGATTTATTTTGTCCAATTATTGACTACCGCTCTAAATCGGTAATTCAAACAAGATTGCCATCACTTAGATTCCATCAACCTAAAGGAAAGTAAACAAGCATTACCACAAAATATATAACCGTGGCCATCACGAATATTCACAAGTTAACACAATGAGTTCCTATGAATCACGCCGAATGGCCGTAGACGCGCTGACTTTAGTACGGGGATAAATATTTGTACGAGGAATATAAATCCTTGGAGCCTGGAAAGTTTTGCTAAACGAAAAAGGTTTTAATATTTCTAGATACAAATTCGTAAAGCTGATGGTAGTCAGCTTATGGGCATAGTGGAATGCCTTCTCACGGACTTAGAAGAATGAAGAAAAATACTGACGACCGGCGCATATTTTGTCAGATACTTGTCTTAAGCAAAATCCTTCGTAATATGAGAGTAAATTGTTAACATCAATTCTGTTAATTTTACCAATTAAACGATTCACCGTCATCGTCAATCTATAAGTCTGTCCACTGTTGGATATAGGCCTCCCTACATCTTCGCCACTCCCATCTATTCGGCCACTTGCATCCAGATCCTACCAGACCTGCACAGGTCGTAGCTATAAGCGTGGAACCCAAAATTTTGGAGATAATTTCAGGACGTAGGTGCTCACTAAGATAGGATTTACAAAACTCAACCCCTAAAGTAGTTTTGAGTATGGTGGCCAGGGGTGGATCGTCCATATGGGATAGCCTAGTCGTAAGGGGCCCCCAAGTGCCGATGTCCACTCCTCGTCATACACAAATTTTGGTTGGCAATACGAGGGCATACGCTCTATAAGCTAATAAGTTAGACAATTCTCGTTTCAGCCCAGGGCCCCAAAAAGTGTCGGTCCGCCCCTGATGGTGGCAAAGTTTGTATGAAATTCCCACGGAAGATTTCTTGTTCTACTCTTCTAAAACACCTCAACTTGTCATCAACCCCAACACTATTTGCAAAACAACGAACAAAACATAGTGTTACCTTGTTCCATTGCTAATACAAGCTAATGCAAAGTGGTTTTTTCTCTCACAGTGAGGAAACACGCGATATTCCGTGTCACCACCCAATTTGTACTGACCAGTGGACTGTGGTTTTACTTGTAGTCGGAGAAACGAATACTAAGTTAATAAGAGAATAGCAGAAATAGCATTTACCCTGAGAGGAAAAATGGTGCTTATTTATTTGGGATTTTTAATTATTTCTAGACATTTTTCACATAGGCGATATCGAGTATGTCACTTAAACTCATGGTAGTACTACGATGTGTTTCACCGGATATCCATCCAAGTACACACACACACATAGCAGTATAAAATGTCTATATAAATATTTGTTTTCAGCGATAAATGGGTTTGTTCATCTCTCATACTTTGATATGGGTCCCATTAAGTTATATAGGGGTGGTCCTAAAAGTTGTTGGTTTCAAACTATCGATTTGTCCGGGAACTTTGCACAATTAACCTTCGCAAACGGTTCTGATATATGGACAAGTGCATAGTTACCATTAAGGAAGGAAAACATCGTGGAAATTGGTATGAAAGGGTCCCATTGAGAGGTCAATGGCGATCACTCCACTTTAATTAACTAACTTGGTAATATCATGGATCGTGGTAGGTATAGGTACCATAGATATAGCTACCGTATAAACATATATGTTGATATGGGGAAGTTCAAAAGGTTATTAAAATATTTAAATAGGCTTTTTAGGGCTTTACAAAGTTTCGTTTACATTTGAATGCGATTCGTGCTTTCGTGATGAGAGTAACTTTTGCTTGTATAAGTAAGTATATTCTTTCGAGCGTCAATGGCCTAGTAGTTAAGGCCGTGGATTTCTATGCTAGAGGAAGATAAGCACCAAGTTCAAACCCCGCCAAGTAAAAATTCACGAGAGAATTCATTTTCATTCATTGGTCGACTTAACATAACATTCACAAACTTTAATGTATGTCGACCAACCCACAACCCACACTTGCGGAAAACTACAGGCTGATTGCCTTCGTTTAAAAACTACAGGCTGAGGGCCTACCATGAGTTGGCTATGGAAAACTTACTTACGTTAAAAACCTATCGAGTTGTTTTTTCATACGGCCGATTTTAGATCTTCGCGTAACCACCAGCGGCGCTGTACAAGTTTTTCATAGACATCTTTACGTAGGCGATATCGAGTGCGTAAGTTTTAAACTCATGGTAGCCCCACTGATCGCCTTAGTTTAGGGTAGGTTAAACCCCTAGCAGTGGGGACGTATTCCCTATCCTAAACCAGGCGATTATGCCTCAGCCAACAATGATGGCCAAGTGCAGGTTCGTCGACTTAGCATAATCTCAGAATTTCTTCGCTGGTGTGTAGGTCTATTTTTTGCGCGAACACTACACATTTGAAATAAAACTTATTTTACGGATTAAACTCACGTATAATTGTTATTCTAAACATATTATTTAGAGTCCCGACATTTCGAGCTCTTTACAGCGTTCGGGCAAAACGGTGAGTCTTATCCGTGACTGAATAACAATACACGCGAGTTTAATCCGTACAATTACTTTTATTCCAAATAGCTGACCCGGCGAACTTCGTACCGCCTTAACGTAGCTTTGATGCACTACTTTATTTTGTTAACCGATTTCAAATAAGGATGGAGTCTCTCAATTATACGTATATATGCTTTAAAGCTGAAAGTTGTCCCATCTTAGGTATGAGTAAGTAGCTTTTAAATTTGAACAGGAATCTATAATATCCTCCATATTAAATTTAATCCTTACTTCCCTGGTCTCGTCATAACTGAGAAGAACTTTACTAATCTCATATTTTTTACTCATGTCCAGCAATTCAATAATTGCTTTCAAATGACATCATTTCATCATCATCATCAGCCCATTCCTATCCACTGCTGGACATAGGCCTCCTCAAATACCAAATGACATCATTTGGCCCAACAAAATTTATTCGAGATAGTTTTTTGCCTACTTTCAAGGTAAATAAGGATAATGGCAAATACTTCGCATAGCTTATTTAGTAATTTGTGGCAATTCAACCGCGCTAACAATAATTTAATAATGCTTGATATCGATTTTTGGTAACTTTTCTACCCAATATTACAATAGGCTTTTTTTTGATATAGCTGGATGAGGAAGGTATACTGTTAAAAGAATGGTTTGATATTTGGAAAACTCCCCGAGATAGTAATGTTTCAATAACACATCATTTGGGCGAGCTCAAATCGCTTCATACAAATGTCGCAGCACACTATGACGTCACAACGTGTATAAATAAATACTGTATGCATATCGTAAGAACTTTGTTCAGTAGCTATATCAAATGTTGCGTTTACGAATATATTTTCATAGTGAAAGTTACTATTAATTTTGTATTTTATACGATGGCATAGCATTTTTGAAGAATTTTCGCACTTTTGAAATGGACTTTCCCACCAAACTTCAAATGTCTATTATTGTCTCATTTCGTCAGAAATTCAATTTCGATTTGACTTTGGAAACTACCCTATTGTGTCGATGGAAAAATGTGAAGTTGTTCCATAATATATAGAATAGAATAGAAATCGTTTATTGACCACATAACATAAACAAATAGGTATACAACAAATTATATCAATACAAAACACAAAACTCAAGCAAAAACACACACATAATGACAGACAAAAGGAGTACAAAGAATTAACACGAACAGATAAGGACAGGATGTGTATATCTTCACCAAATTGTTGTGCACAACGCTGATCAGTACTGATTCTTATGCTGAATTTGAACTGCCTCGGTGGTATATTGATATCAAGCGCTGCGTTAGGGCCGAGAGGTCCCCGGTTCGAATCCGGGGTCGGGCAAAATTTGTGTGAGTTTTTCTGTAATGAAATTACTCAGCCCGGAGTTAGGAAGTTGGCGGTTGAACGCCCGTGTCTCGGAAAGCACGTTAAGCCGGTGGTCCTGCGCCCGATCTCTCATCGGTCATGTCGGATTGCCGTCTCACCGAATTATGAGAGTAAGGGAATAGAGAGTGCACTTGTGTTTGCGCGCACACCTGTGCACTATAATATTATGTCCTGCGCACTTGGCTGATCTCAATTGAGATCGGCCGCCACTTATGCTGAATTGCCCATAAAATATATTTGCAAAAATTTCTTGTGTAGAGATTTAATATCTATCTTCTCCAGTTTGATGCAGGTATGAACCGTATTTATTGTCGTGCGATCAGCCCGTATTTCTTCTGAACTAAACACAATGTGTTGATGATTGAAAATTTTTGACAACCAAGCTTCTTTGGTCACTATAGATATCGAAATGTTTGTCAATAAACGAACATGTCAATTATACAGGGTGTCCCAAAAAGTAGTGTCAAGCGGAAGTCCTGAGATAGAACACCCCGTGGGGCATCCGAAACACCCCCATGTATGTTCCGCGATTTTTTATAGTTTTCGAGTTATGATATTTTTTCTAAAATTTTGAGAACAACTGACCTAACCGACTAAAAATATTGTAGAGAAAAAAGTATTTGACTTTTTTGAGTAATTCTTTTTGCAAATCAATTTTTATGAGTTTTTCTTTAATGCCTAAAATATTTATATATATATACCTTATATGGAAAATATCAAAATTATGGTACAAACTGAAAAGTTACGTTCTGTAAATAATGTCTTACAATTTCAACGTTAAATTTAAAATATAAGGAGGTAGTTGCATGGCTCCTAAATAACATTAAAAACTGCGCTAGACTCTCAGCTTTCATAATCATTAATAAAAACTGGTACTTAATGGGCTACTTTTGCTGAAATCGGACTACAAAGACAGAGAGGTGGAAAAATCATAAAATTAGCCATTTGAATACGAAGTATTATTTGGACATTTTATTATTCCGAAAGTTAGTCAGTTTGTTAACAAACCTAAATTTAATACAGGAGCACTCAGATGCAAACATTTGGATGATTTTTTTTGTTTAATTTAAGTTTCATTGCGCTTACACTGTTTTCACATGCAATACCTTTGTTACGACGAACTTGACGAACTTTGCTTTCTTTACGGACTTTAATAAACTTTTACTTATAAACTTTTTACAATAAATAATCAAAAACGATAACTTTTTTTTTTAATAAAGTTCCCATTTTTAAACTTAATAATTTTTTTAAGTATCAAAAATTAAACTTTCAAGTGGTTATTTCATAGCATTTCTGGTATAATTTTGATTGTTAACAATCTTATTAACTTTAGAAATAATAAAATGTCCAAATAATACTTCGTATTCAAATGGCTAAATTTATGATTTTTCCACCTCTCTGTCTTTGAAGTCCGATTTCAGCAAAAGTAGCCCATTAAGTACCAGTTTTTATTAATGATTATGAAAGCTGAGAGTCTAGCGCAGTTTTTAATGTTATTTAGGAGCCATGCAACTACCTCCTTATATTCTAAATTTAACGTTGAAATTGTAAGACATTATTTACAGAACGTAAATTTTCAGTTTGTACCATAATTTTGATATTTTCCATATAAGTTATGAGACAAATATTTTAGGCATTAAAGAAAAACTCATGAAAATTGATTTTCAAAAAGAATTACTCAAAAAAGTCAAATACTTTTTTCTCTACAATATTTTTAGTCGGTTAGGTCAGTTGTTCTCAAAATTTTAGAAAAATAATCATAACTCGAAAACTATAAAAAATCGCTGAACATACATGGGGGTGTTTCGGATGCCCCACGGGGTGTTCTATCTCAGGACTTCCGCTTGACACTACTTTTTGGGACACCCTGTATAGATGTCACTATTTTCTCTAAATGAAAATCTCTGAAATAGACAATAATCTGAATAATATAGATGAATTTTTGTCGATTCAACACTCTTAATAACACCAATAAAATAAATAATTTTCGGATATTAAAAATCAAATAAATAATTTACACAAATTAATTTCTGAAACTTTTGAGACATTTTACAAAAAACGAATTTCTGAACGCACACGTGAATAGTGACTGACGTTTAATGTCAAGTCCCACGGGAACGCTCTGGAACGGGATAAAAGTATCCTATGTCCTTCACCTGGCTCTAAGCTACCTCCCTACCAATTTTTAGCCAAATCTGTTCTGCCGATCTCGAGTTATAAGTGGTGTAACTAACACGACTTCCTTTTTATATAGGTGTCGGACTCGACTTCGAAAGTCTTTTTGTCAAGCCCATTTCAACTGGCATATTATCGAAGCTCCATTTGACCGACGAGCCTTTTTTACCGATGAGCCACTTCACCGAAAAGCTACATTTTCGAACGACTATATCAACGACGGTACATTTGTTTGAACGCCATATATTCGAAAGGCAAATAAAGTAATATATTCAAATCAACAGTTTTTATTTCAAACAATCAACCACACCTAAATGATTAACTAAATAATTGTATTGTCAAAGTGAAATATTAATGTTGACGTTATGCCGTATGTTACTTATTTCACATATGACAGACCTACATTTGTATGTTAAATTTTATGTGGAATATTAATCGTAATAATAAAACATAAATTACTATTTATGTTTGTATTATTTACCTGTTATTTTTTATTTAAATACTTAAAACACCCTCAATCTTGTTTTCATTTTATATTATTATATATCAAGATTTAGATGTAATAATCACTTAGAAAATACAACGATTTAGTTAATCATTTACGTGTGGTTGATTGTTTGAAAAAAAGCTGTTGATTTGAATAGATTACTTTATTTGCCTTTCGAATATATGGCATTCAAACAAATGTACCTACTGTCGTTGATATAGTCGTTCGAAAATTTAGCTTTTCGGTGAAGTGGCTCATCGGTAAAAAGGCTCGTCGGTCAAATGGATATGTCAGTTGGGAAATGGGTTTTGACAAAAAGACTTTCGAAGTCTAGTCCGACACCCGTTGGGGGGTGATACATGTATGAAGATACAACGAACCGTACAGATAAAGAAATAAAATAGTTACGTAAAAACCATTTGCAGTTCCATTGTGTGTACACATTGAATGAAAATATGAAATACGAATCGTTAAATATCAACATTACTTAATTTCACGAGGATTTTCTGTGTTTTTGTTACATTTTTGTTTATAGACTCGTGCGTATCAGAATAAAAAGATACTTCATTATTTGTATTTAAATATACATAAGTATATTATGTACGTATTCGGATTTATAGGTTCACATTTTTTTATAATAAGCTGACAAGATGACCTCACTCCACCTGATGGTAAGCGGTAGTGAGATCCAAATATGAGGTCGACAGGCGCAATAGATCGTATTGAGCCTGTCGCACTCACCTTGAAAGCCCGCTTAAAGAGGAGACCACTGCTGCGGCAGCAACGAGACAAGGCGTGGAGACATATTAATAATATAGTGTTCACATGAATAAATAATAAGACATACAAGCTTACGTGGTGTTTAAATTTTCGTTTAAATTTAAAGTTTTTAGTTAATAATCATTTATGTCTAGTATAAGGCTTCCAACCTAAATAGGTCGGAAAATCGGCCAACTACGCAAGACATATTATAGTGCACAAGTGTACGCGTTAACAGAAGTGCACTCTCTGTTCCCTTACTCTCATAGTTCGGTGAGACGGCAATCCGACATGACCGATGAGAGATCGGGCGCAGGACCACCGGCTTAACGTGCTTTCCGAGGCACGAGCGTGCAACCGCCAACTTTCTGACTCCGGGCTGAGTAATTCCTTTAAAGAAAAAATTACACAAATTTTGCCCTACCTCGGATTCGAACCGGGGACCTCTCGGTTCTGACGCAACAGTAGCGCTACCATGAGTTTAAAAGTGACAAACTCGATATCGCTTATGTAAATATGTCAATCAATGAAAAACTTGTACAGCGCCCTAGGGGCGCAAGTTTAGTTTTAGGTTACGCTAAGAACTAAAATCGGTAGTATGAAAAAAACAATTTGATAGGTTTTTGAGGTACGTAAGTTTTCGATAGCTTACTTATGGTACCGCTACAGACGACAAGTTCAATAGGGTTTTTTTTCGCCCGACATTCTATAATACGCTTGGAGTAGCCTCGTCATCGTCTATTTTTTTTTTATATTAAGCTAACTAGATGACCTTACTCCATCTGATGGTAAGCGGTAGTCAGATCCAAATATGAGGTCGACGGTAATGCGGCGGGCGGGTGTCTCTCACCCCTAACTCAATAGGGTCTATGTATCCAAGTGAGGTCACTATGGGAGACTCTTATTAAAAAAAAATAACACGGAACCCCAAAAAACTCCAACTGGCCCCCAACCTATTGAAGGGTCGATGTTTGTTAAGGAAATTAGATCCCGTAAACTATCATGGCGTTTGGTCAACACACTGTTTTCCTTAATCTTATCCTGTTGGGATAAGGGTCAATTTGCCCCACCTTGTTTCTTTATAGGGGCGTAAACAGCGGAACGAAATTAGGGGATGGTAGTTTTTCCGTTTCGCCGCTCGGATGTGGATGACCTATTAAGTATGGGGCATGGATCATACTCCTTTCATTAGGAACAGTGGTTACTGACCCTGACTGGCGGTCCCAAGAGTCGTGGGTTCAATTCCCACTCGGAACAAATATTTGTGTGACGAGCATCGGTGTTTGTTCCGTGTCTGGGTGTGTTATTGATATATTTACATTTATTTGTATCGTTTCTGATATCTGTATAGCTTCAGCTACTAACCACGAGATCTGTTCGATGTATGTGATTTTGTGAAATATTTATTATGATTTATTTGTTTTTTTTTAATATTTCAAATATCCGATCCCATTGTAAGTAGCTTATGCACTCGTGTTCAGAAGGTTTGGTATGAAGAATTGCATTTGGAAGTCATTAAAGTATGTATGTACCTACTGACAAGAAGGAATATTAAAGACCTAATGCAAAGTACGACTGAAGTCGCTCTCAAAACTGGTAAATAATAATATTATGTTAAACACTAACCATTAATGACTATTTTTAGTATATAGGTATAGAAACTACTGGATAACATTTCAAACCCCTGATGCACATATTTTCCGCTGGGATTACTCAAGATGAGATACTAATACCTAATCCTTTCCTTATCAGAAACAAAATAAAAACATATACGCATAAGATGTCGTGTTCAGCATTTTCGGGAGCATTAATTTACATCTAAAACACGTGGAACCGCACACAAAGTACCGATACATTTAGCTCTACGTCGGCTTGGAAACATACGTGTTATGATCACGACGAGAAACGAGAAAATAGGGTAGTTTCCTAAGTCAAATTTTACATGCGATTTCACAATTAATAGTTACAGTTAATATTATAAAACAGAATAGTTTGTTTGTTTGTTTGAACGCACTAATCTCGTGAACAACTGGTTACAATTGAAAAAATAATATTTGTGTAGGATAGACCATTTATCGAGGACGGCTTTAGGCTGTATAACATCACGTTGCGACCAATAGGAGCAAAGAAACTCATGGAAAATGTGTAAAAACAGGACTCGAACGCGAACGAAGTCGCAATGGCACAGCTAGTAGTTAGATATAGGTAAATTAATATCATTCAAACTCTCCGCAAAGGATGCCGAAGACCGTGCGAGGTGGAGAGTTAGGAGTAGAAAAGCGGACCCCGGGCTCCGCAAGGATGCAACCGGGAAAACGCTGAGATGATGATGATGAGGTAAATTAATAACATTAGTCAAATTGAAATTGAAATTTCTGACGAAATGAGACAATAATAGACATTTGAAATTGGGTGGGCGAGTCCATTATAAAATCTCAAAAATGATTAATATAAACAATACCATAACTTTCTCTGCCATATTGGTGCAGGCCTCCTTCAGCTTCTTTCATCCCCCTCGAACCCACGACTCTTGGAACAGGCAGCCAGGGTCGCTAACCACTGTTCCACCGCGCCAATCGAGTAGTTTTGGAACTTTCCGTACCGCAGGGCGGAGGGCAGATCCGCACACAACTTAACACTGTATGTTTCCCTAGAGAAGTAAATATGCGAAAATAGCTGTTTCATCAAAAGACAACGCCAGCAAAGCTTGTTACGCATACATTACGTCGAGTTCGCGCATAGATTTATTTAACCTCATTTGGGCCATAGCGTTGTATCCGACAATATCTTACCTTAAATTTGGGATACAAGTTATTTATTACAGCTACGCTTTGCTTTTTCTTGCCGGTACGTTGTTGGCTTATAATAATCTACATCTTTAACAAGTCTGTCTTTTTTTAGGTTACAATAGGCTAACAAGATGACCTCACCTGATGGTAAGCGGTAGTGATATCCACATATGAGGTCGACAGGCACAATAGACCATATTGAGCCTATCGCACTCGCTCTGAAGGCCTGCTTAAATGCTGTTTCACCGTTTGCCCCGCTTGAAGAGCCCGGGATCATAGGAGGGAGGGAAAACATGAGCCAGAATGGCATTCCATGCCTTAGACACGAGGCAGAAAAGAGGAACTGAATCTCTTGGTTATGTAAAGTGAAAGTAAACACCCTCATTGGTTTAAAAAGTGCATTCAATTTATCCATAGCCATGTATGAACGAAATATCATTAATTTTCATAAGCTTTTATTTTTCGATCGTTTCAAGATCTTTGCATTATCAACAATAACTATATACAATATGCTATCACCGCTCCACACTATTTCATCATCATCATCATAAGCCCATATACGTCCACACTGCTGGGGCACGGGCCTACCCTAACTTAAGGCGGTAAGGCCTTAGTCAACCACGCTGTCTAAGTGCAGGTTGGTTGACTACGCAACCTAAGAATTTCTTCATAGGTGTGCAGGTTTCCTCACGACGGTTTCCTTCGCCGTCAAAGCGTCGAATAATCGTACACATGAATTTCAAATTTGAAAAACACAGTGATACGAGGTTTCAACTGGCGACCTTTCACATGGCAAGGGACGACCTAAACCACTCGGCCATCGTCGCTTTTCACACACACACGCTTTCCGCATTATTTACTACTCCAATAAATTCAAAGTTATGTCAGTCTAACACTTCAAATAACACTGCTCTAAACAATTGTTTATGTTCAAAGATAAGAGAGCTATAGAGAGTCACAGAGAGTAGAATACGAGTTTACGCAGTCGGGTTACGACCGGGATGTGAGTGTGCACTATAAATTTCAACCGAAGAACGCTCCACATGCTACGGAAAATCTCTTAACGTTAAACAAGTTTGAGTTAAAATAACGGCACATAGATTTATATCGATACAGCATTGTATAATAAAGATCAATGCTATTATAAAGCTGAAGAGCTTGTTTGTTTGAACGCGCTAATCTACATTTACATAGTTCGTTCTCAATTTCAAAAACTCAATTTCAGAAAAGTAGGTCGCATACCTACTTTTTTATACGAACATTTATGGGCATGAACTTGATATTTTTTTAAAGGCGATAAAAAAAAAGATCACGACGAATTGAGAACCTCCTCCTTTTTTGAAGTCGGCTTTAAACAACAAGCTCATTTAAGATTTTAGACTTTTGCGTTCCATTACACTAAATATTAGTATTTATTGGTCTACACGCGATATTAGGAGTAGCAATTACATAGCTACTTACTGCCCGACGTTTCGACTGCGTTACACCAATCATGGTCGCAAGCTCGATTGGTGTAACCCAGCGTGTAGACCCATAAAGACTAATATTTAACAATCTCATTATATTGAGTAGGCAACTTTTCGTAACCACTCGATCGTCACTTATGTAGGTTTGCGGTTCCAATTTTAAACCATTTAATCAATTACGTACGAAGTGATTAATATTTCATACCAGTATTATCGCAATGGACAGTAGTCGACCGATCAAATTGTATTGAAATCATTCTCTGTAACAACGATAAGTTGGTTGTCAATTGTTTGGGGATTAAACGATCGCGTTTTGTTTTAAATGTGAATTGTAATCAGATTAAATTAAAAAAAAACTGATTGTAATATAATAATAATGACAGTATTGTTATTATATGGCTTTTTCGATGGATTTAGCTATGGCGATCAATATCGGTATTAAGCAACTGCGCGGAACATAATTAGTAAAGTGCACAAGTGTGCGCGAAAACTAAGGTGCAATTTCTGTTTCCTACCTCTCATATTCGGTGACGGCAATCCGACATGACGGATGAGAGATCAGGCGCAGGATCAACGGCTTAAGGTCACAGGCACACATGTCACTCGTAAACGTATCAACTTTAACGTGATTTCGGACTCTAGGGTGTCCTAACTCGTCTTAAGACAACAACTAGCAAGAAGTTTATCTAGTAGCTAGAATTCATCATTTTATGAATGAACTTGTACACATCTACTAATCAAAACTGACTTTAGACTTTTGACTGGCTCGGTGGAACAGTGGTTAGTGACCCAGGTTTACTACCTACGGTTCCAAGAGTCGTGGGTTCGATTCCCGCTCGGGACAAATATTTGTGTGACGAACATTGGTATTTGTTCCGTGTCTGGGTGTGTATTAAGTATATTTAAGTATATTTGTGTATCCACTGTTTTGCTTAAGCTACTTACCACGGGACTGATCCCGCAACATACATTGATCTGAATCAATGTATGTGATGTTGTGTAATATTTATTTATTTAAAACGTTGAACAATAAGTTGTAAATCATTAATAATTAAATCGAATGGAACTCTTAAGTCTTAAATCATTAGACATTCATAAAAACTACGGACAATAAACGGTTACAAAATTAAAAAGCGTTAACAACATGTTTATCAAAAGTTTTGCCGGTATAGGTTTAAGAATCTCTATTTCTCATAAGATTACAAATCACTTACATGAGAAACTGACTATAACTAAGTAATTATAAATAGATAACTCTATTGAACACTAATAAAATTATAGTAAATAATAATAAAAACGAATTCGAATAATTATCGAAAACAAAAACATTAAAAAAACTCAAAGTCCGAACTGCCCTTATAGCCACTTCGTAACACTAATTCCAACGAGGAAACTTCCCCAAACTACGGACATGGCACCCTCCCAGCTAAAAAGGGCCTATGTTGATCCCTCCCATATCTATTGTACTTTATATCGCTCCCTACTCATGGTAAACAAACAGTTACAGACTTCCACCATCAAACTTTGCCTAAAGATATCCCATTTGCGAAATGACTTACAAAACGGTACGCCATTGTATTGGAACGATTCCATTTGTACAGTCAACGATAGAAATGGTTTCGTCAGATTTTGTTTGGTCAATTTGTGTTCAAAAAAGTTTTTTTTCCTTTCTGGCGGTTTAGGGTTCCGAATATTTAAAGTGAAATGAACACAAATAGGATAATTTTGTCGTACGTCTGTCTGTGTATCAGAGCTTTAATATCACTACTTTAATAACATTTTTTAAGTGTTTTTTTTTCTAAAAAACTACGATGATGGCTTGATGTAGCTTTGTCATCATCACCAGACTTGCCGGGGAGCCGGTGGATGTCACCATGATTTAAACGATTTTTTAAAGTATTTTTTTATTTCAAACATAAAGAGCTTTATGATACTCTTGGCTAAATACTCGGTTAAATTGTCCTTTTTATTGTATGTCACGTCAAATCTAAAAATTGTTTAATTTTTAAGTGCATTAATGAATATCTACCTAACAATTTATCTATTTCGGTTCGCATGGTAAATATTACAAATTTTTTATGGGTCTGAGCAAATAATTACATTAACAATTACTCATTACTGAAGAAAAAATCATAATCTGTTCTGCTACCTGTTGTTTTTTAAACAAATATGTAAAGAATACTCATGAAAACACTAAAAAAATACTAATAAGAAGCGCCTACTTATCTACGTAATTAAAGTACATAGATAGATGGGAAGGTGCTTAATTTTTTAAAATTTGAAAAAATTCGCATTCATGACCCCGCCTGAACGAGGACATAAACCACCGGGCCTCCCGATATCGCGTCGGTTGCTCTAACCTCTGAGCTATCCAGGCAATTAGTCATCAATGCAAATTTTTCCATCGCCTTTTACCAGTTAGCCACGGGTGGTGGTACGGTAGGTACTTAATGTTATAAATAGATCTTATTTCTCTGTAAAACAAGATTCTGAAGCCTTTCAACAATCTTTTGAGGCGCCCGTAAATTATATCCGTTCCGAAATGGTCTGATAACTTTTTTAATGAAGTTCCGTCTAAAATTTCATCGGAGAAAAATAAGTTATTTAATTTAACTTGGCCAGATAACGATCTTTATCTCATTAAAATTGGCAGGTCCGACGCTAAGGTGTTCGGTTATTCGATAAACAAAATTGTGTTATAGGGAGTTTGGTGGAAATCTTTCGTGAAGTCCGCAGCGGAAATAGCACTTTACTATATTTACTGTTTTTGTTTTTGACTGGCTCGGTGGAACAGTGGTTAGTGACCCTGGCTGGCGGTTCCAAGAGTCGTGGGTTCGATTCCCACTCGGGACAAATATTTGTGTGATGAACATCGGTGTTTGTTCCGTGTCTGGGTGTGATTATGTATGTATTTAAATATATCTATGTATGATTACAAGTCTCTGACGCCCATAGTACAAGCTCTGCTTAGTTTGGGGTCAGATGACCGTGTGTGGAAACGTCCCAAATATTTACTTATTTAGTTTATATTTGTGCTTTCATCTAAAGGGTTTAGGCATTCAAACGACATAAAGAGAACTGTAGGATCGAAGTGGATGGAAATTGCCCAAGACCGACAGAAATGGCAAAACCTGAAGGAGGCCTACACCCTCGCGGTTGAAAAAGGCTAGAGAAAGAGAGAGAGAGTTTACATTTGTACGCATACCATTATAGACATTATTTGGAGGACAGGTAATTGAAAATGGGCTAAAAACACGAAGAATATAACTTGCGTCTTGCTACGCACGTTTTGACTGGCTCGGTGGAACAGTGGTTAGTGACCCTGGTTCACTAGCTATGGTTTCAAGAGTCGTGGGTTCGATTCTCAACCGGGACAAATCATTTTTGGACCCGGAACAAATTTGTGTGACGAACATCGGTGTTTGTCCCGTGTCTGGTTGTGTTATTAATTATATTAAAGTAAATTTGTGTATCCACTGTTGATTCTGATATCCGTAATACAAGTGCTTAGGCTACTTAACGGGAAAAATCTAAATACGTACATAACAGACAGATATTTTTGCATATTTTATAATATCGGTTAGGAAATAGGTATTTCCGTAAAAAACATCATTTATTGCCAACTAATTTTGCAATAAATAATTAATGTTAATTTTTGCTCATCACACATGGAACACATATTTATGATTTATTTATTTTAGTCACAACATTATGACGTGTTTTTGTCGCTCACTGTACTTACTTGGTGGAGTTTTTTTTCACTACTTTCAGCACAACAAAATTTCTTCCTCTTATTTAAATCCAGCTTATTCACTCGTTTAGGGTAGTCGATATTATAGGGGTGTAGGTATGTAAGAATTTAAGAAAAGTAGGACATAGATTTGATTCCTATATGTTAAAAAAAAATGTACTTTCATCTGGATATACATTACGGTTGTAATTTTACTTTTCTCTTTTTAAAGAGGTCTCAAAAGTTTGTAACTACTGTCTAAGGAAGGATGATTAATAATTCTAACTTAATTATCTCAAGGATATTACACAATTAATACACATTCAATTTCACAAAACTCAGTTAAATTGCTAACTTCGAATCTCCAGGCAAAATTTAAATGAGCCTCCAATACTAAATTTAATTAGGCCTCAACGGGATTTATTGTAAAGGAAATTATGTGACTGGATTCACCCTCACCCAAGACTGTTGCCACACGATTTTCAACTCTATTCCTCATGGAATAAGATGGTATAGGACAGTTTTTCAGAATCCGTGAAACGTTAAAGACAAATTAGTGCTGCGAAAGTAAATATCCAATCCAGTCTACATTAAAAGGCTAGCGTCAATCAAAATGACCTTGGGGGGAGAGAGACAGGTGACTTTGCGGTGAGGTGTGAAAGGGACGCGGATGTTTTAAAGTTTAATCAAAAACAATCCATTTCAATATTATTAATTAGCGTTTCGAGCGAGGTTTGGCTTGGGCCGAGGAGTCTCAAATGATATTGATGCGGTATATATCGGATATACATATGAGGGTCAAACACACATTACTTACTACACAGCCTCGTTGGTCTATTGGTAGCAAGCGCTGCGTAAAGACTGCGAGGTCCCCGGGTCGAGTCCGGGGTCGGGCAATATTTGTGTCAGATTTACTGTAATGAAATTACTCGGCCCGGAGTTAGGAAGTTGGCGGTTGAACGCCCGTGCCTCGGAAAGCACGTTAAGCCGGTGGTCCTGCGCCCGATCTCTCATCGGTCATGTCGGATTACCGTCTCACCGAATTATGAGAGTAAGGGAATAGAGAGTGCAATTATGTTTGCGCGCACGCTTGTGCACTATAACATGTCCTGCGCATTTGGCTGATCTCAATTGAGATCGGCCGCCATGGCTGAAATCAGTCGGACGCCTTATTATACTATACTACACACACAGTGCCCGATTAGCCATATAACAAATGCTACGGGCCTCGCACTTCAAAAGCTGTTACCTGAAAACAAATTTCAGTGCCTATTGGATACAATTTTAAGGAACCCTTGACAGAATTTGCTACCAGCCCTGCACTGGCTTAATCCGGCACTGTCACTACATAGTATAAAATAAAGTAGCTTACCGCATCTGTTTGTGTGTATGTATGGATTTTGTATATGTATGCTAAAATCTTTAAAACAACGCAACGGATTTTGATGGACTTTTGTCCATCATTTTTTTGTTGGATAGAGAGATTCTAGAAGAAGGTTTTTATGTATTTATTTACGTAGCAAAGCGAGAGCGGGTCTCTTGTATATTATAAGACATGAATCGGCTAAAATTTAGTGCAGCTAATTAGGTAACCCTAATTGACCTAATTAACTTGATTGGCAGTAGGCGATAATAGTCCTAAGACATAGACCACTTTTGGACTGACTGACAACAGATCATACCAAAATGCCCTACAAATCAATGCCGATTGATTTGTAGGGTTCCGTACCTAAAAGGTAAAAACGGGACCCTATTACTAAGCCTCCGCCGTCCGTCTGTCCGTCTGTCTGTCTCCAAGCTGTATCTCATAAACCGTGATAGCTAGAAAGCTGAAATTTTCACAAATGATGTATTTTCCTTGCCGTTCCAATTTTATAACTACGTAAGTATAGACTTGAGCGTAGCTCTACCTATAAGTAAAATTGACGATATTTTAAGTTGTCAAATCAGAAATAATTTTTGAAATATTTTTTTACTAATACTTTTTTTTATTTATTTTACATCCATAAATAGATGTACCTCATCCAAATCCACAAACATCGTTGGTGAAAATGAATTCCTCAATTTATGTAAATTAATCGAGTTTCGTTTTGCTCGTAAATGCTTGTCATTAAAACGGAAATGATTAAATCCAACCTTCTCCAGCTAACTTCATAAAGCTGTTCTATATTTCAAAAGTAAAATATTATAATTCTTGATTGAATCATTCTTTCTGGCTGGCTCGGTGGAACAGTGGTTAGTGACCCTGGTCGACGGTTCCAAGAGTCGTGGGTTCGATTCCCACGCGGAACAAATAATAGTTGTGTGACGAACATCGGTGTTTATTCCGTGTTATTAAATATATTTGTGTATCTGTCGTGGCCAAATCGCTGAATTTATCATTTCATGAAATGGCTGAGTATTTCATGAAGTTTTCACGTTTCATGAAGTGGGATCAGATCGATGTATGTGATGTTGTGGAATATTAAATTTTTAGTAAGTTTAATTTCTAGTATCGTGTATTCTTAATCTAAGTTTGTGTCGTTTGACTGGCTCGGTGGACCAGTGGTTAGTGACCCTGGATACCGTTCCAAGAGCCGTGGGTTAGATCCTTACCCGGGACAATTCATTTGATGAATTTGTGTTTTTCTTTGTGTCTGGGTGTAATCAATATACATATGTATTACTCTATTGTATTCTATTTGTACCTATGATTGCAATGATATTACCTAGTGAAGAAGTCACTTAGGGGTGAGAGCCACCCACTCCCCAGCAAATCCAGTGATGATGACGAGGCTACTCTAGGCCATCATCGTATGTCAGTCAGGAAAAAGAAGATGTCACTGTTCCTTGCAAATGCTGAAGATTTTTCGATAAATAAACAATTTTACTGCGGTTAGCTTAATGGACCAAGATCCCAGGGCCGCCAGACCTACGTCATTTTAGCAAAGCTAGAATTTCCATGACTTATAGTCTAGTATGTACTTAGAAGAGTACGTACGTAACTTTAGCCGTTTAGGCTGTGCGTCGATACGCCCAAGCTTGCACTCACAGGGAACCTTTGAGGCATCTGGCTGAATAATTGGCCCATCGGATTGGTCTGGCAGCTTTACAATTCGTCTGGAAATAGTACCACGTAGTTATATATGTCAAATTTAGGCTTTCTAAAATGACGTAGGTTGCCTCTGTTTTGGGTCACCTTTAGTTCGCGCTACCTGTGAAACGGCCCCGCTTTCGAGCAAGTGAGTACGCGTACTCTTCTAAGTACATACTAGACTATAAGTTATGAAAATTCTAGCTTTGCTAAAATGACGTAGGTCTGGCGGCCCTGGGGTCTTACTCTATAAGATAACAGGGTACGTATTATTACGAGAAGGTAGTGTCTTTTATTTGTGTGCAAACACTATACATTTAAAAATGTTTATTTTAAGGAGCATTCATTGCATTGTAACTCGATCGACAGTAGGTAATAGATTGATGAGTTCGCTCGCGACCATGATTGGTGCAACCCAGTCGAAACGTCGGGCAGTAAGTAGCTATGTAATTTGCTACTCCTAATAACGCGTGTAGACCCATAAAGAATGTGTAATATAAGTGTAATGTAGCGCGAAAGTCTAAAATCTTAAATAGATTGATTTCAATTACTTATCTATTCAGTTCACTGCGTCCAAGTGTACATGCTAAACTGTTTTGCCCGATTCGTCTATTACTCCCAACATATTTGGAATCATTACATTCGAATCCAAGCTTCAACGTATCTACGTAGTACAGTCAACAGCTCGTTAAACTTAAAATAGGACTTTATACCGTCCTTGTATCATAGGCATAAGGGATAGAATCGAACTTGATAGTTGTCACGCTAAAGTGCTTACTGTACAATGACATTTTCAACCCGTTCAGAAATCCAAAGTTCAATTATCGTTGGGCATAGCGAGTCCATATCACTTAGAGTTATCGATACCAGTCAATAATTAGTAATAAAGGTTTAGTCGATTGGTTCATTTGAGTCGCAGCTCGTTGCCAGATAACGGTGCGTTTTGGCACGGAAGTAGTGTAGGGCGGTGCCAAATATCGGGACATGTGTGAAGAAAATAATTAATAAAAAGTACTCGCGTCGAATTGAGAACTTCGTTCGTGTTTATTTATTTTGGAAAGAAAAATAATCATTCGGCACATTTACACACTTTCCAAAAATGGTTAATAACTTTAAACTAGACTAAAATGTGCTAAAAAGTCGCTTGGCGGTTACAAATACTAGTCTACAATGCTTATTTACTTTTTTGTTGACACATGCATGTTTACCAAATGATGCACCAAATTGGATCATCCTTTCTTTTGTTGTGTTTGTTACTTTAAAGTTTGTCCAGTTTTGTTTTTCACGGAAATAAATAAGGCCATACAAAGTTCGCTAGCTAGTAAAAAAAAGCTTTATTCAAAAACTATATATGCAGGGTCGTCAACAAAAGTTTGATACATCATAAATTATAGTAGCTATTAAGTACTGCCAGAAAACTTATTTTTGCAGTTAGAATTAAAACAAACAATAACTACTCCAAAACGATTAGTAAGAAAATATTTGTTTTTAAATATTAAAAAATTGGAGAGGCATATGTCCAGCAGTGGACGGAATAGGCTGATGATGATGATGATGATGATTACAAAATGTAATAAGTAATCGTATTTGATGGGAATTGTAATGTCCCGCCAGATTTATATCAATTGACAACACTATAGGTATGCATTGTATTAACTGGTTGACTGCACGCAGCTCGCAATACGTCAAAGGGTGAATTCATTAAAACCCACATTGTGACCAATAAGTGGGGACTAATCTATCTATCTATCTGGGACATTTCCACACACGGTCGCCTAACCCCAAACTAACCAGAGCTTGTACTATGGGCGTCAGAGACTGATATCTTCTATCTATCTATCTATACTATAATAAAAACGTAGAGGTAAAATTCTTGTACTTTTTTGAAAAACGCAAAAAAAACAAGTCAGGGATATGTTTTGAGAGTAGGAGAACACATCCCCATACTTAAAAACAATTGTGTCTCTGTCTGTTTGTTTGTTTGTTTCGACTGACCCCCTAAACGGCTGAACCAATATAAATGAAAATTTACACGAAAGTACTATAAAGGCCGGAAAAATGCATAGGATACTTTAAATCACTGAAAGTTAACTGGTTCCCGTGGGATATTCAAAAAACCGTAATAAATGACTGATCTCTGAAACTATTACACCGATTTAAATGAAATTTTGCATGGAGTACCATACATCCCCGGTCAAGATCTTAAATACTTTTAGTCACAGAAATTCCTGTAGGATAGTAAAAAATCTAACTTTATTAGATCACGTACAAAAATGGTAGAAGTATATCGACCAAAATGAACCTTCTGACTAGGACTATACGGACTATTTTATTGAGCAAAACGTCATAGTAGGGGAGGTAAATGGCTAGATTTGCAGTTACTCGAACAACATGGAATCGGAATAGGAAGATTACGAAAAGTATATTACACTTTCTTTATAAGTGGGGGGACAGCGATTAATACAGGAGGACTACCTGGTAACAAGCTGTTGAAAGAAAAAAGTTATTTGACCGTGTCGGTCATTCAAAGTGCATGTTAAATAATCCATAAAAAGTGAAAAACACATAATCTTGAGATACTTTAGCGCGTTACATTTTGTACGCAGGAGGTTCAAGTTGATATCAAAGTCCTGCTGTATAATAATCTGTAATTTTTTTCTTAACCTGTTTCACCGTGGAGGATGTGTAACAATTCTGGTCCATCTATTGTTCTTTATCCTCGCACATTTTACATCACTCAGCGCTCAGTTGTTCGAGCATCGACTCAAGTTCTGTCGATGTATACGTATTTCGACTAGGAAAATGTCATCTGCAAAGCGAATGTTTATCAGTCGCCTATCCTCTACACCAATTCCTTTTGTTGCCTTAGAATATCATAGTGACCTGAAGACTTCTTAGAGCGTGCTACTGAAAGCTTTGTTAATAGGGAGTCACCCTGTTTAACTTTTTTTTGTATTTTGAATGTCAGGCCTTCAGTGTGCAGTTTGATATCGGCTGTGCTTTGTTGGTAAATGATTTGGGGAAGTTTTATATATGTGGGTTCGACGTTTTGCTGAAGAAGAGAAAGCTAAATGGGTTGATGTGGGTGATTCCATCGAAGACCTTTGAATAATCCACAAAGGCCAGGTTCCTTTTTATTAACTTCGCTACATTTCTCTATTACCTGGTTTTCGGTATGGAGGTGTTCAGTTGTCCAATATTTGCTTGCTGGCTTACATTGGTGGTTTGTGTTGTTCCAATTGATAGACTGTTCGATATTATCCGAATGTTTATATAGAAGGATATCGCTATTCTAAGCAAATAAAGGGAAATTTATAAACATTCACGTAAAAATTTTGGACATTATAAAATTAAAAAAGCTATCGTATATAAAGATCGTTACAAATAAAATCACATAGATCATTAGAAAACTGGTCAAGTGCCCCTTGGGTATTTGTTGTGTCAACGGTTTTAGTAATTGTTGTTATAGGCGCGATTCTACGGTCATCGCCCCATGGAAACCGTCAGAGATTATTAGTTCTTCATAATCCTGCCCAATTCTTTTAACAGTGTCTTTGTAATTAGCATTAGCAACTATCCTATTTAAGATCACGCACCCCCTCCCGTATGAAGTGTACATACATACACGGCAGAGGTACATGAAAGGGTGCAAGGAGTCTCCCATTTAAAAATCTTACAAGACTGAGTCTGAGTTTGATCAAGACTCCAAAAACTCCCGTTGGGCTCCCCAACTATTACGTTCTTAGCTGGCAAGTCATGTCAAATGCTGTCAGATTTGATATTATGACATGAGTGTTTAGTTCTTGGTTAGTTAAATAGATGTCACTATGCTCTATTATTTCGCAATATTGCTTCAAATACTAAAAAGTAATTCATAAGTTATAAATTATTAAACTTGCGATTTACGTTATTATCTCATTGTTTCATTACGAATACAATACAATCTACGAGAAATATACAAAAAACAATGCGCAAAAGTGGCACATAACAAAGTAGCAAAGCAAATACTGACTAATTCGCCACATGGCGACAAACATCCTTTATAGGTATTTTGAGACAGTGGATAGGTAGTTTGTATTTAACCTTTGAAGTTATCCTGATATCAAACATCTATTTTGTGTACTAACTACACTGGGCAGCAAATAAACCGGGCCACCAACCATTTTTCATACAAACATGTCCAGTTCTGAGGCCTATAAATGTAAAAGTTTTAGTGCTATGGTAATAATTTAAATGTGAATAGATGTCAGAAATGATCAATTTTTAAAAAAATATGTTGAATAACTCCACAAATATGCCAATTTCCTCAGAATGAAGAAAATGTAAGTTGTGTTGTTATTTTCACACAAGTTTATATGGGATGCAGAAAACCTCCTTATGTTTGCTACTTTTTAAAGAAATGAGCATAATTCTGGAGATAATTATTAGCATATTTTAAAATAATACCATTTATTACATCTATTTACAATAAAATTATTACCAAAGCACTAAAACTTTTACATTTATAGGCCATACAACTGGACATGTTTGTATGAAAAATGGTTGGTGGCCCGGTTTATTTGCTGCCCAGTGTACATAGGTACAGTATGCTGTTTGCAACAATTCAAACCTGTATCTGACAAAAAAATAAAGTTTTTATCGTGGTTTTAGTGCTAAAATGTGAAAAATAATTTTCCGAGTCCTAGCTACCACTCTCCTCTCAGGCTAGATCATTGCTTAGACAAAAAACATATTGTGCGAGTGAATTATCTTTTAGTTGGCCGATTTGTAACGAAAATGTGATATGTTGTTTATCACCTAATATCTGTAAACAATTTTAGGTTATTTAATAGATATTAATCTAATCAATTACAATTTTATAATTTTTGTAGCTTTATTTATTTTTCCTGTAATTTCTTAAAAAAATGCTTCCTGAAATTAAAATGCAGGCAAAAGTTACTATTCCACGCAGACGAAGTTGCGGGCACAGCTAGTACAATAATAAAAACGTAGAGGTAAAAATTCTTGTACTTTTTTGAAAAACGCAAAAAAAACCAGTCAGCGATATGTTTTGAGAGTAGCAGAACACATCCCCATACTCAAAAATTTTTTTCTCTGTCTGTTTGTTTGTTTGTTTCGACTGACCGCCTAAACGGCTGAACCAATTTAAATGAAAGTTTGCACGAAGGTAACTTAAATTCCGGAAAAATACATAGGATACTTGAAATCACTGACAGTTAACTGGTTCCCGTGGGATATTAAAAAACCCAAATATTTGACTGATCTCTGAAACTGTTACACCGATTTAAATGAAATTTTGCATGGTGGTACATCCCCGGTCAAGATCTTAAATACTTTTAGTCACAAAAATACCTGTAGGATCGTTAAAAATCTAACTTTATTAGATCACGTACAAAAATAGTAAAAGTATATCGACCAAAATCAACCTTCTGACTAGGACTATACGGACTACTTTATTAAGAAAAACGGTCGTAGTAGGGAGGTAAATAGCTGGATTTGCACTTACTTAAACGACATGGAATCTGAATCGAAAGATTACGCTAAATCAGAAAAAGTTTATTACACTTTCCTTATAAGTGGGGGTCAGCGATTAATACAAAGGTAACGAGCGGTAGAAAGAAAAAAGTTATTTGATCGCGTCAGTCATTCAAAGTGCATGTTAAATAATCCCTAAAAAATTACGATTTGGATATGGCATAAAGTCATAATTAATGTTTGTGTCTGTTGAAAAACACAAAATCATAATCTTGAGATACTTTAGCGCGTTACAATTTTATGCAGGAAGGTTCAAAGTTGATATCAGTACAATAATCTGTAATTTTTGCTTCCTTACATGTATCATCTCACTGCTGGGCAAAGGTCTCCTTCAAACCCATCCAGTGCTCTCATCCAAGCCTAGGACTTGCCAGTTCTCTGATACATGGACCAGATCTCCATACCACCTTTTCTTGGGTCTTCCTCTTCGGCGAAAAAGCGTCTTCCAGGCACGCGAATTCTGGTCCATCTATTGTTCTTTATCCTGCAGACATTCCGCGCCCATTTCCACATCAGTTTTGACCAAAAACAACAGCAGTACGGGAGTGGATGGTGGTATATTTTATTTTTATCTTTTACCTAATATCTATGATACTCCGCTCTATAGCGCTTTGAAAAACCTTGAGTTTGGATTTCTGATTTTCGGAGAAGGACCAAGATTCTGCCCCATATGTTAGGATAGGCAGTACGAAAATGTCGATGAGTTTGCGGTTCAGTGATATAAAAGGTCACCCTTGATATACCCATTCATAGACCAGAAGCTTTTCCAGGCGTTGTCTGCTCTACGGAGCATTTCTTTGTCCTGCCTGTATTCGAAGGTGACTGCCTAGCCCAAGTTTATACTTCTCTACATATTGCTTTACCTGCCTGTTGAGTGCTATCCTATAATTGGTGCTGTTGGTCGCGACCTTGGTTTTGGGTCTATTCATCGTCAGTCTAACCTCAAAGCTTTCTGCGCTTAGTTGTTCGAGAATCAACTCAAGTTCTGTCGAGGTATACTTATTTGCGATGAGGAAAATGTCATCTGCTAGGCAAAAGTTTGTGAGTCATCTATCCCATACACCAATTTCTTTTGTTGCCTATAATAACAAAGTGACCTGAAGACTTCTTGAAGCGTGCTACTGAAAAGCTTTGGTGATTGGTAGTCACTCTGCTTAACTATTTTTTTTTGTATTTTGAATGTCAGGCGTTCAGTGTGCAGTTTGATATCGGCTGTGCTTTGTTGGTAAATGATTTGGAGAAGTTTTATGTATGTGGTTTCGACGTTTTGCTGAAGAAGAGAAAGCTAATTGGGTTGATGTGGGAGACCACTTAGAAAAGTTTATGAAATTCGCTACATTTCTCTTTTATCTGGTTTTTGGTATGGAGGTGGTCAGTTGTCCAATATTTGCTTACTGGCTTGCATTGTTGGTTTGATTTTTTTTTTATTGGTAGGCTGTTTGGTATTATCTGAATGTTCAAATAGAGGGATATCGCTATTCTAAGCATATAGAGGGGAATTTATAAACATTCACGTAAAATTGTTGGATATTATAAAATTCCATTTAAAAATCTTACAAGACAGAGTCTGTGTCTGATCAAGACTGCAAAACCCCCGTTGGGCTCCCCAACTATCACGTTTTTAGCTGGCAAGTCATGTCAAATATTGTCAGATTTGATATGAGTGTTTAGTTCTTCGTTAGTTCAAGAGATGTCACTGTGCTCTATTACTTCGCAATATTGCTTCAAATATTAAAAGTAATTAAAAGTTTCCATTTCATTAAACTTACGATGATGAAACAATGAGATAATAACGATAAAAGTTATTATCTCATTGTTTCATTACGAATACAATACAATCTACAAAAGTGGCACATAACAAACAAGCAAAGCAAATACTAATGTAATTCGTCACATGGCGACACACGTCCTTTATTTTACACGTTATTTTTTACCTTTTGAAGTCATCCTGATATCAGTTTTGTGTACTATCTACATAGGTACAGTACGCTGTTTGCAACTATTGAAACCTGTTTCTGTCAAATCAAATACATTTTAACGTGGTTTTATAGTTCTAAAATGTGAAAAATAATTTTGTGAGTCCTAGCTACCACTCTCCTCAGTTGGCTAGAGCATTGCTAAGACAAAAAAAATTGGGCGAGTGAATCCTCTTTTGGTTGGCCGATTTGTAATGAAAAATTTTGTATGTTGTTTATCACCTATTAATCAGTAAACAATTTTAGGTTCTATCCTGGGTATTAATCTAATCAAAAACTAAGTTTAATTATATTTTCTTTTCTAATAGTTTTTATAATTTATGTGGCTTTATTTATTTCACCTGTAATTACTTTAAAAATTTCTTCCTAAAATCAAAATGCTGGCGAAAGTTACGATTCCACGCAGACGAAGTTGCGGGCACAGCTAGTACATACATAGCTATTTATAAATACATATTTAAATACAAAGTCACACCCATACACGGAACAAATACCGATGTTCATCACTCAAATATTTTGTCCGATCGGGAATCGAACCCACGACACTCGGAATTGCCAGCCAGGTTCACTAACCACTGTTCCACCGAGTCAGTCAATAATAATTAATAGGTATGAAGGGGTCATACCGCATCACTAATACATAGTAAATGTTAGCAGATGTAACTTCTACATGGAATTAAAACTTCTGTTTATTTATATTTGTTTATAATTCTTTGTCTATCTGCTTTAAATAAATAATTTTGCTATATTCTTTATACTGAAAAAAAAAATTAAATTATTTCTAATTGTCAATGACCCCTGTCAGACATCACTTTTAGTATGTGTGTTAATCTTTATATTTGAGTGTAGCATTAAATCATCACAATTCTCAATCTTCTATTCTATTCTATTCTAAATCAAATCTATATCATCCACATTATGAGAAGTGGCTATGAAATAATTTTACCTGTCTCTAAGAAATCTTGATATTGTATACTTTGAATGTGGAAACAGAGGAAGTTGACCTCCGGTTTTTTTTCAAGTGTCGAAAAGAGGTTCAACCTTTAATTTGTTACACACTATAGAGGTACAACGCCAGCTAGATCTTCGTGTTAAACGTCACTTAACCGGCACCCACTTTTATTTTATTAATCCCCCACATCCACACCACCTGTAGCTTCGGCGAAGATATAAAATGCCCTCCCAAATTGCCCTCTCCAACGGATGTCCAGCGATTAAGAGTTTTATGGACAGATCGTAAAATTCTTCTGAGGGCCGAGGGGAGAGCCTCATTTGTTCCGCTGGCCGTAAAGGAGCTGTAATTCCGCGTTTTACTTTGTAACGCGTTGCATTTGAACGTTACATTTTAGCTCTAATAAGGTATATTGGAAACGGTGCAGTGCAAAAAGGTGGCAGCCATGAGTTTCACTGGCCAGGACAGGAAATGTGTCCACTATTTAGTCTTTCAACCGTTTGGTTGTGCTAACTGAATGTTCAGCCCATATTTATCCCATTGTGGGACATATATAGGCGTACGAGCCTACTCTATACTAAGGCGATCAGGTCTTAGTCAAACGCAGGGCAAGTGCCGGTTGGTCGACTTTACACTACCTTAGAATTTTTTCTGAGGTGTGCAGGATTCTTCACGATGTTTTCCTTCACCGTTAATGCGTCGTATGTCGTCGCCGTCGTCGTTAAAATTTGTCCTTTACTGAGACAATTATGAAGGTTTTTTAGAAGCAAAGTTATTTTAGAAAGTATCCTAAGAGTCTTAGTAGAAGTGAAATATTTAATTAACATTTCAGTATTCCGTCATAAATGTTACAAAAGATAATGGTAAAAGAAGAGAACAAGGAAATTCTGTTGATTCAAATGCTACGACATTATTCTACTTAGAAAAGCTATTAATTTTTTTGGCCTGTTATTTATGATTTGGGTAAGTAAAATGAAATCACATTTTTTATAACCTGTATCATCCCACTGCTGGGCAAAGGTCTCCCGCTAACCTGTCTACCGCTTTATCCTCTATCCAAATTCCAAGCTAGCACTTGCCTGCTCCTTGATAACCAAATCGTCACACCATCTTTATTTGGACCTTCTTTCAAATCACAAATATGAATCAGTAATATTGACACACTACCGCTGCTTTAATTATTTTGTGTTTTTACAGTAGCTACTCATACTGAATTAGTAGGTTCAATCCTAGCCACAGAATCCTACCCGTCGGCCGCCCTCTGTAGCGATTAGGCAAAGTCGAGCGCTCCCATTCAATACAAAATCGCGATATCTAATTCGCTCGCCCAGTGAATGTTATCTAGTGTCATTGTCCCGCTAATTGTGCCCAATTGTGCCCAATTGTGGGCGATAGTGCCTGCATGCTCTTTACGCTGCAACGGGCAGATACTATTTAATAATTAGCCATTAGATCTGCTTAGGTGATTGTGTTTTATTATTCACTTAGAGCATAGATTTTCCGTTCACTGAACCTGTTGGTTTGATACAATCAGAAAATTCATAGTCCACCGTTAAATTAGTGTGAAACTACTGACCAGCAATCGCTTCGTACATAAAAACCATCAGAATTCGTTAAGTGCGTAGTTTTAAAGATTCAAGCATACATTCATACATACAGACAGACGTGGAAAGCAACTTTGCTTTATACTATGTATTTTTATCAACTATAGCATAGTTTTGAACACTTGCGTAGATATTAAATTCTAAGGTTGTACACACATAATACGTAAATAGACAAAATCAAGCCTTTTCTCCAGAGGGATAGGCAGAGATCACTTCCTGCCATGTGCTACAATCCTGGCACACCAGTTTCGCTTCTTTCACATCCATCAATCTCTTTATGCATGCTCGTCGATGAAGGGTCGAAAGAAGAAGGCTTCTTCAAAATTTGACCTATTCTAATTGTGGGACTCCTGGGGACAGTCACCGAATGCATCAAGTAAAACTCTACTTTAGATGACGGTGAATCAAGCTTCTTCCTCTTACAGTAAGGCTTCATCGCCTTAGTTTAGGTTTACTCGAGGCTATCAGTAGGGACAGGTCGGCATTAATGGAATCTTTATGTTTTGCCAGATGTACCTAAGTTATGTTCACAGATAACTTAGGTACATCTGTAAATCTGTCTTGGCATTCCTACCTCACGATAGGAAGAAGCAGCAGAAACATATGACGACTAATCATTTCTGTGCACTTGAGACGAAACTGCACGCTCAACCAAGCATGAAATAAGGAAGTCATACCGTTTCAATAAAGACTAGTAACATTTATCAACAACATTTTATTCATCAAATCATCAGTTCTCGTCTTCTCCCTCATCATCGTCAAGGGGCTGGATGTTGAACCTTGAAGAGTGCTGAGCTGTGACCTCTTCAGGCTCTTCCACATCAGGTATCCGGTAACCCATCATCGCTGCTCCGTAGTTGCCAAGGCCGGTGTCCCAGAATACAATCTATGAAAATAACGAGTTAAACATTCACTTGGAGGGTTTCTATTGCAAAGTAGACGGCAACAGACCAAATGGTTTGACTTGGTCACTAATTTAGTAGACAGACACCTTCATATTTGATAACAAAGCTCCGGTAGATTCATTAATTTAGAAAAATCTAACATAAAAATAAATTATTATTTAGGAAAACCTTCACCAAATTTTTTTATGGGCCTTCCTTGTGAATAATCAAAGATGCTTGTGCTGGTTATGCCTCACTCTTAAAGTATCTTGATATATAAATGATGTATTGTAGATAAATAATATTAACAGGTAAATAAATGTTGGTGAATTTTGATCCGTAAAAGCAAAAGGTAACTCACTCAAAACATAAGCTACTCAGATTTCATGACATTTAAGTGAAAAGCGTGCAAACTTAAAGCACTGGAGTCTTGAAATTTTGATAAGGGTTGCTTTAAAGACTAAGGTTCTCACTAAGATATGGATAACCTTTGTGGATTACTGTCTTATCTGTGAACCATTGTAACATGTGTGCAACATTTGATTTAGATATGATTATAATATATCGGTGTTCCATCCTTACTAATCCAGCTAATATCATAAATGCGAGAAGAAATTCTGTTATAGACAAAGGATTTGTTTATCTATAGCGCGAACACTACATTTATTAAGCACGCGTATAACTTGAAATATATTTTAATTTGATTAGTGATTCCCGTTTAGTTTCAAAAGTAAATCCCTCCGTCTAATACTGAACCTATTAAAATGAAATTTGGTTTCGTTTATCCCTTTCGTTAGACGGCTATTTATAGATTTGAATAAAAATACTGCACAAATCGATTTTACGACTAAAATAGAATCATTTTACAATTTTTTCCTAACTGACTTACGATGATGGCTTGGAGTAGCCTCGTCATCATTACCGGACTTGCGGGGGAGCGGATGGCTCTCAATCATTTTACTGCGGGAAAACAACCACTAAAATTTCACGTTGTATAAATATCAAATCGAATCTAATCCGTTTATTTACGAGAATATTGCACCTTGGCAGTTCATATAGTTTCATTACAGTTCATGCTTTAATGATTAAATGGTACATAAGGCGTCCGACCGATTTCAGACTTAGATTAGCAGGACATAATTATAGTGCAGAGGTGTGCGCGTAAACACAAGTGCAAAATATAGTACATAATAATAATAAGGAGTCCGACCGATTTCAGCCATGGCGGCCGATCTCAATTGAGATCATCCAAGTGCGCAGGACATTATTATAGTGCACAAGTGCACTCTCTATTCCTTTACTCTCATAATTAGGTGAGACGGCAATCTAACATAAACGATGAGAGATCGGGCGCAGGACCACCGGCTTAACGAGCTTTCCGAGGAACGTGCATCCGCCTACTTCCGGGCTGAGTAATTTGTTAAAAGAAAAACTCACACAAATTTTGCCCGACCCCGAACTCTAACAGGGGACCTCTCGGTCCTAACTCAGCACTTGCTACCAATAGACCAACGAGGCAGTCAATAAAATAAAATATAGTACATACAGTAGTACTAGTATAGTGATAGTACATACTTGTTCATCGATCAGGTATCGGATGTAGTAAATCTCGTTCAGTTTCTCGAAACCAATCTCGGTAGCTATCTGCTGACTCCTGCCCGTAGTGAAGATGCCGGCTATGGCGGGCACGTTGGCACTGGCCGCTAAACCAATTGCCGCTTTAAGCATCTCTTTGGCTATGCCTGAAAAAACAACGTATCGTCATCATTATCAGCCTATATACGTCCCCACTGCTGGGCCTACCTAAACTAGGGCGATAAAGCTAGCAAACAATATAAAAAAAAATTGGTTGCCTATAAAGTCGGTATACGGTCGAAAGTTTTACGTGACAACGACTTTGAGTGGTAACATAATTTTAATGTGAACATTCATTCGTATAGTAGGAAGAAGGATGAAATAATAGTAACAATTTAAAACATTTATTTAAGCTAATGTTAGTCTGTCTCTCTCTCTCTCTTAGGCGGGCTAACCATGCCCTAGTGGAAGGGACGCGTGCCTCTCACTCGCTCTCACTGTGAGCGCATAACGTGAGCGGAGCGTATCGCAGTTTCTTGAAGTGTCACGCGGCAAACCAATTTATAAGACATTGTCACGTCAACAACGTATATTACTGATAAATTACAAAACATACTTTTAAATATCAGATAACATGAACAAACATTTATAGACAAAAAGTAGTGGTAGTGGCTTTTTTGACGATAGTGATTTTTAGGCGGTTCTGACTAAGGTTCCGAGGGTCTAGGGTCGATTCCCGCCCAAGCATATATTTGTATGACGAACATCTGTGCTCGTTCCGTGTCTGGGTGTGTTAATAAATATATTTAAGTATATTCGTGTATACCACTCATGTTTCTGGCATCCGTAACAAAAGTGGATTCATCAAGTCTTAAGCAATTTGTTTCAGATATTTATTTATTAATTGTGATAATTTGAAGACGCCTATTTAATTTTCAAAGATTAATGAAGGCTCATTAATCTCATTAATTAATGGGGATTAATCTTTGAAAATTAAATGACAGTCGTAAAACAGAATCTCTTATTGTAATGTTTACTTTATGCTCTAAATCTAGCCCGCTTTTGGTATATAAATAAATAAATAAATATTTCACAACATTACATACATTGATCTGATTCCGTGGTAAATAGCTTAAGCACAGCACTTTCCTTGTACAGATAATAAGAATCAACAGTGGATACACAAATAAACTTAAATATATTTAATAACACCCAGACACGGAACAAACACCGATGTTCGTCACACAAATATTTGTCCCGAGTGGGATTCGAACCCACGACTCTTGGCACCTTAGGTAGTGAACCTGGGTCACTAACCACATGTACAAAACAGGCTATTTTATGCTTCAACCCTGTTAATTAATTATGTACTTGTGGTGTACTTATTTTAAAAACTAACGGTTTAGTAATCGTTCTATATATCGTAAACTGACAAACCTCTATGTCTATACCTCTTCTTCAGCGCTAGTATGTAAACCTTGAAGTATTTCTTCACTCCTAACTTCTCATACACGTTGACTGGTTTCTCTATTGTATTGTAGAACGTCATCACAGTTGTATATAGAGGGTTGTGGGTTAATTTCACTCTGCTGAAGGTACGGGAGAACGCCTCTGAAACACATACAAACATATCACTTGTATTCCCTTGTAAATCAACATGCCGGCGACGCATCCTTAGCTACTTTGGCCATATTGTCCGGCGTCAGGATGACAACTTGGAGAAACTTATCGTCTGTGCAAATGTGGAGGGCAAACGATCAAGAGGGAGATCTCCATTACGGTGGTCGGATCAGCTAAAGCCGGATTGCTCCCACAAGTTCGAGGAAGTTGTACGTATGGCTGCCGACCAATTTGGAAACGCCTAACGGACCGCTGGATGAAGAATGGTGACCGCGATCTTCAGTCATGAAGGATCGACCACAGAGAGAGAGAAAGTAAATCAACATTTAAACAACATTTAAAAAAAACGAACCTGGATGATATAAAAGAATACAGGTAGCTTTAAACAGTCATAAATTAAAAAAGTAAATACATATCCACCCAGACATCAATTACGTTTCTACCGAAGGACTTAAACGTTTCCTAAACTAAGGCTATCAATCCTTAGTCCACCATGCTGGACGAGTGCAGGTTGGTCGACTTTTTTTGACGGTAAAATACTTTGCGTACCTTCACCAGGAGCGGGGATTCTCTCCCGGTGGTGTGTCGGACTCCCCGGCGACTGGCCAGAAGATGGTAAATGCCAGTCGCTGCTCCTGGGCGGAGTGCAATGCCCAGGGGGTCTACCGACTAAAACACCGCGATGTACCTCATCGCCTTGGCAGCGTCATGGTTCCTGGCATAGCCCAACTACCACGACGCCACCGGCGAATAGCCCCAAGATCCTCTCAAGCCCCCTACGAATGAGGCGTGGGAGTAACCCGGTACACGGGGTAGAAATTCTTCGTAAGTGTGCAAGTTTCCTCACGAATAATGATTTTCATCACACAAATATTTGTCTCGGATGAGAATCGAACCGCTGCATCCTTGGTACTTAAAATAAGAGTACTATCAAGATGCACCATCGCGCCAGACACTTGAAAATACATTTATACGTGGCGGGATTTGAACTGGCTACCTCTCGCATTCAATTCATTGACCTTAACCACTAAGCCACAGACGGTCTTCCACTTAGCACATTATTACTATCGTTAACATTGGTTTACCATATAACCGCTGTAATTCTACTAGTCATCGGTTAAAGCTTTGTATTGCAAAGATAACACTGTCAAAAGCACTCAATTATCACAATGGTGTAATACGAGTAAAAGCAATATCAATAATATTAAATTCAATTGTAGTGGATTATCATATCACATTATTTATGTGACATAGGGCTTAAAACTGAAACGATAAATTTACTGCTGTACCTAGCAGTAAATTTGATTGTGGAATTTCTTAAATCTTTTTTTTTAATGAAGCCCCTTCGTTTATTGTGCGCTTAGTTTTTTTTTTAATAAGATACGTTCTGGATGACCTCACTCCATCTGATGGTAAGCTGCCGTGAGGTCTACATATGAGGTCGACAGGGTGTCACCCTGAAGGCCTGCAATGATGACGTTTTACGTCCCGCCCATACCTATTTAGTAATCGTATCGTTAACGAATGCAAAACGATCAAATAAATTACAAGGAAAACAGATTTTCAATAAGCGATGCAAAGATTCTAACTAGCGCCCCATGTGGAAAAATTATAAAGCTGTCTAAGAACGACACTTTCGACTTTAAACTATACATATTATTATGTGGTGCCGATATATCGGGAACTCGACAAAAAAGTAATACATAAAGTAAATAACCCGAACGTTTTTTTTAATTATCCTACGATACAATTTACAAACATACGTATTTTTTTTACTAAGTATAATTCAGGTTTTATTAACCTGACGTAAAATATAATAACTGTCATAGTGTTTTTCTTTGACAACTTCTAAATTTTGCCGCTAGCGGCGCGCGTATCTCTACAATCTTTGCATTTTACTCTACTCCAACATGGATTGCCAAACTATTTGCATAATGCGATAGACTCCATACAAGACGCTAACGGTAATGATAACTTTTTATTCCACAAACTCTGAAACGCGAACGCAGGACTCGAGTCTTCTGTAATCGACGAGCAAGTTCATCTAGGGTTGCCAGATAGAAGAGAAATCCGGGATCGTCCCGGAATTCTCGAAATCATCTACTCCCGTATCTGGGAATCACAGAAATCACGCTTCCGTCATTGTCTTGGATTTCTACCATCAGTATATATCAGCATATCTAATATTGCACTCGTTAATTTAGTAAAATTGCCTAAATAATAATAACTCTGTGCTACTCGACCTATCGAGTCTATACGATCTATTGTGCCTGTCGACCTCATATTTGGATCTCACTACCGCTTACCATCAGGTGGAGTGAGGACATCTTGATAGCCTTTTATAAAAAAAAAAATACACCTATCGACCTCACAAGTCAACCTCACGGCCTCATATCATCAGATGAGTGAAATCAATCAATGGGGAATGTTTATGATTTTAGGCATGTTGGTAACTTTGAAGTATTTGATAATCTGAATCGACATGTGTAATTCGAAACGAAGCGTTTATGGCCGAGTGGTTTTGGTCGTTGCTTGCCATGCGAGAGGTCGCCAGTTCAAACCCCGCCACGTGCCAAAGTGTTATTCAAATTTCAAATTTATATGTACGATTATTCGACGCATTAACGAATGTTCCCCAACAGTGGGGACGTATATGGGATGATGATGATGATACATAATGTTCCATTGTGAAATTGAGACACTGTAACATTTTCCATTATAAAAAAAAACCCTGAAATTATAACAATGACAGTGTTATCTATGTGTAAGTACTTTATTGAGTCTTAATACTACTTTTTCACTTTGGTTCTAGTAGAATTATCCCGGATATGTCAAGCTAGGGTTACTACCCTAAAGCAAGCAAGTTCACCTTACGTTTCCACTACTTATTCTGTCGAAACCATCGCCCCTAATATAGACCTATCCGATCCGCTGTGCGGAATACAATTTACGCACGACTGTACAGAGCAAAGTGTGAGCGATAGCGGAAAACTAGCTATCAAAGGCTAATAGACTGTCGTGATGAAAATTCATCGAGGAGTCACCGAACTTAGTAGGTTAATACTCTTTACACACGTTTCCGTTTAAGGGGCGAGATACATCCGCTCACCCGCAAGTCCGACGATGATGATAAGGCTACTCCAAACCCTTATCGTAGTCAGTTAAGAAAAAAAACTAGTTTCCGGATCAGGGACAAACCAGTGCAACTTTTTTTTTATAAAAGTCTAGAAGAAGAACTTTAAACTGTAACAGTTACACATTAGTTAAGTCAGTTGATCCGATCATGGCGCTTGCAAGAGAATACAACAAATATCGGAAACTCGATAATATAAAGAAACATAGTATAATTTTTTTCATTTAGATGATTTTTTTTACTAATTTACTTACTGATGGCTTGGAGTAGCCTCGTCATCATTACCGGACTTGCGGGGGAGCAGACGGCTCTCACCCTTAAGAATTTCGATGAATATGCCGAAATAAGTACCTACCAAGTTCTTCTTTACATCATGACAAGCTGACGTGTCACACTGAAAACTAGAAATAAACTATACCATAAACAACTGTGTAAACGAAAAGCTAAAAAATCCAAAACCATCTCTCCACTCGTTGCACATACCAAACGCTATCTGAATCGGAATTCTTTTTACGGATGCAGTAAAAATTTAGGCTCAAAACATTCCAAGAATTTGGCCCCTAATGTTACAGCCATCGATACAGCCCAAATCGAGTTCCAGCAACGATAGATAGGCAAATAGATTCCCTTAGTGTGTCGACTCGATTCGTCTCGATACTTTCTTTGTACCTTGCTAAATCACGGTTCGGATTTTCCTTATATTCCGTTTGTGAGTTTGTGTTGTATTTGAATGCCGTTTATCGTGTCTCTTCTATTGGCGCAGTCGAGTTTTATTAGCTTTTAAAAAAACATAAATACGGTCTGAGTAATAATAATAACATTATGTAACTTTCATAATTGATATGATGAAATACGAGTATGTGTGTCAATCTGTCCCGCTTTCACTCTAAAACTACAGGACTATCAAATTTAATTTGGTGCACCGAAAACATAATATTAAATTCAAAATTATTGAATCAATTAATGAGTGATTGACATAATGTAAAATAATATAAATTCTTTTTTTTTTTAACTCCCAGGATGACCTCACTCCATCTGATGGTAAGCCTCGATCGTGAGGTCCACGTATGAGGTTGAGCCTGTCGACCTTACCCTGAAGGCTTGCTTGGATGCCCTTTCAATCTCCGCTTGAAGAGCCCGGGATTATATATAATAGCAAGGCAGAAAAGAGGAACTAAACAACTAGGTACGGGCTACCAGGCCCTTAGGCTCAGTTTAGGCCTGGTATCGTAGTCACATCAACATCATCAGGCCATATACGTCCCCACTGCTGGACGGGCCTAACCTAAACTAGGACGATAAGGCATTAGTCAACCACGCTGGGCAAGTACGGGTTGGTTGTCTACACCACCTAAGAAGTTCTTAGTAGGTGTGGGTTTCCTCACGATGTTTTCTTTCTCCGATATACATATTGTAATTATTATCGTGATAATATACTACTAAATTCAAGACTGTTAAATAACCTTCGTGCAGCTACAGAACAGATCCATAAAAACATAGAATTCATTACAAAACACAACCTTTTATAAAACCTCCCTCCGCGATTATACACCATTTGCTAGCTCCAGTCCTGCAGGCGATTACTTCACGGTTTTATTATGAGTTTTCACGTTTAATTGTATGATTAAACCTCCTTTTCCAAAATCTACACAACTACTCGTAAATAAAATTGAAGTGTCTGTTTTTAATATCAAAATTACGAGTTTTTACTAAATGGGTAGGAATCTTTATCGAATACCAAAAACAAAAACACTTTTGGATATTTGTTTGTCGGTCTGTCTGTCTATTTGTTTGTTCCCGCTAATCTCCGAAACTGCTGGAACAATTTTAGACGGGAATTTCACCCATAAATCGCTAATTTTACAAGGTATATTATCATAGGCTATTTAAATATATCATTGCGACCAAAATTATTTCCACGCGGACAAAGTCGTGGGCGGCCGCTAGTTCATAATACAATTCGAAAACACAAGCTTTAAAGATTTAAGCATATATACAGACAGACGCGGCAAGCGACTTTGCTACTTTGTAGTAAAGGATCCCGTTTTTATCAACGAGTACGGAACCCTAGAAATTGACGTTTTTTTTTATCAAATCAGTCATATTCAAAACTACTCACGTTTCTCCTGTATCCTCATAATCATCACTCCGACTAGTTTGTCCACTCCCTCCTTCACAGCTGCTATGGACATTTTGTCCTTCATCCATATTCGTACATTGTGGACAAACTCGTCTGTGCCTTCTTTGTCATCGGCTATCTTCACTGATCTGTAGGTGAGCTGCAAATGAATGGAGAATAGAACATGAAGTTTGGATAAACAAACCTGTATTAATTTGTGTAGGACACTAGACGTCAAAAGTTTTGATAAATCATTAATGTTTGTATTCTGCTATGTTAATGATATAACTATCATTATGTAACTGTTTGGGAGAGGACACTGAATTCCATACTACAGGCAACTGCCTATTTTGGAATGCAGGAGACTCTAACAATGTTGTATTGTTACATATCTTGTCAATAAAGCATTTATTATTTATTAATTATTACTAATAACTAAATATTAGTCTTTATGGGTCTACACGCGACATAAGGAGTAGCAAATACATAGCTACTTGCTGCCTTAGTTCGTTGGCGACCATGATTGGTGTTGACCATGATTTGATTTGCTTTGCTACTCCTAATATCGCGTGTAGACCCACAAAAACTAAAATTTTGTGTAATGGAACGCAAAAGTCTACAATCTTACGTAAATTACTAATAAGGAATTTATTGTTTAAAAAAAAAATTAAAAATTGCATCATACTGAAAATATCAACGTTAAAATAAAATTCACGTGAAACGTGATTTATACGGAGAAAAAACTTACAATTTTACGGCAGCATTTTTTTCCCTCCCTTAATAAACAAAAGAAACAGATATTCCATAATCCTGTTTCATTTACACAGTTCATTTTAAAGGGCGGTATTTAAAACTAAAAGTTTAAATTAAACTCAGGTTTTAATTAACTTCGTTAAGGATTAAATGGTTCGGTTAAGAATTATAGAGTGTCGATTGTTAGGTATTATCCTTTCCTTTTCAAGGAGTTTATCTTTTAAAAGAGGGGTGTAATTATCTTCATTAGTATCGAGGGAGAGGCAGTGTAACCAGCTAATTGGATAGATGTTGAGTTTGTCACACCCCTAGCCTGAGGGATTTAGATATAGAAATCCTTCCTTAAAAGACGCTTTATCGGTACTGATGAGTAAATTGATGTTTATTATTTGCTTGTTGGATGGCGCATTGGATAGTGCCCCTGTCTCATGCGCAAAGGGCCCTGGGTTCGATTCCCACTCGGAACAGATATTATTTGTGAGATGAATATCGGTGGTCGCATTTAAGCGGACGGCAGCAGAGTCGGTGGCGAAAATTTCTATGAAAATATTTTTTCGAGTAGACAAAGCGAATGTCTTCACGAGTTAATAAACAAATACACTTTTGCATTTTTCATATTAGTAAATAGTTTTTTTTTTCTTTTTTTATCATCAGCCCATATACGTCCCCGCTGCAGGGGCAAGGGCCTACCCTAAACTAGGGCGACAAGGCCTTAGTCAACCACACTGGCCAAGTGCGGGTTGGTAGACTACACAACCTAAGAATTTCTTCGTAGGTGTGCAGGTTTCCTTACGATGTTTCCGTTCACCGTTAAAGCGTCGAAAAATCGTACATATGAATTTCAAATTTGTTAAACACAGTGATACATGGCGGGGTTTGAAACTGACGACCTCACACATGGCCAGCAACGACCAACCAGTCGGCCATCGACCCTTTTTTCTGCATTCTCAACGGCGGATGTAAAATAAATAAAATAAATAAATATTTCACAACATCACATACATTGATCTGATCCCATGGTAAGTAGCTTAAGCACTTGTGTTACAGGTATCAGAATCAACAGTGGATACACAAATATACTTAAATATATTTAATAATACACCCAGACACGGAACAAACACCGATGTTCGTCACACAAATATTTGTCCCGAGTGGGAATCGAACCCACGACTCTTGGAACCGTAGGTAGTAAACCTGGGTCACTAACCACTGTTCCACCGAGCCAGTCAAAAAACATAGTGCATCCATCTCACCTCCTCAGGCAGGTAATGCTTCTTCAGCAATCTCACAGCATCCTCGTACCTCCTGTCCTGCAGATCCTCAAACCGGATCCCGCAAGCCACCCTGCCCCAAATGGAGGGGGCTTTGATCCTCTCTTCTAAGAGCTTCATTTTCCCTACTTCGGCTTCGGCACTCTTCGCCATCTTTGGTTAGGTCCTGAAAGCATGTAGGATTAGTCTCTTATCACCTATTTTTCCACAAGAGCGATCGTAAGACGCCATCGTCTTGTGCAATGCACAATGGCATAAATAGTTGATATATCTTTTTAAGAAATTAAACTACACGCGATAACATAAATAATCTATACTAATATTATAAAGCTGAAGAGTTTGTTTGTTTGTTTGTTTGAACGCGCTAATCTCAGGAACTACTGGTTCGATTTGAAAAAATCTTTTTGCGTTGTATAGACCATTTATCGAGGAAGGCTTTAAGCTATATAAAATCACGCTGCGACCAATAGGAGCAAAGATAGGTACAATGGAAAATGTGTAAAAAACGGGGGGAAACGCGAACGAAGTCGCTGGCACAGCTAGTATCTAATAAATAAATATCTAGGACATTTCCACACACGGTTATCTGACCCCAAACTAAGTAGAGCTTGTACTATGCGCCAGAGACTGATATACATACATATATATTCATTAATACATACTTCAATACATAAACACACCTAGACACGGATTACATATACATCAAGGTCACGATAAATGATAACTCAAAACGATCTAGGATAAACTCTTCGGAATAAATTAATATCATGTGGAATAGCAAGTTAAATTCCATACAAATTATATTAAAAACTCAGCGTATACTTACTAAGTCACTAGTCTTTGAGTTATGTTACTGTATGTACCTAAATACATAACAGATGGAGTAGTTTGTATTACGGTAAAATCATCAATATTGGATATCAAAAATAAAATACTACATTGAACCAATTTTCCAAGACTTATATTGTTGTTGTCTTTTTGATTACCCAAACGTCATCTACGAAAGTCCATATTACAATATGCAGCTAGCGATCTATTTCGATCTCTTTTCAATTGCACTCATATGATAGAGATCTTAAATTTTTCATCGACAGTTGAAGTCACCGAGATTATCCAAGCCAGAGATTAAAAGAAAAGCTTTGATTGTATCAATAACTTTTTGCACGCAGTTTTGTAAAAAAGAGATTTTACCTCATCAGCATCTCGATGGCCTACTCTTGAGTCTAAAAAAAGGATGGTTGTGTGACAAAAATTTGCAACCTAATAAAGTACATGTAGTACATGAAAATAGACTAAGTGTACAATCGATTTTAAACAAAACACTGTGTAAACGAAACGTGTGCCCGAATAGTCATGTTATCTTCATAATATTTAACTCCATACACTATAGTTCAATAGATAATGATAATGTATTAGATACGTACATAATATTCCAATACAACACAACGTGTTTACTGCACAGCTATCATCATCGTCGAGAAAAATTACACAACATCCACATAAATTTTTCTGATTTCGTTGTAACTAGCTTAAGCACTTGTGTTACAGATATCAGAATCAACAGTGGATACACAAATATACTTAAGTATATAAAATAACACACCCAGACACGGAACAAACACCGATGTTCGTCACACAAATATTTGTCCCGGGTGGGAATGGAACCCACGACTCTTGGAACCGTAGATAGCGATCCTGGGTCATCCAACTCGAAAGCGTGAGAAGCGATAGTTCTTTTAAGGGATGTGACGTAATCAGGTACAGGAAATTGATGATTAAAGCTAAATAAGTAATAAAGCGGTTCGAGCGTGCTTTCGAGTTTCATTTATTCCTTTCGTAAAACTTTACTGATAAATTCTATTTTACTGCTAAGATAGAATCATTTTACTGCTGGAAAATATCCACTAAAATTTCTCGGTGTAGGTATAATATCCCTTACTTGTTAAATATTATGAATTTGACACATATTATGACAGTAAACTAGCATACTCATTCAGCCCCCACTCGCTCAAGTTGTTTGGTCGCGCGCAGGACGGATTGAGCTGTTTGGTGAAGCTCACCTGGGCTGCCAGCCCTTGTAGTTGTTTAGGGTGACTGTACTAGTGACGGACGAATCCTTTTCCTTTTCCTAACTGACTTACGATGATGGCTTGGAGTAGCCTTATCACCATCACCGGACTTGCGGGGCACACTTGTGCCCTATAATAAGTATGTCCTGCGCACTTGGCTGATCCCAATAGGGTATTTGACATTTTTTTTATTTTGATATAGTCGGATGGACCACTCGAACACAAAGACACTGTTGAAAGTATCACTTTGATATCCCGACAACTCGACGAGATATTAAATAAATTTAATAAATTTAATTTTAATTGCACATTATTTGGGCGAGCTCAAAAACGCTCCATACAAACGTCCAAAGGCGTGTGACGTCACACGCCTGTTCCTTGTATGCAGCGCCTAGGAAGTTAGTTCGGCAGGTTCATCAAAAGTTCCCACCCAACTTTGAATGTCTTCTGCTGTCTCATTTCGCCAAAAATTTAAGTTTCGATTTCATTATTAATATTGTTTTACTTAAATCTTACTGATTATCATAAAAATGGCAAACATAACAACCACAGTCAAATACCCTATTGAGATCGGCAGCCATTACCGAAATCGGTCGGACGCCTTGTACCTATATCATTCCCTTTTTGATTTTTTTTTCCAAAATCCCTAGTATCCCGACATTTCATTTGAAAGCACGGTCACCCTCCACCTATATGTGTTGATTGGAGGCTGCGGGGCTTCCAGGTAGTTTTAATTCCTGATTAGTCTGTTTGTGGAGGCAGCCTTTTACAGTTTACTTGGAACTTCCCGATAGGGGCTTTGAAAAGTTGTACGACCCATATAATAGAGTTTGGTACCTGCTACGTAAAGGTAGAAACGTGTTATTTTTTTTGTCTAACTTCACTTGGATCTGATCGTTTTTTGCTTTTTTTATTTACTTTATTACTGTCTGTACTTCAGGTTTTGTTATTGAAAATAATTGACATAACAAAACAGATCCCGACGAATTGAGAACCTACTCCTTTTTTGAAGTCGGTTAAAAATTACAAACCACCACCACTACATTATGTTCTTATTGCGAATAGGTACGACTTGTATTTCTAGGGCGCTAATCCATGTACTCCCTTATAAATAAGGATCAGTACATAATACACATATAGGCACATAAGGTCTTTGAATCCCTATAAAAATCAACATAAATAAAATTTTTACGCATTTTATTGCGACCTAAGTTTTTTCCTAACTTATTAATGATAGTGGTTTTATTGCTACTGAAGTAGGTATTAGTCTTATAATAATAGTTCTTATGGAAAATTTTGTGGGTAATGGAAAAAAAATATCTTACCTCAATTTAATCCAATATACAGTAGAAACATCGACGACAACAAAGAACCGCCAAATACAACCAGGCACCGTCAACTACGGTACGGTTTGTATAAAAAGCGAAAGAAAAATAAATCAATACTGAACGTTACACTAAAGACATCAAAGTTTGCACGATACCCAGTGAGATAGTACAGGGAGCGAAGGTATTTTCGTAGGAAATTGAAAAGTGGTTGTGGTAGGTAGTTGTTAGAGTAATGTGTACCTTTCAAGAGTGAAAATAAGATATATAAGAGATTAAAACATAAAATAATAAGGCGTCCGACCGATTTCAGCCATGGCGGCCGATCTCAATTGAGATCAGCCAAGTGCGCAGGACATATTATCTTATACTTTAATTAAAACATAATCATGATTTTAGATTAAAACATAATCATAGTTATAGACAGTAGATCCAAACATAGTTCTATCGGTTGAATTCTATCAAGAGTTTGACTATTTTATTAGTATCAGAAATAATTCATCATAAACCATACACTGTCACACACTGCCGCCAAAAAGACTAACTATTCGGCAATAAAGAAAAATATTATCAACTGGCACACGATAAAGGCAAACAATGGGTATAAATTTATTTTAATTAATAACTTTTGTGTCCTACAGAAATATGCACCAAAAGCAAATATTTCACTAATTTATTGAACGTGAAATCTGTATCCGTAAAATAGTTTTCCAATAATTCTGTTACAAACTGTAGAATGCAGTTACGACCACAGAGCACGTTTAAAATGGTTTCCGCTTACTTTCACTATCGGAGCAAGAATTAATATAGCCCTCCTGTACTAAAATGAGTTGAGCATAAAAATTTAGTTTGTAAGTCTGTTCAGAAATGAGGTTCCGTACAACTTTGACGGGAAGCATAAGTAGCAACAACGTAGGAATAAAAATGAAAGAAATAAACGAACGGCGCCTTGCATATTACTAATTAGTCAAGTTAGAAAACTGGGTGACATTTTTATTTACTCAGTCTAATGAAATTATTGTAAGTATTGATAAATACTTAAAGATTAAAGAAATAGTCTTTATGATCATAAATCTATAATTAAAATCGCTCTGGAAGACAGGCATGTATCTATACTAATATAATAAAGCTGAAGAGTTTGTTTGTTTGTTTGTTTGAACGCGCTAATCTCAGGAACTACTGGTTCGATTTGAAAAAATCTTTTTGCGTTGTATAGACATTTATCGAGGAAGGCTTTAGGCTATATAACATCACGCTGCGACCAATAGGAGCAATTATACAATGGAAAATGTGTAAAAAACGGGGGAAACGCGGACGAAGTCGCTGGCACAGCTAGTTTAATATACAAGTAGGACTATACAAAAGAAGAGAAATAGAGATGAGATTATCTTTTAGTACAGTTACAGTAATTTTTAGTGTGAAACGAGACAGACATAACTACTTTCGCATTTATAACATACTAGCTTTCCGCCCGCGACTTCGTCCGCGTTCGTTTAACGGGTAAAACATTACTTCCTTATAGCGCAGTCGGTTAAAAAGTAGCCTATAACCTTTTCTAGGCTCTGGACTATATCTGTAACAAATTTCATTTAAATCGGTCCAGTACTCTATGCGTGAAAGCGTAACAGACAGACAGACAGAATTACTTTCGGATTTATAATATTAGTAAGGATTGTAAGTATTAGAAAATATGCTTCAGTATTACCATATTTCTGAATTTATTTATTTATATCAGGCACACCAACCGGATGTATTATGTCTAAAACATTAGAATATTACTATATACCTACTACTACTGTAGGTACTATCCTAGTATAACAGTACTAATGAGCAGAGGGCCTACCATGAGTTGGCTATCGAAAACTTACTTACGTTAAAAACCTATCGAGTTGTTTTTTTCATACGGCCGATTTTAGTTCTTCGCGTAACCACCAGCGGCGCCGTACAAGTTTTTCATAGACATATTTACGTAGGCGATATCGAGTGCGTAAGTTTTAAACTCATGGTAGCCCCAATTTACAGAGGATGTACATACCATTTCTCAACAATATCATAAAAGGTAATGAATGAATTTTCTATTTTTTACTAGATTTTACATACATTTCTATCGCTTTGGAACCCCAAAACCTGAAAGTTCAAATCGATAAAGACGAGTCAATACAGTTTGGTCGATGGCAAAAACCCCGGCCTACGAAAGCGATCTGACAAAATGTGCCGTGACGTCATCGCTGCAGGAAAAAATAGGGGATTTTAGTAGGACAGTGGGGCAAGGAGTCGGAACAGGGTAGTATTAGGTGATGGACTGGCGAACGGCTTTGATACTTTTCTTTATTTACTACTGTTTACGTGTGTATACACCGTGAAATGTTAGTGGTTGTTTTCCCACAGCAAAATGATTCTATCTTTGTAGTAAAATAGATTTGTGCTGTTTCTTTTTATTCAAATCAATAAATACCGGTTTTATGAAAGGGAGAAACGAAACTCGAAAGCACACTCGAGCCGCTTTATTACATAGAGCCAAGATCTTGTTCAGCATTAACTATCTATTTTATGCGGCAAGCAGTACCTAATTACGTCACATTACTTGAAAGAACTATCGCTTCTCACGCTTGCGAGTTGGATGATTATTATTTTAAAAATTTCAAAAAATAATGTTTTTAAGCTATTGCATAGCTTTTATCGCGGGCTTTGAGCGCGGCGACCGAACCAAGAAATTCCGTAACGAAAAAAACCTCACAATCGTCTAACGTCGTTTCAGTTCGGTAGACTTCGGCACGGTGTTTGTGTGCGTGCGGTTAGACGTATTGTACGACTCTACAAAACTCGCACGAATCGAGACGAGCTGCTCCGAAATCGGACGATGCTATGCAATAGCTATACCGCGGCAGTCCCCGAGTGCCACACGTCTTTTTTTTCTCGAAATAACTAGCAGTACAGTAGTACCACTAAAGGTAATCGTTCTGCTACGGGAAAACAACCACTTAAATGTCACGGTGTATTATACTTTTATTTATTCACGTTAAAATTTTATCATTTTAGTGTTAATTTATAGTTTTACTGGATTAATGGTGCATTGGGTGGTCCCACTATCTCATGCGCTAAGAGACTTGGTTTCGATTACCAGTCTGGTTAAAAAATTATGTGATGAACATCGGTGTTTGTTCCGTGTCTGGGTGTGTTATTTATATAGGTCCTTAAGTATTTTCTTTTCATCTAAAAGTTATGTATGATTATATCGTATGATAAACGAGATTATCACGAGATCGTATAAAGCAAAATCGCTTCCTGCTTTTATCTGTCCTAGGTAGTTTTAAATTTTTAAAACTACACAACCAATTTTGATGCAGTTTTTTAATAGTCAGAGGGATTTAAGAGGTTGGTTTATATGTACTATAAATCCGAAGCGAAGCGAGGGCGCGTCACTAGTAAATGTATAATACAATTATTACACTGTATAGAAACACCGATAATTTTGCCAGCATTGCACTCAAGCGAGGCCGAAACGGGTCGCTACTTGTCTCTAAATGTCCCAGCATCCCATACAAACTCCATTAATATAACCTCCCACATAAATGTATCTATTAATAACAAACGGTATTCATTAGTACTATACTTATTGTTATGGTATAGCCCCCACTTCCGATTGGTCACGTAAACCATCTGGTACGAATAGCGATAGGGCCTACGGATTGAAATTACAGTAACTATAGATAAACATGTTTATGTTTATTGTTATGCGGCGTGCAAGGTACATCGGAATTGTAGACTATCGAAAAATGTTAATTGGATCGGTTGTATACTTGGCATATATGTAATTGTAGCAATTGTATGTTTATATATTTATAGCAGCTATATGTTTTTGTTACGTTGTAACGATCTGATCGGAAGTAACGATTCTACACCGTGAAATTTTAGTGGTTGTTTTCCCGTGGCAGAACGATTTGCCTTTAGTAGTACTATCGAATCATGGAAATAAAAGTAATAAAATACGTCATACAAAACATATTTAACACAACATGACATACATTATTCCGATTCATTTGCACTTCCGGACCACTTGTCAAAGTGACAATATCAAAAACTACTTTTGTACCCATATAAATAACACACCCAGACACGGAATTATCTTCGATATGCTCAAAAATGTTTGCCTTTGTAATATAGTTCCATCATTGCTCTGAAGGTCATAGCGGGATGCTTGTGACTAGCTTTTGGCATATTTCGGCAGATATGATGATGGCGATCAAAACAAATCTCTAAAGTTAGGACGATTCCCTTAAGTTAATCAACAGAAACACCAGCCAACACATCATCATCATCAGCACATACACATCCCCGCTGCTAGATCACGGGCCTACCCTAAACTAGGGCGATAAATCCTTAGTCAACCACTCTGGCCAAGTGCGGGTTGCTTGACTACACAACCTAAGAATTTCTTCGGAGGTGCAGGTTTCCTCACGATGTTTCCCTTCACCGTTAAAGCGTCAAATAACCGTACATATGAATTTCAAATTTTAAAATTACACGTACCAACGTGGCGGGGTTTGAACTGGCGAGCAACGAAAGGCAAGCAACGACTTAAACCACTCGGCCATCGACGCTTTTTTTTAACTCAGACACATCTCTAAGCAAACACCATACACCATAATTCCTAATATTTAACTCATAAACTACGGTAAGTGCTCGCAAATTAAATGGTAATCGATACTATTCTATTAGATTGATCGACAATCGAGATTGGCACCGAATCGAATGTTTCCGCTAGTGATTAATTGACGTTGGCTAATTGATTTTCCTGAGATATACAACCATATATGTGTATGCCGACGCACAGGGAAACGTAATTAACATATCTATAGGAAGCCGAGTAGATTGATATGTATGTGTAAACACTATACAAGTACACAGTTTACACCGATGGTTCAGTGGTACTTTTGGATAGAGCAACTGTTTCATACGCTAGAAGTTGCGGGTTCGATTTCTTCTTTCGTGTCTGGGTTTTTTTAAATATATTTACGTATATTTATCTACTATTGTTGCTGGAGTCCGTGACACACGTGCTTAAGCAACTTATTTCGGAATCAGAACAATGTATGTGATATTAATTTGTTTAATTTATTACCTTAAAACCTGCAGAATCCATCTCTGGGTCCATAAATATATGTGCATCAATATTACATGAGTACATATTTGACTCCATCGTACCTATGTTTTTAAATTTTCGCAATCCATGACATTAAAAACTATACACTACTAGCGGCCCGGTACGTGCTTCGCTACGTATAAAGTGAAATAAAATAAACAAATCGGAACATCAAATTCATTTATTTAATCAAAAAAATATTTTATTTAAAATCGAAATCAATTGCTAGCTATTTACAACACACTTAATCCAAAACATTTGGATAAACAATATTTTTTGTTTTTCCATTTTGAGCATAAATAAACAAACGGCTGGGGGTACCGACTCTGGAACAGGCAACATATAACTGGCCATGTGAAAAACAATGTTCCTCCAAATTCACACCACAAACGTGAAGTGTTTGACCTTGGGCCTTGTTGATGGACATCGCAAATGATAAACGCACAGGATATTGTAAACGTTTGAACTCAAAAGGCATATCAGTTGGAATCATAGGTATACGCGGTATCAAAACAACTTCTCCTTTTGATTTACCAGTTAAGATCGTAGCTTCAATCAAATTTGGCAATAACTTTTTCACTGCCAATCTTGTTCCGTTACACAGTTTTGGTGGATTAATATTTCGCAATAATATAATCGAAGAACCAACTTTCAGATTCAAGCAATGCGGTGGCATACCAGCCGGCTCCAATGAATTTAAAAATTCAATTGGATAATTCATTGCCTCATCTTGATTCATAACACTGTCAATTGATTTATATTTCGTGACTACGCCTGGCAGTTTCGCTTGAATTTGAAAATTAATTGCATTGACATGAATGTTTTTCGGTGCTAAAATGGCGCGTTCTGTCAACCAATCATGATTTCTGTAAGTCTGAACAATATTCGGAAAAACACATTCAATCAATTCATCTATCGATTGCGCAATTGTACAAAAATTGTTCGGTACAGCGATCAATCCGTTGGTTCTGTCGATTTGTATTTTGCCGTCACCAATTTCTAACAATTGTTTTGAGAACTCATGGGCAGCTGGATCATTTTGTAGGTGAACACGCATATTAATGTTTAGTGTCAATTTTTGTAGATATCTCCAAAGAACTGATGACTTCAAGCAGGCATTTATTTCATCAGCAGGAGTTGATCGAGGAATGACAGGCAATGTTTGACGAAAATCCCCTGAAAGTAATATCAAAGCACCACCAAAAAGCTGTTGATTACCACGTAAATCTTGCATTGTTCGATTGAATGCTTCTAGTGATTTTTTATTCGCCATTGTACACTCATCCCATAAAATAATTGACGTTAATCGCAGAACTTTTGCCATAGCAGAATTTCTCGATATATTGCAAGTTGGAGTTTCAATCACCTGTACATTCAATGGCAATTTTAATGCAGAGTGTGCGGTCCGACCACCTTCTAATAATGTAGCAGCAATTCCCGAAGATGCAAGTGCTAGTGCAATTTTCTGATCTGATCGAATAGTCGCTAAAATCAATGATATAACGAACGTTTTACCTGTGCCACCAGGTGCATCCAAAAAATATAATCCACCTGCATTATTGGAAACGGCTTGCATGATTGTATCATATACATGTTTTTGCTGAATATTTAATTTGGTTATATTCGATTGTACAAATAAACGCAAATCATTACAGTTGAATTCCTGCTCACGTTGCAATAAATGAATTTGATGTTCCGATTTGTTTATTTTATTTCACTTTATACGTAGCGAACCACGTCCAAAATGAACTGACGGCATGAATGACATAACAACGTGCTTGTCCTGTCAACAAAACTTCAAAAAAGTTTCTGTGATAAAAGTTTCTATTGAATTCATTTATTACAAAAAATGTGACAAATGAGGAACGGCTCGACCGATTTTATGCAAACTTCACATAAACCATCTACTAAATATGCCGACCAAATCCTAAGCATTTGGTTTGGATAGGTGAGCCCGTTCTTGAGTTATGGAATTACAACGAAAAGTGGCATTGATTTTTATATATATAGATGTAAATGGGTCTGGAAAAATACAGAGCTACTTACTGTCCGACGTTTCGTTTAGGTAGTAAGTAGCTCTGTATTTTCTACTGTTTTATCGCGTGAAGACCCATAGTATGTAGTTTATTAATCATACCTAGAATGGGCATTCCGAACCGATAGTAGAATCAAACTTTTACTGTGTTTACGATAAATATTTTTTACTATGATTTAGATGACTGATATAGACGATGATGGCTTGGAGTAGCCTCATCATCATCACTTTAAACTTTTAAAATTATTTTAGAAATGAGTATTCCACAAAACAGGAAGCAAGTACCTAATGCCTTTCTAATTCCAGGCTTCAACGGTGGGACGACTGTATTTCCTTCTTCGGATCTTCAAAAAGCTATTAGGACTAACAGCACGTCTGAATCGTCAGCTGTTTTTAATAGTCGGTGCTATCTGATGCTCCTGTGTGTTTTATTTTTATTTCAAAAGTACTTTTTTTCTTTTGCAATCCTTTTGAGTACGATAGATAAACAAGTTCTTTTTACGTTTTAAGGTATAGAAGCATTTGCATTGCAGGTTGATGAATGTGGAAGAAGCGAAAGTGGCGTGCCAGGACTGTGTGTATGATTTTATGTATGTAAAGAAGCAATTAGATTATTAAACCGTTATGTTTTTTTTTCGTTCATTAATACCAGTTGTTCGCTCGCTACCATGACAGGTGCAGAACACGCATAACATTTATAGTGCACAAATGTGCGCGCAACCATATTTGCAGTTTCTGTTCCTTATTTGTCATAGTTCGATAAAACGGCATTTTTTTTTATAAAAGGCTAAAAAGATGACTTCACTCCACCTGATGGTAAGCGGTAGTGAGATCCAAATATGAGGTCGACAGGTACTATAGACCATATTGAGCCTGTCGCACTCACCCTGAAGGTCTTCTAAAATGCCGTTTCACGCCCCGCCTGAAGAGCCCGGGATCATAGGAGGGAGCGAAAACATGCTATCTGACTTTGTCGATGAAATATCTGGCGTATCAATAGTGGTCTAATATACACAGTGAAATTTGAGTGGTTGTTTTCCGGTGGCAGAACTATTTGCCTTTAGTAATACAATCGAATTATGCAAACCATTCCTTGAAAAAAAATTTTTTTTTATAAATTTTCAAAATAATAATTTTCCAACTCGAAAACGAGAGAAGCTATCGTTCTTTTATAAGATGCGACGTAATCAGGTACTGTTTGCCGCATGAAATCGATGCTTAAAGCTAAAGAAGCCCTACGCCCTAAGTAATAAAGCGGTTCGAACGTGCTTTCGAGTTTCGGTTATACCTTTCGTAAAACTGCCATTTATTGATTTCAATAAAAAAGAACTGCACAAATCTGTTGTGCTACTAATATAGAATCATTTTACTGCGGGAAAACAACCACTAAAATTTCACGGTGTATACGAGGCAGTTAATATCATCGGCGCATATACGTCCCCACTAGGCACGGGCCTACCCTAAACTAGGGCGATCAGGCTTTAGTCAACCACGCTATCCAAGTGCGGGTTGGGTGACTACACAACCTTGAAGAGAATTTCTTCGTAGGTTTGTAGGTTTCGTCACGCAGCAGTTCAATTATATAATCATTAATTGAAATAATACATAGTTTTTAATTAATTACCGTACCACATCGTTCTCGTAGTGCGAGACCTACATATGTTAATTAATTTCACGTATTTCATATTTTTGATTTTAATTATCTTTAGTTAATCGTAATTATATTTGTGGTGGCTACGATTGAACCTTTCATTCAAAATAAATTATTACTCTCACAGTTATTCAACTCTTATTCGTATAAAATTCGATAAGTTATTAAATTACTAGCGGCCGCCCGCGACTTTGTCCGCATATTAATGGGTTTTAGTGACAATGATGTATTAAAATAGCCTACATGCCTTGTAAAATTTGTTATTTATTAGAGAAAGTTCTGTCAACGTTCTCCCATATTCCAGAGTGCCAGCTACCATCATACCAAATTTCATGAAAATCGGTTCAGTCGTTTGAGCGTGAAAGAGTAACAAACATACATCCATACATCCATACATACAAACTTTCACCTTTATAATATTAGTAAGGATTATCCTAAATTAGATAAGTAATTTTGGCAAAATGAATGAAGGCTAATCGCAAATTAAATTAGCAAACTTGCTGATCACGATTACCAAGCGTACCAAGACCGAAAAGGGCAAAAGTAGCATAAGTACTCAAAACCGTATAAAATAAACACCGAGCGAAATTAAGGCCGAATTAATTAAAGCGATGCCTAGCCCGTTTCCGCATTAAACACAATAATGAAATGGTTAATTATTTTCTTTCGCCCTCCGGTTTGCTGATATCGTTTAGGGATGTATTTTCGTTAACTCAATTAGTAAGTAACTCAGGGGCAGTGTATGACTTCTAATTGAACTGTTTTACAGATTGCACGTTAACAGAGTTTGTTTTTCAAATGATATTAAAATAAAAATAAGGATAAAAGTCATTTCTTTTCAGACCATTGTATGTCCATAGATAGTTAGTATTTAATAGTTAGTATTTGCTATGTACAAGTTTATAATAAAATAATAACTGTATTAAGGAAAAATCGAGTACTGAAACTTGCTGTTGGTATGTATGTCTTAAGCTTTCTTATATTATTCTTACTTTTTCTAGGTTTAATTAGTTAGTTATTTGCCAATTGCTTTTACCAGATTACTTTCCAATTATTTTTTGTTTATCTACGAATCAATTTCAATGCATCAACTCATTTTTTAAATCACAACGTAGCATCAAACGAAATCGCCACGCTGTCTGTTCTTACCTATAATGCTTAGATCTTCTACGCTAAAACCACGCAACAGAATTGGATGCGGTTTGATTAAAGAGGAAGTGATTAAAAGAAGGTTATATACCTAAGCGAAGCGAGAGCCACAGGCCTAATCGCCCTAGTTTATAGTCCCATGATGCTGCCATTCGGTGATGAGGTACACCGCAGTGTTAGTCGGTAAGCCCCCCGGGCATTGCACCTCGCCCAGGAGCCTCAGTTGGCATCTACCTTCTGTACGTCAGCCGTTGGGAAGTCTGTCACACCACTGGGAGGGCACCCCTCTCCTAGTGAAGGTGCATTAAGCATTTCACCGCGTTAAAAAAAACTGTAGGCTCTTGCTCGTTATATGGGCTGATGATGAAGCAAAAGCGGCTCACTAACATGCGATATACCAATCCTCTCAGTTAAATCATCATAATCATCAGCCCATATACGTCCTCACTGCTGGGGCACGGGCCTACCCTAAATTAGGGCGACAAGGCCTTTGTCAACCACGACGGCCAAGCGCGGTTGACTATACAACCTTATAATTTCTTCGTAGGTGTGCAGGTTTCCTCACGGTGAAGTAAAACACTTCACCGTAAAAGCGTCGAATAATCGTACATTTGAATTTCAAATTTGAAATACACAGTGGTACGTGGCGAAGTTTGAACCGGCTACCTCTCGCATGGCAAGCAACGACCTTAACCGCTCGGCCACATACGCTTTTTTTGATAAAAGAGTTGACTCAATGAGTCAAACTCACCGACGTCCCATCGCTAACCGCGAGCCATTTCTGCCCGAATATTACTCATAACAAATTAATGAAAACTCTGGCTATAATTAAAGCTGCATTCGCTTACTTTGCGGGTGCGAGAAATATTTTAATTAGGTTGTCCGAGAGTCGCCCATATGGGGCACGGCCGTATGGGAAAGGATTTGAGTATGCAATATGAGCTAATTTATTTAATGGTTGCAAGAGTGCTTGGTTGTTTTTTCGACTGTAATCTTTTGGGGCAGTGTTGTGCAAAATTAAGAATAAATCCTTAATAGATGCTAAACAAGTAATCATCGGATCACAAAAAATCTTCACAAAGTCCTACTGATCTATGTATTATATGTAATTTATTTTCTGATTTGGACTCATCAATACATAGTATAAAACAAAGTCGCTTTCGCTGTATGTTCGTATGTATGCTTAGATCTTTAAAACTACGCAACGGATTTTGATGGAGTTTTTTTAATAGATAGAGTGATTCTTAAGGAAGGTTTGTATGTAAAATTTACCCGAAGCGAAGCGAGGGCGGGTCACTAGTTTATTCAATAAAAATGTAACTCCTAGCTCAAGCTCTTAGTTAAAGTTGCATAAAGTCTTCTAGTCCCGTAGTGTTTGCATTAATTCGTAATCACTGGCCGATTTAGTCTCGCAAGCGTACTGCTAGGCTCCCACGCGAACGTTTATACTACAAAGGTTTTAATAAATTAGTACAACATTGCACCAAATAGGGACGTTTAATCATAAGGCTAGCTACATACATACCTACATACATAAAATCACGCCTTTTTCCCAGAGGGGTAGGCAGAGATCACTTCCTGCCATGTGCTACAATACGGCTAGATAAAAACAAAATAATAATTTGAAATAAACCAAATTTTACGAAATAGACTCGCGCGTGTGACTTTAAACATTATTAAGGGACCCAATATTTCAAGCTGTTTACAGCGCTCATGGTCACGGGCAAGACACAACAAAATATTGTGGAACATCCACATTCGGAGATTTTTTTTCACACCAAAAGTATTTCTACGCCTTCATAACATGGTAAACCATGATATTATTTGTAGTAAACTGCAAATAGATTACCCTATATTTGTAGTTAACTACAAATAGATTACCCTTGCAGAAAAGGGGAAAATAACGCTTACACAGAAAAACACTAGTAAAATATAGTCATATTTGTGGTACGTATTCAGACCGGTCATTTTCTGAAAAAAAAATCTTCATATAAAAATCAATAAGTATGTCATGTAGAGAATATTATGACCAAATGTAAATACTAATGTTGCTTTGAAAAATACACAAAAACTTTACATGTGCCTATAAAATATGAGAGTTGCCCTCGATTTTTTTATGGGATCCCATCATCAGACCATGACATGCTAATAATAAAATCAACTAGATACTACATATATTAAAGTCGGTTAATAAAAGAAAACTTGAGGAAACAAACTTTGTTTCTGAAGTCGGTTAAAACAAAACAAAAAACTCCGTTTAGAACAACTTACCACCCACAAACCATAATCATGCTCTCTCGGCCAATCTTAAATGGAAACCAGCCAAGTCAGGATCTAATACTTTGCACATGTGTGTATGCAAACACAAGTGCACTTTGTATACCTTCATATGGGCCAGACAGCTATGTGGAAAGATCTGGCGCAGGACCAACGGCTTAACATGTGTACATCCTAGACCCACATGTAACAAATATTTATTATAAATTCAAATCTTAAGTGTGTGGATGTTACATAATATATGTACATTATGATACTTAAATTAAGGACTATCTTTAAGACGTCGACCAACCCGCCATTGGCCTGGTCGCCTAAGGCCTTATCGTCCTAGTTTAGGGTAGGCCCGTGCCCCAGCAGTGGGGACGTATATGGGTTGATGATGATGATGATGATCTTTAAGAAGACAGATAGAAAGAAAGAAAACGTTTGTTTAGTATAGTGACAACAAAGATAGTATAAAACAAAGTCGCTTTCTCTGCCCTGTATGATGATGAATGCTTAAGAAAACTGAAAGTGTCCGGGATATTTACCATGTTGTTTTGTTTTAATGAGCTCCCGATATTTCGGCACTGATGCAAGCGCCATGATCACGGGTGAACTGTAGGACTGCGAGAATGACAGAACACTTTCAGTTTTCTAATGTGTGTAACCATGACAGTTTAAAATTATTATAATGAATGCTTAAATCTAAATTGCGCAACGGATTTTGATGCGCTTCTTCTTCTTTTTATCGTATAGTTGATGAACAACCGCCCGTAGGCCTCTGACATGGCTGCACACACCGTTGAAAAAATTCTCAGGTGTGCTGATTTCCTCACGATGTTTTCCTTCACCGTTAAAGCGTCGAATGATGGTACATATGAATTTCAAATTTGAAAAACACATTGGTACCTGGCTGGGTTTGAACTGGCGACCTCTCGCATGGCAAGCAACGACCTTAACCACTCGGCCATCGACGCTTTTTTTATCGACGCGTTGATGCGCTTGAATTTTTAATAGACAGAGGAATTAAAGAGGAAGGTTTTTATGTAAAATTCACAAAAAACGAAGCAAGAGCGGTTCACTAATATAATATAAACTACTGTTAATGTTCTTTCTCTACTATAAGTTTGTCTAATTATTAAATTCCTGTTTACTTTGCTTTTGCTTTTTTATAACGATCGTCAATTTCAATACGACGTTTTTGCACAATTCTAATACATGTATAAGTTATTAAAAATACATTGAAAATAGTAATTTTAACAGTAAACTTTCTCAAATTGTATCTTTTAGAACCTTAATCCATAGATAGGTACATACACCAACCCAAACTGAAATAAAAAAAAATTGAATGAATGCACAAACACGCAACTTTTTCATATTCACGTAAAAACAACATTTAGCATATCCCAGCTGTAATACCCTCTTGATTATACGCTTTACGCGCTTTCACATTTTATTGCAAGCTGATTTGAATTTCAACGGAAATATGTGTTGATATAAAGCTTTGGCGGCCCTAAAGGGAATTTATCTCTTCTATAAGAGACCCTTACGGCTGTAAGTTTGTAGTGCCGGAAGGGAAGAAAGGGTTTAGGGCATATGCCTACTGTTTTGGTGATTTATGATCGAAAATAAACGTTTAAGTAGGGATCATAAGTTTATTTGGTATTGTAGGTATGTTTCATTGGATTAAAAGTATGTATGTTCGCAATAGTCTTATCTGTAATATTAATTAAAGGAAAATTTGAAGATTACAAACTCAGAATAAAATAAATAAATATCTGGGACATTTCCACACAGACCGTTCATCTGACCCCAAACTAAGCAGAGCTTGTACTATGGGCGTCAGAGACTGATATACATACATAGATATTGATAAACATATACATATACAAGTACATAATCACACCCAGACACGGAACAAACACCGATGTTCATCACACAAATATTTGTCCCGAGTGGGAATCGAACCCACGACTCTTGGAACCGCCAGCCAGGGTCACTTACCACTGTTCCACCGAGCCAGTCAAAAAGTAATGAATGTGATTGTATGTATAAATAATTATAGGTATAAGAAATAATGCACTGTACCAAAAAAAACATATTTTTATCACATATTACAAAACATCACAATGACATTCACTGATCTGATCCCATGGTAAGTACCCTTAAGCACTTGTGTTATGGATTTCCGAATCAACAGTCGATACATTAATTTACTGAAATATATTTATATACTCACCCATAAACGGAACAAGCACTGATGTTCGTCACACAATTATTTTTCCCGTGTGGGAATCGAACCCACTACTCTTGGAACCGTAGGTAGTGTACCTGTGTCATCAAGCGACCAAGCCAGTCTCGAAAATTAGGCAGTCAAAGATTGCCTATTGCATAATTTGGGCCATAAATAAAATCTACTGTATATATTGAATGTTTATCAATGCTGCCACCACAGAGTATGTGCCTACCGTTAGTATAAACACCGAGGTAAGTAGAGGGTTTCCCTACGAATGCCTACTTAACATGGTACAATAGTACGGTCTACGGTATGTTCATAAAATTTTATCGTTACGTTTTCTTTCTGAATAGTAATGTTGATATTGTTGATATTATCGTTCTTACATCTGCTATCCACATTCAGATGAGGAAGAATACTGCTTATGTAAAAGGATAAACAGACAGACGGTAGGCCTTTTGTAGACTAGGCTACGTACAACTTAAATCCGATATTTCAGTCTCCAAAGAATACAAGCAGACTGCACAAAAAATACTCTCCGATAAATTAGAGAAATAATCGATTATGTTTCAAGCATATAATTTTAGCATATATGTATGTACCTGTCTATACAACTAAATAAAAAATCATAATATAAGTGTCTGTTTGTAAAATCAAAATAACGAGTTTTTACTAAATATGTAGGAATCTATCTATATCGAATACCATTAACATAAACACTTTTGGAAAAAATAATGTCCGTCTGTATGTTCCCGCTAATCTCCGAAACGGCTCTACCAATTTTGACAGAACTTTCACTTATAAATACTGTGACGTCACAAGCCCTCACTCCGGAAGTTTGATAAGCTATAATTTTGTAATTTTACAATCAGTTGCGAAACAAAAAAATAGGTGTTCCATATTTTTGTATAAACTAACTTACGGACTAAATAGAATAATAAAATGTTTACCCAGCCGTCACGCCTAATTCGTATTGTTTCGAAGAACACCGATATAATAAATCCGTATTACGATACAGAGTACTAACCGCTCTAGCTTTAAACATACGATGGTAAAACGACTGAGCCAAAAATCACATCATAAATATTAATGTTGACCTGTCACAAATGACATGTCATTAACATATTACATTCATGTCATGTAGAACCATCGCGAGCCCGACACGTGACTTGATGCTAAAAACATGCTTTTGGTCCGGGATAAAGGTTTTTAAAGCTAGTACTCCGAGCTTCCGACCTAGTATGTGATGTGACACGGGATAATGTTGTTCCTGTGTTTGATAGCGTTTAAATTACGATTTAGGTATTACCTACTTAAATTCGTTGGTGTTTTAATGAAGTAACAGAAAATGTAAGTAAGCAAGGTGTCAGACCGATTTCGGCCTTATTCGATCTCAATGAGGGTGTTCGCGTATAAGATATCCACTAGATGGCAACACTTAGTTATGAGGTCTTAATGCTTCGTGATTGGTGAATATTGACATGTCTGTCAATGTCACGTCAAAAATAACCAGTCATGCTGCAGTTGGACCTCACGCCTACGTATTGCCATCTAGTAAAGTTCTTATACGCGAAAACCCTCATTGAGATCAGCCAAGTCCGCAGAACATATTATAGTGCACAAGTATGCGCGCAAACACAAGTGTACTCTCTGTTCCCTTACTCTCATCGTTCGGTGAGGCGACAATCCGACATGGCCGATGAGAGATTGGGTGTAGGACCACCAGCTAAACCTGCTTGCCGAGGCACGAGCGTGCAACAGCGAACTTCCTAACTCCGGGATGAGTAATTTCTTTGCAGAATAACTCACACAAATATTGCCCGACCCCGGACTCGAACCGGGGACCTCTTGGTCCTTGCGCAGTGTTTGCTACCAATAGACTAACGAGACAGAAAATGTAGAGGAATGGTAATGTGTCCGATTTCAGTTTTCCAGTTTCAGTTCTCTCACTCTCATAGTCCTTTGAATTAGTAATTTTAATACAATAAAGTATATTTAAGGCTAGGAGACTGAAAAAATGGTTAATAAAAGTTTTCTAATAAGTAACCATGACAAAAGTTTAAAGTTAAAGGTAAATGTAAAACTATCTTGATAGATAGATTCATAGATATGTATTTATACTTTTTTGCATTGTACAAGTAGCCCGCTCTGTTCATACCATTGTAATCCGTGAGCGGGGAAGTGCCGTAAATATTTATTAGGGTGCGTCTTGAGAAGGGCCCAGAATACGTTCCGTCATCTCCACTTGTCTGCATTCAGCTTAGCTTTAACGAATTCCGGTCACAGCGTAGGCTAAGAACTCACAGCGCGGTGTTCTACTGCGCCCGCGGCAGTTCCGGTTTTGTTTCAAAACTCACGAGACCGGTAGCGCTACCATGAGTTAGCTATCGACAACTTACGTACGTTAAAAACCTATGGATTTTTTTAATAAATCGGTAGAATTTTAGTTCTTAGCGTAACCGCTAGAGGCGCTGTACAAGTTTTTCATAGACATATTTACATAAGCGATATCGAGTCCGACACTTTTTTAAACTCATGGTAGCGCTACAGTTATATGCGCGGTTTTTTTTTATAAAAAGCTAACAAGATGACTTCACTCCACCTTATGGTAGGCGGTAGTGAGATCCACATAATGTCGACAGGCACAATAGACCATATTGACCCTGTCGCACTCACCCTGAAGGCCTGATTAAATGCCGTTTCACGCCCTTTCTATGAATCTATATTTTTGAAGAGTCCGGCATCATAGGAGGGTGGAGAAAAAAGAGCTGGAATCATTTTAATAAATATCTGGGACATTTCCACACATGGTATCCTGACCCAAACTAAGCAGAGCTTGTACTATAGGCGTCAGAGGCTTAAAAATATATACATATATACACCGTGAAATTTTAGTGGTTGTTTTCCCGCAGCAAAATGATTCTATCTTAGTAGTACAAAAGATCTGTGCAGTTCTTTTTTTGGTAAAATCAATAAATGCCGGTTTTACGAAAGGTTTAACCGTAACTCGAAAACACGTTCGAACCGCTTTATGACTTCGGGTGTAGAGCTTCTTTAGCTTTAAGCATCGATTTCATGCGGCATGCAGTACCTGATTACGTCACATCTTCAAAAACAACGATAGCTTCTCTCGTTTTCGAGTTGGAAAATTAATATTCTGAAAAATCGAAAAATTTTTTTCGAGGAATAATTTGCATGTTTCGATAGTATTACTAAAGGCAAGTCGTTCTGCCACGGGAAAACAACCACTAAAATTTCACGGTGTATTTTTAAATACATACTTAAATAAATACATACATACTTAATCACACCCAGACACGGAACAAACACCGATGTTTGTCACACAAATTATGCGGGAAAACAGCCGCTAAAATTTACAGAATATGCGCGGCTGCGAACGCCGCAGGCGCGGGTGAAAACCGTCCCGTGAGTTTTGACCCTTTATAGTAATGTCAGCATGTCAACTTACTTGCCCTTTCCGAACTACTTTATAAAGTCTGACCTACCCTACACATTAATCATCTATTTATTGTGCACAAAATAACACATTTACGCCTCAATTTTGATCCTGGATAACAAACCACAAATCCCAGCGCATTATTCACCATCTCTATCAAACGCACCATCGATATATTTTAGAAAAGCCGCTATGTCAAATAATACGCTACGCAGACACACGCTAGTTGCGAACTAGCGGGTGATACAGCATGAAACTCGCATCGCTTGCAATATGCATACCCTATACGGCTGGTCACGTGCCGGGAAGCGATCGGAAAACTGCAAGCAGTAGGCTGCGCCAATTTGGACGATTCTATTTTATACGTCCCAAGCGACTGGTAACTATGGTGACCAGTGTTTTAATAAAATCGAGGAGATAAGAAATTATAATAAGAGAAAAGAAAATTACTGAGAAATAATTGGTTATTCCAATCTGTCTTTTGAACGAATGCATTCTCCTAACCTAATAATGGTTCTTTTTTTCTAACTAACTTACGATGATGGCTTGAAGTAGCCTCGTCATGGCCACCGGACTTGCGGGGGAGCGGATGGCTCTCACCTAATAATTCGTTTAGAAAATAAAAATAAATTCTTGTAAGTGCTTCTAAAATAAAATTTACCTAATACAGTTGTAGTTATAGATTTAAAACATAATTAAGAACCTAAAACGGTACTGGGTACAATTAAGTAGAATATGCGTGTAGCTACTAACGGCCTAGCGTTTCGATTGAGTTGCAATTGTAGCTACTTTACAAAAACCATTGGTAGTAGTTTAAGTAATTTTATTAATGAAAACTTAGCGTTTAGATGCCTAATTAAAGTTCTTGTATACTATATATTGTCTCATAAAGTCCTTGCATATGTGTTCTATTCCTTTGTGTGCGGTTTTTGTCTTGTGTATGTATGTATCTATGTGTCATTGTTACCTCAAGTCGTGGTCAATAAATGATTTTCTTTCTTTCTTCTTTAATTTGGCGGTCGAAAGTGCGCAACAACGAAAGATTTCTTTCTATGGAATAATATGTACCGTTTTTTTTTTTCATAAATTGTGGAACATCTACCGCTAACATTGGCTATTCACGCAAAGACGTACTTACGACAGAACACATAGAAGATATAAAAAGTAAAATTACTATTTACGATATAGCGCGGATTTCCAAGAATAATTTTGTATAGACATTCTTCCTTTCACATACTTTTTTTCCTATCCGTACCCTGTAATACGTACAATACTTATGTATCAAATTAGTTCGATACCTAGAATTAAGGAAAGAGCTTCTAGTTTCGCATTTATAATTTTGATAAATTCTGTTCACCAATGTTAATCACACAAATAATTGTCCCGAGTGGGAATCGAACCCACGTCTCTTGGAACCGCCAGGCAGGGTCACTACCCACTGTTCCACCGAGCCAGTCAAATGGTGTTCGCCTTAAATTAACTCTTTTAAGATCCAGAACTTAAGAACTTCTCTAAGCACATCTCCTACAAAGTACAAACTCTGAACAAAATAACGGCCATCGAAATCCCGGTATCGGAAACGGCAGACATAACGGGAAACGACCCGGCGAGCAATCTTGTACTGTTACATCTATTTACTTTATACCTTATGGAAGTAGACATAAAGTCGCATTTGGCTCGGCCGCAATTACGTGCAAGACAATTGGGCTGGGCATTAGTTGACCACGACCTATGCTTGTTAGGTTGGCCGCTGTCCAGGAGCACCTAAATTACTGTTCGACACACGAATAGGGGTATTTTGACCGACTTCTAAAAAAAAGGACTCAATACGGCTAGGATGTACACAACGTCGTCGTCGACTTGTAACATGCCTGTGGACAACTGTAAAAGAATGTAATGTACAGTTATGAATACTATCATACAAGGTGACCGATTTTGGCAATGGCGGCCGTTCCCAAATTCTCTCTGCAGGCTCAATTGGTGAGACTACAAGGGACACATTAGAATACACCATAGTAGATTCAAACACGTTCAGACAGCTTTGCACTCTCTGTGCATCACATGTTGAGTGAGAGATGAGGCGCAGGACCACCGGCTTAACGAGCTTTCTATATAATATTTATACTGGTTCCTTAAGCAGTCTTGTGTGAAGAAATTAAAAACTTGTGCACCATTCAAACAACAAATGTCTTTACTCTCAACAAATTTCTTCTGTCTTTACACGCGTATCATACCAGCGGGTTGAAAAAAAAATTGTAATATTATTATTATAAGGGGCATTTTTATCAAATCTTAATAAATTTGTGATCATGCCTGGTACTCGAACAGACACATCGGGCATTATGTACTATGTTGGCAGCAAGTACCTATTTTCTACCAAGTATAACAATAAAGATGTAAAATGCAATAAAATTTCTTCCATGCCTCTTTTCGTGAGCCCCACAACCTTCCCCTGTCCGTTCAGTTAAGACTCCGATCCGCCGCGCGCCGACGAATGTTGAACTTTTTATCGCAGCAGATGCTACCCGATGCTACCCGATGCACTTGCGAGCTTTGATGTTCCTCCGAGACGTAATTTTGTTTACTGTCTACACTCGGGGCAATGTAGAGATGGGAACGTTTAACGGTGGGGCAGTCAAAACTTAATTTCTGGTTCTGTTGGTAAAAAAAAATTTAGTCTTCTTCTTCTTATCGTATGGTTGATGAACAACCTGGTGTCAGAGTTTTTAAGCCGCCCGTAGGCCTCTGACATGGCTTCACACACCGTTGAAAAATTTCTCAGGTGTGCTGGTTTCCTCACGATGTTTTCCTTCACCGTTAAAGCATCGAATGATGGTACATATGAATTTCAAATTTGAAAAACACATTGGTACCTGCCGGGGTTTGAACAGGCGACCTCTCGTATGGCAAGCAACGACGTTAACCACTCAGCCACCGACACTTTTAAAAAACTTAGTGGAAAGGAAAGTACTCACAAAAATATCTCTAGGGGTGACAGCCATCCGCTCCCTTGCAAGTCCGGTGATGATGACAGGACTACTCCAAGCCATCTTCGTAGTCAGTTAGTAAAAAATCTACCATCTTACCATGTTGTTTTGTTTTAATGAGCTCCTAATACTTCGGCACTGTTGCAAGCGCCATGATCACGGGTGAACTCAAGCTCTGTTAAAAGTGATCCGTTACCTTTTTATTATTATTCATGGATGTATGGGCAAAGTAAACTTTAAAATTATTATATGTGGCCGTAGCACATTTCAAAAACCGCTACCAAAGAAGCTGTAAGCGAAGGCAAGCACGAACTAAACTTCGGAGCTCAGTATATTTTCGCTTCCGTCGAGACATTCATTTAATTCCGGCCAACGCAATTACCGACGAACTGACGAAGTTATCTTGCGATCTCACGTGGTGAGCAACGAAATAACGTTATTTTCAACGTTGCGTCGCGAAGTTAGCGCGGCAGTGTAGGTTTGGAAGTAGACCAATTTCCTTGATGGTTTGTGCAGCAACCCGTATTTAATTTGTAACGTCAACGTTTTTAAGGTTAAAAATATCAGTGTTTCCCATTATTATTCACACAATATTTTAAATATCCCATTTCACGGTGTTTTGCTAGGTATTTAAAAGCAAAAGCTGCTTTTTACTACACTTGTAATACAATTTGTTTGCATAGTATTAGAGCTATACTTGACGAAGTGTTATTTATATACCAGCTTAAGTATCATTAATATAGTCAGTGGCTTTTATTATCTGAAGACCGATATTAAATATTATTAAATGACATAATTATTATATCACCTGACTTTTGCAACGTACTTAAAAGCGAAAAAGACATTAAGTGGAAGTCCTTTTCATTTTAAAATAGTTCAATTGTCGTTACAGCGTTATTAGAGTGTACGAGTATGTTTTTGTAAACTTTTATCTGTATTGCAAAAGAATTCGTATTGTGACGTTTTACTTTCAAAATTTACTATAAGCCAAGTCACGTAACTCCTTCCAAAATAGGCAATAAAAGTCAATTATAGAAAGTAATCTCATTAATAAATTAATGGTCCGAAGGTGTTAGCAAAGAGTTTTAAGGGATGTTTCAAAAGTTTAAGCAGAGTATAAATAGGATTAAGACGTTGTTGCTCTCAATCAAGAAGGTTTGTTTACTGAAAACTTGTTTTAATTATTTGGAAACTTTATGAAAACAATAATGTCTGCCAGCTTCATCTGGCAGTAGACGCATTTCGCATTGGCGATACACTTTTATACTGTAGTCGCTTAAAAAGTTGCATGATTATGCTATACCACTGTAATGTGACATGCAATAAAGAATTTCCTTCCTCGGGCTCTCTGTAGTGTTTTTTTTAGTAGAAAGAACATTCAAAATTACCTAACTCCACCTGGTGGTAAGCGGTAGAGATCACATACATTGATCGCGGTAATAAGCACTTGTGTTACAGATATCAGAATCAACAGTGGATACACAAATATATTTAATAACACACCCAGACACGAAACAAACACCGATGTTCATCACACAAAATTTTGTCCCGGGTAGGAATCGAACCCACGACTCTTGGAACCGTAGATAGTGACCATGGGTCACTAACCACTGTTCTACCGAGCCAGTCGAATAACCTGTTACTAGAACTATGTTTTCACTTGCCAATATAACACTGTGCGTGTACCTAAACACAACGTAATCAAATTTCTAATCTTTGACAAACTAACTTGTCCGCCATATAAGACCAATATTATCACGCCATCTGTTATACTTGGTAACTCACTAAGAAAACTTGCACTAAATTAGCCTAATTGTAACTAAGATGTTAATAGTCCTCGGCTATTTGGTATGAGGGAGTATTATTGCTCTGTTGGGGCCACTAGTATTAATTTATTGGCTGGTGATATATTACTCTCTGGAACTATGTCCGTTACGACCAATATTAGTATGATTGATGAGAATATTACGCTAATTACTGTTTTTAGGGTCCCTTAGATAAAATGAAATTCATATGTACCATCATTCGACGCTTTAACGGTGAAGGAAAACATCGTGAGGAAACCTGCACACCTAAGAAGAAATTCTAAGGTTGTGTAGTCGACCTACCCGCACTTGGCCAGCGTGGTCGACTAAGGCCTTATCGCCCTAGTTTAGGGTAGGCCCGTGCCCCAGCAGTGGGGACGTATATGGGCTGATGATGATGATGAGATAAAATGGCAAAAAATGGAACTGTTTTAGATTCGTCATCTCAGTTTGTGCATCCGTATGTCACAGCCACATTATTTATTTATTTATTAGTAGTGACCCACACTAGTTTTAAAGATTTAAGACATAGGGACAGACAGAAGCGGGAAGCTACTTTGCTCTATACTATGTAGTGATTAAAGCTTCGATGACCGAGTGGTTAAAGGTCGTTGCTTGCCATGCGAGAGGTCGCCACTTCAAACCCCGCCAGGTACCAATGTGTTTTTCAAATTTGAAATTCATATGTACCATTATTCGACGCTTTAACGGTGAAGGAAAACATCGTGAGGAAACCAGCACACCTGAGAGATTTTTCAACGGTGTGTGAAGCCATGTCAGAGGCCTACGGGCGGTTTAAAAACTCTGACACCAGGTTGTTCATCAACCATACGATATGAAGAAGAAGTGATATGGTTTACAAACAGATTTTTGTCAATACAGGAATAGGTAGATTATAACAATTGAAGACATTGCCTAGACTTTATTCCTAAGCAGTAGGATACACAGCATCCTTTGTGTTTACATATCTATTTATAATACTATAGGAACTATATTAGAAACTTGGCGTACACGTATTCTGTCAGCCGCTTCAATATTTTTACTCTTAATAATAAAAAGTTAAAAACTAAAACCCAACTACGACAAAAAACGACGCTGAAAAAGTATAAAACAAGACTTTTAGAACATACAATACTATTTTGAAGTATGCAATATTTACTATGTAGAGATAAGTTTTCATGTTTGGAAAACCGCAGTCACACGTTGTCAAAGTGCTACGGTAGGTAGGTACTTGTGTATGGAACGTGTGACTACGCCTTTACATACATGAAAACTTATCTCTACATAGTAAATATTGCATACTTCAAAATAGTATTGTATGTTCTAAAAGTCTTGTTTTATACTTTTTCAGCGTCGTTTTTTGTCGTAGTTGGGTTTTAGTTTTTAACTTTTTATTATTTGTACTATTTTGGTGTTAGTAAGTAGTAAAGAAGCTATGAACGAAAAGATGTGAACTATATGCAATCAGTCCATGAATATACGTAAAGTCACATGCAAATGCTAGTAATATATATATATTTAAAATGTACAAGTAAAGCGCTTTCCAATGATACCAAACACGGCGTATTTATCTTAACTTTATTTTTTTACTCTGTATGTTTTGTCCGCTAGTGGGCGCCACATTAGATTTTGTGAAACCCTATATAGCCTATAACCAGCGGACAATTAAGACGCTTCTAATGATATGTCATTTGTCGAATTCTGACAAGCAATTTAGAAGTTATGTGGAAACAGATGAACATACATACATACATACAAACATACATACATACATACATACATACATACATACATAGCCTGTCAAAATCATAACCCTCCTTTTTGCTTTGCCGTAGTCGGGTAAAAAGAAGTTCAAAACTCTCTCAAAAACACATTTTTTTCATCGAATGCAATATTCTCACCCCTACATGACTCATTTGACACCACTATCTATCGCACTATGCGGTGTTTACATTCGAAAACACATAACTAAAAACATAAATAAACACCAAACTTCAGACCCGATAGCTGGCACAATGCAATTCATTAACAACAATGAATTATTCTCAGTTCCAATAACATCCATTAATCGACTTAGTTGTTTAATTTAACGCAAACATAAAATTATAAAGTTGCATTTGAAATCGTGAACGCAATCGCAACGGACGGCAATAACGGAACATTACCGAAAATAACGTTAAAAGTTTGCCATTAACCGTTATGGCAGTTTAGGGTTCGTTGCGTTCGAGAGAAAAACGTTATTTATACTCATATATGTATATATGTTTACTAGCAGTGCCCGCGACTTCGTCCGCGTGGACAATCCTTATCACTCAGGGGTATGAAAAATAGATGTTGGCCGATTCTCAGACCTACACAATATGCTCACAAAATTTCATGAGAATCGGTCAACCCGTTTGGGAGGAGTACGGTAACGAAAACTTTTATATACAAGAGCGGTTGCGGGGGCAGTTATTTGAAAAAACTTAAAAACTTTTCAACGTCTATTCAACGTGCTAAATCTGATCTTTCTGCTATGTTACTTCTAATATCGATAATGCTACTGAATGTGAAAAATCAGAAAGTGCATATGTGTCGCGCAAATATAACTGCCTCGATGGAGAATTTGCTAGTGCCTCTGTCTCTTGCACTATGAGACGTAGATTCGATTCCCACCCGGTCCGGGATCAATATTTGCAAATATTTACGACCTACGTCAGTGTTAATTCTGTGTCTGGGTGTATTAATGTATTCCATCGGTGTTCTCATAGTGTTGTTGCAGGATATTAAATAAATAAATAAATTTATTCTTATTGAGATTAGGTTTACCCATCCGCTTTGAAGGATAATACCTAACAAAAATGTATTATACTGAACCCACTAAAAATAAGCGACTCGCGCTTGTCCCTTCGCAACTGGAAACATTGTCGTTTACGGCTGAATCTGAGCTGGTCTAGATTAATTAGGAACAGTTTATTGTATCGCCCACTGCACTCCGAACCGCTCTGAAGTACGATAGTTAGATGGTATTATTGTGTTGGTACTATACCTATAAACGCCTATTTCCGTAATAGAATAAAAAAAGTCGTGTGCACTCAGAGACTGCCGCGGTAAAGCTATTGCATTGCATAGCATCATCCGATTTCGGAGCAGCTCGTTTCGATTCGTGCGAGTTTCGTAGAGTCGTACAATACGTCATATCGCACGCACACAAACACCGTGCCGAAGTCTACCGAACTGAAACGACGTTAGACGATTGTGAGGTTTTTTTCGTTTCGGAATTTCTTGGTTCGGTCGCCGCGATAAAAGCTATGCAATATTTGAAATAAAACTAATTTTACGGATTAAACTCGCGTGTATTGATATTCTAAACATTATTTAGAGATCCGACGTTTCGAGCTCTTTACAGCGCTCGTGGTCACGGTTAAGACTAAAGTTGACAGGTGTCTTCATAAGTGAGTTTAATTACTACCGCCATTTTTTGAGATATTTTGTGCGTTCCGGTTCACGCACACAGAACTCACAACATCCTTGGGTCTTGCAATATGTTGTTCTTGACGAGGCTGGGTTATTATGGTCTTCATGATAGGATCCCAAACAGGTGGTACACTCACCGTCTTCCCTATTGGAATTAGAATGTTGTTTGATCTCAATAGCTTCTCTCACCATCCTAGGGACAAAAAGTTGCTATGCAATAGCTTAAAAATTACACATCACTCGTGTTGATCTGATCCCGTGGTAAGTAGCTTATCCTTAACTTGTATTACGGATATCAGAATCAACAGTGGATATATAAATATATTTTTAAATATTGAACAAACACCGTTGTTCGTCACACAATTTTTAGTGAAAACACTAACCACTGTTTTGCCGAGCCAGAATAGAAATGTACTGAAACACCGAAAAACTTAGTTTTTTATACTGGCAATGAGTAGAGCACTAAATGGCAATACGTAGGCATGTCAGTCAATGTCTCGTCAAAACTAAACATGCAGCAGTTGGACCTCACGCCACGCTACGTACGTATTGCCATCTAGTGAATTTCTCATACGCGTTAAGCCTCATTCGATATTTTGATATAAATGTGCATATTTTGAACTTATTATTTGATAATGATTTTCTTAGTAACAAAACAATATGAAACTATTATTTTATATATTATTTCATTTATTTCAAAGCTTAGCTGAGCTAAAGACATAAAGAGAGATTAGTATTCTATAAAGACTATAGAGTATTAATTTCTCTCTCAAATGATAATCTCGTAAAAACTCTTCGTGATTTCGATGTCCCTTTGTGATATAATTAAAAAATACTTTTATATAAATCTAAATATCCGTTAATCCTTGCAAAATCAGAGAAATTCTAAATACAAAGCCCTCGCAAAAACAAAGTGCATAAATCAGAGAACAGAACTTTACACTTCAAATCCACAAAGAACTTGCAAAATTAACTCTACCGCAAATTGTGTGCATTGCGTTGTAACCTCAGCGACCAGTCTCTACTATAATAATCTCGGCTAAATAATCTCGACCACCTGAATTTTACTAGTGCTGTACCAGACTCGAATTCTCAGTTCGCTCGCGGCCATGATTGGTGTAACCCGGTCCAATCGTCGGACTGTATTTGCTACTCTATTTGTCGCGTATAGACATTAACTACTTTTTTTTATCTTAGTTTGGTACGGGCATGTTATGAGGAGGGAAAAAAGACATGGCTTTTTTGACTAGAAGAGTGATGAGTATTGCATGAGAGATGAAATGGCTGTGGAAGGATTAGACACAGAGCTGACGAATGATAGGCCCGAGTGGAAGAAGTATGCATGTTGCGCCGACCCCACTTAGCGGGACAACGAGGGCAGGAGAATGATGAGACGTTATCTTTTTTTTATTTATAGTCTACAGCTAACTTCTATAAACAGATAGACTAATCTTTACGCATTGACAAACGTACAGACAAGGTCACTTTCAAATGCGTAATCGGACCAGCCAATTGTTACACGTTTTGTTAAGTAAGAGAACTTGAAATTTAACAGAGACAAGGTAAGTGAAATGTCTTTTGAAGACTCGAGTCATACTTAAGGACCAAGACTCGAAGCTCCATTAAATTCTCAAACCCTGCAGAGCGACTCAAGTCCCAAATTAGGACTCGAATGCTGTACACCACTAAACGAAACAGAAAATCCTTTTCCAGTTTCTGTGGATTGGGTTTATTTAAATCTTGAAAGCCCGACAAAACTGTTTGAACATTCCCTTTCTACGTGAAATCTGGAGTAATTTCGGCATTCCGTTTTGTCTTGTGGATCCGTTGGTATTAACATTGATACAAGCTGTGACCATTTTATAATTGAAGTGTCAAAATAAACCTTTAAATTAGTTTTTTAACGGAACATTACCGAAAATAACGTTAAAAGTTTGCCATTAACCGTTATGGCAGTTTAGGGTTAGTTGCATTCGAGAGAAAAACGTTATTTATACTCATATTTGTTATACCGCTTAAACATTATTATTATTGTGAATATTTATTATGGATTGTATTTTTATGACCTAATAAAAACAAAACTCACCATCACATCATCACATCACACACATCATCACATCACACACATCATTACATCACATCTTCATTTATTATCTCTTATCTCAAATAGTAATTGCAGATTTGATTATTGACTAATATTGCACTTGTATTAATTTTCACGTTATTATCAACCTCTTTTATTATAAAAATAAAGTTAGTTGCGTCAAATGACTTGTCAAGATCTTTTGTCAAAACTGCATCATTTATACATGAAGATAATATTTATTTGTAAATCAAACATACAAATGGTACGTCACTTTTAATGGATAACAAAGACAACCCCACCAAAGAAGATGTCAAGGACCCAGCAAAAGAAGAATTGAAAGTCGACGCTAATGTGAGGATAACAAACACAACGAATCACAATGATGCAGGACCAAGCACTGTGCCTTTACCAGGAGCAGTACAAGAGACCAAAATCAACTTCCAATCAAAATCCGGCCTTTCCAAATCAGAACACAATTTGAGACACATCATCACAAGCCAAGACGTGGCAAATGCTTTGAAATCACTCAACATCCATTCGCCCAATCAACTATTGAAGACGAACGAACTAAAAATACCTATTTTGGACAAAAATCATAAAGATGACCCTGACGCGACAACCTTCGTCGATTTAAAAAAGTTCATGGCTTCATGCTTCAAGATTAACAAAGAAACTCATAGTGGGATTATTCTTGGAGAGTTGCAGAATGTTCAAGCCGCCCCAGCGATAACTAGGGACGTCTTACCTGAGGTTCCCAACACTAGTACGGAGAAAGATAAAACTAATGAAGTATTGGTGACGAAAGTGCCCGGGATTGAAGAGAAGGTGTCTAAAGTTAGCTCGGAAAAGAAGAAGACATCGGGAAATATATCGGAACGGTCCGATTTGGGGTTGGCTCAGAGAGACTCGCTGTCCAGTATCGGGTCGAATGTGTGTAGGATCTGCATGACACGGGGAAGAGAAAGGTAATTTCTGTATAAAATAGAACAGCATAGCAATCACCCCCTTAATCACTTAAGGATAATTTATTGACGTTGAAACTTATGTATAAAAGCGAAGGCCGAGTGGCTAAGGTCGTTGCTTGCTCTGCTAGAGGTTGCCAGGTGTTTTCAAAATTTGGGAATTCACATGTACGATTATTCGACGCTTTAGCGGTGAAAGAAAACATTGCGAGGAAACCTGCACACCTACGGAGAAATTCTATGGTTGTGTAGTCGACTACCCTGCACTTGGCCAGTGTGGTTGGCTAAGGCGTGATCGTAGAGCCAGCAGTATCATCGTGAACCCAATTATTATTCATCATAATTACTTATAATAGTATCGAATGTACGAACTATGGGGATGTCCAGCCCTAATGAGGTAAAATGAGAGTGTGCCAATAACCAACTAACTCTACGCTTACGAAGTCGCGGGCGGCTTGTCACTTTTTTGAAAGTTTGCTTTAAAACATATTTATTTGCTGCATCTTTTGGCCGTCAAAATCGAACCCTTCAACAGACTGACTACTTAGATATACACTGTGAAATTTGAGTGGTTGTTTTCCCGCAGCAAAATGATTCTACCTTAGTAGCTTAATAGATTTGTGCAGTTATTTTTTATTAAACTCAATAAATGCTGGTTTTACGAAAGATATAAGTAAACCTTAAAGTACGTTCGAACCACTTTATACCTTAGGGCGCAGAGCTTCTTTAGTTTTAAGCATCGATTTCATGCGGCAAGCAGTACCTGAATACGTTACTTCTTAAAAAACAACGATAGCTCTTCTCGTTTTCGAGTTTGAAAATTATTATTTTAAAAATTCGAAAAAAAAAATTTTTGGTTTAATTTGCATAATTCGATAGTATTACTAATGGCAAATCGTTCTGCTACGGGAAAACAACCACTCAAATTTCACGGTGTATAATGTATTTTTTTCCTAGGTTGATATCGCCATGTAACTGCAAGGGCTCTCTGGCAAACGTGCACCTCAGCTGCCTGGAGAGATGGCTGAACCAAGTCGGAAGGAACCACTGCGAATTGTGTGGATACAGGTGATTTACTTATTTTTATTTTTAATAATAAATATTACACAACATCACATACATTGATCTGATCCCGTGGTAAGTAGCTTAAGCACTTGTGTTACGGAAATCAGAATCAACAGTGGATACACAAATAAACTTAAATACATTTAATAATACACCCAGACACGGAACAAACACCGATGTTCGTCACACAAATATTTGTCCCGAGTGGGAATCGAACCCACGACTCTTGGAACCGCAGCTTATGAACCTGAGTCACTAACCACTGTTCCACCGAGTCAGTCATTTGTTGTTTTAGTGCTATTTAAAGCTCTAGTGTAAATTTTAAATTTGAAAAAAGTCGCATTCATGATCCTGCCTGATGATATCACAGGTGAACAATTTACTCTTATCAAACATGATGCATGTTGCAAATATTCATTATTTAAACGATAGTACATATAATTACTACTACAAACACATAAGTCGTGATTAATATCATGACAGAGCTAGTCTAGATAGCGAATTCAACTAAAATAAATTTATTACAATATTACATACATTGTTTTTATTCCAAAGTATGTTGCTTAAGCATATCGTAACGGATATCAGTGATACACAAAAATATACTTAAATCTATAAATAACACACCTATAAACAAACACCGACGTTCATCACACAAATATTTGTTCCGAGTGGGAATCGAACCCACGACTCTTGGCGGAAGGGACAGGAACACTATCCAATGCGCCATCAAGCCAGTCCTCAATAAAAATGTATTTAGAAAAGCTTTTAAAAAGAGAACGGACCATTGACCTTCGCTACATAAATATGCACCAAATGACCCGAGCTTCCCTTTCTCATCTGCTTGGGAAATGTTAAAGTGTTAAATTGTAATTAGGGTGGAGTGGGGTAAAAAAAATCTACAGAGACCGGGGGTAATGATGATTGGCGCCAGTTTCGGTTCGACGGGAAAACGCTTCCGCACTTGATAAGTTGAAATGTTGTGAGAAAGTGGATTTTTTTTTATTAGATTTGAGACTTGGGTCCGTGGGAAGGAAATTTGGAAAGTAGAGTGCGGGTTTGTGTTCTTAGGAAATATTAAGATCGTCTACTGTGTGATCAAGGAATTAAATAAATTAATAGTTAAGTAATTGAGTATCTCATGTAAGCGAAATGTCTTTTTTTTTTCCTAAATGACATACGATGATAGCATAGTATAGTAGTATAGTCAGGGAATACCAGTCACAACTATCTGTCCGATGGTTGGTGAATGGTATACGGGTAAGCGACCCCGGCTCCTCGAGCTACTATCAACTCAGTCCAAATCATCCGAGGCGATAGTATCCTTCCTCTTCTTCCCCCGTCATATATCCTTGCTACTCGTGGGAACGCAATGACCTAGTCAAAACAATGCACAAGGCAGAATGGCGGCGACGTGGTCCGCAACCCGTCACGTCACGTTTGCCACAGAGGTGAAACGTGGATCGCTGGAAGTGATCTCTGCGTACCCCTCTGGAAAAAAGGCGTGATTTTATGTATGTATGTATGATAGCATGAAACGCGCGTCTACAGCGCGTATACGAGCTTACGAGTTACGTAGCCTTTTCGTTTTGATCAGAGCATCCCCACTTGATGTCTACTCTCATCTGTACGCGCGTATACGTGCTTCTACTGCGCGTATACGCGCTTCATACGAGATTTGAACTCAATCTTGTAACGTAAGCACACGAAGCGATCGTTAAACGCCCTCCTACTGCCCGTATACGAGTTGTAGTCGCTCGTAGCCCTTGCGTTTTGATCAGAGCATCCCCACTTGATGTCTACTCATCTGAGGGCCTACCATGAGTTGGCTATCGTAAACTTACGTACGTTAAAAACCTATCGAGTTGTTTTTTTTTATATGGCCGATTGTAGTTCTTCGCGTAACCACCAGGCGGCGCTGTACAAGTTTTTCATAGACATATTTACGTAGGCGATATCGAGCGCGTAAGTTTTAAACTCATGGTAGCCCCACTGTACGCGCGTATACGTGCTTGTACTACGCTGTATCTGCATCATCAATGCAAACGCAACAATCGGCGTTTACGGCGCCGATAACACGCGTTCCTAAAATGCGGTGTGCAATAGTTCTTAATCCTTTGATGCGAACCAATGCGGTCGCAACCGCCCAGTGGGGGCCAAACTTTACAGCGCGATACAAACAATTTCTATATCTATCAACCATCACCATGGCAGTACCCTTTATTAACAGTTAATTTAATTTATCACACCAATAAACCCGCCAACTCCTGCGCAAAGTTTGCGGTGGAAACTCTCCTGTCTCCCGTTTTCCAGTCCGCTGCGTTCCACTCGATATCGTCTCAAAAACCGTATTTAATCGATAGTTGAGCGATGGCGATTGTTAAAAGTTTCGTGTGCACTCGAGCGTAACGAAACCGCCTCGGGACTGATGAGCGATAGTCGAAGTAAAGTATGACAAAACATTGCAGGTGGTTTTGAGATGGGGGGAAAGTGGGGATGTTTTTTAAAGTGTTGGATTTCTTCGATTATCGGAGAAGGCTGGATGTCACGCGCTTCTATTAAATTAATTAAAAATTATTCAAAGACAGGATCAATGTGAACTATTCCTTTCTAATACCAAAAACCTATACTAACGTTTTTTTTTCGTATGCATAAATAAATATCAGGGATTTTTTCCACACACGTTCATCTAACCTCAAACTAAGCAGAGCTAGTACTATGGGCGTGAGAGACTGATATACATACATAGATATTTATAAATAGAACCAGTGGTATTCGTTTTTTGGTTAAAATCAGGAATATATTATAAATGTATAGCAATTTTACACTTTGCAATTTTAGTGGGATGATTTAACCATTAACACCATTTCGTATAATGAATACATTAAGTATTCAAATTCAAAAATATCATCATAAAGTTAACTATGAATGTTGCGTGATTGCAATGTTATCAAAATTTTAATCAGGTCATCTAAAACAATACAGGAAATTAAAAACTAAGCTGCAACTAGCCTCAACTGCATATAAAATTGGACTAAACTAGTTTTAAAAAGGAACTAGATGGGTTAAATTCTATAAAACAAATTTTATTCAATCTTACTTTCTTACTAATCTTTACTTCCTTACTCATATTAAAAATCCGAAAGTAACTCTGTCTGTCTGTCTGTTACGCTTTCACGCATAGAGTACTGAACCGATTTAAATGAAATTTGGTACATATATAGTCCAGAGCCTGAGAAAGGACATATGCTACTTTTTAACCGACTGCGCTATAAAAAAGTAATGTTTTATCCGATAAACGTCTCTATATACACGGACGAAGTTGCGGGCGAAAAGCTAGCAGTTTATAAAAGTAAACTTTTAAATATACGCATCACTCATCATGTTTAACGTTAATGTTCTTATATCTATCTTATCTTATATGTATCTTATATTTTTAAGAATACAATCGACATTTTTTACTTGAAAGTCTCCTACTAACAGTTGAAAATAATTTCCTCTCTTTATTTTTATATGACGGTTTCTTTCAAACTAAATGAAACAAAACAAGTGAAACGCCTTCGCGTTCATCCTTGCTATGCAGGAATTAATCAAGAAAGTATGCACTATAGAACACTGGATACAGCTAGCTAGCAAGCGCCTGCATTCCATCAGCTGCAATTTCTAGCTTTGTTTAATAATAGTAGGTATCTTTTTAGACTGTGCAAGTTGATACATTTGGGTAGCTTTACATTATAAATTACATTGGATTGTTTTTAAGTTAGTTTAATTTAATAACTAAATTGACAACAAAGATATAATGTAAAACCGGAATTAGTTTTGAAAAGAGACAATCAAATTGTGATAAATAAATTTATCGCTTTGCCTGTGTACTGTTAAATTATTTATAACTATTAATACTTCTATTTATAGGCCTCATGCAGAAGCTCTATTTTATAACCACTTGTTTTACTAAAAAATATTCAATGAACAAAATGTAACATAAAATTAATAAAATTGTCTACGCAAAGTCAAACATAATATTCTCAGTTCAAAGTAAAGTAACAAAGAGCAAAGATTGTTACAGCAGTGCCCCGTAGTCGCCCGAGCTCGTAGCAAACAGTAATACGTAGCACACACAATACCGTTTGTTGGACTACGAATAGATGCATCGCTACGAAATACTTGATTGTGCTACGAATCTGCTAAATTCCTTTGTCGTTTAAGAGAAGTTCGTCATTTGTGCTCTAACTAACAGCGCTTATATTATTTTGAAGAATGTAACTGTACAATATTTTGTTGTTAAGGTACTGTCTGATCGACTTAATAAATACATTTACTGCTGTAAACGAATTTTATTCAATATTTAAGCGTAAAATGGTTTAACTTCACGTACTACGTATACTCTACATTTTTCTGAAGTCACGAGCCAACTGGAGATAATGACAAGTATTTACTTTGATGATCTGTATTTTCTTTCACAGCTACCCAGCAATACGGACCCCTAGATACACGGTGCTCCAAGCATTGAGGCTGTGGTTTGGGAACCCTAGGAATAGGAGTCATTTACAGGTGAGAATAAAATGTGATTTTACTATGATGCGGATTTGTGATGGTGGTAATTGATAAAATAATTTGTATTATGGGTTCATAAGCAATCACATACTGTGAGTGTAGCTCGCGTATCTGGTATGATCCGCACTAGAGCAGATACATACATATGACGCAGTCATCTGGGATTTTATTGGATCACTAGCGCGTTCATTGAATGACGACGTTCAATTGAATGACTAAAGGACAACTCGTGAAGTTGTTGAATGTAACGTTCAACATCTTGACTGAACGTCATTTAGCGTAGTCGTTGAATGGGTTATAGCTGACTTTGTAATGTTTCATTAGGGTGACCATAAGTTCGCAACTTAAAAGATAACTAACTTTAGATTAAAAAAATGAGGACATGACATAACACACCTTAATATAATTTTTAACAATTTTAAGTCTTAAGATACTTCTTAATGTGTGCTTCTAACGTTAGGCTAATAAATTAGAGTGGTCCCCCGGCGTGACAAAATTTAATCAAAAACATCATACGTACAGTCAACAGCAGGCCAAGATAACCATTTGCAGTTCAAAATTAGCGGTTATGCCTCGCTTTAGTTAGTACTTACGTAATGTAAAAAGATATTTCGTGCTTTTTATAGGGTTTAGCATTTTTAACCTTTTGTCATAATAATTGCGTACTTTTTTTGGGTCGGGGGTATTTAAATATTAAAAAAACTTCTTTAGCTATAACCATTATATCGGACTTTGATATCCAGTTATAATCTATAGATGTCCTGGCTTCCTTAGAAATCATGGACACCCTAGCTTTTCGAACATTATTTATAACCTCCAATATTCTGTCGGTAGTCCAAGGTTTTCATTGGGATCCTGAAAAGGTAATTGTGTTCACTTCAACAACAACACTTAGTCGCATTAGCCCTAATTCTCAAAAATACACTAAACAATAATAATTTAATATTCAGCCAGTTTTGCCAGAAATTTTTCTTTTAAAGTAGCCGGCCGTATTAATCGGAGCATCCATGCTGTGTCAATTTTTTTTACGAATATGTCACTTTAAATCTCAATTTCACTCAAAAAATATCAACACAGTTCTATTCGATTAGATCTGTACCAGCTGTTTGACGCCATCTTTGTTTTGATGAGCAATAACGCCGCAGTGGAAAAAATATGAACTAAATTACAATCACTTGACTGATTTTACGTCCGCTATGTTCAAAGGGCTATGATTCAATCCGCTAACTAGTTGGACGTTGAGTGAGGATTGTTCATTCAACGTTCGACCTAGTCATTCAATTGAACGACGTCATTTAATAAACTCGCTAGTGATCCAATCAAATCGCTGATTCAACCAGATGACTGCGACATATACACTGTGAAATTTAAGCGGTTATTTTCCCGCAGTAAAATAATTCTATCTTAGTAGTAAAATAGACTAGGCCGTTTTTTTTTTTCATTCAAATCAATAAATACCAGTTTTACGAAAATCTAAACGAACTCTAAAGCTCGAACCGCTGTTACTTACGGCTTGGAGCTTTTTTAGCTTTTATCATTGAATTCATGCGGCAAGCAGTATTGATTAAGAACTATGATGATGATGATGATGATTATTGGATACGGACCCGAAGCAACCATTCCTTTATGTTACAAAATTCATACATAAATTATACACAATACAAACATATAAACACCACCTTGCCTGTATTGCCCGGTAAGTAGTTAGCAACTTAAAGCTCCATGAACTATAGTTGTTAGAAAACTTATATTATTAAGTTGAAGAGTCTGTTTGTTTGCATGCATCAGGAAGGAAATTTCAAAATGAAAACTGTACTACTACTTACTACAGACTTAGTAACAGAATTTTATATTGTTACATAATACTAGCCGCCGCCCACGACTTCGTCCGCGTATAAATGTTTTAGCAGCAATAATTTATTAAAATATTTATCCTTTAATATAGCTTGTAAAATTTGCTTTATTAGTGAAAGTCCCGTCAAAATTCGTCCAGCCGTTTTGAAGATTAGCGGGAACAAACAGACAGACTGACAAACAAATTTTAACTGTGTTTTTGTTACTAGTACTCGATATAGATTCGTACCCATTCACTAAAAAGTCGTTATTTGAATATTACAAACAGACACTTCAATTTTATTTAGTTGTATAGATACGATGCAAGGAAATACTCAAACAGAAAGTGTTATAATTACAAAGTATGCATAAACTTGACAGCAATGTAAACGGCATATCCGTTCATATTATACATAGCTACACGGTTTTCTCGTTAAAATAACGTTTATTTCGTTGGAACCACTCTAATGACTTTGCAAAGAGCATTTTTGTGTAGTCACGAAACAGAAAAAAATGTTACAGCTGTTTGTTTCACCTTTGGAGTTGTACAACTTTTGTTGCATACGCAAAAGTACCTTATTATATGTTTATATGGTACTTTATGATGTCTGAAGAATGGCATCGTGAAAGAAAATTAAGTTTTTAAGGACCATGTAGGTACTCATATGTAGTTTGATTGAAATAGAATTTACATACTTTTTTTTATTTAGCGTAAAATTCTTTTTCGGCTACTTTGACCTTGGGAAAAAAAATGATTTAAGCATTCACTCACACACATTATTCAGATTTTGTACTCATTTTGTTTTATTTTATATGTAGCCTTAATCTTGTTTTTTTATTTTACACAGATAAACATATATTATACTGTAACGATTCCAAAATAAGTTACTTAAGCATGTGGATTACGGATATCAGAAGCAATAACGTGCATAAAAGTAGGTACTTAAAAATACAAAATAACACACCCAGATAAAATAAAAATATTACACAATATCACATACATTGATCTGATCCCGTTGTACTTACCTGCCAAGTAGCTTAAACACTTGTATTACGGAGATATATAACAAGCACCGATGTTCATCACAAAAATATTTGTCCCGTCTCCCTAGTGAAAATCGAACCCACGATTATTGGCGCTAGAAACAGGGGTACTTACTGAGCCATTGAGCCACTCAAAGGTTAATCAATCTTGAAGGTCACCAAACTGTAATTGTTATATACTTATTCGTATGCAAACAGCTGTTAGTCAAACGCAACATATGAAAAAATCAAACCATCCACCAAATCTAAAGTGACGCACAGCGGCTACATGTTAACCCCCGCCTTAATACCCTCACATTTCCCGATGTCCCGCGCCCGCGGCCAATATGAGCCCATACATCTGTAGCGACGTGGGCGCCCATAAACAAGCTTTTACGACGCGAACGGGCTTTTAAAAGCTCCGTACTGTATCGACGGAAAATGGACATGCGTGAGCGGTGGTTCGGTGAGACGAGCGGGTTGTGTAGGGCTGGATGACAGTGGGTTTGACAGAGAAATAATTTTATTTAACTTATAAATATTACACAAATTCGCTTAAACTGTAACGATTTACGACAAAATAATTTACTAAACTTAGTTCAGTCAAATTTGCATCAAAAATAGGGATAAGGTTACATAAATTCGCAGAAAGCTGAAAATTGGCATGAATGTTGTGAACACTATAAAAAATGATCTGTTAAAAGTCCTCATCGACACGACGTGTGCAAAAAAAAATTCAAGGTCAAATATCACAAATATCAGTTTTACGCACTTTTTATCGAAACGGTAAGTTTTATCTTAAAAGTGTTTAGGACAAAATTACTTATCATTTAATTATAGGTCAACAAATTGTAATCCAATCAAAAACATAAATGTGAAATGAGAGCCAAGTTCAATATTGCCTTGGTTGTTGACTTCAGCGACAAAAGAAGTGAGATCTAAATGGGTGCCAAGTTCAATGGTCAACCCAGAAATTTATTTATAAGTAACACTATAACATACCTATCATATCTTCTTATAACATAAGATAATGTATGGTGGTAGCCTATGAGGGTCTGTCTTGGCTAGTTTTTTATAAACCTACCAACGTATTATTATGTTCGCTTGCTAGTTTCTACCAACAATCCAAATTTACGGAATTATAAAATAAAAACCGACAAATACTTGTAGGCGTAGAACTTGCGACGGCTATAATTCATATATGAAAACTAGCCAAGACAGACCTTCATAGGCTACCACCATACATTATCTTATGTTATAAGAAGATATGATAGGTATGTTATAGTGTTACTTATAAATAAATTTCTGGGTTGACCATTGAACTTGGCACCCATTTAGATCTCACTTCTTTTGTCGCTGAAGTCAACAACCAAGGCAATATTGAACTTGGCTCTCATTTCACATTTATGTTTTTGATTGGATATCATTACTTTTTGTAGAAAAGTATATATCATTCCGTCCGCAAAGGTCTTCGAGAGTGGAAGTGTTGAGTTTTTGTGAAATAATTGCCAAAGTATACTCACGGAATAATTTAAAAAATAAATAAGTGACCCTAAGTGCATAAAGGTGATTATAGCACGTCAAACAATAATCTGTGATTAATATTTCGAGTGAGAAGACAAGTTAAGCGCAACAAAATAACTACTGTCATCCCTGTTTCGCACCGCATCTATCGGTCGTGACAGCGGGGAGCCTTTCTTCACCTCCTCTGGTTAAAGGACAGAAGCATATTTTTTGGCCTTATCACACCTTAACAAACGAGTTCCTCGCACCCGTTGTGATGTCTACGCAGCGCTCACCACCAAACAAATTCTCCTCAGAATCCAGTATACCTTCGTCAGTGGATATGGAAAATGATCCTTTCATAAGTATTCGCAAGCGCAAGCAACCAGATAACTACGAGTTGCAAGAGATGGTTAACAAAGAACTTTCTAAACTTGATTCAAAAATCGCAGAAACTATAACTACAGCGGTAAATGCCGCGCTGGTTCAGGAAATGTCAAAAATGACGAGCATATTATCTGACATAAATGCAAACGTTATGAAATTAACTTCCGACAACATAACCATCAATAAAACGCTCTCCGAAACGAACAACCGATTAAACGAAATGGAGAAATATCTAAGCTACTCATCGGAACGCCAAGATTCATTCGACAGTCGTCTGAAGGTCATAGAAGAGAGGACCTAACACCACGGGACTTGAAAGCCAGATTATGTCCCTTGAAAATCAGATATCGAAAATGGAGCAACAAACTAGGCAGTGCAATATTGAAATATTCAACCTACCCGAACGCCGTGGCGAAAATCTGATAAACATTCTTGAAAATTTGGGCAACATTATCAAGCAACCGTTACAAGCCTGTGACATAATCTCAATCCACCGTGTGCCGCATGCCGAACCAACGAATCGTTATCCTAAGAGTGGTATAGTTAAATTCACAAACAAAATTCTCCGTGACAACGTTATCTCCGCCTACCGCACCACAAAAGGGCTAGACTCGAACAAACTTTCAATAAATGGTACCCCTACTAAAGTTTATATCAATGAGCACTTGACTCTTAACAATAAAATTCTTTTTCGTCAATGCCGGGAGACAGCCAAAAAGGAAGGCTTTAAACACGTCTGGATTAAGCACGGCACCATCCTGGTGCGTAAATCGGATACCTCCCCAATATTTTCGATTCGATCAGCTGTTGACATCAAGAAAATCAAGCAATAATTGTTTACATCTCGAACCACAATATATGTATAACCTTACATGTAAAACATCGTCCGCATTATGTAGCAAAACTATTTTAATTGTGAGTAATTATTCGTGTATAATACACCTCGCCGATAAGAAAATAACTATGTGTCGTCTCGTAAGTAAACATTTCATAATAATAATTAATGGGAGTCTATCTAACCTTTTGTTACACTAATAAAATATTTTACTTCATATTATCTGTGCGTCATACATTGTTGCTTATTAAAAGTAAATAAGGAAGCGAAACCTAAAACTACCACATTATTTGATATAACAACAAATACTATTTACATTTTATGTACTGTAACGTGTTTTATGGAAGCAAACAAGCTAGAACTGAAATCATCACATCATTACGTATAATTTATTTATTTATTTATTTATTTATTTATTTATTTAAAACATACATACATAATCCTTACAGGCTAACCTAATACAATTATGTAGTTTTTGATGCTATATCAATAGCCAATCTTACGACCTCATTTGGCCACTCACAAAACAGGTCTAATTTCTCCGCCATGGCATTGAGCAGTCGAAGCGCCCGCACGAGCGGCGCCCGCTGCAGCAGCGCGGTGCGCGCGCGGCTCCTGCAGCAGCGGGGGCCGCCGTCGGCGCGACGAGTACTCGTCCGGCACACAGATACTCATGCTCTCTAATAACCGAGGGTTATGTATAATACCCCTCCATACCTTCACCAAGTAGACAGCGAGAGCAACCTCCCTTCTAACTTCTAACTTGTGGTATCCCACCATGCCTAGCAAGAACAAAGTGGGATACAACAAGGGATAACCCGGGTATACTCCGAACTGCTTCAAATACATGAACCTAACAAATTTATTTTGTATGCGTTCCAACATAAATTTATATTTAGCCTCATAGGGAGACCAAATAACGGCGTTACATTCCAGGTGACTTCTAACAAGCGCATCATAAAGCGCTCTCAGAGCCCCGACATTCGTAAAGTTATTTCCAATTCTCAATATGAGTCCAAGATTCCGAAAAGCTTTCTTACAAATATTAATTATATGGACTCTGAAGTTCAAGTCAGCAGCGAATCGGACCCCCAAATCCCTAACCTCCGTAATACGCTGCAACAGTTCCCCATTCATCTGGTACTGATGATGGATCGGAGCGCGAGAACGGCTAAAGGACAAGACTGAACATTTAGTAATATTAAAATAAAGTTTATTAAGCTTGCTCCATTGTGAAACCCTGTCAATGTCTTGTTGTAGTAAATCACAATCACCCTCATCTTTAATGACACAAACTAATTTTAAATCATCAGCGAATAATAAAGTTTTGCAGCTGTTGATGACATTTGGTAAATCATTTATCATTAAAATAAAAAGTAACGGTCCCAAATTACTGCCTTGACTCACGCCCGATCTAGTTGGATAAGGCATTGAGTAGTGTCCAGTACAGTCTACGAACTGTTCTCGATCTCGGAGATAAGCAGCGAAAAACAACAACGTGTGTTGGGTGAAGCCTACGACCGCCAACTTAGAAAGAAGGACGTCGTTATCGACGGTATCGAAAGCCTTCCTAAAGTCAAAGTAGGCTACATCCACTTGCTGCCCAGCGTCTACTGCGGGTACCACGTGCGTCATTAACTCCAACAAATTGCCAGTTGTTCCTCTCCCCGGACGGAAGCCATGCTGCGCGTCAACCAAACGAGCGTTTATCTGCGGATATATACAATCGTGTATAGCTGCCTCGAACACTTTAGCTGGGGTACATAACACTGCCACCGGTCTAAAGTCGGCGCTGGTTGAGCCTCCACTACCTTTAGGTACAGGTACAACTCTAGTGAGTTTCCACCGACTTGGAAACGTTGCACGTCGAATACATACATTAAAAATGTATAACAACGGTTCCTCCAACACAGCCCGACAATCCCTGAAGACATAGGCTGGTATACCATCAGGTCCAGCTGAACGTTTAGCAGGAAGGCGAGCCAGCGCCCGCTGGACATCCGCTAGACACAGGGGTCCGAGGTGTACCCAGGCGCTCGCGTCGGCTGCCGCCGCTGCGCTCGCTGCTTCAGTGTCTAACAACGGCGACTCCGGATTGTACACAGACTGGAAAAAAGTGGCAAATTCACTTGCACATTCATCTTCTGTCAATACTTTGCCATCCCTTACCAATTTCTTACTACCCGTATTGCTCTTCCTAGATCTTAAATATTCCCAAAAGGCTTTAGGGTTCGTTGCCAAATGTCCCTGTACACGGTCAAAGTACCAGTCATGAGCCCTTTGAGTTTCAATTTTAATTATGGCCCTATATCGTGAGAATTCTTCATAGTCCGTGTGTGAATTACTAGCTTTAAAACGTTTATGTAATGCATGTTTTAGTTTTATGTATCTAATAATATCAGCAGTATACCAAGGTGGATAAGTGCGCCTGTGGTTCGAATTAATTCTTTTCAGAGGGACACATACATCGAAACATTCGTAGATTTTTTCGTAAAATAACTCTAATATATCATCAAGATCATTTAAGGTGTACATTTCACTCCAGTCTATCAGCGCTATTGCATAGTATAATTGATCAAAATTGGCTTTATTGAAATTCCATCTTTTCGAAACTATCGGGGCTCGAGAACGCTCGTGCGCAAGAGAAACCTGTGAAATGTTAGCTCGCGCGGGCTGAGGCGGAGCGCTGGAGGGCGCGGGCGCGGGCGCGGGCGGCGCGCGGCGGGCCCCGCAGCGCACCGCGAGCGGCGGGTGGTAGGCGTCCGCGGGCAGCAGCGCCTCGTCCGCGCATCTTAATCGTTCATCTTATCTTTGTTGCTATATGCTCGTATAGCAACAAAGATAAGATGAACAATATTGATCTCAATCGCTTTATTAATACTGTAGATTTCACATACCTACATGTATTAACTACATTTATGCAATCTAAAATTGCACTATCAAAACAAATGTAACATGTGGACAAAATTTGAATTTAATTAATGAAATTGTATACGTTCGAACTGTAAATGAAATATCTCATCGCCGTGTTGTTGTATTTTATGTTATTATCAGTGTCGTACTTAGGAATACCGGAGAGACACACTTATTCACAACTGTGTCAACCTGTCTTTACTTGTTTTATTTAATCGGCTATCCACATAATGTGTATGTAATTTTGTACCCACCTTATTATAAAGAAATCATAATACAAAATGTAAACATTATTTCAACAATATCTTTCTTCTGCGCTTTCACATCATACATTATTTGCATTTCGAAGCATACAGTAACACGGTAACATTGTCTCTCCGATACAATATTGTTTATTCAATCGGCTTTAAAGATACAAATTCAGTAATACGTAAACTATTTCCCTTTCAAAAATGAATAAGTTAATGTTATCTTTGTTTTATCAAAATTGCCGCGGAATACGCACCAAATTGCATACTCTGTACATGAACATCTTATCCCATGATTATGATATCTTTGTATTAACAGAAACCTGGCTACATGAAAATATATCAGATAGTGAGTTCATAGATTCACGATATCGAGTTTTTAGATGTGACAGAAATCGCGAAAACAGCGGCCGGCGCGACGGCGGCGGGGTGCTTGTGGCAGTCCGCTGCGAGCTAAGTGTGACTCAGCGCTCGCGCGACCCTGCCGTCGATGCACGGCCCGCTGGTTGCTCTGCTCTTGTTGATCATGTTCTGGTAGAATTACGGTCTCGCAACTACTGTTGCCTAGTCAGCGCAGTTTGCATTCCGCCAAATTTAAATCCCGATGTTTATCTGGAACACTTTAATTTCCTCTCTGAAATCATACATAGTGGAGAAATTGATGACTATATTCTGATAGGCGACTACAATTTACCTACAGTGTAATGGTGTGACCAGGGCAATTACCTAGAACCGATCATCACACCGTACTGCTGTGCTGCAAATAAAATCCTAATTAATTTTTTGGCTCCTTTAAATAGTTACCAAATTAACAAATGTAGGAACGCTAGGAATAGACTGGTTGAGCTATTGATAACAAATATCAAAGAATTCACAAGCTCTCGGGCAGCAATACCTTTTGAACCTTCAGATTAGAACCACCCTCCCTTCTTCGCACTTTTGACAAGTCATAACAGTGTTACTTCAATAAAATTAAAACCAAGATTAGAATATAATTTCAAAAAGGGTAACTATGACGCCTTGAATAATGAGTTAAATAATATAAACTGGCATGATTTATTTGTAGATAGCAATGCTGAGAAGGCGACTAGTTTATTTTACGAAAAAATATACGACCTCTTCAAAACTCACATACCTACCAGAATTGTAAAACCTTCTCTATACCCTAAATGGTTCTCCAAGGCTCTAATTCACATATTCAAAAATAAAAATAAAGCCTGGATTCAATGGAAGAAGTTCAAGAATCGTAGTGACTACGAGGTTTTTTCCATATATAAAGCCAGATTCAAACTAGAATCAAAGAAGTGTTTTAAGTCCTATATAGACTCTGTTGAAAGTGGCATTCTTGATAATGTAAAATAATTCTGGACGTATGTAAAACATAATAAGGCGACATCTGATATTCCGTTAGACTTAAGTATGACAATGAAGTAGCTGATAACCCTAATGATGTGTGTCGATTGTTCTCCACATTCTTCCAGTCAGTTTTTCAACCGTCGATAGTTTCTGACGACTATGATGCGGACAATCTCCCAGACACTAACCAGCACTCAGCCCTGTTGTTAAATACCATTACTCTTGCAAGCGAAGACGTACTAAAAGAACTTAGAAACATCGATAGTTACAGAGCCCACGACCAAAATTTTTGTCTCATAGCAATACAGCCAAAACCGCATCAAATCGATAGATAAGATTATTCTGAACTCGAAAATACCAATATCAGACATTTTCCGCGTAGCGTTTGATCTGACCGAATTTTCAAAATTGTCAAAGAATTTTACCGAACTGCATCATAGCAATATGTCTGATTTGCAGACTGTACTTGAATGATGGTTCTGAGATACCGGAAACATATTTTTCAGACGTTAGTGGTGTAGCGCAAACCCGTAAAATCACTTAAAGATAAAAATGAGACAAAAAAATGTCTCATAGCAATACGTCTGAAAATCTTTTTTATTAGTAAATTTTGGTTATTTGATGCGAACAAAACAATTTTCAGACGGAAATGTGGACGCATAAAATTTTGAGACCGTTTCGAAAATGTTAACAAATTTTACCGATCGGTATCATAGCAATATGTCTGAAAATTGTTAGACATGATAGAATAAGTTGTCCACATGTGCAAAAAATTTATATCAGACAAATGAAGTGTAGCATCTTCTCTATCAGACAACTTTTCGATACTCAGATATCATTTAAGAATCGTATTGAGGTATCTTGAATGAAACCAATGAATAATAGTAAGAAAGGGGCAGGGGCGTAACAAGCGATGAGGCTGTTGAAATTAAATACTGATTGATTTGATAGTTTTGGTTTTATTTAAAGCACACTTGTTATTTTCGTTTTAGCATATACTCCATATGCTACACTTAAAGTGTCTGAAAACAGGTTTTTGGTAATCAAGGCAGCAAAACGAAAAGTTAAAAAAAAATTTATCCGTATTGCTATGATACAGGTCGGCTAAATTTGTTGACATTTTCAAAAATGCGCTCAGGCTATGTGCTACGCACAAAATGTCTGAAAACAAACTTTTTCGTAATACAATTTTGTAAAAGCGTCGATGGCCGAGTGGTTAAGGTCGTTGCTTGCCATGCGAGAGGTCACCAGTTCAAACCCCGCCAGGTACCAATGTGTTTTTCAAATTTGAAATTCATATGTACCATCATTCGACGCTTTAACGGTGAAGGAAAACATCGTGAGGAAACCAGCACACCTGAGAGATTTTTCAATGGTGTGTGAAGCCATGTCAGAGGCCTACGGGCGGCTTAAACTCTGACACCAGGTTGTTTATCAACCACACGATAAGAAGAAGAAGAAGTAATACAATTATAAAATCTATGTACATTATCACTATCAGACGTATTGCTATAATACCGACTGCCTTTTTTGACACAGCAGAAATGGCCTCCCACGCAGTTGCTACACTTTCGACCGTTACTATATACCTAGTCGGGTTCAGAATCATACAATCTAAAGATTTTATAGGGTTTTTGCCGTATTGCTATGAGACATGGTTTTGGTCGTGGGCTCTGTTACTACGATGTTACAAAGGGGTCGGGTGTTGATAATGTGTCTTCAATTTTCTTAAAACTGACTGCTAAATCCATATGCTATCCTGTCCAATGCATTTTCAACAAGTGCCTAACTGAAGGCGTTTTCCCGATCATCTGGAAGTCTGCACGCATTGTGCCAGTGTTTAAGGGAGGAGATAAATCGAGTGTGGAGAGCTATCGTCCCATATCTATACTGTGTGTGCTTTCTAAACTTTTTGAAAGACTTGTCCACAATGCCATTTATCCTTCCCTACACAATATTATTATTGAACAGCAACACGGTTTTGTTAAACGTAGATCAACCAGTACAAACTTACTAATATACACGTCGTACATCTTTGAAAGTATAGATGCTAATAAACCCACCCATAGTATTTATACTGATTTTCGAAAAGCTTTTGACGTGGTTGACCATAAAATATTGTTAGATAAACTTGCATACAATGGTATTCGTGGTAACCTCTGGCGCTGGTTCAAGTCGTACATTACTAACCGCAGTCAGAAAGTGGTTGTCAGTGGATATGAGTCTGAATATGTACAGGTAAGTTCAGGAGTTCCGCAGGGCTCTATTCTGGGTCCGTTATTGTTTATCCTATTCATAAATGACATTCATCACTGCTTTAGATTCTGTAACTTCCTTTTGTACGCAGATGACGTTAAAATTTATCACGTTGTCGAAAATCCCGATGATCACACAAAGTTTCAAACAGATCTTGACCGTTTTTCCGATTATTGCATTAATAATAAACTTAAATTGAGCCTTAATAAATGCAAATCAATAGTTTTTACAAAAAGAAAAAAAATAGAAAACCATCAATATTATTTATCTGGTTTTCAACTCGAATCCGTTGAATGTATAAGGGACTTAGGAGTTGCCTTAGACTGCAAATTAGTATTAGATACACACATATATAATATAATAAATAATGCCTATCGAATGTATGGTTTTGTAATGCGTATATGCAAACACTTTCGAAAACCACACACTTATATATATTTATATAAAACACTTATTCGTTCCCAAATAGAATATGCTGTGTCCATCTGGAATCCTTTTACAAGCTTTTATTTAACTTGCAATGTATGTATGTATGTATGTATGTTTGTGTGTTCGGGTGGAATTTTATAACTCAATTTTAAGGCACTTGCCCTCAACCGATTGAGCTGAAATTTTGCATGCACGTGTATATCCGATGACAATGCAATATTATTATGACATGGAGCTGATCTGATGATGAAGTCGGAAGATAGCCATAGCAACTCAGTAATTAAATAACATAACCACATCGAGTTTGGGCTCATTTCATTCGACTAGATGAGTACTTTGGTGCTAGATAGTAACCAAGGTCTGATGATGGAGCCGGAAGACAGCCAAAGGAACTCAGTACTTAAACGACACAACCAAATCGAGTTTGGGCTCGTTTGATTCGCCTAGATGAGTACTTAGATGCTAGATGGTAACCAGGGTCTGATGATGGAGCCGGAAGACAGCCAAAGGAACTCAGTACTTAAACGACACAACCCCATCGAGTTTGGGCTCGTTTGATTCGCCTAGATGAGTACTTAGATGCTAGATGGTAACCAGGGTCTAATTGAAGAGTTGGATTGTTCAAAATTAACTGGCAAACGACCTTGCAATAATGATGCGTTGAATGAGATGAACAGACTTAGGAACTTACAAGGTGAAAACTAAAAGTATAAAATAAATTAAGGTAAAAATCTTTAAAAACAAGCTTTTATTTAAATGCGCTAAAGAAAAAAAATAAACTTTTACACTATAACTTTACTGTCAACTTATAACATTTCAAATTCAACATATTTGACACAATTTATATGTTTTAAAAGCTTGTCGCGAGATTTAAGTACCTACTCGTAATTTTAAAAGCAAGTTTTAAAATACCTGCCTATTAAAAATTTTAAACTAAGAAAGTAAATACGAGTACTTAAATCTCGCGACAAGCTTTTAAAACATATAAATTGTGTCAAATATGTTGAATTTGAAATGTTATAAGTTGACAGTAAAGTTATAGTGTAAAAGTTTATTTTTTTTTTTTTTTCGGATTTTAATAAAAGCTTGTTTTTAAAGATTTTTTACCTTAATTTTTATAATAATTATACGCACTTGAAAGAATGCAAAAGAAATTTTTACGTTCATTACATTATCGATTCTGTCGTAATAACTTGTCATTTCAACAGTTCCTCTTCAAATACAGACTTATAAGCCTAAAGCAAAGACGCACGCAACTCGAGAGAACCATACTTTATGACCTGTGTCACAATAAATACGACTGTGTTCCCATCATTAACAAACTGAGATAGAGTACCCTCGAGAACACATTGTCGGACTGCTTCCCGATTATTTGCCACCTCGCACAAATGCTGGTAAACGCTCACCAATGTTTCGGTTGATGAATAGCTATAAGTAATAAGAATTTTCATGCAGTCGATATTTTAGCGACACAGCCTGCCACATTTAAGAGTTCAATTTTGTCCACATTAGAAAAAAATACATGTAACAATTAACTCAGTACCTATAATATTAACTCAGTATCAGTATCAGCTTGAATCACTTTTGCTAACTGTTCGAACCTAATTAAAACTTGTATTAGTAATTAACAAATTTAAATGTACTAAACTTTAACACAAACCCATGTACTTAATCTGTGGTAAATGATGTTGGTGTCAAATGTTTCATAACTGTTTAATGTTAATATTATGTTAAGAATTTTCTAATTTGTCACTGTTTTTTTACCCAAATAAAGAGAAAAAAATCATCGTAACGCCGTGGGTCTTTTGAAAAGGTTTGTCCTTTTCAAAAGACCCACGGCGAAAACTAAAACTAGACTTTATGTAGGTACCTACCCTAAGTAATAAATATGAAAACCGACTATAAGTACCTACTCTTAATTGTAAATAAGTAAGTAGACCTAAATATATACTTAGTGCTCTGCCTTCCCGGTATATAAATAGGCGTAATTAGGTATTTATGTTAAGCGTTCATAATAGAACCTAACCTAATTATTAAAAAATTGCCAGTTTTTATTTTTTCCTTTGTATTTATATAATTACCTATCTGCATACCAAATTTTAACTCTCTAGGTCATTTTGGAACTGTGTTAGAATTTTGATCTGTCAGTCAGTCAATGATAAAAATGAGGATTTTTGGACATTCAAATCTAAATAACTGTTTCAGATAAGCTTGTGAAATTTAGAACACATATTTATCTCGCAAGTCACAATATATGAGCCAAATTTGATACGTTTATGTGAAATAGTTTTTGATTTATGAGGGGTTCAAAAGTGGTTCCAAATGGTTCGTGTAATATTACACACGGTGCGGCTCGCCAGTTCTGTTTCTTGAACCTTGGCTTGACACGCTACCGCGTGTCTAGATTGTTATTAAAACGCAACATACTAAAAAAATCAAACCATCCACCAAATCTAAAGTGACGCACAGCGGCTACATGTTAACCCCCGCCTTAATACCCTCACATTTCCCGATGTCCCGCGCCCGCGGCCAATATGAGCCCATACATCTGTAGCGACGTGGGCGCCCATAAACAAGCTTTTACGACGCGAACGGGCTTTTAAAAGCTCCGTACTGTATCGACGGAAAACGGACATGCGTGAGCGGTGGTTTTTTGAGACGAGCGGGTTGTGTAGGGGTGGATGGCAGTGGGTTCGACTTTCATGTTTAGAGAAATCATGTTATTTTACACAGATAAACATATAAATATTACACAACGTCGCTTACACTGTAACGATTCCAAAGGAAGTAACTTAATTGTCCAGTCTTAGCATCAAAAATTGTAAACAAAAAAAAACCGCCTTCAAAAACCCGACTCACTAAAAATTACAAAATAATAGGTAATACGAACATTTATAATAATCATCTTGGTATGAATTTTATATGTTGTTGAAGGCTGTGCCGTTTATATTTCATACAGACAAGCACAGAGTGCTTTATTTTCCTCAAAATTTTGATTGGCACCGCCTTCAACAACATATAAAATTCATACCCAGATGATTATTATAAATGTTCGTATTATATTATTTTGTAATTTTTAGTGAGCGGGGTTTTTGAAGGCGCTTTTATTTTTGTTTACAATTATTTTTCATACCTTTTAGTCTTACATAACTTTTTTCACCCTAACAGTTCAGCTCACCTGTAATACTACTGATATTAAAACTAGTAGTCTTAATATGTATACAGTATTAAAAGAATTATCCTTTTACTCCAAACTGTTAAGGAGTTGACCTTCCATCACCAGCTCAGCATCATAACATTATGATTGCAAGAAGCATTGGCAATATAAGTTCAGAAAATTTGTAAAACGCGGTACATGTGCCTATAAAATTTGAGGGTTGCCATCGATTTCTCCTGGATCCCATCATCAGATCCTAGTTTAGCTCACCTGTAATGCTACTGATATTATAACTAGTAGTCTTAATGTATACAGTATTGAAATAATTATTCTTTTACTCATTACTATTAAGGAGTTGACCTTCCATCATCAGCTCAGCATCATAAGATTATGATAGCCCGAAGCAAATGCCAATATGACTTCAGATAATATGCAAAACGCGGTACATGTCCCTATAAAATTTGAGGGTTGCCCTCGATTTCTCCTGGATCCCATCATCAGATCCGAGACTGGTGAAAATGGGACCACCTCGGAAGTGAACTCTATCCAACCAAAAAATTTTTGAAATCCGTCTATAATTGACGAAAATATCGGTGAACATACATTAAAAAAAAAAAAAAAAAAATATTATACATAATATTATACTGTAACTGTGATTAAAATGCAACAAATAAAAAAATCAAACCATCCGATGGACCGACGGACTGCGAAGTTCTCCTTCGAATACGGAACCTTAATAAAACGTCAACAGAAAAATGGAATATTAAAATTCGCCACTATATGAAACTCGCACGCAGCGATTTTATCATGTTTTCATCTAGATATTTCATTCGTGACCCATTCGATATCAGAAATATCCCTTTGATGCGAAAACACGATTTTGTGCCATGATCTATTTTGTATTATTCAACATCCGATCACGTTTTGTTTTAAAGAGTTTTTTTTTAGTTATCCGGGCTTTTATGTAGTTATTTTTTATTCCAATCGGGTAACAAATGATATAGGTGATTTTGCTGCCGATAGAAATAGTTTAGTAATAGTTATTAATAAAGAACTATACGAGTATAATTCCTGGTAGAAAAGAGCGAAAGATGATAGCATCCAATTAAGTACGCCGATATTTATTTACAGTTTATTAAGGTAGATTGCAATTTATCAATAAAATAAGCTTTGAAAATTCATTTTTATTTATTACACTTGTGCCCTAACGTGACGTATGTCACAATAATTGTCAATAGATTCACGCACAAAGAGTGCACTCAAATTATTGTGACGTATATCAAATTAAGGAACGCCCTATGCTCGTATAAGACAGTAAATAGACACACTAAATCGAAATCAAACATGTCTTGAAGGGTCCAATGGCACTCCTTCATTATCATCTATAATATGTCATAGTGATAGCAAGGCGAAGACAGGGGACAGACATCCAATATACGAGATCTGCGTCATCTCGTGTGACGTCATCGTTGAAGGGGGATGACGGGTGAAATATAGTTCAAGAACCGCTGCGTCGCAGCCAAGTCAAGGTTTCATATTTAGAACAATAAGCAGCTCTACCGTTTTTTTTTTAAATCGCTACGTTCACGTAACTACTTACTTATTTTTTTTTTATCTAATTTATCCTATCAGGCAAAGGCAAAGGAATCCAGCCCGTACAGCCTAGTCTTAAGTAGTTTCTTAGGTATTGCGGCCGACTTCTATAATTAATTAAAAACCATTAGATAGTAGAGAAAAAAGAATAATAGGTATTTTATCTTCTTCTAGACAACAGAGCTTTTCTCTTTTCCGAATCCGAACTGTGGAAACTCTTAGTTACAGAGCCCACGACCAAAACCATGTCTCATAGCAATACGGCAAAAACCCTATAAAATCGTTAGATTGTATGATTCTGAACCCGACTAGGTATATAGTAACGGTCGAAAGTGTAGCAACTGCGTGGGAGGCCATTTCTGCTGTGTCAAAAAAAAAAGGCAGTCGGTATTATAGCAATACGTCTGATAGTGAAAATGTACATAGATTTTATAATTGTATTACGAAAAAGTTTGTTTTCAGACATTTTGTGCGTAGCACATAGCCTGAGGGCATTTTTGAAAATGTCAAAAAATTTAGCCGACCTGTATTATAGCAATACGGATAATTTTTTTTTTTTACTTTTCGTATTGCTGCCATGATTACCAAAAACCTGTTTTCAGACACTTTAAGTGTAGCATATACTCCCAAAAACGAAAATAACAAGTGTGCTTTAAATAAAACCAAAACTATCAAATCAATCAGTATTTAATTTCAACTGCCTCAGCGCTTGTTCCCCTGCCCCTTTCTTACTATTATTCATTGGTTTGTAACAGAGAATTCAAGATGCCTCAATACGATTCTTAAATGATATCTGAGTATCGAAAAGTTGTCTGATAGAGAAGATGCTACACTTTATTTGTCTGATATAAATTTTTTGCACATGTGGACAACTTATTCTATCATGTCTAACAATTTTCAGACATATTGCTATGATACCGATCGGTAAAATTAGTTTACATTTTCAAAACGGTCTCAAAATTTTATGCGTCCACATTTCTGTCTGAAAATTGTTTTGTTCGCAATAAATGACCAAAATTTACTAATAAAAAAGATTTTCAGACGTATTCCTATGAGACATTTTTTTTATCTCATTTTTAAACTTTTTAAGTGATTTTACGGGTTTGCGCTACACCACTAACGTCTGAAAAATATGTTTCCGGTATCTCAGAACCATCATTCAACTACAGTCTGCAAATCAGACATATTGCTATGATGCAGTTCGGTAAAATTCTTTGACAATTTTGAAAATTCGGTCAGATCAAACGCTACGCGGAAAATGTCTGATATTGGTATTTTCGAGTTCAGAATAATCTTATCTATCGATTTGATGCGGTTTTGACTGTATTGCTATGAGACAAAAATTATGGTCGTGGGCTCTGTAACTATGTGGAAACCGAAATAAGGAAGGGGAGTCGGATAAAAGAGCATTAGTTTTTAGGTACAAACAAATATACCTGTTAAAGTATGTTAATACAAAAAGTATTCAAATTCTACGTACAAATAAGATCTTTGTAAATACCTCACTTAGTTGGCAATAAATACTTTGACTTTGTCTTTGACTTTTCATGGAAAACTTCTTTAACATTACACAGTTCTTAGTTGTCTCGCTGCCACTAAATTAATATTAAAATAATTGTATATGGAAAATGATAGCTGCATCCTAATGTACATATTTCAATCAGTGAACGCAGTTTGATTTCATGATCAAAGTATCTTAATATTAATGAGCCATAAAAGAGTCTTCAATATATTATTATTCTCGGTATATCAGAAACGTTCACAGAAACCTACTCAGAGTGTGCTTATTGAAATATCAGGATCAATCACTGTTTAAGCCTTCCAAGTAATTCATTTGACAGAACGCGATGGAAAATCATTTATTAAAATACACCGTTGGTATCAATAATGTCGATGAAATTCAGAAAGATATTACATTCCCAGAATCTCTGATTTCAACTTGGCATTTCCGTAAAATAATAGCCAACTGACCTGTAATTGAAATCTGAGCATTTACTGAAAGTCCTGAATCAAAGGTAGATATTCTAAAAAAGCGTCGAAGGCCAAGTGGTTAAGTTAGTTTCTTGCCATCCGAGCGGTCGCCAGTTCAAACCCCGCCACGTACCACTGTGTTTTCGTATTTCAAATCCATATTTACGATTATTCGACGCTTTAACGGTGGAGGGAAACATCATGAGGAAACCTGCACTCCTACGAAGAAATTCTAAGGTTGAGTAGTCGCACTTGGCCAGCATGCTTGACTATGGGCCTTTTAGTCGGGCCAGTTCAGGGTAGGCCCGTGCCCCAGCAGTGGGGACGTATATGGGCTGATGATGATGCTGTTTTAGCATCACTTTTAATTCCAAATTTCATTATATGTTTTTGCTAGAATAGTGGCATATAAATAGTTGCACTTATGCCACCCATAGAAAAGCCAAATCGATTAGGCGACCTATCAATTTTTTAAATAAGAACAACCAAATACTGTATTTTTTATATCCACACTCCGACTGCCTAATATTCTGGCTGTTATCCACCGTAACAGCTGGTCGATTAGGCGACCTGTCAGATTTTAAAATAAGAACTCTACCAACTTCTGTTTTTTTTCTAAATCTACAGTCTGACTGCCTGATATTCTGACTGTTATTCACCGTAACAGCTGGTCGATTACGCGACCTATCAGATTTTAAAATAAGAACACTACCAACTTCTGTTTTTTTTAAATCCACAGTCTGACTGCCTGATATTATTATTATCCACCATAACAGCTGGTCGATTAGGCGACCTGTCAGATTTTGAAATAAGAACTCTACCAACTTCTGTTTTTTTAAATCCACAGTCCGACTGCCTGATATTCTGGCTGTTATCCACCGTAACAGCTGGTCTGCTCGCGGTATGCATCGTCGGCACACAATACTTTGTAATCGAGGGCAACAAATTTGGTAAGCTCGATGCCGGTCTTAGAAAGGAGGAAGGTGTGTTTTACTTTTTTTTCTCAATTGTTTTTCTTTTTTCAATTCTGTTCGGTTTTCTTTTTTTGGGTAATCTGATGTCGCCGTCGTAAAAGGATATAGCCAGTTTCAGAAAAATTATAATTTTGAAGTTTATTTTACAGTGGCGTGGCAAAACATACTTTTTTCCTTTTTCTACGGCTGACATTTTTGTTTTTAAATTCGTAGTAATTGTTTATTTATAAGATGTAATTATTAATAACTAATCATAGACAACGTTTGATAGTGATCTTATTTATTGTCAAGCTATATGGTAGCAGTGAAGGAACTTTTCTATTAATTTATAGTTATCTGAAAGTAAAACTGACACATTTTTAAATCTCTAAAAGATTACAAGACAATGACAGCAATGCGATCCTAGAATAAAATACAAATACCCCTACATTTTTTAAAGTGCTAATGGTGTCTTGGAGTGACCTTGTCATCATCATTCATCTTGCGGGGGAGCGAATAGCTCTTACCCCTCTGTATACCCCTACAGTGGAACTCCTGATCTAGCAAAGAGTCTTGTCTTAACCAAGGAGGATAGCCCTATGACTAGCATTGAACTGTTCCAGGCTGCTAAAATATAATATAGACTAGTTACCCGCCCTCGCTCCGCTCTTAAATCCCTCTAGCTTTTGAAAAAACCTCATATACATGTCGCAGTCATCTGGTTGAATCAGCGATTTGATTGTATCACTAGCGCGTTCATTAAATGACGACGTTCAATTGAATGACTAGATCAAACGTTGAATGAATAATCCTCACTCAACGTCCAACAATTTAGCGGATTGAAACATAGCCCTTTGAACATAGCGGACGTAAAATCAGTCAGGTGATTGTAATTTAGTTCATTTTTTCCACTGCGGCGTTAGCGCTCATCAAAACAAAGATGGCGTTAAACATCTGGTACAGATCTAATCGAATAGCAGTGAAATTGAGATTTAAAGTGACTTATTCGCAAAAAAAAATGAGACAGCATGGATGTACCTAATCGGATACGCTGTCGCCGACTACTTAAAAGAAAAAAATCTGGCAAAACTGGCTGGTTATTAAGGTGTGTTATGTCATGTCCTAATTTTTTTATCTATAGTTAGTTATCTTTTAAGTTGCGCACTTATGGTCACCCTAATCAAACATTACAAAGTCAGCTATATCCCATTCAACGACTACGCTAAAAGACGTTCAGTCAAGATGTTGATTCAACAACTTCACGAGTTGTCCTTTAGTCATTCAATTAAACGTCGTCATTCAATGAACGCGCTAGTGATCCAATTAAATCGCTGATTCAACCAGATGACTGCGACATATACATAGGGACAGACAGACGCGGGAAGCGACTTTGTTTCATACTATGTAGTGATGATAACGATAACCTCCTTCTACAGGCATATCCCATCGCATAACAGAGACTGCGATGGACTTCTTCATGGCTATAGTACTCTGTGGCTACTCTGTGACGGTCTACTTGCTGTGGAAAGACCATTACGTTATGTGGAACAGATGGCGACGGGCTAACGTCAACGTTAGATTACTGCTATCCCCGGACGCGAACCCTGTACCTTTCGTCCCTAGGCCTCGATACAATGCCGTGTAAAGGCTCCTACATACAGTGCCGGCGGCAAAGGCCCGCGAGTTAGGCTGCCTGCCCACGCCCGAGATTCAGTCATTATTTTTTCCGAATACCTAGATGCCAACTGTAATTATATCCTATTATTCCGTCTGAATACCTAGACTTATTATGCCAATTGTAATTATATCCCACCATACAAATGTTCCAAAAAATATACTGCTTTTTATGCAGGTAGTGTAATATTTTTCAATTGTAAAGGTTCAAAGCTGGATTACTAATTTGTATTCATGTAATAAAATTATTTATACTGTTTGTTGTTATTTCATTGGAGATAGTACCCTGGTGAAAAATCTTACCAATGAATTTGGGACTCTTCAAGGTATTCCTGAAATAAATATTAGACAACAACACTTCCTTTACTTTGATATTATCGAGAGAATAATAGGCTTTTTCATATTGTGGACTCTTTTAGATTGTATTATCTGAAAGAGTCCACTCTCTAATGTATGTATTACATAGAGCCAACTACTTAGTTACAGAGAAGTTGCAGATAGCTCACGTTACAGATTTTTGTCAAAACGCAGAAATAATCTAGAAAAATTTTAGAAGAAATAAGAAATTTTTACATTACAAAAAGTCTCCTGCAAAAGGATTTAGGCTACTTTTTCACAGATTTTGCGGGATCAGATCATTATTTCATGCGCTAAACTTTAGTTTAAACTTGTTCCATTCGGGCATATGCACTCTAAATGCGATCTGACGATTTGTACCTACCTAAGTACCTACTTCAAACTATCAAACGCGTCATCAAACCAATCGAAGATGCGCTCCGATTGGTCCCAATATCCCCAATATTCGGTGTTTACACCGTCTACGCGCGGGATGATTCGCAACTATCGCCTGCTGGACGAGCGCCAGACCTACATTTTGGTGTAAACCGGTTTTACGGCCTCGTGGGCTATAGTCAAGGAAGGAACAGTGAGGAAAATCTGATAGTTTATTAGAGAGTACTTGTTAGTTTTAGATGATTAAGGAAGGAGAATATGAGCTGTATCTGAGAGAAGCGTGGATACATTGTGATACACATGGTTTTATAAACAATACCATACGATAGAAGTCAAAACCGCCTCTCTTCCTCCCTTCTATAAGAATGGAGTATTACATTCCATTTACTGATGTCACCTGCGGTCGCAAAGATGATCTCTGGTTCAGTCGTGAGTGCGCCGCAGCCGTTGAACTGAAACGGACGGCGTACCGCAACTGGGCCAGGGCTCATGCACTTGGGGATCCTAATATTGCCTCGATTAAAGCAGCCTACAACAAAGCCACCAAGGCCACCAAAAGGGCATACAACAGAGCAGATGCCCAGCGAGTTGCACGTGTTGGCCAGGACCTTATTAGGCATCCCACGGGTAGCCGCTCGCTTTTGGCGCCTGGCTAAACATGTGCAATCCAACTTCTGTCTGCCTTCGCTGCCCCCGCTGAAATATCCTGACGGTTCGCTAGCTCATCAACCGCAGGAGAAGGCAGATCTGCTTGCCAATCTTTTTGCGGCCAATTCCTGCATCGATGACGGTGGAGCACAGCCGCCTAAAATTCCACATTGCGGTGCACATATGCCTGAGATCCGAATCAGGCAATGTGATGTACGTGCTGAGTTGCAGTCACTTGATGTAAGGAAAGCTAGTGGCCCGGACGGTATTCCAGCGTTAGTACTCCAAATTTGCGCAGCGGAGTTGTCTCCAGTACTCACACGCCTGTACCGCCTCTCTTATACCTCGGGCATCGTGCCCCGGGCTTGGAAGGAGGCGAATGTTCAACCTGTACCCAAAAAGGGGACAGGTCCGATCCTGCCAACTACCGGCCCATAGCTATAACCTCAGTACTGGGTAAGGTGTTTGAGCGGATAATTAACGCCCAGCTCATCCGCTACCTAGAGGATCACTCGCTGCTGCATGACCGTCAATACGGTTTTAGACCAAAACGGTCCACGGGTGATCTTCTAGCGTACGTTTCGCACCTCTGGGGGAAGCTATGGAGAAGCATGGCGAATCTATGGCAGTTAGCCTTGATATCGCTAAAGCGTTTGACCGTGTATGGCATCGTTCGCTTCTCTCCAAGCTCCCGGCATACGGTCTGCCACCTCGCTTGTGCGAATGGGTTGCGGGATTTTTGGAGGGGCGCAGGATTCGTGTCCTTTGTGACGGACGCACTTCTTGTTTCCACCCAATAAATTCCGGTGTACCTCAAGGTTCCGTTTTGTCGCCGACATTGTTTCTGCTGCATATCAATGACATGTTGTCACTAGGGCAACATTCATTGCTATGCGGATGACAGCACTGTCCACGCACGTTATTTCGGAAGACCTGGGGTAAAGCAGACCGAAACCGAGGAAAAGAGGAACCTTCTTGTCGCCGAGCTTGACGGGGTCTTGGACCGCATTTCCGAATGGGGCTCATGCAATCTTGTCGAGTTCAATGCCAAGAAGACACAGGTGTGTGTTTTTTCTAGTAAAGTGTCTCCTTTCCTTTCCCATCCTACTCTTCAGAGCACCCCCTTACCAATACAGGATAGCCTTAGCATCCTTGGCATGGATGTTCGCCGCGACCTAAACCAGCGGGATTACATCGAGAGCGTCATTAGAACAGCCTCCCGCAAACTGGGGATCCTGAACAGAGTGCGGCGATTTTTCACACCGGTGCAACTCTGCCTTCTTTATAAGGCACAAGTTCGCCCATGTGTGGAATATTGCTGTCACCTCTGGGATGGCTCCGCAAAATACTTGCTCGACGCCCTCGATAGGTTGCAGCGACGTGCTATCCGTATTGTCGGTGATGTAGAGGTGTCCGAGATCTTAGAGCCTCTCCAGCTACGTAGAGACATTGCCGGTCTAAGTGTTCTCTACCGTCTCTATAATGGGGAATGCTCTGAAGAGCTATTCCAGCTAGTCCCTCCCTCCCCTTTCCACTCCCGAACGACACGTGCTGGACAGCGCTGCCATCCACATACAATGCAGGCGCTGGTGGCTCGGACAAAGAGGTTTAGCTCCTCATTTCTGCCCCGTGCCATTAAGGCATGGAATGCCCTTCCAGCTCATGTTTTCCCTCCCTCCTATGATCCCGGGCTCTTCAGGCGGGGCGTGAAACGGCATTTAAGCAGGCCTTCAGGGTGAGTGCGACAGGCTCAATACGATCTATTGTGCCTGTCGACCTCATATTTGGATCTCACTACCGCTTACCATCAGGTGGAGTGAGGTCATCTTGTTAGCCTTTTATAAAAAAAAAAAAAAACAGATAAATAAGTGGTGTGCCAGGATCGTAGAACAATGTGTAGGTATATAATCCCGGTTGGTTCTTCCTTCAGGTAGGGCATGAGATGGTATACAATATTCTTAAGCAGGCCTTCAGAGTTAGTGCGACAGGCTCAATAGATACTATCGTGCCAGTCTATGGCATATTATGTGGACTTCACGGCCTTACCATCGGTAGATGGAGTACGGTCGTCCTGACCTGATTATAAAACTAAAATTCGACAGGTTAGTTAATGTTAGTGATTGTCTCTCTTCTTATTTTAGATTCCGTTACAACGGAAAATTAGAAGTATATGTTAGGTATACATTAAATAAACACACAACATCACATATGTATACTGATCTGATCCCGTGGTAAGTAGCTTAAGCACTTGCGTTACGGATATCTGATATCCGATATCAACAGTGGATTTTTTTTTTTATTATAATGAGCTAACAAGATGACCTCACTCCACCTGATGGTAAGCGGTAGTGAGATCCAAATATGAGGTCGACAGGCACAATATACCATATTGAGCCTGTCGCACTCACCCTGAAAGCCGTTTCACCCCTCCCTCCCGGAACATCGATATGAGAGGGAAAGGGGACGTGAAAGAGGAGACCACTGCTGCGGCAACAACGAGACAAGGCGTGGAGTCTCGCATTGGTATTGAGCTGTGCGGGTCGGAGTTGGCCAGTCCGCCGAACGAAAGGCACTACCGCTTCTACGGGCCTCCCTGGCCGCCGGGCTGACCCGCTCCGCCCGCACAACATCGCCGCTAAGACTCCACTGGTCCGGCGCTTGCCGCAGCAATGGTCCCCCCTGGCTCCGGTTCGTACAGTGCTGATCCCGGAACGCGACCTGACCGAGATAGGTCAGAGTCACTTGGCGGGTTTTACGCAACTGTATGGTGGTAACAGCAACCGGTCGACAAAATGTCTCCCACCTGAAAAATATACCTACTTATTCACCTTTTTAAAAACCACCTGATACACAAATATACCTACCTACTTATTCACCTATTTAAAAACGCACACGGACACTGAACAAACACCGATGTTCGTTACAAATATTTGTCCCGAGTGGGAATCGAACCTAGGTATGGGTCTTGGAACCGTAGGAAGTGAACCTGGGTCCCTAACCACATTTCCACTAAGCCAGTCAAAAAGGTATAGAACGTCTTATTCTTCTAAGTTCCTAAATAGGAAGCTAATTAGGGATAACATTCAAGACTATACTTCACTAGTTAATGTATTTTCACTGTGCCTCGCAACCTCGATCGCAGACTACTGAATCAATGAATAGGGAACAGATTGCATAGAGCCAAGTGAGGTTCAAGCCGATTTTGGGCAAAAAATGAAGAAGAACACATGCACAATCACGCACGACACGATTTGAATGTAAACCTTATTTCGTGAACGCGAGAGTTTGTGTTTACTCATAGTTGATTCGATTCATTGAGTTACAGCATCAAGAGTTACCCACTGAAACTACTAACACCGTACTGAAAAAGAGCTTCAAACTTTTTTCGTGTGCATGACTAAGTACCTCTATCCGTTTGTACCGTCTGCATATCTAGACATTTATTAGGTACAGTTTAGTACCTAAGTGGACAGAGTTAATAATAAAATCGAATTGAATAAATCCAAATAACAATATCGAATATTAAACGTTATTTTAAAGGGTCTCTCATTTACATATTAAACATTTTTTATCTACAACATCGAATAAAGGTAATAAACCTATTGATGAATAATTTACGATACAGTCCAGTAAAAAGGTAGATGTCAAAAAAGTAATCTATACTCCATTCATTTTGGCGAGCGACAAAATGTAAACAATGAACCTACGGCTCTCAAACATTTTAAATAATGAAACGAGTTACCTAAAAATACAAAAAAAAAACACAACACATTTTAGCCACGAGTAACAATTCCACAAGATAAGAAAACGATTAAAATACTATGTACCTACTTTTAGCTTAACGGTAACAATTAAAACAAGGAATCTGAATAAGAAATTAACAAAATCAGGGAAATGCACACTCGCATCAACAGCTTTATCGGCTGAGTAAAAATGGCCGCCTGAAGTTTGAGAATTGTTTTTTATTCAGGTCTTTTTTATGTCAACTTACGTTGTCATAATACTTTTGACAGAAAAAAACGAAAATATACAAAAAAATATAATATAAATTGAGCATTAAAATATGAGATTTAATTTTCTTATTAGTACATACAAGCTTGGCTTTTTAAATGTTTTTTACATAATGGTTCATGGCTATTCATGAAAAAAATTAATTATTTATACTCTTTCCAAAGACGACCTATAAAAATATCGTTTTTTGATTTGTTTACATTTTGTCGCTCGCGAAAGTGAATGGAGTATAAATCTGTTTAGCAATTTGAATGAATGAATCTGCACGCTCCGAAATCAAGACAAGACTTCATACTTTTACGCCATCTAGCGGTCTATAGTAGGACTGCTATTTAAATTTTACTCTTACTGCGAAAGCAAACAAATCAAATAGGAACAAAAAGAATCCAAAGTCATTTTGAAATAATTTCACATTTTGAATCACTTAGGTTTGTACATAAAAATTAAAGCAATTTTAATGTATGAGTTGTAAAAGACATTGGCTCTATATAAATATATTCTTTGGGGAATACCCATGCTTAAAAAAAGAACAGTCAAATAAAAAGTCAAACGGTTAATGGCGGCACTTTGTTGTTGACAATCTGTTTGTTGCCAAATATTTTTGATTAATTTTAGATATTCATCACGGTGCGTGCTCAAAACTAAATTAAATTGCTCCTGTTGATTCTATCAACGTTCAAAATGAGTTTCACATTCGGGAGCCCGTCAACAACGACAGCCGGCAGTACTTTTGGTACGACCACTCCGTCAACGGGTATGTATTTAATTATATTTTACTTTATTTTTAGTGTACGTAATAATCTATTGGGTTCGTAGTAAATCCAGAATGATTTACTACCTGTAAACCTGTTATACACAAATTCTTCGCTTGTATTTACATTGTGTTTTCATAACATGACATAACCTCTTCGTAATGCATGTAATTTGTTTAATTTATTTCTAATGCATTAAGTTCTCAAAGATCTATCACAATTTATCTTGCCTCTAATTGTATGCCCGATGACATTTTTTTTATACAGTGGCGTATTAAAGTTATCCTTGAACTTAGTACATATCTAATTTGATTTGACAATTCATTGAATACCACTACAAGAGCCGAAAATCCGTCATGAAAGGTCTTTATTAAATAATTAGTAGTAGTTATACAGTTAAAATATTCAACACTACATATTTGGTACATATCATATAGAAAGGTTGCACAAAAAAAAATTAATCTCATTTGAATAAGAGTGACCGAAGAACATAACTATACCGAGCCGCTTCTTAGATGACTGATTTGACACTTTTTATTTTATATTTTGCATTCATCCTTGTTAAAAGGAACATATTTAGCGAATCATAAAGAACAACTTTTAATAATAAGACGTTATTTCAAAATGTCAAATGCACCTAATTATTTGTCATATTTATTACCTAAAATAATTGTATTATAAAAAGAAAACATAAAATTTACACTCTGTATTACGCTTTTACAAGGTTACCCGTTTGACACATTTTCATAGTGACATACTGGCTAATACTCACCATGTATTTTTTAAAAACAGGATGAAGGATTTAAAAAGTATTGGTTATTAAAAATAAATATATTTTTAAATGAGAAACTTCAATTCAATCTTCTGCATGTGAAAAAATGTTTTAATAAAAAATTAAATTTAATTAGACTTTGCTTAGTTATAAAGTGAAAATAACTGTCACTTATATGCTTCGTCAATTTTACCGTTGTCCCTCAGTATGCAGTCAGTCTGACATGTGTCAAATCGGTCAACTTAGAGCTGCTTTGGTATAACAAAGGAAATAGGGATGACCTCCAATTTCCCCTTATGTTATCAATTTAAAGCATACCTTCATTTTAATGATTTCTTTTCATTACTAGGGTTTTCATTTGGTAGCGGTGATGCTGCAAAACCGTTTGGAGCCCCGGCGGCAGGTATGTGCACCTAGAAATTGTTTTTGATTGCTTTTTATTTTTCATTTTGAACAATTTTTTCATTTAGTTGTGGTTTTCTCACAAGAATTCAGTGTAATGAAAATGAAGTCTGAATTTCAACACAGAAATCTAGGTATTTCTGTTCATTTAGCAGATATACAGAGATTCTGGTGTTCCACTAATATACTCGTACATATAATTTATACATAATATCCATTCCAATCTGAAATTGGTTTTTGCTTATACTTTACTAAATAGGATGATTAATCATATGCAAATACATTGTTTTTCTGCCTATGGATTTTATTAACCTTATAACCGCACATCTCATCAGATAACAAGCCAGCGTTCAACTTCGGTAGTCCGAACACCAACGCTCCCGCATTCCCAAGCTTCTCATTTGGTGCTAAAACAGCTACTACCACTGCCGCTGCATCTTCACTGTGTAAGTTTGATTCATTTTCATATACATTTTAAATATTAAATGTTATTTTTGAAAAGCTTATATTAGTTTCAGAGTGATTTTGACCAATGTATGCTATTAGCCATATAATTCTCTTTCACACACATAAATAAGATGCAAAATGGACTGCTATCTGTTTGTGTACCTATTTTAAATAATATACAAATATCAAATGTTGCGAAGTGGAGAGATAGAAGTAGGAAAGCGGACCCCGGGCTCCGTAAGGATGCAACCGAAAAACGCGGAGATGATGATGATGACAAATATCAAATGTTTGTAAGTCCCCTTTACCTAGAGTTGCCAGGTGTTAGGATAAAGCAGGACATACATAGGATTTTTGATTGCTTGTCCGGCCAAAATAAGCGGCATCGCGTTTTCGAAAAATTTCGAAATTCACGCGCGAATCGAGATCGAATCACGCCGATCGCGCGTTTTTTTTTTAAGTTACACCAAAATTTTTCAAAAATGTGAGCCGTCTGGATTTTCCGACCGAATGTTGGGACAAAAAAAAATTTGGTTTACACTTTTTATAAAAAAAAGGACAAAAAGAAAACTAGATGTCCGGATTTTTTACCCAAATGTCAGGACAAACTCACAGGTCTGTCCGGCTTTTGCGTCTGAGGACCTGGCAAACCTACCTTTACCACATGTTATTGATTATATCGCTACAATCTTCATGTGTGTTAGAAGCATAGCCATAGTCCCCTCTAAACTTTGTCTCCTTTGAGGTCAGTGAGAGTTTATCTTCAAAATATCACTTGGAGCATCTATTAGAGTAGTCTTAAGTAGCGGAATATGGGATAGTGAAAATTAGCACAAAAATGTGGTTGATTGACAAATTTTAGACAAGAGTCATAGTGGATCTCTAAGGGGGCAAGTGGGAATAACCCCTAACTGTGACAGTTTGAAAATGATATATTAAAAAGATTAGTTCATTGAATCATTAATATAATGAACTAGTGGTCCCAACAAACCTCATGCAGCCAATACTTCGTCTATTTCAGTTTCTTAACATTAATATTTGCGTGCTTTTTACAGTTTCCTCACCAACTACAACAGCGCAGCCTACGTTTGGTGCGAGCAAGCCTTCGTACTTCGGTGGTTTTAATGCACCGCCAAACCAAACAGTTGGGAGTCCAGGGTTCGGTGCTGCGACACAGGTAAGGTTTGACTTTAAAGTGGAGTTGCGTGGGGAGGGCAAGCTAAATATAATAAGATATTTTCAGTGTGTTACTTAAAGCTAAACATAGCTAACAGTAACAACTGTTAGCCTAGTTTTAGTGTGGATTGACGACCATCGGTATGGATGGCTCCGTACGGACCCATATGTTACTTCAAGGATCGTTTAAGATTGTATTTTGTGTGGCACTGACTATTGCTGCGTCTATAAGCTGTAACATTTTGTCATTATCCCCAATTCAACATTTTCTTATCTGGTAACACTTAATATTGCAAGCATTTGGTGCAGTGCACAATTCTTAACATTTTCCATAAATATGTTTCAGAACCAACCAGCAACACAGAATGTATTGGGAATGTCGCAGCCACAGGCAACTCCGGCGCCTACATTTGGTACACCCACGACACAAGGTACAACTAAAAATAAGATTTAGCCTTAGTTAGAGTCTGGCTTTTTGAGGATTTAGTGAAACATAAATTATGGGAACCCCAATTCTGGTAAAAATAATCTGCAAGCAACCACAATCAATATGGTGTATTTGAAAGGCAATTGATAAATTAATGAGTCTCCTTCAATTAAAATCACATTCATGAACATGATGTTCTGTTCTATTATGCCATTATATTAATGATTTTTTTTAACGGAATATGGAAAATTGAACATTTAACTCTTCATACAACTAGATGGCTAGATATGTGGCTATACAATTTGGACCTTCTTGACTTTTTAGTCCAAAACCTAACATTTCAACATATTCTTGCCTTATAAAAAGCATATATACGGTCGAATTGAGAAACCTCCAGTTTGAAGACGGTTACAAAGGCCTCCTATAACGAATCCCCTTTCCTTCCAGCAGCCCAACCGACCGCTGGATTCTCGTTCGGTGCATCCAGCACTCCCGCTCAAGGGGGAACTCCTACCTTCGGCGGAACTACAGCTTTAGGGGGCGGGGCTTCAACCCTAGGGGGCGGGGCTACAGCCCTGGGAGGTGTGACGTCGTCGCTAGGGGGCGTGGCTTCGTCGTTAGGGGGAGGAGCTACACAGCTCGGGGGCGGGGCTAACGCGCTAGGGGGCGGGACTTTGGGCGGTGTGACGTCAACTCCGGCCGGTCCCACTGCTGGTGGATTCTCTTTCGCTGCAACTCCTGCTTCGGGTTTCTCTGCGGTGCCTGCTGTAAGTACTATATTATTGCAGTTTGGATAATAATAATAATACTGGTTGGCTGAAATGACAAGAAATAAAAAATAAAATAAATTATTATGTACAATGAAACCTTGTTGTCGGTAACTGCCTCGTTAGTCTAGTCCCTGGTTCCACTATGGGGTTAAGTTAATTTTTTTTTTTACTGACATACAATGATGGCTAGAAGTAGCTTCGTCATCGTCAACGGACTTCCCCCGCAAGTCCGTTGATGACGAGGATAGAAAATGGCTACCACCCCTAAAGTCAAATTTGTGCGAGTTTCCTGTTAACAAATTACTCCAACATCGTACATTCGAACCAAGTGATTCGCGGTCAACTTTGCAGATATTTCGTTTTAAATTATTTTTATTGTGAAGTACTGCCTCGTTGGCCTATTGGTAGCAAGGTCGGGCAAAATTTGTGTGAGGTTTCCTGTAATGTAATTACTCAGCCCGGAGTTAGGAAGTTGGCGGTTGAACGCCCGTGCCTCGGAAAGCACGTTAAGCCGGTGGTCCTGCGCCCGATCTCTCATCGGTCATGTCGGATTGCCGTCTCAATTAACTATGAGAGTAAGGGAATAGCGAGTGCACTTGTGCTTGCGCGCACACATGTGCGCTATAACATGTCCTGCGCACTTGGCTGATCTCAATTGAGATCGGCCGCCATGGCTGAAATCGGTCGGACGCCTTATTGTAAAGTCTTCATGTAGTATTTTTGTCTGTCTGTTCACTCCAGGCAAGTACATCAGCTCCAGCCACCCAGCCGAGCTTCCTAGGCGCTGGGACTCCGGCTCCGGCCTCGTCGGGCTTCGGTGCCGCCTCGGGCTTCGCCAAGCCTTCCTTCAGTTTCGGCACTCCCGCCGCTACTAGCGCTCCTGGTTAGTCATGAACCGATATTCCATGTTTTGTTGTAAACTTTATATCATCATTTCAAGGGTAAAAATGAGATTCAGTCCGTCCGTCTATCGCCAGGCGTCTCTGTGATAGCTGGATTTATTTCTCAAATGCTGTATTTATGTAGCTGCTACAACAATAAATACTATAAGAAAAATAAATTGATTATTCAAGGGGGTCCCCAAACTAAATATTTTACTATACATGTTTTAATCGGTACACAAACCTTTTTTATTTAGCCCATGTATGGTCCACACCGAGCCTATCCCAATCTAGGGCAGGCTTTAGTCAACTAGGCTGGCCAAAAGTGGGTTGATCTAATTAACTTCCCTATCATTCTTATAATTCAATTATCTTCTGGGTGTAATGAAATGAAATACTTAGTAAAAATTCATCCCATATGTATGGAAATCACATCTATACTAATACTAATTAAAAAGCTAACAAACAAACTCTTCAGTTCGTTCGAACCCACTTATTTCAGAAGATACTGATGTGAATTGAAAAATTCTTATGCGTTAGTTAGACCACTTATCGAGGACGGCTTTAGGTTATGTAACATCATGGTGTGACCAATAGAAATATAAATATTTCACAACATCACATACATTGATGTGATCCCGTGGTAAGTAGCTTAAGCACATGTGTTACGGATATCAGAATCAACAGTGGATACACAAATATACTTAAATATATTTAATAATACACCCAGACACGGAACAAACACCGATGTTCGTCACACAAATATTTGTCCCGGGTGGGAATCGAACCCACGACTCTTGGAACCGTAGGTAGTAAACCTGGGTCACTAGCCACTGTTCCACCGAGCCAGCCGAATAGAAGCAAATAAACAGTAGGAAAGGTGTAAATAACGGGGAAATATAACTGACTGTTTAAAGTTAAATTTTCTACTACATTCTGAGATATATAATTTCACTGTAAAAATAATAACTGAATAAATTGAGTCAGGGGATACCAGTCCCAACTATCTGTCCGGTGGTTGGTGAACGGTATACGGGTAAGCGACCCGGCTCCTCGGCGATATCATCCGAGGCGATAGTATCCTTCCTCCCCTTTCCTTCCCTGTCATATATCCTTGCTACTCGTGGGAACGCAATGACCTTGTTAAAACAATGCCCAAGGCAGAATGGCGGCGACGTGGTCCACAACCCGTCACGTCACGTTTCCCACAGAGGTGAAAAGTGGATCGCTGGAAGTGATCTCTGCCTACCCCTCTGGGAAAAAAGCGTGATTTTATGTATGTATGTATGTAAAATAATAACGAGGATGAAGTCGCTGACATTATGAAGATGATAATATTAAAGTTCCATTATAATGTTTACAATGTGTACATATGTTGTTTCATAGCTGCAGCTGTATCGTTCGGCGCGCCCACTCCTGCGCTAGGCGCTACCAGCAGCGCCCCTCAAGCGGTTAGCTTCGCCGCTCCCACACCCACACAGGTAAGAGGTTTAGTTCCTCTTTTCTTCCCCATGTCATTAATTAAGGCATGGAACGCCCTTCCAGCTCATGTTTTTCCCTCCCTTTTATGATCCCGGGCTCTTTAGGTGGGGCGTAAACCGGCATTTAAGCAGGCCATCAAGGTGAGTGCGACAGGCCCAATATGGTCTATTGTGCCTGTCGATCTTATAACCGCTAACCATCAGGTGGAGTGAGGTCATCTTGTTAGTCTTTTATAAAAAAACATTTTATTTTTTTATTTTATGGCATCAAAGGTACGGTTCGACCTATTAAATTCTAAATAGACGGTTAGGAACTGAAAGCTATAGATTAAGAAATCGTATACGTTTTATTGGCCACTTAGTCGTATCGTATATCTAAACAAATCTTCTTTAATTTGCTTTCTTTGGTCTATATAAGTAAAAAAAGAGGCATTTCGTCGTAATATTATTTTTTTACTAGTGGTTGCCCGCGACTTTGTCCGCGTGGAATAGTTGCTTTTGGCAGCAATTATTTATTAAGATTCTAATATTGTATTTTATAAAATTACATATCTATTAGTGAAAGTCGCGTCGAAATTGGTCTATCCGTTTCTAAGATTAGTGGGAACAAACAGACAAACAAAAATATAGATACATAAATATAGATTTATATCCAATTAGTAAAAGTCGTTATTTTGATATTGCAAACAGACACTTTTGTTTAGTTGTATAGATGGGGAAAAGTATGTTTAAAGTAAAACATAATCATTTTATTGTGTTTCTCGAGATTTGTGCTTTGAAGTTGTGTTGTATTTCGTCGTGTACTTGTTTATGTTATGTGGTCAATAAATCATTTTATTCTATTCTATTTTTATGTATTGTAATACGACTGGCTCGGTGGAACAGTGGTTAGTGACTCAGGTTCAAAACCTACGGTTCCAAGAGTCGTGGGTTCGATTCCCACTCGGGACAAATATTTGTGTGACGAACATCGGTGTTTGTTCCGTGTCTGGGTGTATTATTAAATATATTTAAGTTTATTTGTGTATCCACTGTTGATCCTGATTTCCGTAACACAAGTGCTTAAGCTACTTACCACGGAATCAGATCAATGTATGTGATGTTGTGTAATATTTATTTATTATTCCAATCTCCCCCAGCCGACTTCAGCGCCCTCTTTCGGCGCCCCACAAGCGTCTCTCAGTTTCGGCGCGGCCGCCGCTACCAGCACTACCGCTAGTACTGCGCTGAGCTTCACCGCTACCGCCACACCTACCGCCGCCGCTGCTCCTACCGCCGCCGCTACCACTGGGGGACTCAGTTTTGGAGGTGAGTTGGTTTGGGTTCATTAATGTGTTATCCTTACTTCCTTACTAATATTATAAATCAGAAAGTAACTCTGTCTGTCTGTTACGCTTTCACGCATAGAGTACTGGACCGATTTAAATGAAATTTGGTGCAGTTATAGTCCAGAGCCTAGGAAAAGTTATAGGCTACTTTTTAACCGACTGCGCTATAAGGAAGTAATGTTTTACCCGATAAACGTCTCTACGCGGACGAAGTCGCGGGCGGAAAGCTAGTCTTATACACCGTGAAATCTTAGTGGTTGTTTTCCCGCAGTAAAATGATTCTATCTTAAGTGGTACAATAGATTTGTGCAGTTCTTTTTTGTTAAAATCAATAAATGCCGGTTTTACGATAGGTTTAACCGAAACTTCAAAGCACGTTCGAACCGCTTTATGACTTAGGGTCTCGAGCTTCTTTAGCTTTAAGCATCGATTTCTCGTGGCAAGCAGTACCTGATTACGTCACATCTTATAAAAGAACGATAACTTCTCTCGTTTTCAAGTTGGAAAATTATGATTTTGAAAATTTGACAAACAAAAATTTTTTTTTTCGTTGAATAATTTGCATGATTCGATAGTATTACTAAAGGCAAATCGTTCTGCCACAGGAAAACAACCACTAAAATTTCACGGTATATAAAAGGCTAACAAGATGACCTCACTCCACCTGATGGTAAGCGGTAGTGAGATCCACATATGAGGTCGACAGGCACAATAGATCGTATTGAGCCTGTCGCACTCACCCTGAAGGCCTGCTTAAATGCCGTTTCACGCCCCGCCTGAAGAGCCCGGGATCATAGGAGGGAGGGAAAACATGAGCTTGAAGGGCATTCCATGCCTTAATGGCACGGGGCAGAAATGAGGAGCTAAATGTGTTATTATTATGTGTTATTAATTAATTTAAGTAACATTTTAGACTTTCGCGTTCCATTACACTAAATATTAGTCTTTATGGGACTACACGCGATATTAGGAGTAGCAAATGCATAGCTACTTACTGCCCGACGTTTCGACTGGGTTACACCAATCGTGGTCGCGAGCGAACTGGCGCCGCCCGTCTTCGTCTGCCACAGCGGTTGTAAATTTCTAAATCCACCCCCGAACCAGCACTAATGTCATTTGTACAGCTACCCACATTTGTCCGACACACAACACACAGTGAGTGTTCCGGGTTCATAATACGTTACTATACAAAAAAAAACGAAGACGGGCGGCGCCATAAATAAATAAAACATTGCACAACATCACATACATTGATCTGATCCCGTGGTAAGTAACTTAAGCACTTGTGTAACGAATATCAGAATCAACAGTGGATACTTAAATATAATTAATAACACACCCAGACACGGAACAAACACCGATGTTCGTCACACAAATATTTGTCCCAAATGGGAATCGAATCCAATCGACTCTTGGAATCGTTGTCAGTGAAGTGGTCACTAACCACTGTTCCACCGAGCCAGTCTAAAGACAAATTTGAGTGTAATGGAACGCGAAAGTCTTAAGTTAGGTTTAAAGATCTTTATTTTCTCATAAGATTACAAATCACTTACATGAGAAACTAACTATAACTAAGTAATTATAAATACATAATTGTGCTGAACACTAATAAAAATGATACATAACATGATAGTGAACAGTGAAAAACATATATAAAAATGAACCTACAGTCTTAAACAAAATATTGAAAAAAAAGTTTAAACACAATATTCAAGAGACAAACTATGACTAAGTAACTACAAACACATTAACCCGAACAGTCATAAACACATATTTTGAGGGTAAATCGCGTTTATTATGTTTTCAAGGCGCAGTATCCAGCGCAGCCCCAACGCTTAGTTTTGGGGTCAGTTCTACCGCAGCCACTTCCGCTCCGGCTAGCACTGCGGTCGGTGGATTCAGTCTCACCGCGAAGCCTATAGCTTCTAGTGCCGCCACAGGTAAATATATTTATTTATTTATTTAGGTTCACAAAACAAAATAAGCTTCTAAATTAAAAATACAAATCTAGATGTTGTGGCGTCCCGATAAATATATGATAATTTAATTAATAACTTATTTTTTCCCAAATTTTAAAACGTCATATTACCATAGAGTTCACCAAAAAACATAAAAAAGCACGGCGACACATGTCATTGTTGTCATTATTGTTTTTCGGAAAATTAATTTTACGTTTTGCTAGTTAGCTGTTTTTGATGTGCTTTTCTGCCTTGCTACGTTACGTTGTCTCTCTGTACACTCCTTTGTTCTTCATGAGTCGTGTTGTAATTGCGTCCCAGCCACGACTATAATGTTATCCTAAAACATGTGTACACATCATGGTTAATAATATTATTACATATACTGAGTTTAAGTTAAACTTTAAATGGGAATTTACAACGAAATGCAATTTATACATGAGGTATATTCCACTTTGACCCACTATTAACTGGCTCGGTGGAACTGTGGTTAGCTACCCATGGTCACTATATACGGTTCCAAGAGTCTTGGGCTCGATATCGTATTATAAATGGGAAAAATGCTTGGCTACTAAAGCACTGAATGGGTTAACATAGTTATGCCTCAATTGGACTGAAATTGGTTGGATTGTAAGGACTGGCACGGTGGAACAGTGGTTAGTGACCCTGGCTGGCGGTTCCAAGAGTCGTAAGTTCGATTCCCATTCGGGACAAATATTTGTGTGACGAACATCGGTGATTGTTCCGTGTCTGGGTGTGATTATGTATTTTAAAAATATATATGTATGTATATCAGTCTCTTACGCCCATAGTACAAGCTATGCTTAGTTTGGGGTCAGATTACCGTGTGTGGAAATGTCCCAGATATTTATTTATTTTATTTATTTATTTAATTTAAGAAGATTCTCTCAATCCCTTGTCATTGTATAGGTAGGTATACCTATTTTATTTTTAATATACAATTAAAATAGGTTGTTCTAAAAAGTTATACATTTTGACATTTAAGATTGTCACTTACTTGACAGCATATCAATCATTTTGTCATTTCGAAATTTTAGTTTATCAAACAATTCATGTAAAAAAATTGATCATATTTTCATATGTACCTGGCCTTAGACCTCGTTTGAAGTATTTTCAATTGTTTCAATTTGGCAACTTTACAAACACATAACTAACTCTACATCACCATCGGTAAAATCCTTAAAACGTTCTTAAGTAGGTGAAAACACTAACATTAGTTAAATATTAACATTTTTGTGATTTTAAAACAATTGTATTTTGTATGATGAAATAGAAATTTCTTGTATGCAATTTGTATGCCGCAGTTGTCATTTTTTATGGGAAATTGATGTTGCCGATGGAAACATTTAAACAATTGTATTTGTATCATCATCAGCCCATATACGTCCCCACTGCTGGGGCACGGGCCTACCCTAAACTAGGGCGATAAGGCCTTAGTCGACCACGCTGGCCAAGTGCGGGTTGGTCGACTACACAACCTTAGAATTTCTTCTCAGGTGTGCAGGTTTCCTCACGATGTTTTCCTTCACCGTTAAAGCGTCGAATGATGGTACATATGAATTTCAAATTTGAAAAACACATTGGTACCTGGCGGGGTTTGAACTGGCGACCTCTCGCATGGCAAGTAACGACCTTAACCACTCGGCCATCGACGCTTTTTTATGATGAAGTAGTAATTTCTTGTAGGCGATTTGTATGCCGCAGTTATAATTTATTATAGGGTATACCATTTATGTTATGTATTCGTTATTAGTAGCAGCATCCACAAGTGCTCCGTCCGGCATCACAGCGTTGAGCAAAACTACCACAGCAGCAGTCACCTTGCCGTCTCTCACAACAACTACCACGTAAGTTAATCTCTATTATATTCTTTAGATTTCTGGCCATATTTTGAAGTTAAACAAACAATAGTATTGTCTATTTTTATTTGCGCGAGCACTACACATCTATACTAATATTATAAAGCTGAAGAGTTTGTTTGTTTGTTTGTTTGAACGCGCTAATCTCAGGAACTACTGGTTCGATTTGAAAAAATCTTTATCTTATTCTCTTTTGCGTTATATAGACCATTTATCGAGGAAGGCTTTAGGCTATATAACATCACGCTGCGACCAATAGGAGCAAAGATACAATGGAAAATGTGTAAAAAACGGGGAAAACGCGAACGAAGTCGCTGGCACAGCTAGTTTGAAATAAAACTAATTTTACGGATTAAACTCGCGTGTATTGGTATTCTAAACATTATTAACTTTAGTCTTAACCGTGACCACGAGCGCTGTAAAGAGCTCGAAACGTCGGATCTCTAAATAATGTTTAGAATACCAATACACGCGAGTTTAATCCGTAAAATTAGTTTTATTTTAAACAAACAACTAAGAAACAGCGTACAGACCGTCAGACGCGATATGTGAAGATGATTTTTTTTTAATTTTAAATTTGCATTTGAGCTTTAATAGCACTTATTGTTTTTAAATAAAAAATAACTAAGAAACAGTTAAAAATACTCTGTGCTCTCAAAAATAGACATCGAATTGAAATTGACCCTGATTTTCCGATAAATTAGGTTGAACATATTATGTTATTTTATTAAAATTAAATCAAATAAATTTTGATATTTGGAGAAAAACCATAATATAATTTAGCAAAAAAAAGTGTCATGTTCGCTTGTTGAACCCACAATATCATCTATTTGTCTTCTTCCATAAAAATAAAAAGATAGTCCTTAGAGCGTAGAGCTAAAATTATTAATGTCTACATACATACATACATACATAAAATCACGCCTTTTTCCCAGAGGGATAGGCAGAGATCACTTCCAGCGATCCACTTTTCACCTCTGTGGGAAACGTGACGTGACGGGTTGTGGACCACGTCGCCGCCATGCTGCCTTGTGCATTGTTTTAATAAAGTCATTGCGTTCCTACGAGTAGCAAGGATATATGACGGGAAAAGGAAAAGGGGAGGAGGGATACTATCGCCTCGGATGATTTGGACTGAGTCGATAGTAGCTCGAGGAGCCGGGGTCGCTTACCCGTATATCGTTCACCAACCACCGGACAGATAGTTGTGACTGGTATCCCCTGACTATTAATGTCTAGGTTTAGAAAACATACTTTAGACCCACTAGTCATTTTACATACATAAAACCACACCTTTTTCCCAAACGGCTAGGCAGAGATCACTTCCTGCCATGTTTTACACTTTAAACCAGTCATTTTGAATCTGAAGTTATACCTTACCTCTTTAACGGGCATAACTATTTAAAATTTCCATTAGTTTTGAACCTTATGTCAAGTGAATAAGGTCTAGAATTTGGTAGAAATATATCGTAGGGTTAACGGCCATGGAGGTCACCGATGGCTTGTGAATAATAAAAAAGACGTGTGGCACTCGGGGACTGCCGCGGTATAGCTATTGCATGGCATCGTCCGATTTCGGAGCAGCTCGTCTCGATTCGTGCGAGTTTCGTAGAGTCGTACAATACGTCTAACCGCACGCACACAAACACCGTGCCGAAGTCTACCGAACTGAAACGACGTTAGACGATTGTGAGGTTTTTTTCGTTACGGAATTTCTTGGTTCGTTCGCCGCGCTCAAAGCCCGCGATAAAAGCTATGCAATAGCTTAAAAATATATCTAATAGCGGTCTAATTATTCTGCTAAATAAAAGGGGTTATACGAATTTTCTGCTTGTTTCCAGTACCACTCCAGCCGCCCCTCCAGCAATGGTATCATCGATCACCTTCGCCCAGTTAGAAGAGAATATCAACAAATGGACCCTCGAACTAGAAGAACAAGAGAAGACATTCATCAACCAAGCCACGCAGATCAACGCTTGGGATCGGCTACTCATAGCTAATGGAGAGAAGGTAAATATCCTTACTAATATTATAAATCCCAAAGTAAGTCTGTCTGTCTGTCTGATTGTTACGCTTTCACGCATATGGTACTGAACCGATTTAAATGAAATTTGGTACAGATATAGTCCAGAGCCTAGGAAAGGTTATAGGCTACTTTTTAACCGACTGCGCTATAAGGAAGTAATGTTTTACCCGTTAAACGTCTCTACGCGGACGGAGTCGCGGGCGGAAAGCTAGTATTACATAAATCATATACATTTTTTTTTTTTATGTTTAAGCTTGCTTTTACTGGCTCGGTGGAACAGTGGTTAGTGACTCAGGTTCAAAACCTACGGTTCCAAGAGTCGTGGGTTCGATTCCCACTCGGGACAAATATTTGTGTGACGAACATCGGTGTTTGTTCCGTGTCTGGGTGTATTATTAAATATATTTAAGTTTATTTGTGTATCCACTGTTGATCCTGATTTTCGTAACACAAGTGCTTAAGCTACTTACCACGGGATCAGATCAATGTATGTGATGTTGTGTAATATTTATTTATTTATTTATTTACTACCAGTGGTGGCGCCACGCGTGGCTAACGGGTAAATGTGATGGAAACATTCGCATTCGTGACTCAACACCTGCATAGCTCAGAGGGTAGAGCAGCCGACGCGGCGACAAGCGGGGCCATGAATGCGATTTTATTAAAAATTTAATTAACACTAGAGCTTTAAATAGCTTTAAAACAACAAATTAAAAATATGCTTAAAATTAAACAAACTGTTTAAATATTTAAAAAAAAAACAGAAAATGTCAATTGCTACCCTCAAGCTAAGCTAATGTCGTTTAAATTTACTTAGTGGTGAGAGCCATCCGCTCCCCCGCAAGTCCGGTGATGATGACGAGGCTACTCCAAGCCATCATCGTATGTCAGTTAGGAAATCCCAAACCGCTGTATGTTTATGTTATTTCATAACGACATATAGAGGGTATAACAGAGGGTGGATCATCGTAAGTCAATCGATGGGGGACTTCAATACCTACCGATATAACCCCCATGTATGTTCAGCGATTTTCAATAGTTCTAAAGTTATTGAGATTTTTGTGAAATTTTTGTAAGAAGCCGGAATTCAGTATAAAAGTCTTCACTGTAGCTTAACTACTGGACCTGCTTGCATGATTTTTTTTTCTAGAAGTAGTTCAATAGTGGGTCTTCATAATTACGATACCGATTTGAGTCATAACCCTATCATATTGGAGTAAAAAAATAATTCTTCACAAAAGTTTTACGAATCGAATTGTGTCTACCAACTTTCAAAGCCTCCAGTGAAAAAAAAGTGCCTGTGTTTTTTTTCTAGGACTTATTTTAAAAACTACCTACATTCATGGATAGTATACCCTGAAAATTTCATACCGCTACTGCCAGAGCATCAGAACGAAAATTGAACGCGAATGGCACAGGTGCCATAAATCAGTGTTTTTATTTTTCATGTAAAACTTTAATTTTAAAATAAATCGATATGTTTCAGCAAATTTATGCTATGTTAGTAGCATTGGTAGCAGTAATTTTACAGAATTGCAAATTAAAGGGGTGAAAATCAAACAAAGAAAATTTACATAATTTTTGGTAGTTATTTTTTTACAGTTGGTGTTCATAATGGGCATTATTATTGGCTATGCATAGCTTAGACCTTCTTAAAAGCTTTTTTGGAGGTTGTGGAATGCTTCTTTTTTGACAATTTTTTCAGGGGCCCAAATTGTGATAAGGCAAAATGTAGTAGTAGCATTTTGCAACATCCGAAAAACCTTTGTAAAAAGGTGTAGTATATGCATAGCCAATAATGGTGCCCATTATGAACACTTACTGTAAAAAAAATAACTAACAAAAATTATGTAAATTTTCTTTGTTTGATTTTCACCCCTTTAATTTTCAATTCTGTAAAATTACTGCTACTAATGTTACTAACATAGCATAAATTTGCTGAAACATATCGATTTATTTTAAAATTAAAGTTTTACATGAAAAATAAAAACACTGATTTATGGCACCTGTGCCATTCGCGTTCAATTTTCGTTCTGATGCTCTGGCAGTAGCGGTATGAAATTTTCAGGGTATACTATCTATGAATGTAGGTAGTTTTTAAAATAAGTTCTAGAAAAAAAACACAGGCACTTTTTTTTCACTGGAGGCTTTGAAAGTTGGTAGACACAATTCGATTCGTAAAACTTTGTGAAGAATTATTATTATACTCCAATATGATAGGGTTATGACTCAAATCGGTATCGTAATTATAAAGACCCACTATTGAACTATTTCTAGAAAAAAATCATGCAAGCAGGTCCAGTAGTTAAGCTACAGTGAAGACTTTTATACTGAATTCCGGCTTCTTACAAAAATTTCACAAAAATCTCAATAACTTTAGAACTGTTGAAAATCGCTGAACATACATGGGGTTATATCGGTAGGTATTGAAGTCCCCCATCGATTGACTTACGATGATCCACCCCCCTTGTTACACCCTGTATATTTAAATATACTGTTGTACTGCTAAAGAAATACATTATTCTCATAAATCCTAAACCTTATACTAATTTTACTATGACTGGCTCGGTGGAACAGTGGTTAGTGACCCTGGCTGGCGGTTCCAAGAGTCGTGGGTTCGATTCCCACTCGGGACAAATATTTGTGTGATGAACATCGGTGTTTGTTCCGTGTCTGGGTGTGATTATATATTTAAGTATGTATTTAAAAATATCTATGTATGTATATCAGTCTCTGACGCCCATAGTACAAGCTCAGCTTAGTTTGGGGTCAGATGACCGTGTGTGGAAATGTCCCAGATATTTATTATTATTATTTATTTACTAGTGGTCCCAGCGAATTTCATTCCGCCAATACTGATTCTTTTTCTATATTTTCTCATTGAAACCTTCCCTGGACTACGACGAACATTTTAAAACCAAAATTACTTAAATCGGTCCGGGCGTTCTCGAGTTTTAGTCAGACTAACGAACAGCAATTCATTTTTATTAATAAGATGTACTGCTAAAGAAATACATTATTTCCACAGATCGTAGAACTAAACGAAGCAGTTCAAGGAGTTAAAAACGAACAGCAGAGCTTAGAACACGAGTTAGACTTCGTAGTCGCTCAACAGAACGAGTTGGAACAGCTGCTCGCGCCGCTCGAGCGAGCGCGACCCGAACGGGCTGACCCGGAGAGGGACCACATGTGAGTATTCACTGACTGAATGATTGTCTGTCTGTGCGAACGACTGATTGACTTTCTAACTCACTGGCTGACTTTCGGCCTTTATGACTTACTGACATACTAAATATCCGACTGACTGTGGACTCTGTCCGACTAGCTGACTCTGACTCACAGATTATCGGTCCAACTGACTGACTGTCTGTGTGTCTGACTGACCGACTGATTGACTGTCCAACTGACTACGTGATTGATTGTCTGACTGACTGCTTGACTATAAATCCGATTGGCAGCTTGACCGTGTGTCCAACTGACTAACAGACTGACTTAGTAATTACCTAACTAAATCCTCCCCATCAGCAGTATTGCACCGATAGCACCGGACAACCAGGCAAATAGCGCTACAACATAATAAACCATGAAATGTTGTTAGAAAACTACCTTTAATAAGTTATGATAAATAGTGGTTAATCTTTTGCTACATGACCTAATTGTATGTGAAGTCCATTTATTTTTAACTTACAGCTAAATAAACTGCTATCATCTAATAAAACCTTTTTTATCTTCACAGGTATTCATTGGCTGAGAACCTAGACACACAACTACGGCAGATGTCTGAAGACTTGAAGGAAGTTATTGAACATTTGAACGAGACTAATAGGAGTCAGGACAGTAATGACCCTGTAAGTATTTTCAAGATTCAATAGCTAATCTTAAATCGGAAATAATGAATGTCAATGGACGTAGCGGTAGGGGCAGGCCGAAGAAGACATGGATGGATTGCGTGAGAGATGATATGGGAGTGAAAGGAGTAGACACAGAGCTGACGAATGATAGGCCCGAGTGGAAGAAATACACATGTTGCGCCGACCCCACTTAGCGTGGGACAAGGGCAGGAGAATCATCATCAGATCAGAAATAATAAGGTATTTCTTACAGCTATCCAAAAAGTTGAGTTTAGTTAAAAGGTTAAATAAAAGAAATACAAGTCCTAAATATTCAACATTCACATGCTAAATATGCCTTTTCAGTTACTTAAAACATTATAGTAAATAAATAAATATTACACAACATCACATACATTGATCTGATCCCGTGGTAAGTTGCTTAAGCACTTTATATAATTTTAAACAGTCATGGTTACACACATTAGAAAACTGTAACTGTTCGGAATATTTACCATGTTGTTTTGTTTTAATGAGCTTTCAACAGTGCCGAAATATCGGGAGCTCATTAAAACAAAACAACATGGTAAATATCCCGGACAGTAACAGTTTTCTAATGTGTGTAACCATGACTGTTTAAAATTGTTAAGCACTTGTGTTAATATCAGAATCAACAGTGGATACACAAATATAATTAAATATATGACATGGGACTAACACTGATATCCGTCACACAAATATTTGTCACAGGTGGAAATCAAACACACACCACAACTCTTGAAACCGTAGGTAGTGAGCCTGAAAAAAGGAAATAAATGATACTTTTTGTTTAATTTTTTGTAAATACATTACGTTTTGCATTTCTTTTTTTCTTATATCTTTCCAAACCCAAAGATTTTCTATTTAGAATATACTTAGTCTATGGTAAACCTGACCATAAAAACGTTTCCATTTCCAGATCGTCCAAATCGGCCGTATCCTGAACGCTCACATGTCATCAATGCAATGGGTGGACAACTCGATAGCACAGATATCCACCAAACTGGACCAGTTGAAGGCGACACACGACACTCTACGACGGGATAATGAGAGATCCTTCCAACTTACTTACAACTAAGGGATGTTAGGAAAGAATAGTCAAGGTCGTAAGGTGATACAATGAAATTTTAGTGGTTGTTTTCCCGCAGTAAATTGATTTTGTATTACTAGCACAGTTTTCAGTTTTTTTTTTATTCATTTCAAATCAATAAATACCAGTTTTATGAAAGTAATAAACTAAATTCGAAAGCACGCTCAAACCGCTTTATTACTTAAAGCGTAGAGCTTCTTTAGCTTTTAGCATCGATTTTGCGGCTAGCTGTATCTGATTAAGGCACATCTCTCAAAAGTATGATCGCGGCTCACGCTTTCAAAATTTGAAAAAAAAATCAGGAAATACTTGTATGAATCGATAGTACCTACTAGTAAAGTCAAATCATTCTGCTACGGGCAAAACAACCACTATAATTTCACGGAGTATTTCCGCGTGAAGCATGTTGAAGTATCAAGAATTGTTGTTATTAATATTTCACACAGAGACATTTACCTGACTATCGCCAAACATCATGTAAATCAAACAATAGGCGTGACGACTGGGTCAAAATCTGATTATTCTACTTTGTCCGTAAGTTAGTTTATACAAAAATATGGAACACATTTTTTTGTTTTTGAATTGATTGAAAAATGACAAAATTATAGCTTATCAAACTTCTGGAGTGGGGGCTTTTGACGTCACGGCTACGTAAAAATTGTACGTAATTGTGACGTCATACGAAACTTCTAAGCACTATATCTTCATAATTTCTTGTTTATGAAACGAAATAAAAAATACGAGTACAATATTTTTAAATAATCTAAATAACGGACTTATTATATTTTTTAGTCGTCTCGCCTATAGTAGTGTATTTGTCTCACACTCTCCTCCGAAGATACAAACTATTAGGCACTCCGACTAACTATGTTTGAGTGATGGTTGGGACCTAGTTGAGATTTGTGCACAGTAGTAAGCATGCCATATCCTCTTGATATTTGCTCTATGTTACATTCCCTCGGACTATTGAAGTCATTGGATTTCATATTATGTGATGTAAACAATATTAAAACTAATTGTAAATCAAAAGTCCTAACTCATATACTGTTGCCTTAAATAGGTCCTTTGTATAATCTAGACTATGTATAATAGACTACCAGATTGCCTAGGTCCTAGTAGACTAATCAGATGACCTAGGTTGTTAACTATGTAGCTAAATCCAGATGTTAAGACTGTAAAGGAGTTCCCTCTAGTTTATATCATCATTGAGATAACAGAGAATAGCTGAATCCTAATGATTTAACATATTAATTATATCAATAGTAGCACTATGTAATTCCAAGTTATTAAATGGTTTGTTCAACCAATCAGCCAGTGGGCAACATAATCTTGTAGCTCAGAAACACAGAAAGGGATATTTCCTATCACATTGAAGGTATTATTTACTTTTTGAGTTCTTTACTATTGTTTGTAGCAACCCCACTGGTGATTTTCGAAGATTGTAATAAAATCACAAGTGTAAATAGCCATATAGTAAAATGTATGAGAAAGTTGGCTGCATCTCTGATAATCTGATTGTAAGATAATAAATTGTTATAAGACCTGACTCCTAAACTTAATTGAATTTATTATTAAAAATAATGTAAAAGCATTAAGTAGAATGTTCTTGTATAAGAAGAAAATAAAAGTGATTTTGTCTTTAACAGTATTTATTCATTTCAACAATTATAACTTATCACAGTTGACATGTTTTGCTGCTGTTTGAGCGGCCACTATTTGATTGCAGGTTCGAGTCTTCACAGGTAGTAGTTCTACCATGTGTGAGAAACTATACACTTACAAAAGATATATATACATTTTGGGCAACGGAAATAACTCTGCTATACTAGCTCTGATGATCTCTAATTAGTCCTTTTATTGTCTGTGGTCTGATCATAGAGTTCGATCTATGGTCGATCTATGGGCATTTTGTCTGTGGTTCTATCTGTTGGACCATTGTTATATACCTACAGCAACAGTAGGACTAAAATAATAAATATGCTTATCCATAGTACAACTCTCATGTTGGATAGTCTCACTGAACTATGAGAGTATGGGAACACTTGTGTTTGCGCGCACACTTGCACACTAATAATGTGGACTGCACAGTTGGCAGACCCCCATTGATTGGCCACTATTAACCTTAAAGTTTCTAGTTTGACTGTTTCTCATTATCAATCGAACAACTGTATATACAAATAGAGGTGTTAATTTTTCCCCTAACTGACAATGATGGCTTGGATTAGCCTCGATATAATCACCAGGCTTTTTTCCACTTAAATTTAAGAGTTCCTAGTACACAATAGCACTGACAAAACACTGCAGCGACACATCTTCAGCCGTATGCAGCCGCAGCACGGCCAATCTTCCTTGGACTAAGCTACACACTGCTCTACAGTGGGAAACCAGCTCTGCACTCAGGAATAGTGACAACTTCTTAGCGTCCACTCGGCAGTGGCAGACCAAGGACGTATCTTCAGGGTCTTGGGTTTCTGCTTCGGTGTCTGAATGGTCTATAGGGCCTGGAAAACAGAAATTTAATAAATTTTAATTACTCAAGAAGATGAAATTCATGAGAATGCTGTGAGTTATTTGGGCAAGCTACCTTATTAGATAGAAACTACTTAGGACATCATCAAATTCAAGTCAAAAAATTGAAGGATTAGATAGTTTTGTTAATTGAAATTCAAATTCCTGCAAGGGGGCAGTATCACAGATCTGAACTTAGTAAATCAAAGTTAGTTTCAAGTCAAGTTTTCAAAGTCAATCAAGTTAGTTTTGGTAATTATAAATAATTAATTCTTCAGTGCAAGAGATCGGTTTTGTATCAGTAATTAATTTTAATAACTCAAGCAGATGAAATTCATAAGTGCTGTGTGTTATTTGACCAAGCGAGCATATTAGATAGAAACCACTTAGGAAGTTGTAAATTATATCACAATCGTCATGACGGGACTCTTATAAGTTCTAAACACATAACAAAAGTAGTCAAATCACTCATACTTAATTGATATAAAGGTTTACATACCCTAGAAGAAAAAGTTACTGAAAATAATACTGACCACCAAAATAGTCAACACGCAAATCCTTGAACCTTGTAGACACTTTAGCCATGTCCGTCTTGATCTGCAGCGTCAACCTGCCTTCGGCAGACGCCCGGATCACCACCTCTGGTGCCATAGTTCTCATCCTCTCTATTGTGGTCCGCAGTTGCTTCAACGGAGGCAGTTCGATTGTTATCTAAAATTCAGGTAATTTTAATACATGCTTGTAGAGTCGAAAAGTAGAATAGCTAGAGTTTTTAGAAGGTGAGGTGTTCTATGGAGATATAAAAGAGACTAACTAGAGAAAATTTTATTCTTTTTTCATTTCTTTAATGGCTACAGGGCTAGCTAAAGTAAAAAGTTGATTTGCTGATCAGTTTCTATACAACTAAATAGAAGTGTCTGTTTGTATATAAATGTATGAATATGACTCAGGATGAATGTATATTTCTCTTTACCCAAGTTCCAATAACAAAAACACAATTTAATACATTTTTGACTGTCTGTTCTTGCTAATGATGGTTGGATCAATTTCAATGGGATGTCACTAATAAAAAGCTAATTTCACAAAGTATATTATAGACAATTTTATAAAATAAATCATTTGCCAAAAATTACTATTCTATGTGGACGAAGTCGTGGGCAGCCGCTTGTACATAATAATATATCAGACAATCACATAGATCTGATCTGATACCATACTAAAACACATTTAAAGAAATCTGAATAACAACATTTAACACAACTATTCCTTATCACAAATACATTTAACAATAAAAATATAACCAGAAAAGTAGGTAGTAGTAGTAGGTAGTACTAACATCAGGTTGAGGCACTTTAGGTTCCTGAAACTCTGACCACATTTTCCTCGGAATGACGACAACGGGAATGTCGTGAGTCACATGCCTTGTTTGCTGTGAAGTTGATGAAGGCTGGTGAACATGGAAAAAAGATAAAAAAACATTCTTACTTTGATGGTATGGTTAGGTTGAAGAGGTACATAATAATATGGGTTATGTAAAATCAAAGTTAGAAATGTAGGCAGGAGCCTCCTATAACTTTGGTTTTACTTAAAATTTATATCAAAATTACTGAGATGTAACAACTGGCATATTCCTCCCATCACCATTAGTGTGAAAAAAGTAAACTGACAACCATACTTATTGAGTTAGATTCAAACCCCAGATAAAATATTTAGTTACTGATTTTTAATATTTAAATATCACTAAAATATACATCACGACTTCTATTTATACTAACCATTTCAATCTCTAGTGTCAAACACGGACACTGTTTTTTAGTAAGCTTCATTTTCAGTGACTTGGCTGATTTCAATGTGACTAAGGATCTTGATAAACTGGCTGAAAACAAAATAAGTTCAGGGTAGTTTAAGTGTATAGTTTATATAAAAGTTTCAACATGTACAGTGAATAATCATTCAGATAACCTGCATAGCATTGCCAGGGTAACTTTAAACAGCTTGAGCTGTTTCTGTTTACATATATAAATTATTATTATCTAGACAGTGTAGTGTAGTATTTACCTGCCGCAAAACCCAAGTAAATATCTTTATGATCATCATCTATTCCAACCATTTGGTACTCTGAGAAGAACATAGCTTGGGGAATCACACACCACAGAATTGGCGGTCCTGGGCCGTTGCTGTCATCGCTGACTATAAAATACAACTTATCCTCTGCTATTCGAAGTACACAGTCCTTTGATAACTTCGAAATCGTGGTAACAATATCTAAAAAAGAGAAAAGTCATCATCAATTTCAAGTCAACAAATTGAAGAGTTGGATAGTTGGTTCATTGAAACACAAATTACTTGTAAATTCTCGCATGGGGCCAGTATCTATCATGACAGATCTGAACTTCATAGTAAATCAAAAGGCAAGTTAGTTTTGGTAATTATAAATAATTAATTCTTCAATGCAAGAGCTCAGTTCCCGGGCAAAATTTGTTACATGTTTATTTACCTGTCATTAATGACAATTTTTTTTTATTCCATAGACCATACAGTTTACACATTCTTGTGGATTGCCATCGTATAATATACTCTCCTACCAATATCTTTAAAAAAGTGGATTATGTTAAGAAATCATTTTCAATTGTTAGATAGAGAGTTACTAATTATAGTGTTTCCATAATATTCTTGTTATTCTAAGTGTGACATAGCAAAGCTTTGTCACCAGAGTGCAACATCATCGTAATGAGTTTTGACAGATAATACTCTTTTTCAGCTAAGATGATCCCTGTGACACTTCATTGTGTTCTGAATCACGCATTTTACGTTTAACAAACGAAAAAAATTTTATTGCACACTTTTTTCATTTTAATGCGGCGTCAGGAGGATGGATATGTATCCTCAATATTAAAGTACGGAATTTTGATATGGGGCAATTCAGTGGACTCAGAAAAAATATTTTTGGCCCAAAAAAAGTGTATGCGTACAATGTGTAATAAAAGTCCTAGAGAATCCTGCAGGCCACTCTTTAAGTCTCTTGGCATTTTGCCTTTTCCTTGCATTTACACCTCTGAAATAGCCAATTTTGTAAAAAATAACTTATTTTTTTTTTAAAATACATAAAAGCCAGACATCTAGACCAACACGAGATCCTTACAAAGTAATGTATAATACTAATCCAAATTCCAAACCTAAGCCACTATCTTCGACATTGTGATGCTATGTGCATAAATTTTTTTAATAATATACCAAAAGATCTTATTATATGTGTGCCGAAAAATTTGTTCAAAATTAAATTTCACAAGTGGCTCAGTGAAAAAAACTTTTATTCATTAGAAGAATACTTTAAATGTAATAATAATAGACTGGATCTCTGAAAATTGCTTTTGTTAGTATATTAGTTTCTAAGTTAGTTTATGTTTTGTAACAACTGAATTTATGAGGATTTTATTCTCATTTATTGTTAATATATTTTGCATGCCTATGTTGTTGAAATATGCTGATCTGTATACAATAAATTTGTAACAACTTGTATGTAACCATATTTCTTGCAAATAAAATTATTTCATTTCATTACAACATCACATACATTGATCTGATCCCGTGGGAAGTAGCTTAAGCACTTGTGTCACGGCAATGAGGAACAACTGTGGATACACAAATAAACTTAAATTAAATTAATAATACGCCCAGTCTCGGAATAAACCCCGTTGTGCGACACACAAATATTTGTCTGTGTAAAATGCATCAAATATTGTATTCTATTCAAATAAAATTATTTTTATTTATAAAACTCACGTGAAATTTTATTTTTACTAATATTATAAAGCTGAAGAGTTGGTTTTATTGAAGGTAGTATAATGAACGTCTTCAATATTTTCAGGAATTCTGGTTATGCAAGTTTGTGAAATTCGTTGCTTTGTGAACACGCTAATCTCAGGAACTACGGGTTCGAAATGAAACTTTCTTTTTGTGTTAGATGGACCATTAATCAAGGAAGGCTTTAGGCTATATAACATCACGCTGCGACCAATATGAGCGATGAAACAGTATACATATGTAGAAATAATGCGAAGAAATACGGTAGGTGTTTAGGTAAAGAAGTGAGCCAAAATTATGCTAAGCTATAATATGTATAACTCTAGATATAAGACAATTGCTACACCCTTACAGGGTTCATAAACTGTGCTACAAAATTAAAACGTAGTGATTATATTCTCTTTGTACAAAATGTACTTTTATGTGTGCAATAAATGAATAAATAAATAAATGGAGACCATAATTTTCTAAGGATAAGCATTTTATTTATTCATATTTTTTTTTATTCATGAAGCACTACTTTACATACTATTATTTATCAATTCACTATATTGGAACCTCTACTTCTATTTATATTCCATAAGGTATAAAATAATTATCACAAAATTAATATAATTAACCGCTGGTATTCGTGGTAAGACTAAAAGCCGATCAGACCAGTTTGTTTGACCAGACATTTGCTTAAAAATACCGGACATGAACTTTATTGAGGATATTAAGTCTTAGTATTAATAGGTGAATAAAACTAGTTCGTGTAATCAGCTTTTCACAAAACGTACAAAAGCCTAACAAAAGTTGAACAAGCCTATTATTAGACGAAGACACCTGGCAACCCTACTCATTTATAGTTTAAAGTAAAATATTTTTGTACCGTTTTATGTCATAAGACACATCTAATGACATATTGATCACAATCAGCAGGTTCCTTTGGAACAAACAAGAATGTGTATTTAATAGATCATACGAATTGTAAAAAAACTTCTATGAAATCGAAAATGTCATTATGTAGCCACCCAAAATTACCATAGACTAGCCGAGTTCTAATAGACAGCAAAGATGGCGCTGTTTACATCAGCGTGGTAGCCATTTATTTTGAGGCTACATGTTCTGTTTCATTCTTACGTATGGATAATTTAAGAGGAGTGATAAGGATGGACAATATTCCATTTGAGTCTAACGAATAATAACGAATTGTGGGCGATGAAAAGTTTTTATTTATTTTACTAAATTAATGTGCAATTTCAAGTATTTTATCCAATAGTTTAGAATATTTATTGTTTAATAATTTATTTTACACGTTTATTTACTGCGACGGTTCGATTATATGGCGAATAATGAGAATGCAAGGTATGTTGTCAATCGATAATGTCGTCATTACGGATGCAATTTTATCGTAATTTACCTGTTACAGATGTGTTATTCATTCAAGTTATATGATTTAAACTCCGAATGTGTATTTGGAAGATTCTCTATGTTTTTATCGAGGGAAAACATCTCGAGTAGCCCGGAAAATTGCAATCAACATTGTAGAGCACCGTTAGGTTAACGTTTTTCCTTCGAATTCGATCTCAACGGATCTAATAATAACGGATTCTTTTTGAAACTTCATTTATTAATTTTCAAGTGTAGTCAGTATGGGTCTGTGAAGGAAAAGAGTGCATTTTTCATAATCTTCTAGGTATTCCTAGAGCTCTATCATTCATTCACGCGCTTTTAGGGTCAATGCCGTTTGGCGTGCGCTTATGCAATACGCAACGATTTGGATGCATTTCTGTTTCAGATTTTAATTCTAGTGTATGTTTTAGTGGCATTATTTATTTACGATAATTAATACATTTGTTTATAGTTCATATTCGCATTAGAAAGTGTAGGTTATTTCCTTGTTTTCTTTTTAACTTTCCTTATCACAGCTCTATCACGGTCCGAAACGCTCTATCGATTAATTTAGTTTGTAATCACTGGTAGAGTTTAAGGCATGGGAGAAGGGATTTTAATAATGTTTTTTTTTTCAAACGAAGAAATGTAATTGCTATGTTAAGGACGAATATTAATAGGTATACATTTGAGGGATACGTAGGTTAGGTCTCTCAACGAAGTACCTATTTCTTAAATTTCTTAAAAAATGAATAAGTAAATCAGAAATTTGAAGTATACACATAGTTTAATCCAGAAACATAATATCTAACTGAAATAAAATCTGAAAAAGGGTGTGACTCTACCGCATATTATGAGGATTCATATTGCGGTAAAATTTGTCTTTATGGGTCTACACGCGGTCGCTCGCGACCACGATTGGTGTAACCCAGTCGAAACGTCGGGCAGTAAGTAGCTATGTAATTTGCTACTCCTAATAACGCGTGTAGACCCATAAAGACAAATATTTAGTGTAATGGAACGCGAAAGTCTAAAATTTTCCATATTGCGGTCTCTGCCGAGAAGCGGTATCTTCTAGGGCAATAATCAGGTTCCTAATTTTATATTAAGACTGACTTGCCTGCGACTTCGTCAGCGTGTAACTTTGACACTACACACTTAGGTATTAAATTTTGAAGAAACATTAGTGGTCACTTCCAAGTTCAAGCCGTTCTATTCTGAGGGCCTACCATGAGTTGGCTATAGAAAACTTACGTACGTTAAAAACCTATCGAGTTGTTTTTTTCATACGGCCGATTTTAGTTCTTCGCGTAACCACCAGCGGCGCTGTACAAGTTTTTCATAGACATATCTACGTAGGCGATATCGAGTGCGTAAGTTTCAAACTCATGGTAGCCCTACTGATGTGCGTAGATTTAAATCAGTCAATAAAGTGTTTATTTTTCTCTCTTATCTCTGTCTATATAATGTTTATCTCTTTCTTCAAAATAAAAACGTTTTTATTTTAATAAAGATAAGAAAATGTACCAATATACTATCTTAGATTGACTGCCACAACAGCAGGTATCTAATAAAAAGTAAAAAATGTTGATGGCCTATAGCGCCCTCTTTATTCAATCAATCTTCGTAATCGTAAGCAAGAAAGAGGCCGATTCGGACCGAGACTGAGTCTTTGATACCTAAGAGCTCAGTATATGAGGTTATTTTTAGACTAGATTCAGTTTGACTGTTTATTTGATTGGTTAAGTATTTAGTTAGGTATAGGTACTTGGTAATTTGGTGTAGCTCTAATAGAAAAGGCAAGAACCTATCCACTCTATGGAAATCTTATATCCCTCAAATATACATTACTTACATAGTGAAAAAAGTGGACTACACATTACGAAATAAATGCAAAACTATGTAAAATTTTAATCAGAGCCCATGTAGTGCTTATAAAAACTCTATCCAAGAAAAGAAAAATTTTTGCAATCCGTCTATAATTGACGAAAATATCGGTGATCATACATAAAAAAAAAATAATATACATAAAGACGAATTGAGAACCTCCTCCGTTTTTTGAAGTCGGTTAAAAATATGCAATGCATAGTGATAGAGTTGTAACTCAAACCACCTACACGTCATTGTTTATTTTTTTTTTTAAATGCACGAGAAATAAAATTACTTCATAAAACTCACGTCATCATCATCATCATCATTAGCCTATAAGTCTGTTCACTGCTGGACGTAGGCCACCCCACGTCTTCACCACTCCCTTAGGGGTGAGAGCCATCCGCTCCCCGTAAGCCCGGTGATGATGACAAGGTTCCTCCAAGCCATCATCGTCAGTCCGTTAGAAAAAATTCGCCACTCCCGCCTATTCTCGGCCACTCGCATCCAAACCAGCCGTAATGGCGCAGATCATCATTACTAAACTCACGTAATAATTTATAACGCTTGTCTTACATCTAACGGGTTTCCGTGAGGATTTTCATTTGAGTCTCTGTCACTTTACAATTTGTAGGTAGAGCAAGATATACGCACGATTTCGCCGTAGACTCCTAAATGTATCATCATCGTCATTATCAGCCCATATACGTCCCCACTGCTGGGGCCTGGGCCTACCCTAAGCTAGGGCGATCAGGCCTTAGTCAACCACGCTGGCCAAGTGCGGGTTGGTTGACCGAAATGTAACAGTAGCATTAAATTCCATACATAGATTAGGTTCGAGAAATGTACATCTATCGCAATGAGAGGTAGACTATTTGATATTAGTTGTATTTTTCTTAATAAAAAAAAAAATTCAACAATGCGCAGTCGGTTAAAATTAGCATGTGCAATCTCATGCTCATGAACTTATACAATTTCATTCAAATCGGTTAAGTAGTTTTCCATGAAAAAATCGATTTCTTTGTGGCTCCTAAAATATGTAGAGTTCTTAGATTTCAGTTTTCTTTTCCTTAACAGGGTACCCCATGAACTTTGCCCTTATCTTCATCAAAATTGTCGTCTTTTTTACCAACTTAATGTTTTTCTTACCTATCTCTAACGAGTTGAATATCGTCCACATTATGGACTTATGCTTAGCGTAAACATCGTTAGTGTTATTCGTTTTACCCAACTTGTTAGCTAAAAAGAGGCTATTGTTTAGTTTTAACAAAAATTAAATTTTAGCAACAATACATAGAGCCACAGGGAAATGTAGAGCACAGATTATTATTTTCTTAAAATAATTAAGTTGCATTTTCTGCCTTTGTGTTCTGATTTGTTTTTATGTCTTAGCAAAACGAATTCGTTTTATTTCCTTTTGGCACGTAGTTCTTATTCGTATCACCCCGTTAGACGAATAGGCGAAATTCGTCTATAAATTATAACATGGTGATATGGTCTTAGTACCTCAAAATTTTCGCTAGACCGAAACCAATAGCTAGTTTTATTTTTACTTGCCTGAGACTCAGTCTGCCTTTATGAGTTTCCTATGTCCTTTCTCAGCCACTAGTTAACGTATGTTTTGATTATGGTGAAGTTTCACTTTATATTACTTTATATGACCAGATTCACCGACCTATTCATGTGTATACATCGTGTCCTATTTGTAACTTATGAATTGTGTTCCAGCATGGAGGATGAAAACACCAAGTCATATTTACAAGTACAGATAGAAAAGCTCAAAGCTTTACGAGCAAAGCTCTCCACAGACGCCGAAGAAGACTACATTATCAAGACAGAGTAAGTTCTATTATTTTAATGATTTTTTGGTTACAAGAGACGTGGGTTCGATTCACACCCGGGACTTTTCGTGACGAACATCGGTGTTTGTTCCGTGTCTAGTAGCGGTACCATGAATTGGCTATCGAAAACTTACGTACGTTAAAAACCTATCGAGTTGTTTTTTGTCATACGACCGATTTTAGTTCTTAGCGTAACCACCAGAGGTGCTGTACAAGTTTTTCATAGACATATTTACGTAGGCGATATCGAGTCCGTAACTTTTATGCTCATGGTAGCGCTACATGTGTAATAATTAGATATATTTAAGTATATTTGTTTATCCATTGTTGATTCTGATATCCCTAACACAAGTGCTTAAGCTTCTTACCACGGGATCAGATCAATCATTTTCTATATTTTGTATTATTTTTATATTGAAATCAGGCGTAGATAGAGCGTCGGAGGCCGATTGGTTATAGAAGTTGCTAGTTCAACCACGTACATGTGATTTCAAGCCTCAAATTTATTTTTACGTTTTTTCAACTCTTTAACGGTGAAGGGAAACTTTGCGAGGAAAACTGCACACGCCTGTGAAATAATTCTAAGGTTGTGTGAAAGTGATCAACCCGCAATGCTGACTTGCTGAGGCCTGTACATACATAAAATCACGCCTTCATTCCAGAGGGGAAGGCCCTGAGGGATAGGTGCCAGGACCGTAGCACATAGCAGTCTATGAGCTACGGTCCTTGCACACAACACTTTCGCTTCTTCCAAATCCATCATCCTCCTTTTTTAGGGTTCCGTAGCCAAAATGGCAAAACGGAACCCTTATAGTTTCGTCATGTCCGTCTGTCCGTCTGTCACAGCCGATTTACTCGGAAACTATAAGTACTACAGTGATGAAATTTGATGGGAATATGTGTTGTATGAACCGCTACAAAAATATGACACTAAATAGTAAAAAGAATTGGGGGTGGGGCCCCCATACATGTAACTGAGGGATGAAATTTTTTTTTTTCGATGTACATACCCGTGTGGGGTATCAATGGAAAGGTCTTTTAAAATGATATAAAGTTTTCAAAAAACATTTTTCTTTAAGTGAACGGTTTTTGAGATATCAGCTCTCAAAGTCGTAAAAAGTATGTCCCCCCTCTATTTTTATAACTACGGGGTATAAAATTCTAAAAAAAATAGAGGTGATGCATGCTAATTAAGTCTTTCAACGATTTTTGGTTTGATCAAAGTATCTCTTATAGTTTTTGAGATAGGTTGATTTTTATTATATTTGCTGCTACGGAACCCTTTGTGCGCGAGCCCGACTCGCACTTGGCCGGTTTTTATTTGTGTTTGTCAATTCTAGTCTTGTAAAGAGGGATATGAACGAATATTCGCCGTATTCTGCTATTTATGTATATGTTATAGGCAATGTGTATAATCCGGTATTGTATAGATTACCTAGGTATTCTATACAATGCCTAAAACGTTCAGGCAATGTGTATAATACGATTAATTTCACACATTGCCTAGGTATTGTATAAAATGCCCGAAGTGCATCAGGTAATGTGTATAATGAACGACCACGGGTAGGACCTTAAACATTTTTATTTATTTATTATTCAGACAGAGTTAATCAACCTTAACCTCGGTATATTTTGAATAATATGTTATTGCTTTGCGTAGAGGGGTTAGGTAGCATTGGTAGCATTGGGTCCATCCGTCCATCTGTCACCAGGCTTTAACTCAAGAACAGTGATATCTAGTTGCAATTTGATGATCATATACATACACTAGCTGTGCCCGCGACTTCGTTCGCGTGAACTACAGATATTACATATAAAAGGTTTTTCCCAATTACTCCTATTACCGTGAGAATTTTTCAATATCGCGTTGCAAGTAAGCTTTTCGTTTATTAAGGTACTTGCATGCCAAATTTCAATCATCTTTCTTTCGCGGTTTAGATTTTTTTATACAAAAGTTTTTTCCTGCTAACTCCCGTTCCCGTAAGAATTTTTCAATATCCTGTTCCAACTAAGTTTACTATGGTACCTGCATGCCAAATATAAAGCATCTAACTTAAGTGGTTTAGATTTTTTATACAAAAAGATTTTCTCGCTAATTAAAAAAGTAATTTCTTAGTACACCTCTACAGTACCTAAGCTACGTTACTTCCAAATTTCAAGTGCCTACGTTAAGCCGTTTAGGTTGTGCGTCGATATGTCAGTCAGTCAATCAGTCAGTCAATCAATCAGTCAGTCAGTTTCTCCTTTTATATATTTAGATGTTACCGGATAAACCCGATTTCAGGACCAACTCGTTTGGCCCTGGGATAAACTATGTAGTACTTGCGAGCTCAGGACTTCCTGGCACCCTAGACTGAGTTAAAAAAAGAGTCCTATTTGTTTTTAAACCAAGTTTTTTAAACCACCCATATACCTGTGACGGAAAAACTAGTTTAGCTTAGGCCAAACTAGTTTGTCCTAGAACTCCTATGTGACAAACGCTCAATACCCGAAAAACACCACAGTTCAGCGCTATCTGCTTGTGACAATTAAAATTAGGATAAGCTCTCAAAAGACCAGTAGGTACCTATCCAAGTAACCATAGTACGGAGAAGACAAATAGATTAAGTACATTACCTAAGCTTCAACCGGCATTCTATACAATGCTAGGCATTGTATTCTATACATTTCCTAGGTAAAGTGTGAAATACTTCAAACATTGAGTATCATTTCATACATTGCCTAAGCAACCTCGGCATTCTACACATTTCCTAGGCATTGTATAGAATGCCTACATTATACACATTGCCTATAACATATATAGCCGCAGCATTATTATGAGTGTACCTGTTTAAAAACATCGGTGAGCGATACTTGACTTAAGATTGATATTTTCGTTATTAGATATAGTTTATTTCTGTAGAAACAGAATTCAAAATAAGGAATGATTCTGAATGTTATTTCGCCAACGTATTTTACAACTTTTACTTTTGAAGGTTTCTTTCCTAACTTATACGATGATGGCTTGGAGTAACCTTGTCATCATCACCGGACTTGGGGAGCGGATGGCTATCACTCCCAAACATTTCTATTTGAAGGAACATTCCTACTTAGTGTAAATAATGCTATAAACAAGACTATCATATCATGCATCGAATGTCGATGTCTAAGATAGCTTAGGCATGTATAATCTAAATAGAGGTCACCCACTTGTTATAGTCATAGTGCACAAGTGTGTGCGCAAACACAGTGCACTCGCTGTTCTAACGTGATCCGACATGACCGATGAGAGATCAAGATCATAGGCTTAACATGCTTTCCGATTCGTATAATATCAATAAGTATTTTTTTTAATTAAAAAAAAATACATTCGTGCTTTAAATAGCACTAAAACAATAAAATCTTCAAAACTGCTGGGGCACATGCCTACCCTAAACTAGCGCGATAAGGCTGCGAGTCAACCAGTGGCGTAACTATACCCGTTGAAGTCCGTGGCAAAATTCATCGGTTGGGGCCCCGTGCACCACCCGTTCTTTTTTTTAATCTTAATGTGTATGTGGGTTGGCAGATGAGATTGTTCTATGACCGGGGACCCCTTTCAGCTGGGGCCCCCTATCTGGTGGGGGCCCGTGGCATTTTGCCGACTTGCCACCCTGTATTTACGCCACTGGAGTCAACCACCCTGGCCAAGAGCGGGTTGTGGACTACACACAACCAGGTCCAGGTGGGAGACGTTTTGTCGACCGGTTGCTGTTACCACCATACAGTTGCATAAAACCCGCCAAGTGACTCTGACCTCTCTCGGTCAGGTCGCGTTCCGGGATCAGCATTGTACGAACCGGAGCCAGGGGGATCATTGTTGCGGCAAGCGCCGGACCAGTGGAGTCTTAGCGGCAGTATTGTGCAGGCGGAGCGGGCCAGCCCGCCGGCCAGGGAGACCCGTAGAAACGGGGGCCCTTCCGTCCGGCGGACTGACCAACTCCGACCCGCACAGCTCAATACCAATGCGAGACTCCACGCCTTGTCTCGTTGTTGCCGCAGCAGTGGTCTCCTCTTTAAGCGGGCTTTCAGGGTGAGTGCGACAGGCTCAATATGGTATATTGTGCCTGTCGACCTCATATTTGGATCTCACTACCGCTTACCATCAGGTGGAGTGAGGTCATCTTGTTAGCTTAACCCATTTACGCCCTCCGGCCCCAAATGAGGACGCCATATAAATGATTTTTAATTTTAAACTTAAAAAAATTTTAGCATTTAACTAAGCGAATTTGTACAGTATAATAGTGTATCTCAATAATAAAAAATATAACTTATCGTTCACAAGCATATTATTGTGATTTTTTTAACTGTTTTGTGGGACTTATTTTTTTGGAGTTATCAGCAAAACTAAATATTTTATAATTTATTTAATTAACTTACGATGACAGTTTTTTCGTTTATAAATATAGGTTTATATCATATTCTTTATATATCATGCATAATAATCAACATTTTATAGTATTTTGGTACTTATATTTTACTATTTATAGTGGTGTCCCCAATTGGGGCCAATGGGCACATAAGACATAATATTTTCGTATTTAAAAAAAAGTGAATTTCATGTAAAAAAAGACGTAAACGACATTCGGCGTTGTCAATGTATACCACGAGATTCAGGAAACTGTGGAGACTGAGTTAGGTGAAAAAAATTATGAAACGGAGGTAGATTTAGTGATGCTGCTTCCTGAACCAAGGGTTTTTATCGAGGAGGAAGAAGGGCATGATGACAACATCCAAAGAAGTAACATGGCTTGAAAGTTACCTAACGGGTAACATATAATTGATTGTTCGAAGATATGAAATTGGAGGGACAGTAATGAGGAGCCTCCAGCATCCAAGAGACAATCTTCAGTCGTCAATCGCCAAACCATGTTTGGTGAAACTGTGAACCAACATTATGAACCTAAGATGAAGATGACTACGATTCTTCACTATTACTTATGTATAACCGACTTATAGTCGTCTATTGAAGATATGAAAACATTATTATCTTGACTGGATATCATGTACTGCCTTCGAAATACAGATTAGAAACAGTCAAGTCTGTCAACAAAATATTTTTTGTTCGATGGCTTGAGTGCATACTATGGGCTTAAATTCTGGTGGTGTCCACCCTCTGGAAAACATGCTGGATTTGGCAGTTTCTAATACATGACATGTTCTTTCCTGGCCAATGATAAAATGTAGATAAATTCCAGTTTCCACACTATATTGCCCGTCATTATTTACGGTTCAAAAACTCCCAAAATCATTGCCCGACCAAAATTTGTTGAATGATGGTGAAGGACTCTATATCTAAAAGCTGTCTTAACAGCTGCAATGTGTAGTGTACCATAAAAAAACGCATTGGCAACATAATACATGTTCGAAAACACTGTGTGTTGAATTCCTATATATCAAATTTTTCTATACTACATGCGCCCATTGGCCCCATTTGAGGACGGCTTTTTTTTAGATATATAATATACATATATTTTTATTTTTTTCATATTTTCGTGTTCTTTATGCTGGTTTCCAGCTATTCACAATAAAAAATATGTACATTTACCACTGGGTTGGATTTGGGCGTAAATGGGTTAATATAAAAAAAAACCTTAGAATTTCTTCGTAGGTCTGCAGGTTTCCATAAGATGTTATTTGTTTTTTTTTTAACACTAACAATAAACAAACAAAGTAAAATATTATCGGACAGACTCGAATCGTAAAGTTTGACTCCCGACACCCGGGAATCGAACCCGGGATCGCGAGACTATACGCATCGCATGCCAGTATAGATCAATGATACTGTATACTCCGTTATCTACTCGTAGGCTGTCCGCCGACGTCCGACTTATTGTAGGACAGATTAGTCGGGCCGATTTTCCTTCCGATGATTTTGTATGATATATTCGACCGACATTTTGCGGAGGATTTTAGGATGTGTGCATTACTGCCCCATTGCTATTAGTACGTTCCATTTTTCTCCGACAAAAAGTCGGTCACCAATTGTTGGAAGTTTAATTTTAGTAGGATTTTATGCACATCCGCTCCCCCGCAAGTCGGGCGATGATGACGAGGTTACTTCAAGTCATAAAGAAAATGCTCTTCTAAATACCTAGATCGGTCATGTATTCGAGTCTTTAATGGGGTAGTTTTATTTAATATTATACCTACATACGGGTTGTCCCAACTTCTTATATTTGCTAGACGAATAATTTGCTAAGTACTAAAATAAAATAAATAATCAGTCACAAATCATATGAATTTTTCAGTTTTTGGGTCTGTAGTAGTCTGAACGAAAGTCTTCATAATTATAGTGCATTTTTTTAATGAAAAATGTATCTTTTCTTTATTTTTTTTTATTCTCCATCATCAAGTAGTGTACCTAAACCTCTATGGCCCACTGATCAAATTCACATATTAATAGGCGGCGCCTTATCGCCACTTTAGTTTAGTTACTGTGCTCCAAAGCTCAATGAGAGCGGCGATGACGTCACCAAACAAGACCCCGTCGGGCTCCTCCACAGTGGGCGAAATTCCTAAACGTGCATTTACATTTTTATTATGTGCGTAAGCTTCGTTAGAATGGTTTGACATTTAGTTCATATTGTAGAGAAATGTATTTTAGAAGCACGGAATCGTGGATGTTTTTTGGCTATAGTATATAAAAAATAAGTTGTTTTGTTGCTTTTAGCAGACAAAAAACTAAAACATACAAAATCAATAGGTACTATAGGAATGACATTGACTATAGTCAATGTTATTGCTAATGTATAATTCAAATTATACATTTGTAAAGTCATTGAAGTTCTTAGTGTCTTATTTGAATAAATTTCACAAATTGGTGGTTAGGTTTGCTATAAGTTTTGTCAAAATATGATTGATATTTAAAACCAGGCTTAATTGATTCACACAATTTTAGTTTTTTGATTATAAGTTACTCTTTGCCAGAGAGACAAGAGTTATTGGACCTGTATTTTTGTAGTTATGATACTTTGCTTAAATTTAAAATTATATAAGAAAATACCTTGTCCTGATTGATGTACTCAATAATGCTGCCAAATACTAAGACATCAACACCTACTAGATTTGCATTCTAAATTCCATTCAAATACATTCCAAACAAATACTGCCTAAAGAATCGTAGCCATGCATCCTTGCCATCAGAGCCCAATCTGCCGTGTAATTTTACGGCCATTATAACACGGCCCCCGGCAGGGTTGGGGACAACGCGCGTAGCTCGTTCCTTGCCAGCCAGTCAGTCCGGCTTCGCGCGCGTAGGCACCGGCCGAGATTCATTTGCGTTCGCGTCCGTCAATAAAAAAAATAAAAATTAAAAAGTTAAATCCTTGTCTGTATTATTTTCGGCGGCAACGTTCATTTTAGGTTAACACGCGTAATGTCGTATTAAAAGTGGTGCAAAATGGACAATGGTGTTTATAAATGATTCTAAGGGTGGTTTGTTTCGTCATCAAGGCCCGTAATTGTCGTGAGCGATGCAATATCAAAGTAATGAAGAGGAAGATTTGCAATATCGGATTTTTGGCGAATCCTTCATCTTGCCCGGCGAGAATACCGGACGCCGAGCAAAGTGAGTTTTATTTTGATTACCGGCGTAATACTCTCGTTGCAGAAGATTACAACAAATATTATTTAAATTAGCATAGGTCACATCGAATATTCTTTCCTTATTTCTTAATTTGGGGTGGTATTGTAAGAAATACCTACATAACTTTGGATAACTTACCTACTACCTAATTCCTACCTACCATGATCCAATAATAAGTGTGCTTTTTGATTGTACCTTTATCCTCTTGATCTTGTGAATGAGTACATTCCTATCTACTTGTATGGAACCTGAATTCCAGTATAAATTATATTCGACGAATTGGCACCATAATGTTCGTTGTAGCCATGTAGTGTAGGGTAGTTTGTAATTCGCTAATAAACCTATTTAGTGATTTAAACAAAAAAAAAATCTTAATAAAAGTTTTGTTACTACCTGGTACCTACTTCATGGTTTTACTTGTTAAACAACTAAATACTTATTTGTTGAAAAAAAAAAGGATTCAAATACTCAACACCCATTTTTTTTGCTGTTTGTACCGCCGAGGCCTCTAGGAGGGTCTATTACCAAACCCTAGAGCAAGAATATTGTAAGCTTTTTTAAAATTCCTTCTATAACTTCTATATTTTTCTGAGGAACTACCTACCTACGTGTACGAAATAAATTATTTGGTATTCTACCTACCTACTTAAAGTAAAATGGCGGCCGATCAGCTGGGCAATACCTAAAGTGCTACACGCGTTGATAATAATACATTCCTACCTACCCACTATACATACAGTTTTGTATAGAGGAAGGATTTTACTAATTTAATACTTTTAAAACATGTGGTTTTCGACTTTTATTTGATCGAAAATCTGTACCTATTTTACTATGAGATACCTACCTAGGTCGGTAACACTGATTCACAATTAGTTTGCACTTACCTACGTTTTTCGTATTTGCGGGTAACATCAAGAGATTCAGGACCACCATTGATTCCAATAGCCTAAGTACCTGTACCTAATCTATTCTAATGACTCCTCAATCCATTTCCGCTTCACATAACTCTTAACTTGACCACGTGCTACCTTGTATAATGGTCCCTGATGACGTCACCGAATATTTGGTAGACAGTCGAAATGCCAAAACCGCTTGACCTTCAACTTGGTTGGATTATCCTGCGTGCTTTCAGAGACCTTGGAGTTACCACCAAGGCCCCACGTACTATGGCTAGCAACAGAATCTTGTATGTGATTAGATGACTATGAATGATAAATAGTTTAGCATCAATCCTTGTAGTTTTTTTTGTCTTTATGGGGAAGTCTTTGCGACATGTTTAATAATATTGTTTTAAGAACAGGTTGTTAGTATAACAAAACTAGCTTTTGCTTGCGACATCAAAATAGTGAGGTCATTTATCACGTAAAATATGTCTTTTCGTAGATATTCGGTTGTGTTGAAATTTGTAGTTACAATGAAAACATTAATTCTCCCCTAGTAAAATCGAAATAACATCAACATTACTAAATTTACATTAATTTGGTTGTTATGAGATTATTAAATTGGGTGTGAACTACCTACTGGTACCTACAACCCGCATAATATTAGGCCAGCACAAAAATAAATCTTTAATTATTACCTACATCGATTGAGTAATTTATCAAACACGTGTCGGCAGTCATTAATGATGTGGTTAATGGTGATGAAAGCTTCAAAACTAAAGCACTACGCCTTTTTAAACAGATTTAGTGTTAAGTAGGGGTGTGGTGGGTAAGCCATACGCTTCAACGCAAGTCCGGTGATGATGACAAGGCTACTTTCAAGCTATCATCGTAGTCAGATAAGAACAATTTTGTTTTAATCATGGACAATGACTATGTAAGGTCATGTTTTTATACGGCTAGTCTTTGTTTCTAGTTGTTAAACCATGCTTAAGAACAACGTGAGGAAACCAATGGTTATCGTATTTTAATCCAGTCCGCAGGTATTTTTGCTCTGCAAAAGGTGGAGTAGAAAAGGTTTAAGCATCCTATTGCTTGGGTATGGCTGCCTAATTAGAATCCAAGTTTTCGACCTCGGGGATGCATGCGCGAGCCGCCATCTTGAATTAAAGGTGTCGAAATTCGTTTTTTTACCCGACTACGGCAAAGCAAAAGGAGGGTTATGATTTTGACAGGCTATGTATGTATGTATGTATGTATGTATGTATGTTTGTATGTATGTTTGTATGTATGTATGTATGTATGTATGTTCATCTGTTTCCACATAACTTCTAAATTGCTTGTCAGAATTCGACAAATGACATATCATTAGAAGCGTCTTAATTGTCCGCTGGTTATAGGCTATATAGGGTTTCACAAAATCTAATGTGGCGCCCACTAGCGGACAAAACATACAGAGTAAAAAATAAAGTTAAGATAAATACGCCGTGTTTGGTATCATTGGAAAGCGCTTTACTTGTACATTTTAAATATATATATATTACTAGCATTTGCATGTGACTTTACGTATATTCATGGACTGATTGCATATAGTTCACATCTTTTCGTTCATAGCTTCTTTACTACTTACTAACACCAAAATAGTACAAATAATAAAAAGTTAAAAACTAAAACCCAACTACGACAAAAAACGACGCTGAAAAAGTATAAAACAAGACTTTTAGAACATACAATACTATTTTGAAGTATGCAATATTTACTATGTAGAGATAAGTTTTCATGTTTGGAAAGGCGTAGTCACACGTTCCATACACAAGTACCTACCTACCGTAGCACTTTGACAACGTGTGACTGCGGTTTTCCAAACATGAAAACTTATCTCTACATAGTAAATATTGCATACTTCAAAATAGTATTGTATGTTCTAAAAGTCTTGTTTTATACTTTTTCAGCGTCGTTTTTTGTCGTAGTTGGGTTTTAGTTTTTAACTTTTTTCTAAATAACGTCTAAACAGTTAACTGTATGACTAAAGTGTCTATGAAAAGCATAAAGAAGACAAAATTACTTACATTTCCTTCATACATATTTATTCTGTAAGTCTTATAGGTAAAAGTTTACAAGCGATGGAAAAACAACGAAATTTGTTGATCATCGATACAGCGATTTCTTTGGCTGCAACATTTAAAAATGTTTATATCGTTGGTGAAGACGTAGATCTTCTGGTTTTGATGACAGCACTATCACCACCCCAAAGCAACATCTACCTGCTAAAACCCGGTAGAGGCAAAACATCTGAAAGAGGACCCCCCGAGGTCGAAAACTTGGATTTCTATTAAACTGCCATACGTAAGCAATATAACGCCAAAACATTTTCTACTCCACCTTTTGCAGACAAATTTTGTTAGTTTCTTTGTTTGTAAAAATACAATAATATTTATTTTCAACAAGTAGGATTACAAATTGGTTTATTTATGTAAACAGATTTATCTAAACTTTATTTAAAATTACCTCATTTTGAAGCTATTTCTTTTTGTACATATTAGACTGCAGCACTGCAGTTAGTAGCGCCGCGGTCGCGATGCAGCTAATTTGAATGCGCCTTTAATATTTTTTTTACACGTTACATACCTACTCGTACATATGTCCAGGTAATGTGAACGTGAAAGGTATTATTGTTATTTCACTGACCAGTACCGCGATATTATTGAACTGTTTAACCGGAATAATTGCCAAAATCAAGCAAAAAAACCTCCAAGGAATTTCGAGATGCATAATAAACATCTGATTAACTTTTGTCTTTTTATAGTGCAGTAATTTGTTTGACCATGATTCTTATTTTTATATGGCGGGTGGAAATTACTGCCCTGTTAGTGCTAATGTTAATTTGAATTAATTATGATTTCGTATGCGATATATTTATTTTAATGGCCAGCTGTTGCGGTACTTGCGTGTAATAATTTTCTACCCTGGTCTTTGCTTAGCCACCCACCTTTTATGACCTTCGCGTTTTAGTTCGTTCCCTGGGTAGGTTTTTTTTGTTTTCTGGAGGACCTGTCTTGGCGAGGATATTATGTTTATAGTATTAAATTTAATTTGTTTTCATAATGTTTATTATACTAATTTGGATTAGTATAAACACGGCGTCTAACATAACTTGCTTGAGGAAGATCAATGGAGTCCAAACAGTGCATTATGCATGAATGATTTAAACTGATGAACTTGGGAAGTGTTGAACCGTTCTAAAAAAAATTGTACACAGAGAGAGAGTTAGAGCCTAAAATCATAGACTTTTCGTTTTTCCCTCTAACGCCATAGGCATAATGTTAAAAGCTAAAGGAAAGCTACAATCATCATCATCATCAGCCCATTAACGTCCCCACTGCTGGGGCACGGGCCTACCCTAAACTAGGGCGATAAGGCGTTAGGCAAGCTACAATAGTGTAGTGACAAACCTACGAAAGGGTATTGGCTAGTATTCTCTTCTTCTTCTTATCGTATGGTTGATGAACAACCTGGTGTCAGAGTTTAAACCGCCCGTAGGCCTCTAACATGGCTTCACATACCGTTGAAAAATCTCTCAGGTGTGCTGGTTTCCTCACGATGTTTTCCTTCACCGTTAAAGCGTAGAATGATGGTACATATGAATTTCAAAATTCAAATTTGAAAAACAGATTGGTACCTGGCGGGGTTTGAACTGGCGACCTCCCGCATGGCAAGAAACGACCTCAACCACTCGGCCATCGACGCTTTTTTATTGGGTAGTATTGTACTTGTATGTATACCTCTGAGTAGTAGTTTAATTGTATTTAAACGTAATGCAGCACAATCCACTACCCTTTAGTATCTCCATTGCTAACCGTGCCGTCACCAAGTATCCCCAAATCAAGATCGAACATGTCCGCCGTTCTTTCACATTGTTTCCCATAAAATGCAAGTGCAAGCCGTGTGAGAACATGCAGCGACACGCCCGTGCATTGACCATTGAACCAACCCCACTGGAGGTAAATGACATGCCGACAGAGGGTGGCGTTGCACCCCCGTACCTACGTAATTACTGTGCATCGGCAGATGGTCGGCAAGGTGGCGGATAGGGATGCGCTTTGTTTATCGATGGAATTACGTAATTTATTCGATTTAGCTGTATGTTTGCTACTGGGGGATGGTGTGGGAAGGTGGTGGAGTTGTCGACGCGAGTTGTAATAAAATATCGCTGGTTTTCTAATAATTCGTTATTAAATGTAAGAAGTTTTTCTGCTTGTTTAATTGTCTTGCTTCTTTTTGTATTGTAATTTTGGTATTAGCCTATAAAATACTTTGAGAGCCATTCCCCTCTCCGCAAGTCCGGTGATGATGACAAACCTACTCCAAGCCATCTTCGTACTACATAAGTTACTCAAAAAGAAATCAATGTACCAAATTGTTTATTACATAATACTTAAGATGGTCTTAGGAAACTAAAATGTCACCACTTAGAATAATGATTATAACTGGTAATCCTTGTTATTAAGAAAGAAGATTAGTTTTGTGAAGGTCAAGGGCTATCTTATGTAGAAAAAATGTAAATCAATGATTAGAACTCACTTTCTTGTCCACTTAAAATATTATAAAAATAAACATAGGTACACCAGCAAAAAGATGATTAAATCGGTTTTAGTGTTACTTTGATGTTATGGCAATGCCACTTAATTAAATAATGATCGTTGAAAAATGGGTACAGAGTTAGAATAAACTTGTTATCTCATTAATTCCGAATACATGTCAGTAGGTATATTATTTGATTATAGTTTGCGGCAAAGAAGTGAAACGTGATATCATCACGTTTTTATATTAGAAGAATTTTGGGAACATATTTTTTCGACTCTTATACTATTCGAGATGTGTTCAACCAAATAATAGTATGATATTTTATTTCTCATTGATCGTCTATAATCGATAACTTTTTATCGATAACAGTGGCGTGCGCGCGTCTAACATGACTTTTCTATGAATACCAATGTAATTGGGGTGAATGCAGGCAAGACTTTCACACGATTGCAACAACTGCATCTAATGCACCAGCCCTTAATAACACGAAGATATTTATGTGTTTATTAAAGACTACTTTGAAGTTTTTATACAGCCAGGTTGACATTTCAGGAAGAATTTTTTACCCCCAATAAATAACAGCTATAAATTCATACGGCTAAGTGCTTGGTTCATGAATTATGTATAGCGCGAGACACGTCAAATATATAATAAATATAAGTAGACAAGACGAACTTGGCAAACAAGTATAGTAATAATACTGTCGAATTTTGTCTACTGAAAGACCAGTCGAATTTCCGACCACGTGGTACGAATGTAGTTTCTTTTTTTCATTGTCGAAAAAAGGTATTGAATAGACCAGCTGTTTGACGCCCGGCAGAAGAAATATTGTATACACTTACAAGGGGGACCCAAGGAATTGGGGAGCTTATTATTTCACGAATACGATATTGAACAAAGGCTTTGAGTCTAGCTCCTTTGTGGCTGACGAGACAGATTCGCAATGGTTGACGGAGGTATTTTTTATTCAATGAACAAGTAACGTGGGTCGGTCTTGTGTTTGTGTCAAAGTTCATCAAGGTCCCTTTGAATATTTTTGGCAAATCAGGGTCGCATATTGAGTGTCTGGTTCGAAGATGCTTCCCTAAAGTTTTTGCAAAAGCTTACTTGGTTTTTTCCATGTGAAAAAAAAGATATCCTTCGAATGCCTTCTAGCAATAACTAAAGTGCCGATTGGGGTAAAATGTTACATGATTGATTTTTAGGGCAGCAGTCAATGTGTTAATAAAACCGTATTCTTGAGATGTCGAAATATGTAATATGGTTCGTTCACCTATCAAATGTAGTGAAATTAACTTAATTTTCACTGTAAAGCTCGTTGAGCAAAGTAGGAAACATGTTTCAAAACTATTTGACAATCAAATTTGTCGGTCTAAAGCCTTGTACAGACAATAAAAACTATCAAACCGAGCAAAGTAAACTTAGTTACCTGAAATTCGACCTCCTAACGTCATCCGATTTCGATTTCGCACCAGTCGACCAACAAAAGCTCGCAAAAACATCGATTGTCCTCACACAATGTATGAATGGGGTGTTTTCTTCGCGTGGGTGTACACTGTACAGTCGGCGCGTGCTATCCAGCGGGTGTGCCGGGTGCATATTACATATGCACCGTAGATAGTTCATGTGGGGGTTTATTTAAATGAGCTTTTTGCTATCGCACGATGCGTCAGCCGATTCTCGGAAAGTACTCGCGTTGATGGTTTTTAAATTGAGAATGCATATTATTACGTTTTATGGTTGGTCTAAGAAATGCTGTGTGACGTTTTTGTTAATAGACAAGTTGAAGTCGTCCATCATACTTAATTATTTATTATTAATATGAAGAACGTCCGAATCGATTGATTATTATTATTGATTGAGTGTCGTCTTCAATATTCTTTGCATGTTCAAATGTTCTTGTTATTTTTACACAGATTTTCTGGTCTTTTTTTGTTTAAATGTCCAATAATAAAATTCCTACAAGCTACAACGTAGTTTAATGGAAGTATAAATCAAGACAACTTAACAAGTAGTTACTTTAATGAGTTGTAACATTTCAATTTAACACAACTTCCTAGTACATACTCGTATAGGTATGGCTTCACTTTCGAAATTGACCGGTTCCAAAACAACATTATTACGTGAAACTGGTGGACAAATATTGATTCCGACGTGTTCGAAGATCGGATTGTTGCCTTCATTAACATCACATCCCTAACATGAAAGTATTAATTTTCGTCAGGAGTCATTGAACTGAGTGCATATTTGCTGAGATACACGGAAGTGAGACTTTCAAAGTGGTAAAAGAAATAAGATTATAAAGAATCTGCAGTAAGAATCGATTCTAAAACGAAGCTTGATTTAGATTAATGATTTAAAAGCTGCTTAGACTTCTAGATTAGATAAATTCATGGTCTAACAAAGCAAATGCATTATCTTGCCTCAACACACACAAATCAAAATAAATATTTTTCTTTGCCCTATCCACTTATTGTTTTACTAGTAAAAATACAATAAAAAGATGAATAGAGAATGATGCACTTTGCGTGCATACGTCTAAAGTAGCCGACAATTTTCGAATTGCGGTTAACAATGATAGCAATAAAGGTATTACAAAAGAACTAGACTTTAAGGCGGTCTGTAACCGCAAAGTAGTAAAGCTTAAAACTTGAAACGGACAGACAGACGGCCACCTTTCCTATCCTTATGCGGGCTATTCTACTTAAAACGTAGCGCCCCCATATGTAGATAGTAGATAATTTTACTGTTTCAAGAAGTTGCTGCGCACATGATTATGTTACCGAGCCATGAGGGCTCTGTATAGATATCAATAGAACCATCCGATGAACATATGGTGATCGAGTTCGAAATCGATTTTATGCCACTTGGATGTTGCTTTGTTCGTGTTTTTTTAGTGTTTTCCTTGTCGTTATATCAAACTTTAAAAGGAAGTCTTAAGTGCTGTTATTTATAAAGTAATCACTCGACAAATAAACTTTGAGATACACTTATCAATGTGCAACTGTCTGTTTTGTTTTAGGGTTGGCAAATATTAGATAGATTATTAGATTCTTTTTCAATGTACACGCAATTAGTTATCTTAGAAAATGTGTTAGAGTGCCGTGAGTTAACTGACATACGATGATGGCTTGGAGTAGCCTCGTCATCATCACCGGACATGCGGGGGAGATGGCTCTCGCCCATAAGGTTAGAGTTCCTAGAGAATCTGATATCTCAGCAGGTATTAAAATTGAGAATAACTAAAATATGTAGCAGCAGGAAGTAACATCTTTCTTTCGTTTGTTACGGTAAATAATCCTGTTAAATCCAGTAGTACACTGCAACTAGAGCGTGTAAACATTTCCCACATTTCCATAATTACTTTCGCATCTCGATATTAAACTAATGATCGTGGATATCATTGACCGTGACGCCATATTGCACGTGAGTTGTGACGTCACGCACGGGTGCTCGAAGGATGGCTGTGGGAACTTCAGTGTTTACTTGAGGGTAGTTTTATCAAAAAAAATTTTGTTTACGTGTTCTTTTTTTTAAAGAAACAAAGTGCCTACACACAGTGAACCAATGAGGCCTAACTTTACTTGTCATCAGGAAGGGACCGGAAAGTTACAATAAAATTAGTAGATTCGATAATTGTGAAGACTTGGATATTTTCCAAGTGGTATTTATTTATTTAATTCAGATTACTGTCAAAAAATATATAACACTCTTAGATACATAAAGCTAAGTTGAAATCGTACAGCATCTTATGAATCTTTCTAATTTATTTCTAGACAACAGCAGCTACGTGTAACCTATATTTCAGAACAAGATTTTAGTCAATTGTACAGCTTTTTTATTTATTCCGATTAAAAAATAACAACAATAAAATGATATACAGCCGTAATACACGCATCGAATAACCAAATCACGCGTGAAAGAAATCAAAATACTGATTGTAATTTATTGCACTCATAATTAATGTGTAAGGGTAGGTAACACCCTATTTGTACTACAGGTAACGTCGGTACATTCCCACGGATTGGTAAGAGAGAGGGGGCCATGCATCGCTTGGACAAAGACCTCGGTGCATGTCCTTATGATCTTTTGACGTTGTCTAAATTTGTAAGCGATTCGGCAGATGGAGTGACGCGGTCCTTTTTCGCTCCACGGTTCCCATGACCCCATCTTATATTTGGATCGGTCAAGATTTTAATCGTATGCATACTTTGCGGCGTGTTTCCGGATTTTTTGGGGTTCAATTTGGATGACAATGGCGGATGAACGCAAAAATTTGATGTTTTGTTAGCCTAATTCGAATCTACTGATCCGAATTACTGTTAGCAGTCAGTCATTCGAAATTCTTTTAGATTAATGATTGTATAAATAAACCCAATTTAAGAGGAATGGAAAGTCCTGAGAATGGAAATGGATCCACCGACAAGATAAAAGTTCTTAAAATTAGATTGACTGTCATACATTGTGAGAACTAACATTTAAATAACTGCAATTTTTGTATTGTCAACGTAATACGAAGGTATTAAATCATTTAACAGAGAGAAATCGAAATTATTACCACAATATTTAAGAGTACATATTATACGCTTCAACAGAAAATATAGACCAACTTTTGATCATATCTGCAGGTCAGTCCTGATTGATACGGACTAACCCATATTAGTGCGTGATATGCGAGGAAAATGTTGTAAGAATTTAGAGATATCATATTCTACATATTTCTGATATTATCATGATACATATCACTCTTTACTGAAAGTTTTTTAATGAAAAGAAGAATCTGAATCTTGAATGCCAGCTTAGTCTGCCTCTACCATTACTTGTTTGGTTCTCAAACCCTTTTAAGGGGTAATTTCTATTGTTAAAGTCTTTCAACATTATTCCAAAGTGCATTGCCCTTAAAATGGGTCATTTGCACTTTGCTTAACGCTTTATTGTTCTTTTTTCTCTTCTTTATAAGAACTCGTTTTAATTTAATGTAAGTCCTTTCATAGTTGATTCATTTGCATTACTAAAGACATCGGTAAATTTTGCTTATTTACCAGGAGTAAATGAAGCTTCAGCTATTGTATGTAATGTTCTGCGTACTTTTGTGTTTAAACTTAATTATTGTTTTAATTATATGTGTAGCAGGAAATAAATGTAGGTCAGCCATAGTGAGAAAATATGTTAATTATGTTATATACTCCGAGATAAATTGGTTAAGATGTTTTTTACGTTTATATAATAATATTTATAATTTTATGGCGTTTAAAAAATTAAAGTTGTCTTTGTTGATTACAGATACTTCTGTCATCAATTAATTATGTACCTACATTACTATAAAAATCATATGTTTGTGTCTGTAAAAGGCAGACAACTAGGGTTTAAACTGAATTTGTAAAGGGCACGGGAATTAGTATATTCAGCTAGACACAAGACTGCAATGTTTTAGCGTTCGACCTCCCAAGTAAAATCTACACCGAATTGATTCATTACATAACAACCCACGTGCGTGTTTGTATGTGTATTTAATTTAACTAATCGTAGTGGTATGAACGAAACCATTTGTTGCGTTTAGTCGTAACAACATCCGGAGTCTTATCGCTCAGTTGTTGTGCACACTTCATCTCGACAATACATTCCAGTAGGCATTTTGTGATATGACCTATAACAAGTATGTTACGGATGTGGGTACTATCAAGTTAAAAAAAGGGTTTATATAGGCTGAGCGTGTATAGAATTGAGAATTTAGATTGAAATGTCTTTCATCGGTCAATCAATCGGTCTGTAAGATAACGACTTACTTAATAGGTTTAATTATGTATATTTGATATGTTCGCCAAACTAAAAAGAAAAGTTGTAGATAGAGAACAAATTAGCTTTGATTACACATTTGACACTGTTATTGTAGAGTATGATATTGAAACAATATTAATGTCGCTACCTAAGTCTTGTTGATTAAAATCAAGTGTAGGTACTTATTGTCATCATAATCATATTTTAATGTAGACAGAAGATATATAGCGCTCATCTCATATTATTTCATGTAAAAAGTAACTCAAAACCAGTCTTGGGCACGTCTACTCATCAACATGGTAGTTGGTTGGCGCATTATATCTCGGCTAATGTATATTATTGTTTGCTGGTTCGGAACTCATAATATGCATGCACATGAATTGCATATAGAGCAAAGATTCTTGCGCTATTCGCATATAGTAATTTCACGCATACGGTCTTTTGTTGTGGCCCGGGGTAATGTAGGGCTGTCATCTACTAAGTTTTGAATAAATGAACTATTAAATGACTTTCCTTTTTAGGATTTTTTTGGTCTTTAATGAATTCCATATTGACAGTCTGATTAGATGGATATTGTCATTCGATTTGTAAGTCGTTCTTAGTGTGCCTAGCTATTAACTTTGAACTAAGTTGCACGTAATTTCAACTTTATTTTACTTCCGGAACTCCGAACTAATGTATCGTCCCGCTACCATCACGGATATTAGGGTTGTCAAAAAGATAACTGGAGTAATTTAACTAACGCGGTAATTAAATATTTACCTTGTACTTAGATTGTACTAAATTAAAGGAATCGTTAGCGTGTTATGATGATGATGATGAACGTATAGTTTATTTCTTATACATCTACCATCGCTAGGCCTTCAGTAACAACCCGAGGTTACAGTTACTTATTAAGGTACTTTAAGTACTTATCATAGTTTACTTCCTTACCTATCTACCTTTTTATTTTGTCTCGTTGACATGTTTTTTCGCGCCGTCACGGGGAGAGGGGGGTACTCTTCCAGTGGTGTGTCGGACTCCCCAGCGGCTGGCGAAGAGATGGTAAATGCCAGCCGCGGCACCTGGGCGGTGTGCAATGCCCAGGGGGTTTACCGACTTAAACACCGCGGTGTGCCTCATCGCCGTTTGGCGGCGTCATGGGACTCTGACCTAGTCTTATACTGCCACGACTTATCTATCTTTCCCAGTAGAATCTATCCTACAAAATATTTAAAACCGGCCAAGAGCGAGTCGGACTCGCGCACGACGGGTATTCCGTAACTCAACTCAAACTCAAAATATTTATTGTTTTTCCATATTGTCCAAAATGTGTTGCTTAAAAAGTAAGATTGAACTATGGACCCTGTCGGGCATAGAATTTTTTTTAATAGTAAATCGCGTTTGTTGTATGTATGTATTTGTTAAGACCGAGTAAAAATTACATACATATTGGTTGATACAGCTTGGAGACACTCACGGACGGTGGAGGCTTTGTGATAGAGTTCCGTTTTTACCTTAGTTACGGAAACCTAAAACTTAAAAAAAAACTCCCATCGCTCGTGCAACCCTGTGCGCATCCCCCGGTCTGTGCAGGCGCAGCTGCGTGGCAATCAACGTGGCGTTTGTGCGTGGGGGCAGCAGATGGCGCGCCGCACGCGTTCACGAACGCACGGTAGATCGATACTGTCTGGATTGGGCGTGCTTTGGGACTGGGTTAGCGGGTTTGTTTTGGGTATGTTATGTTTGTGGTTAGCAGATTAATCATCATCGTCAGCCCATATACGTCCCCACTGCTGCGGCACGGGCCTACCCTAAAACTAGGGCGATAGGCTAGTCTAATTCTACTGAGTACTAGCTGTGACAGCGAGCTTCGTCCGCGTTTCCCACTATTTTTAGTCATTTTCCATTGTTTCTTTGCTCCTATTGGTCGCAGCGTGATGTAATATAGCCTTCCTCGATAGATGGCACATCCAACACAAGATTTTTTAAATTCGAACAAGTAGTTCCTGAGATTAGCGCGTTCAAACTAACAAACTCTTCAGCTTTGTAATATTAGTATAGATTAATAGTAATCATTATTAAAAAGTTGAGAGGCGATGACGGGATGTCGCCTGTAAAATCATGAACCAAATCCCCTAATCAAAATGCAGCTAGGAATGATCCTTCGTGAGAATCCATGAAGAATCTCATAGAATGGATCATTCCTAAGATCACTCCTAGTTAGGCATAGATGTAGATGTAGGTATTACTAATAGCTAACGCAATTTATATGTAACAGGATAAATCGCACAAGCTACGATAGATAAAGGCATATAAATAATCCCACGTTTTTATCCCATTAGCAATTCCTTGGTGTGTGGCCAGTAGCAAACGTAAACACATTATCGAAGCGAAAAAAGTTTCGGACAGCCATAAAACAAATCGACACATTAAACAGCCGTTCCGTTGCAAGGGCTCAAATCAAATTTCCGATTATTGCTAATCGGCGTCGTAAATTCACCGTTTGATGACACGTGGCCAGATGTTGGCTCACCTGCCTTCGCCGATCGCGAACGCGAGACTATGCGGAACTCGATTCCCGGGACCGCATTCTTGAAAACGTATTCCCATCACTATGCTCCCGGTCAACGACTTGGGAATGTTCGATTTTTTTAAATTTACTGTCACTTGTTTATTGACCACATTATTACTTTTAAATTGGAATCGTTTCGGTATTTGATAAGCAAAAGGAAACCTATTCGACCAGTTCAATGCGAATAAAAAGCGCGCTGGTCCCCATGTGCATGATATGTGCAAGAATGTTGAATTCCCAGTTTCTGTAAATGTGGTTTACTCCTTTGTAAACCTTTTAAAGGTCTCCCTTGGTAAAGTGAATTTAAACATTCGATTTAATACGCGAAGACTAATTTTTAAAACTGAAAATATGTAGACCATATTTCTTCGTAATTCCGTAGTTTAGTGTTTACCATTTGCAGAAATAGCTAGAGTACAATGGCACATGAAACTATTTTTGTTCGAACACTAATAAAACGTGACCATAATTCATCCAACCCAGTTTATGTGAAACAGATTGGATGAGGGGCCCCTGAGAGGAAGATTGTGTGTTTATTGTATGATGAGGTCATTGTTTCAAGCGCCAGGATCTAAATTGTGTTAGTTTAGAAACCATATCGGGTGTTATTTTTATTTCAGAGCGGGAATTTACTGTTGTTGTAACACAAAACTTATTAAGGGTTAAATTTTTTATAAGTTTAGTAATTTTCGCAAGTAATATAAGATGTAATCGGTCCTTCGAGCCCGATAAAAATACTTCCGTAAGCGGTCGCGTGCAGGAAAAAAAACCAAACTTATAATTACGCGACAAAAAATATATTTCAAACAGAATAGAAAACATAAATGAATGGTTCATTAGAGCTTTCACTAAACACCTTTCGGGCGCGTGCTGCCTCATAATTGTAAGACGATATAACAAGGGAAGGAAATATAAAAAAAACACACAGGGTAGAAATGTCAGGCCATGTGCGAGGGAGTCAATGAACGAACTCTTGAGACATTAATCTTGGAAGGAATAGGGGAAATGGCCAGGTGAACCACCCTAACCTTTGTGCTTCAACAATGAGGTTTTCGACCATATTTAGGGTACGTTCAAGTTAGAAATTGAGCCTTTTTAATGCTTGTTCGTGAAGGAATAAGGTGTATAGTTCTGTAGCTAATTTTGTGGGACTGCGTCTTTTGCTGTTGGGTATATTTTCTTAGGAGAAGTAATAAAATTGACCGTAATTTGGCCATGTCGTCAAATGGGGACTCTTATTTTGAGTTTCCTGGATAGTACTTAACAAAATTGTGTATAATGTTGGGCAATAGGGATTCTAAAAAGATCATTCGAAATCACGATTGACTTAATTTGACTGTGAATTCATACATTTTAAGTACCTTACCATGTGCCGATGTTAATACAAGGTGGTCTATCTATGTAAAAAGATAACCTGTGCAAATGCAAAAAAATAAACCTGTTTATACAGAGATAGGACGGCAGCAAATCAATCAGGATAGGACTCGGTGGGACTCGCATTCTTGCTATCTTGTTCTCGGGGATAATGGCCTATCTAGGGAGGATAGATTTAACATCGATGTTTTTGCGCAAAGGTATTTTGTGGGATGGGTAAAGTAGTTAAACTTTTTGATGCGTGGATATGTGGTAGGCTTGCCGAATAAAAAAAAAGAACTAGCATGTGAGTGTCTAGTAACACTAACTAGTTGAACATTGTATGCAGCAATTTTTTTTATATGGCTTAGAACTGATACTTCTCATAAATCTATTGTGTCTTGTTTTTTGTCTGGATACTAAAAACGTCCTAGATATTTATAGGCTTTCTATCATTTATCAAGGTGCTCTAGACGTACAGTGAATTATTTCATCTCAAAAGCGGATATTTGTTTAAGTGGCAGATATACAATGTATGTAGAAACTTTTATCGATATTATCAATGAATGTAGAGTCCTGTCATACCAATCCTAGGCAGGTGTATGGAGCAACTATTCCAATGGGACTCATTTACTTATGGCGTTGATAAAGCTGGGAAAGACATGTGTCTAGTAGCAGTAAGGAATAAATTAATTAAAGGGAAGGACGTGCATAATATAAGCGAATCAACTGCAGTGTTGTATAGTTAAAGCGTTAGATGTAAAAGAGATACGCATTCTACAGAGGTAAAGTTCAATAATGATGACAAAACTGCCGAATAAAACGTAAAAATGCTATTGAGAATAATTATAAAAACTATTGGATGAAGTTCTATAACTGTTACTTTTGAACTAAGCTCATTTAGCCAATTTAATTACATCATTTTTATATCTGCGAATCTATAGAGCTTAATGAAACAAAAAATGTATTGACCAGAGTCATTTGAATGTACCGAGGTTCATTATTCACCCGGTCTCGTCGGGGTCTATCGCTCGGTTTAATCACCATACTAAAAGAGAGCAGCTGGCCTTTTGTCGTGCCACCCCTCTGCCTCTATCGTAATGTCATCTGTACGAGTAATAGCTTCTTTTAATTCACATTTCGGGTAATGAAACCACTGTTTCGAGTTTCGGAAAATTTGTAGTTTTTTGGACGAGTCGCGTGACGTTAATTGATTTGTGGTTTCTGGTCTTGGATAGTGTTATACGGCAGAATACTGAAACTTCAATGAAATATTTGACTTTTTATCACAAATTAAGAATCAATATAATTATCTTTGTTTTGTCACAGTTGTAGGATGAATTTGATTTTCAAATTCATGATGATTTCGTTATTTTTTTAACCAGATATTATGAGAATCCACATCAATGATAAATTCCTATTGATATCGCACGGGGTGGGTGATGAGGTTTACTCTAGAACTACGACTATACATGTTAAATAACCATTGCCATAGTTCCATGTATTAGGCCTCCATCCACTCGATGCCTGCAAACTAACTTTGGTAAATCTCGAACCATAAATTTCCTCACACATTTGTTCAATACACGCTTACTTTGGGCGATATGAGTGGGCATGCCCGACAATCGCAGACAAGCAGTAAGTGAAACGTTATCTTTGTTAGAAAAAAAAGGTTATCACCTTATAGATAAAGTTGAGACGATTGACTCAACGCCGAACGCCAGCCATTGAGCAAAAACAGAACACATGGTGAGTGTGTCATCTACGGCATATGGCCGCTAGTGTTATGTTTATGTAGTTCTGGCAAAAAATATTCCCCTCTAATTAAACAGTCGGTAGCTAGTTGCATGTTTTTTTTGTGCGGAAACTGTAACTCTCGAACAGGTAACAAATAGGGACATTTTTGGGAAAATCAGCAGCAATCTTTTTAGGGTCTTTTGTTTGTCTCAGATTAATCCATCATAATCAGCAGACAAGAACACCGCATAGTTATATAGAACTGTGCGGTGTTCTTCTATTCGAATAATCATGTTCTTATTTGCAGCAATGCTTTGTATAAACAGCAATAATTCATAAAATGTACCTATTAATGTTGACACAATTATCCTTGATGAATTGTAAAGAATAACTCCAATAATAGACGTGAATAGATGAAAGAACTATGAATGGTCCATATTAATTAAAAATTGCAAAGCACCATTTATAAAGGTCATTTATTTCGCGTGAGAATCTTAATGTGTAAACAGCAGCCTTTTCTATTCGTCCCTTAGGTACTATCCTAAACCCTTTTCTTTTGTCACTATCCCACGTGAAGCATTCCTCTGGATTAATCTATTATCTATTCAAAGGATGGTAACCTGTTTTGGTTGGAATTTAGAAGGGTGCTCTTCTAGTAGGCAACTCAGGTGTACTCAACATTTTGTAATAGTTTCTAGTCACGAATTCGGGAGTTTGAAGATTGTGTAGAGCTCATTGTCTCTTCGCAAGCATCTATTTAATTTGAAATTTTATCCATCGTACATTTATATAAATTAGTTAGAATTAAGATTCCTGCTTCGAGTTTATAAAAGCTTCGATTGATTATATGGTTTCAAGACTTGTTTGAAATTTCTCCACTTTGTCTAAAGGATGTGAACCATTAATTCCATTTGGTTGGTCAGTGTAAGGTTACATGCCACCATGTGGACCGCAAAGGAACTCTGAGAGATTCCGGTGTCGTATTGCACTGCGAAATTTTGCCTTAATAAACATCGTATTTCACATACTGTCATTGTAGTAACTCTTTGACAACGTTTAAAATTAACTTTGTCATATTTTTTAGTGGGTGTTGACTTGAAGAATTCTGTCATCGGATTTATAAAATTTCAACACACCACTTCAAGATTCCTACCTTCTTTCTATGCTTATCCTACTTTTCATTTAAGCACCCGTTGATTCACGCTTTTAACAAGTTTTCAATACGTATCCTTGAATGAATTTCATGGATTCATAAAATGTTGATTTTTAATTTGAAATATCAATGGATTCCTGTTCTTTATATTCAATGATACCTAATTGTTTTGATGGCTACGCGGTCCAAAATACGTGATGATTCATGAACATATGATAAAGTTGATTGGATTAATCAGGACAAAGTCTGCCCAATGTGGGCTATGTGGCGTTAACCAAGATGATTGCCTATAGTATTTCATCGCAATACGACGCCAGAGTTATGTTATCGGGCTATGACGTTATTTATGTTATGGTTCACACTGTAACTAGACCGTGAAAGGGATCACATACAATACTAGTTTAATTTATTAGTGCAATGTTTAAAACTTCATGGAATTCGTTTTGTGTTTCAGCTGAGATTGTAATGTCATGTTAAGTTAAGGCAATATTCCCAGCAAAGTAAATTTCGCGTTGGCTCAATGAAAAATGAACCTTATTGCATACAAGGAGATCTTTAGATATTATATCTTCTGTAGTATGATGAGTTGAATTTTATTACCATGTATATCGTTTGGTCTGGCGCCGGCCTGACATCACATATTTGTGAGATCATTAGAGTTCTTATTTAAATCCATGGTATAATGTATTACATGTATCCCATTTTGTCCTCCAGACTTTTTTGTTCAAACTCAGCTTATCTTGTGACCCAAATGAGCGATAGTATTATGAAATATGTAGTGAAGTAAGTTAGATTATTTCAATCAATAAGTTTGTTCTGAAAGAACAGTGTTAGTGTTTCAAAGACTAATATTTCTAAGAAGCTTTAACATGCCCTTTACATAAATCGCTAAGTCGCATCAATATGACTAGATTTTTTTATAATGACGCTTGTGATGACTTAAAAAGATTACAGTACTACACACTTCCAATCTGTGAGCAATTTGAAACAATGTTACTCAAGTTTCCATGAAAGAAAGAAAGAAGAGAAGAAAAAAAAACATTTATTGATCACATACAATAACATAAATTAACACACAAACACACTTGCCGTAATAGTGATCAACAGGTTCTGCCTCAGCATGTGCTGCAGCGGCTGCTAGGACGCTACAGCGCAGATATTCTGGCAGAACCTTTGATTGATTAAAAATACAAACACAAAGAACATAGAAATAAAATTCAAAAATTAAATGCATAGAGACAAAGACAAAAACAGAAACAGCGCGTATGTAAATAAAATCATGCAAAGGGACTGCCTGACCGCTTTCTAAAAGCACAGTGCTAATAAGTAGTTCTTACAATAAAGGGGACAAGGCAGGAAGCACGGGCGATGCGTGAGTTAACAGGACACTTCCTTAAGGAACCCCTCAGGGGACAGTTTTTTGTCCCACAAAATACATGCACGTTGTCTTGATTGCGTAAGGAAATGAACGTTTTGAGCCATCCTCGAGCAAATTGTAACATTTTCCGATTACATTAGAAAATTAAAATCAAAATGACTTTATTCAAAAGGCATTTTATATGCACTTACAAACCATCAATATAGCATTTTGGCGTGATTCTAGCACAATGCCGCAAGGGTTCGGAATACTCATGGGACTGGCAAGAAACTCGATGATTACTCTTTTTATCCGAATATCATGTAACAAATTGTAAGGCTACTTATGTAGTCAAATGTTCAAATAATATTGACGCGTGCATATTTAATCAATATTACTGATTTAATTTATGTACGCTTCATAGTTCGGGACATAAAATCGTATCGACTTTTTAAGCTTTGTCATGAAGAGTTATTAAATTTCTGTCTCTAAAATTAAAACATTGTAACGAAGTCGTGCCACCCTAATTTAAATGAACGGTAGCCCATTCATTGTTTACTTCCGTTTCATATAATCAGTCGTGAAATCAGGAGGTCAGAAGATTCGACGAAGACAGGTGGAAATTGCCTGTTTCCCTAATTTAACAGGGTAGGTCAAGTGTAAAATTAAAACGTATAGGGACCAAAGAAAAAGCCCGACACCCAAAAGCTAAACTACATCCTTGTGAATGTTTTCACATGAATGAAATCTTTACTTGCATAACACTGATAAGACATTTAAGCAACTGGAAATGTTATTTATGATAGTCTACATTTCTGCATTATTTGATCCCCGTCTAGACTTGATTCGCTTTGATATTCCGAAACTAATACGATTTGTTGATGTGAAAAAAGTTTTTATCGACAAATCTCATGATTAGATGCATTCGTATCTGGCAATGCCCTTACATCTACATGTATCGAAATAACAATAATTTATCTTATCAATTTTGGTGACAGGAAATGATATACTTTACGATCATCTGATATGATTTTTGAACCAGGAAACTCTGCTACCAGCCAGTTGTTCAAATCATGTCACACAGGGTCTTCTTTTACGTAAAAGCGTAAATGTTTACTCTCAGTTCGCGGTATCCATATAAATATTGGTTTTAAAACATTAAATTATAATTATACTATGTACTAGCTGTGCCCGCAACTTCGTCTGCGTAGAATAGTTACTTTTGCCTGCATTTTTAATTTCAGGAAGCATTTTTGTAAGAAATTACAGGAAAAGTAAATAGAGCTCCAAAATTAAAAAAAAACTATTACAAAAAAATAAAATTAAACTTAGTAATTGATTTGATGAATATCCATTAAAGAACCTGAAATTGTTTACAGATTAATAGGTGGTAAATAACATATCACATTGTAATGAACAATGTGATATGTTCGACAAATCGGCCAACTAAAAGATAACTCACTCGCACAATATGTTTTTTGTCTAAGCAATGATCTAGCCTGAGAGGAGAGTGGTAGCTAGGACTCACAAAATTATTTTTTCACATTTTAGTACTAAAACCACGATATAAACTTTAATTTATTTGACAGGGACAGGTTTCAATGGTTGCAAACAGCATACTGTACCCATGTAGTTAGTACACAAAATTGATGTTTGATATCAGGATAACTTCAAAAGGTAAAAAATACAAACTCGACCGATCCACTGTCTCAAAATATCTATAAAGGATGTGTGTCGCCATGTGACGAATTGATCAGTATTTGCTTTGCTACTTTTGCGCATTGTTTTTGTATATTTCTCGTAGATTGTATTGTACTCGTAATGAAACAATCGTTATGAATAAAGCGCAAGTTTAATAAAATATAACTTATGAATTACTTTTAGTGTTTGAAGTAATATTGCGAAGTAACGAGCACAGTGACATCTCTTGAACTAACCAAGAACTAAACACTCATGTCATACCAAATCTGACAGCATTTGACATGACTTGCCAGTTGAAAACGTGATAGTTGGGGAGCTCAACGGGGGTTTTTGCAGTCTTGATCAGACTCAGACTCTGCCTTATAATTTTTAAATGGGAGACTCCTTGCACCCCTTTCATGTACCTCTGCCGTGTATGTACACTTCATACGGGAGGAGGAGGTGCGTGATCTTAAATAGGATTGTTGGTAATGCTAATTACAAAGGCACTGTTAAAAGAATTGGGCAGGATTATGAAGAACTAATAATCTCTGACGGTTTCCATGGGGCGATGACCATAGAATCGCGCCTAAAACAACAATTACTAAAACCTTTGACACAACAAATATCCAAGTGGCACTTGACCAGTTTTCTTATGACCTATGTGATTTTACTTGTAACGATCTTTATAAACGATAACTTTTTAAAATTTTATAAAGTCCAACATTTTTACGTGAATGTTTATAATTTTCTCTTTATTTGCTTAGAATAGCGATATCCCTCTATATAAACATTCAGATAATATCGAACAGTCTATCAATTGGAACAACACAAACCACCAACGTAAGTCAGCAAGCAAACTGACCACCTCCATACCGAAAACCAGGTGATAGAGAAATGTAGCGAATTTAATAAACCTTTGAACCTGGTCTTTATGGATTATTCAAAGGCCTTCGACGTTATCAGCCACATCAACCCATTTAACTTTCTCTTCTTCAGCAAAACGTCGAACCCACATTATATAAAACTTCTCCAAATAATTTACCAACAAAGCACAGCCGATATCAAACTGCATACTGAAGGCCTGACATTCAAAATACAAAAAAGTGTTAAACAGGGTGACTCCCTGTCAACAAAGCTTTCAGTAGCACGCTCCAAAAAGTCTTCAGGTCACTATGATATTCTTAGGCAACAAAAGGAATTGGTGTAGAGGATAGGCGACTGATAAACTTTCGCTTTGCAGATGACATTTTCCTAGTCGAAATACGTATACATCGACAGAACTTGAGTTGATGCTCGAACAACTGAGCGCAGAAAGCGTTGACGTTAGACTGACGATGAATAGATCCAAAAGCAAGGTCATGACCAACAGCACCACTGATTTGGTGGATTGCAGTCAACAGGCAGGTAAAGCAATATGTAGAGGAGCATATACTTGGGCTAGGCAGTCTCCTTCAAAAACAGGCAGGACAAAGAAATAAGCGGTAGAGCAGACAACGCCTGGAAAAGCTTCAGGTCCATAAATGGGTATGTGAAGGGTGATCTTCTTATATCATTGAACCGCAAACTCATCGACTCATCGTTTTCATACTGCCTCTACTAACACATGGGGCACAATCTTGTTCCCCACCGAAAATCAGAAGTCCAAACTGAAGGTTTTTCAAAAAAGCTATGAAGCGGAGTATCATAGATATTAAGTTAAAAGAAAAATAAAATAAACCACCATCCACTCCCGTACTGGTATTGTTGTTGGTCAAAACTGATGTAGCGATGGGCGAGGATAAAGAACAATAGATGGACCAGAATTGTTACACATCGCGTGCCTGAAGACGATTTTCGCCGAAGAAGACCCAAGAAAAGGTGGTATACGATCTGGTCCATGTATCAAAGAACTGGTAAGTCCTAGCATTGGACAGAGAGCAGAAGATGAGTTTGAAGGATACTTTGCCCAGCAGTGAGGTGATACAGGTTAAGAAAAAGAATCACAGATTATTATACAGCAGGACTTCGATATCAACATGAACCTCTTGCATAAAAATGTAACACGCTGAAGTATCTCAAAAATTATGTGTTTTTCAACAGACACAAAGATTAATTATAACTTTGTGGTCCAAATCGTTACAATAACACTTTTATGACAATAATTTTTATATCAATTATTTAACATGCACTTTGAATGACTGACACGGTCAAATAACTTTTTTCTTTCAACAGCTTGTTACCAGGTAGCCCTCCTATATTTATCGCTGTCCCCCCCACTTATAAAGAAAGTGTAATAAACTTTTTCTTATTTAGCGTAATCTTTTCTATTCAGATTCCATGTCGTTCGAGTAACTGCAAATCTAGCCATTTACCTCCCCTACTATGACGTTTTGCTCAATAAAGTAGTCCGTATAGTCCTAGTCAGAAGGTTCATTTTGGTCGATATACTTTTACCATTTTTGTACGTGATCTAATAAAGTTAGATTTTTAACTATCCTATAGGAATTTTTGTGACTAAAAGTTTTTAAGATCTTGACCGAGGATGTAATTGTACCACCATGCAAAATTTCATTGAAATCGGTGTAATAGTTTCAGAGATCAGTCATTTATTTAGGTTTTTTGTATATCCCACGGGAACCAGTTAATTGTCAGTGATTTAAAGTATCCTATGCATTTTTCCGGAATTTAAAATACCTTCGTGTAAACTTTCATTTAAATTGGTTCAGCCGTTTAGGAGGTCAGTCGAAACAAACAAACAAACAGACAGAGATGCATTTTTTTTTAAGTATGGGGATGTGTTCTACTACTCTCAAAACATATGCCTGACTCGTTTTTTTTTGCGTTTTTCAAAAAAGTACAAGAATTTTTACCTCTACGTTTTTATTATAGTATAGATTTGTCAGTCGCTATGATAAAGTAGGTTCAAAATTTAATTATAACAAACGTAAAAGAGAGGCATTTGTGGCCAAAGGACAACCCACATCAGCTGATTTATTGAAAACATTTGGCAAGCATTACTACGTCAGGTCGCAAAAACAAAATCCCGTTCAAAATTAGTTGACATCCGCCACACGTTTTGGACCTTGGGCCCTTGAGTTGTTTTTTTTTGGGAGTTTCTTAGAATTTGTTGCAATGGAAATGCCGGTTTCGCATTCTTTTGCTTGTGGATTTTTTATATTATCGTCTTTGCTTTACCGATGAGGTGGTCATATCATATTGAACTTGTTGCTGATATGATTCAATATTTGACATTGAGCAAAAAGAAAGGTTCTTTTTATGATATTTATTCTTGATTTATAAACTGGCAGCATTTACTTCCTACATTTACAAATCATTGGAATAATCATACATTTTTATGTTTTTCTGACATCATTTCTGTGAACTAGACGCTGACCTATCCAACAATAAAAAAGTATAAAATCGATTTTCTTTGTTCTTTTTCTATACCAGTTGCTTACACCTGCTTTCCTTCGCTTGTGTTGCGTCACACATCCCCACTGCAGGGTACACTTTTATACCTGATGTTGCGTCTCTGTCTTACTTACTTGTATTGTTAATGGCTGTCCTTTTCTTTTCGTCCCTCGAGGGTTTTTGTGGATCCCTTCACCCTTATTACACGTCTTGTGTATGCGAGTGGGTGTGTGAGTAGTGTATGTGTGAGTGTGGGAACAAGGGATAGAAATTCCTCTTTAATACTTTAGTCGTGTCTTTAGATGCGCGTGCGTCGCTTGTGCGTTGTGTACCAGAAATGTGATTGGGGTTGGGAAATTTGGCGGGAAACTTCAGGATTTGTGTGTTTAGTTTTTTATTTGTTTTTATAATGCTTGTGATTGTTTATTGATGTGATAATGGAGCGTTCTATGTTGGAGTTCGGGTTCGCGTCACTTTTTGGATAATTCGGCGTAATGTTATATGAGTAAGTGAATTTTGGTATGCCATATTTATTTAACTTGTTTTGGTTCGTAAATCCTGATATGTGAATCCTATATGAAGTTTATCATTAGTTGAAGATGGAGATAATGTAGCATTAGTCTTATAACATTCTTAAATCTAGAATAGCATTTGATGCATAAATAAATTCAAGCTTAAGTTCGGTGTTAAAACATGGATAAATTTATTTATAGTAGACGCCAATATAGTACCCAGTCAAGACCATAATATGTAGCTTTGACATCAATGAATGAGAACCAAAACTAGTTTCGCTATCAGCTGATGGCTGGTAACTATGCATAAATTGTCTGAGTGTTTTTTTGTTCGTCTCCTTACCTCATCGAAAGTCGATTCTTTAGGAATTATTGGTCATGAAACCGGTGCGGGTTGTGTTCCACGCTTATTATAAGAACTTGTTTCTCTACGCGTACTGCTAAAGCATTTTAATCTTTAGGATTTATTCTTAAAGCTCAAATTTGCTTGTGGGCGGAAGACTCAAAGGACTCGTGTACTGAGAGTCCTTTTCTGAGAATCAATGTGTTTTACAAATTTTGGCGCCAGTTTAGTAATTTTATTGTGCTATGTTGGTTTTGTATTCTGCAATTTAATGATGAATGTTGAAGATTCTTTCAAATATTTGTGAATTGTGTCGTTTATTGTTCTTTGGCAATAATATAAAGTCTTATAACTTTACCTTCCATAGTTAGTTGTCTATTTCAATTCTGTATAATCTTTTACCAGTTTTTATTAAGATAGTTTTGACATGAAAATCTACTGCAAATGTACATGTCTACAGATACGAACGATTGAATTTTTATATATGGAGATGCAAATTAAAAATGTGTGAACATGTTAACTTAATTGATTTTATTGGTATGCCAGCCATTATGAATAAATGTATGAAGATAAGATTCCAAAATTCATACTAAAATTTGTATGGAATTTACAAATCGTTTGTAAAACATATTAGCTTTATTAAAAGAAAATGATTTAATATGGCGGTGATGGCCAAGCCTGGGAAGGAACTTTGTATCTTTGAATAGATGTAGTTGTAGATCCTTATTAGTATTGAGTACTATAAAAAAATCCAAGAGTATCGTAAACAATAATCTTATTAACAGAATTGGGCTATTGTTATTTAGCTCAATACATGCTGGTATCGCGAGATTACGTAACCCAACTTGGAATTATGATAAGGCTTAAGTTTTTTTTCACTGTAAGTCTATTTTAGTCTGTGACCAATAGGCTACATTTTGTGTGTTCCAATCCGACAAGGAGAACTTACATACATACATCATACTGTTTAGTAAAAACATATAAAGTGCATGCCGGCATGTTATTATGATGACTTCTATTTGTCTTTGCTTTGTAAGTTCATATGGAATTATATTTACTCAGTTTGATATAAGATATACTCTGATTGCATTGATATCACCCTTAAAACATTGTTTGATTGTATAAGGTTTAATGCAAAGCTTATGTCCTATATTTCATAGGTTAGTTGTTTTGAATTGATTTAAGTCAGGTTGTTTCTCTGGGGTGCATTTTGGGTTAGTTTTAATAAGTTAGAGACACATTATGTGCATAACTTTTAAATCTTGTAAGGTGTTATCTTGCCTTTTTTAGTACGTTGCCTGGTTCTAAGTTATGTGTAAAGTCACTTGAGAGTTATGACTGTTTGTTTCTAACATTCCTTAACAAGAGGATGTCCTTATTTGCTTAGTTACTACATGATGTTGATCAGTTTAACCTGTGTGGTCTTACTAAATGAACGATGAAATAGGATTGAATCTTCAATCAGCCGTATTTTAAATAGCTAATAATAAAGAAGTGATGAATAGAGAAAAAAAAATATGTATTTATTTTTCTATGACCGTTCTCAGAGTAAGACATAGCATAACACGTAAAATCATTAAGAAACACACAAAAATATACGAGTAAGACATTAAATGTATCATTTAACTGTAGACATAAACTTACTAAGTAAGATAACACAAATAGGTTGAAATTGACATCTAACACTTGATTACATTGTAACATTATTTGTTTTAGATTAACTTTAAAAGAAACAAATGAAAGCTTGTTACGTACATAATTAGGTTTGTAAGTTTTCAGTATATCGATTGCGTTGTCTATCTATAGGTAAAGATAGGTATAAGTGGTTTTGCTGTGGATTATCAAATACATATAATTAATATTGAATATTCGTTTAAATAATGTAAAGATTGATATAATAGATCTCGTAATAGAAATTACAAGGAAAAAAAGTGTACCTAATTACAGAAATGGGTGGCGCATTATGTATTAGATGGAGAAGTGGAGGGATACTGTAATTCATTTTATAGATTAGTTTCTTTCATAGAAAAACTTACGACGATATTTCTGTTAATGTTTAAAACATTTTATTAGTCACTTGAAACATCAAGTACATATCGAAAGCAACAGTGCAAATGAAGAATGTAATGATAGTACCAAATAGGTAGCGTCTTCTCTAGAATCATCTCAAGGACATGAATTATCTGTAGAAATGTAGAGTGTCCAATGCTCAAACATAAATCTGCTCCTGTCTTTGTCTATTGGAGAAGCGGCTATGATTCGGACTTCGGAGACGAATGAGTGCGTCGTCCAATCATCTCGAGCACATCTATACTAATATTATAAAGCTGAAGAGTTTGTTTGTTTGTTTGAACGCGCTAATCTCAGGAACTACTGGTTCGATTTGAAAAAAATCTTTTTGCGTTGTATAGACCATTTATCGAGGAAGGCTTTAGGCTATATAACATCACGCTGCGACCAATAGGAGCAAAGATACAATGGAAAATGTGTAAAAAACGGGGGAAACGCGAACGAAGTCGCTGGCACAGCTAGTATTATAATATTATCTGTAGAAATGTAGTGTCCTATGCACAAGCATTAATCTGCTCGTCTCTTTGTCTATAGGAGAAGCGGCTATGATTCGGAGACGAGTGAGTGTTCAGAGGACTCGGCGGTCTACGACGATGCGCCGATTGCAACCAAAAGCGCTGGGCCGCGGAAGAATATCAATAGAGGGCGGTGGACGAAGGAGGAGGTATGTTTGATTGATAGTAGTGCTCTATGCTCTATAACTCTATTCTCTACATTTCAGCCTCTCTACGAAGGGTGAGAGCCATCCGCTTTAGGGGTGAGATCCATCCGCTCCAACGCAAGTCCGGTGATGATGACAAGGCTACTCCAAGCCATCATCGTAAATCAGTTAGGAAAAAAATATATCTACATTTTAGCCTCTCTACGAGTATAGCATACGTGAAGCTTGGGCGCATGTACATTTTTGCCCATGAATACTTATTTAGACTTCTGGGGTAAATCAAAGGTATAGAAGTTCATAGACTAGCAATCATGGACTGAAAAACGCGTTAAATGAACTTACCAAGTTGGATCGATGATCTACATATTATAATCGCGGGGGAACTTTGGATATGGTCCACGCAGGACTTGCTGTAAAGCTTATTTATATTATGCTTTATAGATTTTGTGAAGATCAAACATTGTCAAGTACGAGTCCCATAATAATGAGTATTTAAGAACTGTTTTTTCCTCAATTTCAGGATAAAAGGCTAAAAATGTACGTGAAAATGTACAACGAGAACTGGGAGGTGATCGCCTCGCAGTTCACAGACAGATCGGACGTCCAATGCCAGCAGCGATGGACGAAGGTCGTCAACCCTGAACTAGTCAAAGGTCCCTGGACCAAGGAGGTACGTATCCATAAGTACTCTAGAAATGTACATACACTCCCCCGCAAGTCCGGTGATGATGACGAGGCTACTCCAAGCCATCATCGTTTGACAGTTAGGATAGGGGTGAGAGCCATCCGCTCCCCTGCAAGTCCGGTGATGATGACGAGGCTACTCCAAGCCATCATCGTGTGTCAGTTAGGAAAAAGAAAAACAAAATTTGATATGAAGGTTAAAATGACATCCCTACGGTGTCATTATTATTACCGTACAAATAGATTCGACTAAAAGAGTCTTACCTATAACCGGAATTAGTTTCGTTTTAACTGAATTTCTTAGATCATTGGAAAATTTATTGAACATCATATTTTTACTATCTTTCCGCCAGCGACTTCGTCTTGTGTAGTGTGATGTGTGTGAAGTAGCTTAATGCAATATTACTCCCTTACAGCGAAGTCGGTTAAAACGTATCCCATGTCCTTTCTTGGTGTCTAGACTACATATGTACCAAATTTTAATTAAATCGGTTCAGTAGTTTAGGCGTGATTGAGTAACATACAGGCATCGTTTCTTTCGTTAATTTTTAACATTAGTATGTAATTCCGATACATTTAAGAAGTGTGACGAACAAAACAATACTTTGTTTTAATTATAAACTCGAGTGACATCTAAACATCCTTCCTCACACATTGATCGCGTAGCATTTATCAGCGCCTACATTCACTAAACGGACCGTATCGATCAGATAGACGCAGTCGTGAAACGTAAACGCCAATCAGTCTCTGCGAAAGGAAACGCGAATGATTCACAGGTCACTAACTCGGTGCAACGTGTTGCACGCATAGAATTCGCACATAATTAATATGGCTGCCCATTCATTCATTGTTCGGCGTTTGTTGTCTTTCTTCCTCATTCTTGATGCGTTTTGAGCTTGGAATAGTTTTGAAGTCTTAATGCCCAGTTTGGCTATGTTCAGTAAAGATTGGGAATCTTATGTCAATCACTTTTGGCATAACATCAGATTATCGGATCAAGTCAATATACTACCTCAATTTAAAAATATGACTTAAATGCGGTGGCAATAATAATTTAGAACCTTATTCATATATGATTGATGGTGGAATGATATTATGTAAATTATAATGAATAAAGCCAAGGGTAAAAACAAATATCGATTTAGTTTGAATCCGGTAAGAAGGACCAACATAATTACACAATTTGGTACTTATAACCGTAGGTTTTTTATACGTAGTATAGGTAAAAAAATCACCATATGTGGCGTCATTTGCGGCACACTTTCGCAAAATATTATGAATGAATCCTTTGTTTGATGTTACGAGACTGGAATAATGAGGACAGCTATTTATGTCTTCGCTTTACTATGTCATAAATAGTTATCTTTCTACGTGTACAAAATGATTCTCTGAATTTTAAGCAACAAATTCATGAATGAAGTGATTAGAATACAAAATTTTAGTAATTTGCTTATTATTATAGTTCAGAGAATAAAGCACAAAAGAAACATTCAGCTAAATAGGAAATTATTAAATTTTTTTGGGAATTCCGACCAACATGTGGAATTCTGAAGGTTGAGTAGAAACTTTAGAGGTCTTATTATATAATCTGCCTCGTATGAAATCATTCTCTTGAAACTAGTTCTTTTTCTCACATCACCAGCCCAATGGAATGTCGTATTAGGTGTGTCTAGGATTTATTTATCGCGAGGAATAGCTAACTTGCGAAACGGAGTTTGCGAATGGACATGTTTATAAGTTCATAATTTGTTAAATTATATTTCTAGCAGGATCATAGCTAATAGAAAATTTTATATTGGAATTCAAACTTTACATTATATTAAGAATTTAATAAACTTTAAACTTTAATAAACTTTATTGACATAAAACATTGTACAAAGTAATGTCGAAACCCTGATTCCCGTGTCAGGTACATGCCTGTAGTACAGTAATCAGTGCTCACTCCCTCTTCTGTTTCATAATTTAAAGTTTCATATTACAATTAAGTTATTATTAAGCTGAATATAATACAATACAATATTTATATGAAATCCTAATTATATACCTTATAATAAGTTTTGTGTATATAAGTGATTATGTGTTTGTGTATGAATGTGTTATGTGTTTGTGTATGAATGTGTGTGTGCAAGTGTTTTGTTATGTAGTTGTTAGCAGTTCTTCTGTTTCAGAATAATCTAATGTAAGTAACCAACTTTTACATTTATGTTTAACTTCAAAGCCATTTAAATGATGAATGTTAAGGATCTTATTTATTTTATTATATAAATGTATCCTCATACTACATTGTTGTCGTTTTGCAGAAGCTGTACGAGTTTTTATGGGGTTTAAAACATTTCTAATAGTACGGGGTTTTTACGTGCGTTATGTTTGTCCAATGGAGTAATTTTGTGCTGCTTCATAATGACATTCAATACATACAGACAACGGATAGATAAGAATCCACACTTTTCGTACAGAAGTTTTGTAGAGAATCTGTATGGACTGAAGGTCATTACTTTCAGAAGCGATCGCTGAGCCCGTTCCAAGACAATCAAGGTCGTTTTACAGGCACCACCCCACACCCCCACACAGTAACTCAAAATTGACTGCACTATTGCGTAGTACACTTGTCGAATGAGCTCAAAATTTGTTACATGCCTTAATTTCTTGAAAATCCAAATAAGTTTTCTAGTGCGGGAAGTCAAAAATGTTAATGTGGGAACGCCAGTTTAGTTTTTCGTCTAAGATTATACCAAGATATTTTACGTTTGTCGATCTTGTTAGACTTAAACATGTGCAGTTTGTAGAATCTTTTGAACCGGTGCAAGAATGAGCCTGTAGTTTAACTTCCGGTGGAGCAGTGTGTGCGAATGAAAATTGAATGAAGGTACTTTTGTTGACGTTGAGCGTTAGGAAGTTTTTCCTAAGCCAATGCCATATTTTATTTAAACCTATGTTGGCAGTACGCTGTACCTCCTCCCATGATTTACCATAAAAGACCAATGCAGTATCATCGGCATAAGTAAATATTTTACCATTAAATAGTTTTTGCTGACATAAGTCATTTATGTACACAAGAAAGAGGCTTGGACCAAGAATACTGCCTTGTGGCACTCCATAGGTTACTGGGGCGTCCGTGCTCAGGTGGTCATCAATTTTGACTTGTTGAGTGCGATCGGTTAAAAAGTTTTCAAATATGCTTAAAACATTGCCACGAATACCTATGTGATTCAATTTGTCCACAAGTGTAGAAATCGACACCGTGTCAAACGCTTTGGCTAAATCAAGGAAGACCCCCAAACATTTGTTTCCCGAATCCGTATTTTTAGTAATGCACTCAGTGAGTTGACTAACGGCATCATCAGTGCTTTTACCGGGTCTAAAACCAAATTGGGAATCGGATAAAATAGAATTTTGTTCAAGGAATGACACCAACCGATTATTAAGTACCTTTTCCACAACTTTAGATAGAGATGATAAAACTGATATAGGCCTATAGTTTGACACGTCACTTCGAGATCCACCCTTGTGGACGGGCGTTATTAACGACCTTTTAAATACTTTTGGGAATACTCCTTGGTTAAAACACATATTGATTAGGTTCGTTAGGGGTGGAATTATAGTACTTCTCGCTAATTTCAAGAACTTTGTCGGTATACAGTCCCAGCCTGTAGCGCTGTCATTCTTTAAATTCATTATAACAGATTCAACTTCGGCTTCATCTGGGGGAATTAGAATCATAGAATTCAAAACGGGAGCACTCATGTTGGACATCGCATAAGTACTTTCTGTCGTCTGGTTAATGACATCAGCTAGGTTTTTACCTATATTAGAAAAATACTCATTAATGGTTTCAATATCGTTTTCTGCTGTGTCCTCAGATGGTAGAAGTTCAGATGCGGTTGATTTGGGTTTCGAAAAGTCGACTACTGTTTTTATGGCGTTCCAGATTTCTTTATTGTTTTTTGCCGTATTTATTTGGTACTTTTCGTAGTTTTCCCTGGTTTTTCGTAAAATATTATTACAAAAACTTCGGTAACGTTTATACGATACTTCAAGGATGTAGTTTTCAGGATCTTTTTTAAATTTTTTGCAGAGTTTATCCCTATGTTTAGTGCATCTTAATAGGCCTGGTGTCATCCAGGGCTTTAGCAATCGTTTTCGACTTGAAATTTGGACAATAGCAGTGTTGGTGGTTATAGCTAAAGTCAGAGTCTCAACAAATCGTAAAGCGGCCGTATTCGCGTCGGATGATAGGTCAATAAAAGAGAAATCCACCTCCCTAAGATAGTCAGTTGCACCACTAAAGTTGATTCTCTTATAACTTTTGGTTCTAGGCCTAATGTTGTATGTTAGTGGCAGATTCACCACGACAGAATCGTGATCTGTAACTGTAGTCTCGATGACGAACACAGTAGCTCTCACAACTGTCCTCAGCATTACATGATCGAGGCAATTATTAAGCCTAGTGGGAAAAGAGTGACCTGGAAGTAGACCCAATTCCGCAGTAAGATCAAGATATGAAGCACTATGCCTATCGATATTATTAATTTTAATGTCGATATTTATGTCGCCAACAAGCATCACATTTTTAGAATTGACGGGTCGTAATATGGTGTCTATTGAATTTAGAAAACTATCAACATTCTGAAAGGATGGCGATCTGTATGTGGCTAAAATAAATATATCAGGATTTATTTTCAATGTGAGAAAATTACCACCAACTGGTTCTGGTTCACTCACCGTACATTTTATATCTTTTTTAATATATATAACTATACCATCGTTCTGATTTAAACATTTGCGAGAAACATATGAACAGTAGTTTGGTAAATCGGGTATGTTTTTGTAAGCATTAAGCCAGCATTCCGTAAGTACGAAGATGTCAAATTCTGTATTGAATCGAGTTACTTGTGCTATGAAATTATCTATATTTTTATATATGCTTCTTATATTTTGACAAGAATATAGAGAATTACATATTCTTTACGAATCTCATTGAAGAACTTTATCTTAGCAAACATGCCACGAAACGTACTATACCTAGTGTGTGACATTGGGTAATTTTAATATGTTGTTGATTGGTTCATGTAAATAAATATGTTTACTATGGATTAGGGCGGTTCTTTCCGCTCCACGATAGATCGACAAAAATGAAGCCGGAACTACTTGGACCGGTTTGTTCGAATCGAACTAGAACAATAACCAAATCGAAGCAAAATTCTTGTAGGCTTCTCGAAGGTTAAAGTACGAAGTAAAAAGTACCATTTAAGTATGTATGGGTGTATCCAGATGGCCTTATTTAGACCGTGACTTATCCCAGTTGGCCTTGACTCGGTCGAAGTCGATTTTTTGCGTGTTTGTCGGTGTGTACGTGTGATGATGGATTGTGGGATTTTGCGAGTTGTTTGTGCAAATAAGGATTAGGTTTCATAAAAGGTTTTTCGGATTTGCTATATTTGGATTCTCTTTTGTTTATTCGGGACTTATAACAAGATGTTTGTATACAATATTGTCAATTTTACCTACACATCAATTAGTATGTGTTCTCAAACTAATCGGTAAATACATTTAGTTACCCTTAGCCAGGCTTTGTTGCAAATACCACATTATTTTGAACCTTAACAACCTTAAATAAGGTCCGAAACCAATGAAAAATTTAGTATGCTGTGCTTGGCTAAGAGTCAACTTCTTTAAAGCAATTGATTGACTTCAAGCACTAATATTTAAAGCAAATATTCTACACTTTAGTCGTTCTCTGCACATATACATTTTTAAGCTTAGTAATTTTCTTACTACACCTTGTTTGAAGAAATCCGAATCCGAAAAGGCTGTGCAGGAAAAAAATTACAACCTGTTGTAAATTGTGCCGGAAAATATATATACTATTTTTAACTTGTCTCTATCGGTGATGTTGATATGTTTAGGTGATTGTTTGGTACTATCATAGTAGGTGTACATATTGTTACGACCACGAGAGACCGTGCAAGCGGAATTAGTCTTATCGTCGTATGGATAAGGTCTATATTCGCTTGCACGATACTACGCTACACACTCTGGTAGGTTGTAGCGAGCTCTAGAGTGTTCTAAAGTAATAATAATAGTACGACCTTGAGAGACCGTGCAAGCGAAATTAGTCTTATCGTCGTATGGATAAGGTCTATATTCGCTTGCACGATACTACGTCACACACTCTGGTCGGTCGGAACGAGCTCCAGCGAGTTCTAGAAATTTCGATCCCCGCGAGAAGATTCTCGACGCCACGCGAAGAGCTGCGTCCTCACTGGGTATAAAAGCGGGATGTACGACGCGACGGGACAGTTCCGATTTGGAAAGCGAAGCGAATCAGTCTCCTGCGAACTAAGAGTGATCGAGTGCGTTACCTGCGAATAGTCAGTGAAATTCAGTGTTTTAGTGTGATTCAGTGCTTTAGTGTAATTTAGTGTTCCGTGTTAAGTGTTGTAATTAAGTGTTTTTAATTGTGTTTTTAAGTGTTTAATTGTGTAATTGTTAGTCGATAAATAAATTAATTGTCTTTTGGTGACTTTTGGCGTATCTTGAATTAAACGTACCCCGTTCCCGCAACAATTGGTGTCAGAAGTGGGATTCAAGATGCCTCTTACACCACGAGAAGACAGTGAGGGTCGAGTAACAAGGAGTCAAACCGCGGCCCTGCAAGAGGGTGAAGGCACTTCAACGGAGGGATCGATTCAAACACCGATTGGGCCTGTGGAGCTTGCAGACTTATTTAAAATGCTGCAGACACAAGCCAGCCGTCAGGAGGAGCAAGCCCGCCGCCAGGAGGAGCAAGCCCGTGAGCAAGCCCGCCGCCAGGAGGAGCAAGCCCGTGAGCAAGCCCGCCGCCAGGAGGAGCTAGCCCGACTTCAGGAAGCACAATTTGCTAAACTGAGGGAAGAACAAGCCCTTCGCCAGGAGGAGCAAGCCCGTCACCTGGAAGAGCTAAGCAAGAGTTTGTTGGGGGCTATTGAAAAGAAGCACGAAGTACTAGAAAAGCAGATTGATGCTCTCAAGGATGATGTGATGAAACATGAAGATCGATTCAACCAACATGAAGATCGATTCACCCAACATGAGGATCGATTGAGCCAGGTGGATGCTGAGATGCGACAGCTGCATACCAAAATGGCAAGAGTGGGGACCCGGGGTGCTACGGTAGTGTCGGATTCTCCGAAAATCGAAGTACCCCACTTCGATGGAACGACGTCTTGGGCAGCATTTTGGTACCAGTTCGAGACGGTGGCTAAAGGAAAGGGGTGGAACGAGGAAGAGTCCTTGATAGCTCTGACTCTGGCTCTTCGTGGAGATGCCCTGCTCACGTTGGAAAACCTGCCTTCGGATAACAGAACTTTAGGTGCTCTCCAAAGAGCATTAGAACGCAGGTACAGCGACAAACACCTACAACACGCATATAGAGCACCACTCCGCGATCGACAGCAGAAGCCTGCTGAGAGTCTGCAGCAATGGGCAACTGAAATCGAAAGGCTAGTCAGACTTGCGTACGTGTCATGCCCGACAATGGTGGAATCAATGATCCCGCAAGCTTTCTGTGATGGAATTAGAGACGCAGACGTCAGACACACCGTGAAATTGAGCCATCATCAGACCTTACAGGAAGCTCTAGCCCATGCTTTGGAGGTGGAAGCCGTGCGTCAAGACGCTAGAACTCAACGACTTCGGGAGGTTGTGGTTAAGGAAAAACCTTCTTTGGGTCCGATGTGCTATGGCTGCGGCGAGAGGGGTCATATTCGGAGTAGTTGCCCCAGGCAAAGATGGCCGCATAGAACGACAGTAGCGTCCTCTACACAGGTGGACGCAGAAGAGCTGTCAGGAGCCAGGGCCGTGGGGCGGGCGCTGGCTGGCCAACATCGAGCCCCTACCGTCACTGTTTCACAGATTGGTAATGGGAACAATCTTACTGTGGTTGGACAGCTGAACAGCGTAACGTGTCATTTTACTATTGACACCGGTGCTTCAAGAACAATAGTGCGTCCGGAGCTATTGAAAAGGACTATTGTGTGGAATCAGAGACCATCCGTTCAGCTTCAAACAGCAACAGGCCAGCCAGTTACCGTCTTCGGTGAGACGATGGCGAACATAACCATTGGAGAACAAACCTTTGAATACGGCGTTCTCATAGCAGACATCACGGACGACTGCATCATCGGATTAGACTTTTTAAGAGACCAGAAGTGTGTGGTAGACGTCGCTAAAGGAGTACTTAGTTTCCCCGAACAAGAAGTATTCCTAGAGGGAGCGAGATCATGCGCAGTTTACTGCCTGCAAAATACGACCCTACCGCCGAGATCTGAAACTCTGGTCAAAGTTAGATTCCCTTACACTGCGTGTCAAGGGCGAAGCGTCGTCATAGAAAACTGCGGCGACCACCCGAGTTGGATCACAGCAAGAACTCTGGCAATGACCGGAAAAGGAGCGCTGGTGCGAGTCATCAATCTTAGCGAAGATGAAGTGCAGCTACGAAGAAACTGTGTCATCGGACGGTGCGATGCAGGTCAATCCATCAGAAGGCTGAAAAGGACCCGGGAACCGGAATCCTGTCAAGGAGATGACGTCACGCCGCTCCTAGCAAATTGTAAGGACAAACTCTCTGAGCGGGAACTTCAGCAAGCTAAAAGGTTGTTGCTAGATTTCAACGACATATTTTCGAAGGGTGACCATGATTTGGGAAGGACAGGTCTCGTTAAACACAGAATAGACACGGGAGACGCGTCACCAATAAAGCAGCGGCCTAGACGCCTTCCATTTGCCAAAGAGAAGGAGGTAGCAGACATGGTTGCCGAGATGCAGAAGAACCGCATCATAGAACCTTCAACAAGCCCGTGGTCTTCGCCAGTAGTCCTGGTAAAGAAGAAGGACGGCAGCACCAGGTTTTGTGTGGACTACCGGTTGTTGAATAATGCAACGAAGAAGGACAGCTACCCTCTGCCCCGTATAGACGACACACTGGACATGTTGAGCGGCATGAAGTGGTTCTCAACAGTGGACCTTAAGAGTGGGTACTGGCAAGTAGACATCCATCCAGCAGACAAGGAGAAGACGGCATTTACGACCGGAACTAGGAATGGATTGTGGCAGTTCAACGTCATGCCCTTTGGTCTTTGCAACGCTCCGGCGACATTCGAGCGGTTGATGGAAAGGGTACTGGTTGGACTTCTGGGTGATGCATGCCTGGTCTATCTGGATGACATCATTGTCATGGGTCGAAATTTCACAGAGCATGTCAGTAACCTGAGGAAGGTTTTCACTAGAATACGAGAAGCAAACTTAAAACTCAGCGCAAAGAAATGCACGTTTTTCAAGGAAGAAGTCGCCTATTTAGGCCACATTATTTCATCGAAAGGTGTAAGGACCGACCCAGAGAAGATCAAAGCTGTCCAAGAATGGCCTATTCCAGCTAACAAGACCGACGTGAGATCATTTTTGGGTTTATGCGCATACTACCGGCGCTTTGTAAAGAACTTCTCTGATATAGCGAAACCTCTTCATCGGCTCACGGAAGATAAACGAGTATTCGCCTGGGACTCGGAATGTGATCAAGCCTTCGTCAGATTAAAGAACACCTCTGCACCAGTCCTATACTTGGCTACCCGAACAGAGAAGGAAGGTTTATCGTGGACACTGATGCCAGCAACACTGGCATAGGCGGAGTTCTGTCGCAAGAGCAAGGTGAACGGGAAGTCGTGATCGCCTATTTCAGTAAGTCACTTTCAAAACCTGAAAGGAACTACTGTGTGACTCGTAAGGAACTGTTGGCGGTAGTGAAGACTCTACAGCATTTCAACAAGTACCTCGTTGGAAGACAGTTTACCCTGCGGACAGATCATGCTGCGTTAAAATGGCTCTTGCAGTTTAAGAACCCTGAAGGACAAGTGGCGCGGTGGTTAGAGCAGCTACAGGAGTACAACTTCACAACAGAACATCGGAGTGGTAGAACGCATTTGAATGCCGATGCCCTATCAAGGAGACCTTGTCCTGTGGCCTGCAGTCATTGTTCTAAGACGGAGACTAAAGAAGAAGTCCGGATGATTACCACCCAGGGACTTGATAATGAATGGAGCGAAGACGCTATCAAAAAGGCTCAAAAAGAGGATTGTGACCTGAGGAAAATATTTGAATGGAAAGAAGTAGGTCAAAAACCTTCTTGGAGCCATGTAGCATCATCAAGCCCCATCACGAAAAGTTACTGGGCACAATGGGACAGTTTGGAGATTAAGGATGGAGGACCATTCAGGAAGTGGGAAACACCAAAAGGGGATCAAACGACACTACAGCTGATTGTACCCCGTAAACAGGTTGCTTCTCTACTGAGGTACATACACGATGGGGTATCCGGGGGACATTTAGGCGTGAAGAAGACCCTAGAGAAGCTGAGACAGAGGTTCTACTGGATTCACTGTCGGGAGGACGTTGAAGACTGGTGCAAGAAATGTACGACTTGCGCATCAGTAAAGGGCCCACAAACCAGAAGTAAGGGCAAACTCAAGCTGTACAACGTCGGCGCTCCATGGGAAAGAATCGCAGTAGATGTAGCTGGCCCTTATCCAGTTTCCGATGAGGGAAACAAGTACATCATTGTGGTCCAAGATTACTTCACTAAGTGGCCTGAAGTCTTCGCTACGCCTAATCAAGAAGCAAAGACGGTCGCCAAGAAGTTAGTCCACGAGGTGATTTGCCGATTTGGTGTGCCTCTTGAGATACATTCTGACCAAGGAAGAAACTTTGAGTCAGCACTGTTCCAGGAGGTCTGTCAACTATTGGGTATGCATAAGACCCGTACTACACCAGCACACCCGCAATCCGATGGCATGGTCGAGAGATTCAACCAAACGTTGGAAAACCACTTGGCCAAAGTTGTGGACGAGCATCAACGAGACTGGGATCAGTACATACCGCTTTTCTTGCTGTCCTACCGATCTGCGATCCACGATAGCACCAGCGCAACCCCAGCAATGGTAAACTTCGGTCGAGAAATGCGGCTTCCGGTAGACGCGTTGACTGGGACACCGCCAGAAGCTCCGAAACCAGTAACCGAATATGCGGCTGACCTACAGAAGCGCCTGGATGAAGTACATGCTCTCGTTAGAGACTGCAGTCTAAAATCCAGCGAAAGAATGAAAACCCGATACGACCGCAAAGCCAACACCGACGGTTTCGATGAAGGGAGTCTGGTTTGGTTACACAACCCACTCAGGAAGAAGGGCAAATCACCGAAGTTCCAGCCAAGGTGGGAAGGACCATACAAGATCATCACTAGGCTGAACGACTTAACCTATCGGATCAAACAAGGGACAAGAGGCAAGCCGAAAATTGTTCACATTGATCGATTGGCTCGTTACCATGGGTCAAATGATGCTCGGGACGAGCATGACTAAGAGGGGGATAATGTTACGACCACGAGAGACCGTGCAAGCGGAATTAGTCTTATCGTCGTATGGATAAGGTCTATATTCGCTTGCACGATACTACGCTACACACTCTGGTAGGTTGTAGCGAGCTCTAGAATGTTCTAAAGTAATAATAATAGTACGACCTTGAGAGACCGTGCAAGCGAAATTAGTCTTATCGTCGTATGGATAAGGTCTATATTCGCTTGCACGATACTACGTCACACACTCTGGTCGGTCGGAACGAGCTCCAGCGAGTTCTAGAAATTTCGATCCCCGCGAGAAGATTCTCGACGCCACGCGAAGAGCTGCGTCCTCACTGGGTATAAAAGCGGGATGTACGACGCGACGGGACAGTTCCGATTTGGAAAGCGAAGCGAATCAGTCTCCTGCGAACTAAGAGTGATCGAGTGCGTTACCTGCGAATAGTCAGTGAAATTCAGTGTTTTAGTGTGATTCAGTGCTTTAGTGTAATTTAGTGTTCCGTGTTAAGTGTTGTAATTAAGTGTTTTTAATTGTGTTTTTAAGTGTTTAATTGTGTAATTGTTAGTCGATAAATAAATTAATTGTCTTTTGGTGACTTTTGGCGTATCTTGAATTAAACGTACCCCGTTCCCGCAACAATATTATTCACGGAATATAAATCATTGACAAAATCGCTTAATAGTTCACGCATAGAACTGTTTCAATTTATTTTAATTGTTTTTTAAAAGGATTACTATATAAATTGGAGTATACGTGACCACGCTTCATTGAACAATAATGCTCTAATTGCCAATAAATAATTTACAAAATACTTATACGATTTCAATTTTATGGTTTTTATTTAAGACGGCAAGTCAAAATTACTTAAGATTTGACGGAATTTTCCGTTGAATGGAGCAGTGTTTTTGCTGAAAAAGTGGTAGGTACTTGTACCAAGTTGGAGTAGGTCGAGTCATATTGTTATTTTCAGGGCAAAAAATGGAACGAATGAGAAAATTATATCTATCCATTATTTTTATGAAGTAATTGCCCAATTTATTAACTTACTCCAATTAGCCATCGCAACAAATTGATCCTTATAGGAGATTATTATTTAGATAACTGGAAAAAAGTATGGCTCGTGCTGCTCGTTTTAGAACTTCGTAAGTACAAAAAGTACTGACGAAGACCTACAATAGAATAGAATACAAATTTATTTTGTAAAACTATATTATCTAGTTTACGATTGTTGAAATCGCCGAAATTTTAGTTTCTACATAAGTCTTTAATTTTTAATATCATCCCATGAAGTAAGTTGCGGGATATCATAATACGTATATGTTTTAGAACCAATCAATTGCCATACATTAGCCTTTAAATAAATACATACAGGCTTAAGAATGAGTAAGCAACATCTTGCCAAGTCCGCATTCGCGCTTTCGCGTCGCGTCAGCTGATCGTCGAGTTTGTTTTTTTTTTCTCATCGCCCACGCGCTGACCGGATCACCTTGTACAGTAACGAATATTCACACGATACCTAGGTCGGACTCCTTTTTTATTCATCTGCCATTCATGTATTGATTGTTCGATCCTGAGGCTCCTTTTAGGATATGGTCGAGCGAAGGTCGAAGTGTGGATGGTGGCTGTTTCCGTAGTTGATACTTATGTTTAATTGATTTTTCTTCACGGTTTTGAAGGGGCATTGTGTAGCGCCCGTGTCCCTTGCGCTGACAATTGTGGTTAAATCCTTAGCTAGGAAAAAATTAGCCACATTCTTAAATTTTTCTTGGTACATTCAAGTATTGAACTCGTTAACTCCCTTAACAAATGCAACATAATGTAATTGAATTATTTCGCGCTAAATAGCATTTAAAATGTTGAGAGGTCTCGACGACGATGATGATGAAGAATCCTATCTACCTAACCTACTAAACTTTAAATATCAACGTAAGCTTCTATGTCATCATCATCGCCATCATTAGCCCATCGCAGTCCACTCCTGAGGGCCTACCATGAGTTGGCTATCGAAAACTTACTTACGTTAAAAACCTATCGAGTTGTTTTTTTCATACGGCCGATTTTAGTTCTTCGCGTAACCACCAGCCGGCGCTGTACAAGTTTTTCATAGACATATTTACGTACTTAGGCGATATCGAGCGCGTAAGTTTTAAACTCATGGTAGCCCCACTGGACATAGGACCTCCCCAAACGCTCTCCACTCCCGTCTATCTTCGGCTACTCGCATCCAGCTCCTACCGGCACCACACAACTTTTATTGACTACTATGTAGGTACATAGTTTCATTCAATATGTATTAACAGTTAATTTATCTTTTGGTTACAGGAAGACGAGAAAGTTGTAGAATTGGTAGCCAAATACGGACCAAAAAAATGGACGTTAATAGCGCGGCATCTCAAGGGAAGGATAGGGAAACAATGCAGGTGAGGTTTATAGTGTTACTCATACCTACTTAAAAAGTTTAAAAATTCACGAGAAACCGGGTAACCATACTTACTCATAAAATGTGATTAGGTAGGTGTGTAAAAAAATGTTTCTTAAGTGGTTTTCCTTGATGGTAATCCTTATAAATTAAAGTGAAATATATCTCTGTGATTATCAAATTTACAAAAGTAGGCATGAGACCAGATGCGAATTGGATCAGATTTACAATATCATCAGCCATTTTCCACTCAATTCAAGCCTACCGATCTTCTTGACTTCGGTAACTATGGCGCCACCTTATGGTTGGTTTTATACGAAACACTTCCATTGATACGAGATACAAAAAAAATACTCTGTATATATTAAGGTGTCCTATCAGCCATGATCTTAATTGACATCAGCTAAGTGCGCAGGACATAATTATAGTGCGCGCAAACATAAGTGCACTCTCTAATCTCTTACCATAATTCCGTGAGACGGCAATTCGTCATTAGAGATCGTCTGTTACTCAGTACTGTAATGTCAAATCTATTTTTTTCATTCAACAGGGAACGTTGGCACAACCATCTAAACCCGTCGATAAAGAAGACCGCGTGGACGGAGCACGAAGACCGGGTCATATACCAAGCGCACAAGCAACTCGGGAACCAATGGGCGAAGATTGCGAAGCTTTTACCGGGCCGGTGAGTTACATAGTCTAATTTACGCCCATTTTCTCCTACTTCATACCTCCGGAAGATTGTACTTAGCAAAAATTCAGTTTTTAAGGAAATGTTGAATCGTAAAAAAAAAAATGATTTTCTCAATTCACCTTTACCTAAATAACGCTGTTGCTTCAGTAATCTAAAATCGCGCGGAACTGAAAATAGCAACCCGTCACTCACATTTACTTCTGTAGAAAGGGCCCCATATTGACATCTGCTATCTGCCAGTTTGATGAGGGATCCGTCCGTCTTACTAACGAATTTTCCATTTCAAAAAGGCGTTCATGGCTAAGTGGTTAAGGTCGTTGCTTGCCATGCGAGATGTCGCCAGTTTAAACCCCGCCACGTACCTCAGTGTTTTTCAAATTTGAAATTCATGTTTACGAATATACAACGCTTTAACGGTGAAGGAAAACATCGTGTGGAAACCTGCACACCTACGCAGAAATTCTCATTTGTGTAGTTGACTAAGGCCTTATCGCCCTGGTTTAGGGTAGGCCCATTTCCTAGCAGTGAGGACGTATACGGGCTGATGATGATGACGAATTTTCCATTTCACAGAACGGACAACGCGATAAAGAACCACTGGAACTCGACAATGCGTCGCAAATACGAACCCGAGATGCTGGACTCGTACGAGTGTCTCCGTCGCAAGCGCGCCAAGCGCAGCGAGCCGCGCGCCGACCGCTCCGACCAGCGAGTGCGCGTCGCCTACAACGATGTGAGTTGTCTATTGCTACTGTTGCTAGTGTTGAGCACATTTACAGAATAGGGTCTTTGGAAAAGGTCGAACGAGTGAACTGAATATATCCAAAGAGTTAGATGTAGTTCAGTCGGGGCGCAAATACGATCCAGAGATGCTGGACTCGTACGATTGTCTCCGATCGCTCCGATCAGCGAGTGCGCGTCGCCTACAACGATGTGAGTTGTCTATTGCTACTGTTGCTAGTGTTGAGCACGTTTACAGAGTAGGGTCTACCGGGGTAGGACGAACGAGGGAAGTGAATATATCCAAAGTGTTAGATCTAGTTCACTCGGGGCTCCAAGCATCATTAGACACCAAATAGGGTCTAGTGACGGTTAATTTTATTAAGTAGAACGACCGGGATAGGACTTCTGAGTAAACTGGATCTATCTCCTTACTTTCTCGTGTTGGTCACATTTGCAGAGTAGTGCCTATAAGTACAGGACTCCTGAGTGAACAGTATTTACCCCCTTATTTACTACGTTTCGGAATCGGATTCGAATTTGTTTATTTTTTGTCTAGTCAACTGTCGTTCTGGTCGTGTGGACAACAGCTGTCAACGGTTTTACAATTTTAAAATCTCTTAGAATAAGACGATATGCACTCACTTTGCAGTTCTTCATACATGTTATAAACAAATCCTCTTTCCCCCACAGTCGTGGAACGGGCCGGACCCCTTCAACGAGTCGACTCAAAGCAACTCCTCCACGACGAGTCAGCCGCCGTCGAAGCAAGTACTTCACTTCAGGCAGCTTCTCAAGGACCAGTTGACGAACCTACAACTCCAGAAGCCGAGGAGCCCGGATAGAGGTGGGCTGGTGGCCGCCGACGTCGTCGAAGTACTGGAGTCGCCGTTCAAGTGAGTCCTGTTAAACTGTTCAAGACGGTCAATTAGGCTATGGGTGGAATCCCAAGCAGCCAGAGATAGATTGAATCAAGTATTGAAAACTAGTCTGTGTAAAAGACGGAAAGGAAAAATTCTGTTATTACTATGAAAAGCAACTATAAACTAACACCCTATTTGTCTTTTCTTTCAGGTTCGTTAACATCGAAACGTTGCCCACAAATTCACCTATTAGGAATTATCTAAGTCAGACTTATAGTAAAACAGAAGACGAAAACCAGGATGCAGGTAAATATAATTTTTTTTGTACATTGTACCTACAATATTTCCTATTTATCACTATTTAACTATTAGTGACAAGCGCATAAGGATCGAGAGGTTCCAGGTTTGATTCCCTGGCCGGTCGGGCCAAATCGTACGTGTTTTTCTTTTTAAAAATACTCAGCCCGATGTCAAAGCACATTAAGCCCATCTCACTTGTACACTTTAAATCCTCTGCGCAGTTGGCCGATCACCTTAACAATCGGCCACTAAGCCAACATGTATTTTTTAATTAAAATGTTTTCAATTGTTCCTTTTCCCAAATGAGATTGATTGCCCATTTTGCCGAAAGCATAGGGATATAAAGTATGTTTCATGTTCTAATACCCACGTTAATAATATATTTGTTCGTCTTCGTTTTTAAAACCGTTTCATTTATCTATTTATTGTATTCACAGCAGTAACATACGCGGTCCAATCGGAAGGCAACAAAGAGATTGTAGTGCCGTCCGTATATTCGTCACCCAAGAAGAAACTGATGGAGACCAACAGCCCGCCGCCGATACTGCGGCGGAAACCGAAGAAAATGCTCACACCCAACCCTAATGTGAGTCACAAGTATTGTATCTGGTTTCTTTTTTTATTTCTTCGTTCTTTGGGTATTGTTTGGTTAGTAGATATTTTTTTTATTTATGGTCGAAGCTTAATTATAATAGAATAGAATTATCGTTTAGTTCGAATAAAACTAATTTTACGGATAAAACTCGCGCGCGGGAAAGAACACATGGATATCGTCAAAAAAAGGCGAGAAAACAGTCTGCAGTATGTGAGTGAACATGCACTAGACGGATCTAACCATTATATTAGGTTTGACAAACCTCAAATCAAAGTCTTAAGTAATTATTTATCTAACGAACCTATATCGTTTAGTTGGCCCGAAAAAAAAAACAATTTTTTGACTGTTATAAGTATAACATTTAGTTATAATGTCAAGAGTAGTTTGTTATTAACTATCAATAATGATGAGATTGGTAAAGACAGTAATGATGGTATTCCGTTTATATCGTTATTGCCGATTGTAATTTTTACAAAGTTTTTCTCAATTCCACAGGCATGGCCGGAGTCTCTCTCCAAAGCTTTGGAGAGTCGCGACAGCGGCGTGACCCCCATCAAGGCTCTCCCGTTCAGCCCGTCCCAGTTCCTCAACTCGCCCGCGGGCGTCTCCTACGGCCAGTTCGAGCTGACTCCGCTGAGGCATTCGGCTGCTACCAAGGTATGTGTAATGTGTAAAAATCCTATACCGGAGCCGCTCTTAGAAGACTGATTTGACACTTTTTATTTTATATTTTGCATTTATCCTTGTTAAGAGGAACATATTAAGCAAATCATAAAGAACAACTTTTAAAAATAAGACGTTATTTCAAAATGTCAAATGCACCTAATTATCTAATTATTTGTCTTTTATTACCTAAAATAATTAAATTATAAAAAGAAAACGTAAAATTTCCACTCTATGTTACGCTTTTACAAGGTTACGCCGTTTGACACGTTTTCATAGTGACGTAGTGGGTAATACTCACCAGGTATTTTTTTTTAAATAGGATGAAGGATTTAAATAAGTAATGTATTTTAAAAATAAATATATTTATAAATAAGGAACTTAAATTCAATCTTTTGGATGTGAATTAATGTTTTTAATAAAAAATTGTTATAATTAGACCTTGCTTGGTTATAAAGTGGAAATAACTGTTATTTTATACTTCGGCAATTTTACCGTTGTCCCTCACTAGTGCAGTCAGTCTGACATGTGTCAAATCGGTCAACTTAGAGCGGCTCTGGTATAGGACAAGTTTTCTTTACCCGCTGGGTGAGAGGAAGTCTGGAATCACATATCGCACATTCGGTAAGACAAGGGCTCACCGCACCACTGTTCATAAATATACTAAGTAAGGTAACGCAGTATCTGGTTTGATTGTTTGTCGTAGAAAGAGGTAAAAACTTACTTGCATTAAGAGCCGTACAAAGTGATTTCACTTTAAATCTAACTGTAAAAAATATCTTACTAAAATCTAACTTTAAATCTAACTATAAAAAATATCTTACTAAAATTTAACTTTAAATCTAACTATAAAAAATATCTCATAATTTTTGTCTTTTTGATTTCAGGATTGGAGTGCTAGTCCGTTACTTCACACGCCAACGCCAGCAACCAATAACATCACGCCAGGGAATCATAGCAATCTTAGGAGTAATACACCCAAGTAAGTAAATTGAATAAATCAGATGTTTGTATTTATTTCGAAAATTCATACCTCATACCCTAAATAAGGACGATAAGGCCTAGTTAGTCGACCACTATTCTGTTTGTATTTAGTTGTGTATGGTTTATCTTACTTACCTATAAAAAAACGACACTGTCGACTACATTGCCACCATAATTAGTACTCTAATCGTTTCGCATAAGGTCCATTCAGGAAAAATCATATCATGCTGTGCCCGTTCCAGGGTTAACGTTTCCATATTTTTTTTTCCAGAACCCCAACACCGTTCAAGATAGCAATGGCGGAGATAGGCAAGAAGTCCGGCCTCAACTACGAGCCGTCCAGCCCCGGTCTCCTAGTAGAAGACATCACGGAGATGATCAAGCGCGAGGAGAACTCGGACTCGACGCAGCAGCTCAGCGACTCCATGCTGTCCGCTGCGTGCGACCAGGACGCGGCCCAACTGCAGGTACGACGCGATAGGGTCTATGAGGGCACAGGGTAAGATAGATGGATAGGTTAGGTAGATAGATAGATAGGTAAGAAGTCCTCAACTACGAGCCGTCCAGTCCCGGTCTCCTAGTAGAAGACATCACGGAGATGATCAAGCGCGAGGAGAACTCGGACTCCACGCAGCAGCTCAGCGACTCCATGCTGTCCGCTGCGTGCGACCAGGACGCGGCCCAACTGCAGGTACGATGCGATAGGGTCTATGAGGGACAGGGTAAGATAGATGGATAGGTAAGGTAGATAGATAGGTGAGATAGATAGATAGGTAAGAAGTCCGGCCTCAACTACGAGCCGTCCAGTCCCGGTCTCCTAGTAGAAGACATCACGGAGATGATCAAGCGCGAGGAGAACTCGGACTCCACGCAGCAGCTCAGCGACTCCATGCTGTCCGCTGCGTGCGACCAGGACGCGGCCCAACTGCAGGTACGATGCGATAGGGTCTATGAGGGCACAGGGTAAGATAGATGGATAGGTGAGATAGATAGATAGATAGGTAAGAAGTCCGGCCTCAACTACGAGCCGTCCAGTCCCGGTCTCCTAGTAGAAGACATCACGGAGATGATCAAGCGCGAGGAGAACTCGGACTCCACGCAGCAGCTCAGCGACTCCATGCTGTCCGCTGCGTGCGACCAGGACGCGGCCCAACTGCAGGTACGATGCGATAGGGTCTGTGAGGGGACAGGGTGAGATAGATGGATAGGTTAGGTAGATAGATAGATAGGTAAGAAGTCCGGCCTCAACTACGAGCCGTCCAGTCCCGGTCTCCTAGTAGAAGACATCACGGAGATGATCAAGCGCGAGGAGAACTCGGACTCCACGCAGCAGCTCAGCGACTCCATGCTGTCCGCTGCGTGCGACCAGGACGCGGCCCAACTGCAGGTAGGATACTGTCTTATCTAATCTAAGGCGTTCGATCTCAACTGAGATCAGCCAAGTGCGCAGGACATTTTATAGTGCACAAGTGTACTCTATTCCCTTAGGAACTCTATTCCTAGCAATCCGACATGAACGATGAGAGATCAAGCATAGGACCACTGTGTGATAGAAGCTAATGCATCTTGAGGTCCGCTAGGCCGCCAACTGCGTTGCCGTGTGTTATACCGGAGCCGTTCTTAGAAGACTGATTTGACACTTTTTATTTTATATTTTGCATTTATCCTTGTTAAGAGGAACATATTTAGCGAATCATAAAGAACAACTTTTAAAAATAAGACGTTATTTCAAAATGTATTTGACATTTTGAAATAACGTCTTATTTTTAAAAGCACTTAATTATCTAATTATTTGTCTTTTATTTTATAAAAAGAAAACGTAAAATTTCCACTCTGTATTGCGCTTTTACAAGGTTACGCCGTTTGACACGTTTTCATAGTGATGTAGTGGGTAATACTCACCAGGTATTTTTTAAAAATAGGATGAAGGATCTAATAAGTATTGTATTTTAAAAATAAATATATTTATAAATAAGGAACTTAAATTCAATCTTTTGTATGTGAATTAATGTTTTTAATAAAAATTTGTTATAATTAGACCTTGCTTGGTTATAAAGTGGAAATAACTGTTACTTATATACTTCGGCAATTTTACCGTTGTCCCTCACTAGTGCAGTCAGTCTGACATGTAGCAAATCGGCCAACTTAGTGTTGTTATGCAGCAGCTGACATTGATGCTGTCCTAAATATAAAAATCTCTCTGTTAGGTATTTAAATATGTAGTGTAACTTTTTAAGATACCATGTAATAATTAGTCGTGGAAACTTTTTGGCAAGTGTGTTACATTTATGTTTGTTAATATTAAGTGAATTATAAAATTGCTGTTTGTTTCCCTTAAATAAAGAAAATAAATAAATAAATAAACTTAGAGCGGCTCTGGTATAATCGCCTTACTTCCAACATGTTCTCAACCCAACCTACCTCTATCCCCAGGTGAACGACTCGGGCATCGGCAGCCTATCCCGCCAAGGCAAAGAAAATGTCCCAGGTTCGACCGGGTGCCGGCGCCGCGCTCGCAAGGCGCTCGCTACATCCTGGGGCGCTGCTACCAGTACTCCGCGCGCGAGGGACCACGCCTTCAGCCAGGAGACGCCGGTAATTCACTTCTTTCCCTTACCTATGTGACGTTAATTTGATGGCAGATGATGAGGCTACAAAACAACAAAAGAAAGTCTAGTCTACTATTATAGCGAAACCAGTACAGAGACCACGCCTTCAGCCAGGAGACGCCGGTCGGTACCATAAGTGTTCTGTACCGTCCCTGTAATGGGGAATGCTCTGAAGAGCTATTTCAGCTAGTAAGTAAGGCGCTCGCAACAGCGTGGGGCGCTGCTACCAGTACTCCGCGCGCGAGGGACCACGCCTTCAGCCAAGAGACGCCGGTAATTCACTTCTTTCCCTTACCTATGTGACGTTAATTTGATGGCAGATGATGAGGCTACAAAACAACAAAAGAAAGTCTAGTCTACTATTATAGCGAAACCAGTACAGAGACCACGCCTTCAGCCAGGAGACGCCGGTCGGTACCATAAGTGTTCTGTACCGTCTCTGTAATGGGGAATGCTCTGAAGAGCTATTTCAGCTAGTAAGTAAGGCGCTCGCAACAGCATGGGGCGCTGCTACCAGTACTCCGCGCGCGAGGGACCACGCCTTCAGCCAGGAGACGCCGGTAATTAACTTCTTTCCCTTACCTCATCATCATCATCAGCCCATATACGTCCCCACTGCTGGGGCACGAGCCTACCCTAAACTAGGGCGATAAGGCCTTAGTCGACCACGCTGGCCAAGTGCGGGTTGGTCGACTACACAACCTAAGAATTTCTTCTTAGGTGTGCAGGTTTCCTCACGATGTTTTCCTTCACCGTTAAAGCGTCGAATAATGGTACATATGAATTTCAAATTTGAAAAACACATTGGTACCTGGCGGGGTTTGAACTGGCGACCTCTCGCATGGCAAGCAACGACCTTAACCACTCGGCCATCGACGCTTTACCTTTCCCTTACCTATGTGACGTTAATTTGACGGCAGATGATGAGGCTACAAAACAACAAAAGAAAGTCTAGAAAAATATCGGTTGAGAAACTATTATAGCGAAACCGGTACAGAGACCACGCCGTCAGCCAGGAGACGCCGGTCGGTACCCTAGCATACTCACACATCCTAAAGTGGTAGGATACGTCTTCCTGAATTTAACTGTCTAATCCGGTACATTTTATCGCAACAAACAGACGATATAGTCATGTTATACATAAATAAGTATCAAACTTATGAAGACTACAAATTCAGGGTAAGCATTTAGGGGTGAAAGCCATCCGCTCCCCCACAAGTACGGTGACTATGACGAGGCTACTCCAAGCCATCATTTTACTTCAGTTAGAAAAAAAACCGTAAGGAATTAAACTAAACTCGCCGCGAAACCAATTTGTGTGTCTTAAAAACGATTATTAAATTTCCCTTTCATTTGTTACAGAGCAAGACCCTGGCCGGTGACAGTTCGGTCATGTTCTCTCCACCCTCGATCATCAAGCATTCCCTCCTTGAAGAGTCGACCAGCCTCCACAGCCTCATGAGTGCGGAGAACACACCGGACACGAGCAAATATGAAGACCTAGATATCGAAACGGTCATCTCTGAGAAAACAAAGGTACAACACAGGTCCTTGATCCCTACTAATCCTTCGCCTAACCTGCCTCCTAGCGAATTAATACTATACCGAGACATGTACGATACGAACCAAAGTACGGCATTTAGAGATATCACTAATGTGGAATCGCCTAGGAGTTTCGCTAGATTGAACGCGGATAGACTTAGAACCATCACGGCTTCCAATGAGCTCTCTTGCGAGAATAACCTAGTAGCGCCTAAAGAGGTACTAGCTAACGCGTTTGCGGATCACATCTATAAAGTGACCAATCAGAAACCGTCTACGTCGCGGATAGACGAGATTTTAACCAATAAGATTATGGGAAACTCGAAAACGGAGTATGTCGATAAGGAAAACCATTGGTGGCAAATGGATAAGTCTAATCATACGGAGGATATGTTCACTAACGATTTTTACATGTTCACCAATGGTTACGTGGAATGATATTACGCTTACTAAAGTGAAGGCTATTCGATTATATGAGAAAATTATATCTTATTTAATGAAATCCTCTTGGGAAAAGGGTCTGTAAAGAGATATTTATTGTGATTTTTATGTGGTAACACATGATTGTTTTAATAATTTAAAAGGCTTGAATTATGATGACGAAACAAAGTTGACATATAGGTTGTCTTTTGCTTTGGTGATTGTTTACTATAAAGTGACGTCACAGTTGCAATATTAACGCGGACAGGGATGTTCTTAAAAGAAAATGGAAATATTAATTTGCATCCAAATTGTTAGGTTTGGCGAGCTACTCAGATGTATATTTTGTTAACGTAAATAACGAATTAATATATTGAAAAATGCATGTTGTGCAAATAAACTAAAATGGAAAAATAATTCAAATTAAAAGGAAATGTAAAGTTGAGGTTGAGTTAATAATATATCGGACAATAATTTCAGTAGTGATTAATATCGCACAAGTACTTACTAACCAACAATGTGATGGTATTACTTTGTAGGGTTACTTATAAACTTGTTATCTGTATAAGAAATATCAATTTGGTATTTAGTGTACCTAATTGCCAATTTAATAAAAAATTAAGACAAAACGTTGTTTATCAATGAATTCGGCTTTTAATCGAACGATAGGGACATATGAGAGTTAGTGAAGGGTTTTAAAGTGTATGAAAGAGATAGATAACTACGCGCGCATACGTGTGAGTGAGACAGTCTGATGTCTCTCGTTTCTACTTTTACTACAACACGAAATAATAATCTTATTTCGTGTTGTTTTGAGTATACTTACTTCAATAATGTTTTTAATATAAATCGCGAATTTTAACGTATCAGTTCAAAAATTATGCTAATTTTAAATGTTTTTAATAAATAGGTTTATGTAATAATTGTAAGCGCACCAAAATAATTTTAACGTTTAACGAGATTAGGTAGTAAGGGACCAAAGATGAAATTTTCATCAAATGAATATCGTTGTGAATTTTAATATTAATATATTAGTGCAGTTAGTTTTAAAATCATTAAAATAGTTAATTTAATGCAAAAAGTATACCTCAGTTTACCATGCACCAAATCGTTATAGTGTTACTAGTTAGGAAAAACATTGACTTTTTAAGAATTTTCAAGTATTACTTTTTAGGTTGTAGGCTTAAAAACTTGTTCGGCGTAGTAACAAAAAACAAGTACAAAAAAAAAACGCGGAGCTCAAATTAGCTTGCAGTATTTAATTTGGCTGTAAGGACTAAATTCCTATGCCAAAAATGAAAATGTTAAAATGTAGGTAGGAACTAACGAATCCCTATGTTAGGACCCCTTTCCTATCCCTGTATTTATTTATTTAGAAAGTCTATTAATGATAGTATTTGCTTTGTAATTTGCATTAAAATTTTAACATTTTAAAGTAAGCTGAATGGGCTCAGATTTTGGTATAGTTTGACGTTTTCATTACAAGGATTTCCATAAATAAAAATGTCGGTGTCACCTTCAAATTGTACAAAATAGTTGTAGAAAAGTGTGCAAGAATGACGTTCTTTATAATATTTTGATGCAATAGTGTATTATGTCATTTTCACCATAATTTTTAAAGTATATATTTTTATGGAAGTTCTAATAATGCATACGAATTGGTACCTAGTGTAAGAGAGCCCATTCATTGTTCATTTCGGTTTCAAATATTCGTTCGCTGTCGCTACGGTTGTGAAATTATTTATTACGATCGCATTTTTTTTTGTTAAATTTTTACCTTTTTTTATACAAATCGGCAGCTATACTTAATCATACTTTATTTGAAATAAACAAATGACATTTCCAAAACATTTATTCCTTCCCAATATCTTTTCTTCCCCAAATCCCCTCCTATCACAATATTGACAGACCAGTGTTGAATCTACATATTTTTTTTCTTATTTTTAAAACTTATTTATTTAAACTTGTTAGTGATTGTTTTTTGTTACTATTTATGTTTTATAAAAAAAAATGTTTTAATTTATTCTGTAGTGGTAGGCTATTTCTTTGTATTATGGTAACATTTTGTATTAAGAAATTGTGTTTTTTCTTTTTATTTTGAGTTAGTTTAGTATTGCTGTCAATATTGTTTGTGATCCAATCCACAGTCCAAAAGAATATCCAATGTCATTTTTTATTTCAATAAATGTATTTTTCACAGTATTCTCTGGTTTGTTTTACCCTGCACTACAACTCAAAACTTCCTTACTACCTTACTTCACCTATACTGAAGAATAGACATAGTGAACGCAATCATAGTCAGCGTACATCCGAATTTCAGGACAAAAGTGGCGTTATCCAAAATATACACATTTTGTTTACACTCATAACCGTTCAACAACAATATTTAAAATGTCTATACCAAAAGTGAAGTATTGTGGATTGCGGCACTTTTGTTTCAAGTTATAATATTAATGTACAACAACCATGTAAATGAAAATTCTATGAAAATGACTGACTGAACTCTGAAACTAGTAATTAAATGGCTAAGGTTTTATATACCTTAACTTAATAGATCTACCCAATTTGATAAACCCAAGACTAGACTTGTCTAAGCTATGCTGGTCCATGGAATTTATCTTATTTAAATTAGACTTTAGCGCATTCATTCATAATGTGTCTGAAATTGATGTGACGGAAAGTGTCCGTTTCTTTTTTTAACATAAACGATTGACAGACAACACAACATTTATCCGAATTAGTACGTGAAAAAATGGCTAGTCATCTGCTAAGTTGACGATGCGTTTGAAGTAAAGTAGTACGCCAATAGTTTACATAAATCTGCTCTGTTGCACCAGAAGTTATGGGTTCGATTCCCGTGCAATATGATCATCTCAACGCTTGATTTAACGTGAGCCAACTTCTCTTTATAATGTCAATTTAACATGTAATTGTCTTTAATCTAGAAAGAGAAAAAATAAAGAAAAAAACAGTTATATGCTTAAGACATTACAAAACAAGAGAGAAAGACAGATTATAGAACAAAACACGATAACATTTGCAAACAATTTAAAAAATCTATTGAGCAAAATCTATATGACTCAGCTTGTGCTCAAACAGAAGAAGAAAAGTTAGCCTATAGTGAAATACTGTGTTATATCGAGTTCAGTCACTTTACACCTAGCAAGTGCAATATTATGTAGGTACGGAACTGCCTCATGGTATGAGGTGTAATTGTTTATCACACTTAGAAAACATGGTTACCTAAGCATCTAAATTTTAAGTGTTAATATCTATAAATGTTGGTAGACCTAATAAATGAAAATAAAAAAACAGATTTAGCAATCGGGGCTCATAAAGTCACATATTTACTATATCGTAAAGAATAAAAATATATTGATAGGAGCATAATATTCGTATTGTAGGTAAGGCGTATGTCTGATGAGCCGATGGTAGTCAAGAAATCCGCCGTGCGATCGATCAAGTTCGAGGAGGATCTGAAAGAGGAGATTGATGAGAAACCTGTCTCCTTCCTATTGGTAAGTATCGATAAAAACCTTTACTCTGTACAACTCAGCAGACTATATTATAGTATCCTCATAGAAAATACATAAAATCTGACATCATTATCATCATCATCATCATCATCGGCCCACTTTCGTCCACTGCTGGACATAGGCCTCTCCAAATGCTTACTAAGGAATAAGTCGCATACAGATTTAATACATCTGTTCTGGCGCAGTTATGTAAAAGCATTTATTAAGACTACCTTAGTATGTAATAAATAAATAAATAAATATCTGGGACATTTCCACACACGGGTCACCTGACCCCAAACTAAGCAGAGCTTGTACTATGGGCGTCAGGGACTGATATACATACATATATATTTATAAATACATACTTAAATACATAATCACACCCAGACAAGAAACAAACACCGATGTTCATCACACAAATATTTGTCCCGAGTGGGAATCGAACCCACGACTCTTGGAACCGCCAGCCAGGGTCACTAACCACTGTTCCATCGAGCCAGTCATGTATTACGTCATGTATTTACGACCCCAGAGTATATTCTGCTAAACGTAGTTTCAGAGATTACCTGCAAACTTTCAATAATAGTTTATTTTGTAAAGTTGTTTCATGCCTCAATTGCAATACCTGTGGACACTTAATTGTAGGTATCATATTAAATTTGCAAAATCATTCACAACTTTCTTCTTTTTGTAATAACACAGCAAATTAACTAATTGAGCAGTGGGTCCAGACCATAAGTAGATTATAAAATTCTAATTTAAACTTTTATATTACAGAGCGATGACAAGTGGGAGATATTTGCGTGCGGCAAAACACAAGATCAACTCGAACTAACAGTGCTAGCTCACCAATACCTAAGGAAGACCGCCCTCAAACCTAGGTCGCTTAACTTTTAGTCTAGATACCTACGTTATATAGGCCTTATAGGCTCTTTGAACTAGTAGCTATGCCGAATTGAAAGTTGGATCTTATTGCTAAGGCTGTAAGGATCAAGATATATCTGATTTGGCAAGTACATTTACTAGCATCGTATTACTGCAATATATGTATAGTTATATAATGTATGACTACAGTGGCATATATAGATCCGGTAAGGTCATATGAAATACAGCTGGTTTAATCATGTTAAATTATATAATTTTATTACTTTTCTTTGTAAAGTCTTGGTCTTTTGAACTGGTGTGTAGAGACCAGTATAAAAACTTAAACATAGGTCGTTGTGCATAACCTTTGATATAAAGGAATTTAAATTATATCGTCTGAATGATAATGGATTTTACGCCACTGTTGTAGTAATATGCTGAGGTCAAAGTAACTAGCGAAAAAGTTATGTTAACTAGAGATGGTTCGGTTTTAAAACTAAACTTGGTTTTTCTTGGTATATGTATCTGCAAACCCATCTTATCTTGGTAATTTTTCGATAATGGGGTCACCATGGGGACCCCTTTTTTACGCTTAGATGTTTCATTGAAACATTATAATTATGTACTCTTATTGTGTGAAGAAAACTATGTATGCTGATTTGTCAATATGATATTGATATATATTTTAGTAGATAGTGTAAATAAATAGTGAAGTGTGATTTAGACTAAGTATTTAGAGTAATTTTTAGTATTTAAAGTTAATTATTGATATAGTATGGAGTTTTTTGAGTGTGTTTTAAAAATTATAATTTATATTTTGTCAAGTTCATATTGTGTCAATGATTATTTGAGAATACACCGTTATTTAAGTTGTTTATTAAGAATTCTATTTTTAGTGTTGTGTAATTATGTGTTTATCACACATTTTGTAAGTAATTTTATCACTGTGACCAAATAAAAATGTTTATGTGCCATCATCTTGGGGTTATTCTTAAAGTACCTAGCATATTATATTCAAACAATAATCATTTGCATGTATTAGATACTTCACTAACATATGGAATTTAATATTATCCTTTTCTTGCCAAAAATGCAACTTGTGTATGAGAATCGTGATGAATATTTCTGCAATCATGTAACTGTGTGTAATCCAAGTTTTGTTCCGTATAAATATTGTCATGTAAGTGGTAAGAAGTATAGTACAAATATAGTTTTAGGTTGAGTTGTTTCGTTGCAAAATATCATTTATAATTCTATGTTGAAATGGAGTATTATAAAAAAATATTTTGTTCACGTTAAAGGGCACTTGCACAAACAATTTATTAATGTATGTACTTGAGACAGAAAAATAAGAACAGCTGTTCATTAGTTTATTCTCACAAATAAAATTCATATATATATTTCATCGACCACAATTCGTTTAATTTGGATTTAATCTAATCAATCGGGAAAATAATCAAAGCCAGAACGTTAACTTTTAACATACTAAAGCTTTTTATGCAAATATGACATGAATATCGAGATACAAAATACAATAAATACAAGATTGGCATTTGATATACAATTGTTTGTGCAAATAGCCTTAAGATGAGTATGCTGTATAGCGGTATATTAATTTTTTAGATGATTATAGCTAGATTGATTTTTCCATACCGAGTAGAAATCTTATAGTTCATATTTTGTAAGATTTAAAATATGCAGTGAGGGAGGCAATATTTATTTCGATTTTATTATGTTAACGAATATTATACATAACTTTATTATGCGTTTTATTTTGTAGTGTTTATTTTGCTTCGGGAGTTTAATTCTGTTTACAACTGAATTGGAGAAATTTCTACACAACGCACATTTAATATTGTTCGATTATATTGGTTTTGCAATATCGTAACCTATAAAGATAAATTGATATATGCGAATGTAAATTTGCATTAACTGTATTTTTAAATACCATTAAATGCTTGAATAAATTATTATTGGACAGTGGGGCTACCATGAGTTTAAAACTTACGCGCTCGATATCGACTACGTAAATATGTCTATGAAAAACATGTACAGCGCCGTCGGGTGGTTACGCGAAGAACTACAATCGGCCATATGAAAAACAACTCGATAGGTTTTTAACGTACGTAAGTTTACGATAGCCGACTCATGGTAGGCCCTCTGGTCATTTTAGAAAAACGTTTTTTTATGTGACTAAAAATATATATTGAGCGATATTGCAAAATTAATGTATGTAGCTAATTATAAAGGTGTGTCATTTTTGAAGATTTTTTCCCAGGTCATATTATTATCATGTGCTAGTATTGTCCCTTGTATAGTTATCAATCTGGTTTTGGTACAGTCGCCAAAGAAAGATTGTAATCGAAATTTATCATATTCTAATGTAATATAGTTATTTACTAGTGTAGTTTTTCGGATTAGCATTTATTTTTTGTATGTAAATATTTTGCAACTTTCTATGATGACTGTGCTACATTCGTTTTTAAGGCAAAGATTAAATACTGTTTTACTTTATGACTAACGATAGTTTTGTATTGTAAATAGTGTATGCAACATGGAGAAAATAAAGGATTGAATAATATTTTACTGTTTTTCTGTTAAGCTATAGGCAGATATTTTTTGAAATTCATAATATATTATATTTTTTTTGGAACGAATAAGACGAAATTTTCTATCACTTAATTATTGACACCTTTATACCACGTATAAGGTACAGGAAGTAAAAATAGATATATTGAATTATAGTAAGGAATTAATTTATTTACAAAAGTAATACATAGCGTAGAAGGTGGAGGTATTTACAATTGCTCATAAATTATCCTAATTAGATATACAAAGTAAGATATGCATAATCAAGTAGTAGACTTGTGACATAGATTCTTTTGGCCGATCCTTAAACGCGTAACAATATCATCATCATCATCATCATCACCATCATCATCAGCCCATTTATGGCTACTGATACCTAAAGAATATCTAATCTAAGAGATATTTACAGACATATTCCACACAATTAGATGGCATCAAACATACATCATATTCATCATCTCAGACATTGATGACTAGCAGGTAGGTATGGTATAAGGCGGTAATGTCGATTAGAAGCGGTAGTTGAAGACCCCGCGACCCCCGTAGTCGCGGATCCCGCCCGGCAGATGGCTGTAGGTGCCTTGCAGGCCGAAGTCTCCGTTCTTGCCCACCGGCCAGCGACCGCCTCCCGCCGCCGTCCACTGAAAAGACAATTTATTAAATCAATTAAAAAAATCAAAATAAAAAGTGACCCCACACATTAGGTAGTTCATTGAGTGTCGGGGTCTTGCTAGCAACTACCCTCAAGTTAGAGCTATTAGTTACCGAAGCAATGCTCAAAAAGGATAGTGAATGGGGTCACTAAAGTTGTACTACTTTTGTAATATTTATTTTTTAATGCCAATATTTGCAAAAGCTATTTGGAATATTGAAAATAAATTAAAAAGGCTATCTTTTCTCAATAATTCAAAATCGCGCCTTTTTGTGAATAGTGTTAGATCGCCGAAAAAAAATCTATGCCAATCAATGATGATTTACAAAAAAACATTAATAAAGCTTACATTGTAATGTAGAACCGATTCAGTCGAGTCAACAACCTTTTTCAAAGTGACCCCCCCATGTTTGCTTATACATGTCGAAGAAGCTTTGAATTATCGAAGACCCCATGTTTGAGTCGAAAAAGTGATCTTTGATTCTTGATTCTTCGAAGTTGACTTACCGACGACCTCCCTTTGTCTGATGTTTCGGTTCCAAGTAATGATCGACTTACCGAGGACCCCCCGTGGATCTGCTTGTTCAGGTCGAAGGAGGCGGCGGCGTTGTCGTTGTGCCACTTGAGGCCGCCGCCGAGCGCGCTGGAGTCCCCGTACGGGCTGAGGTTCCGCTGGCCGTACGCCTGCGCGTCCAACTGGCCGCGGTGGTCGTTGAACACGTTGTGTTCGTAGCCGCCCTTGCCCTGGGAAGAGATAAAGGGTTACTTGTAAAGAAGTAACTTACGTACATTTGGAAAGAAGTAGGTTACCAATGTGCAAACAGGTAGGTAGAATTAGGGGTAAGAGCCATCCGCTTCCCCGATGACACTCGACTACTCCAAGCAATCATCGTAGTCAGTTAGGAAATAAAAACGTAAATAGTGTCAATCAATATACATAATGGTACCAGTAGATCGACACCGGTTTGGATGGTTTCATACTTAAGAATACAGTCCAATCCTACATCTTGATACCAAAAATAAAAAAAATATACGTTGTCACTGGTAGATAATTCTATTTTTGTTGTACCTACATATTATTATATTGGACTAAGTACGCGTATAGATCTAAGAAGGAAATCAACTTACAAACAATCCGTTGTCGTTGGACCCCAGGGTTCCAAACACTCGTCCATTTCCGGTCTTGTGGTCGGCGGTGACGTCACCGGTCTTGGGGTCCATGCTGACCCCGCGGCGGAACCTCAAGTGGCTCGGTTCTTCCACTTCCTGGTCGGGGATGCTAAAATAGGATTTGATTGGTAAGCGACAAAAGAAACAATTTTTTAAACGACTTCTAAAAGGAGGAGGTTTTTCAATTCATACGTGGTATATGGTTTTTTTCGTTTGGTGAGTCTAGTAACTACTAATAGTGCTATTTAAAATCTAAGCGGAAGTGGAAATAAAAAATTTTTCTGTGTTAAATGTTAAAACGATACATTTTCTTTAACGTTTCATTTCAGTATTGGGCCTACTTAAGTAATATCGATACCTTAAATCTTAAATGGTGTAACCGCCAATTTGGGCAAAATTACTTTTTAAAGCAGAGACTTCTAGTTTGTTCTATATAAGATTTAGGTGGAAAGAGTTCTTACTGGAGCCTTTATTTCAAAATTCTGAGAAAATTTATGTATACAAAATTTTCATTGTAGTCCGGTCAAATTAGACCAAAAAATAAGAGTAAAGTTACATAAATTCCCACCAAGCTGAAAATCGGTAAGATTGCTTAAAATATCATTAAAAACAAAATTTGAAAGTTCCCCATCTTTCCCCTGTAAGGAAAAAATGTTATTCAAGGTCAAAAGTCAAAAAATTAGTTTTTCGCGATTTTCAGCAAAACGGCAAGTTTTATCATAAAAATACCTCAGACAAAAATTGTAGATTATAAAATTATCTACAAAAACTAAATTTATACTTTTTTTTCTACGAGCCACCGTTTTTGAGATATAACGATTCAAAAAGTTGTAAAAGTTGTAATCGTCATAATATGCACGAGTACGCCACGTATATTACACGCAATAAGTGGCTGTGATACGACATCTGCATTTTACAGGAGGGGAAAAATAACAGTTTAAAACTATTTGATAAAACAAAATTTAATTGAATGTGCTGAAGTTTTTAGAAATAGTAATTCTACTCGACAAGAAATTATTACCAACGGCATTCGCTTTCTTCTTTCTATGTACGGAGCTCCTAAAAAAACTACCTGCTTAGATAAGTTTAGATATGCATGTTTCGTAAGAAACACCAAAAGTAAAAAACAAGTACAATTAGCTTGTCTTCCTCCAACCTCAGTTGCTGCTCATGAACATCTTTTTAGAGTATATTACCAAGTTCAAGTGTGGCTTGGTTATCAGCTAGACCCTACAGACTGGGGTTGGAAGTTGGTCAACAATTCATTGGAACCCATCGACTTGGAACCAGTGCATACTTTACTTCCACCTGCGCCAGAAAAACTTTTAAACTCGATTTTTTGCAACTGCAAAAAGGATGCAGTGCTAAATGTGGTTGCAAAAAAGTCGGATTGTTTTGTTCTCCCGCATGTACGCATTGTCAAGGCCGGTCGTGTTCTAATATTGAATCACCAACAGAAGAGGATCCGTTTGATTCCAACGAGGCAACATGCGATACATCGCTATTGACGCAGTTTACATGCACTCAGGATGAAGATGAAGAAGAACAAGAAGAACAAGAACAAGACGAACAAGAAGAAGAACAAGAAAAAGAATTTGACAGTTACGACTCGGACGATTAAATTTCACTACATTTTTTTTAACTTAAATTGCCTTTATTTTTTCAATCTCTGCTAATATCCATTATTTTTCAATAGTTTCAAATAAAACAGGATTAAAACTGACCGGTGGAATAGGCCTACTTGGGAAACCACGTAAAAATAAAACGCGCCAAGTACACTACCTCATAGGTGGCGAGGAAACGTATTATGACGATTACAACTTCTACAACTTTTTGAATCTTTATATCTCAAAAACGGTGGCTCGTAGAAAAAATAGTATAAATTTAGTTTTTGTAGATAATTTTATAATCTACAATTTTTATGATAAAACTTACCGTTTTGCTGAAAATCGCGAAAAACTCATTTTTTTGACATTTGACCTTGAATAACATTTTTTCCTTACAGGGGAAAGATGGGGAACTTTCAAATTTTGTTTTTAATTATATTTTAAGCAATCTTACCGATTTTCAGCTTGGTGGGAATTTATGTAACTTCGAATGTCTAAATTGACCGGACTATTGTAAGTATTAAAATTTTGGTGATTACATCATTTGAGATTTAAGGTATTAGGTATTGATAATAATATGAAGTTAGTAAGTACTTACATTGCATAAATATTATCTTCAGGTTGCAGGGGCACATCCGGGCTGCAAAACAAGTAATTATCTCTTAATAAAAATTATACAAAATGTACCTAATCATACAAATTATTGTAACAATATCTGAATAAATTAAAGTTATTATATAAATTGTTATGGTTAATTGTATCAAGTAAAAAAATACTATTCTATTTAAAAAAATATGAAACTTACTGCACTAAAACATAAGGCACTGGATAGAACTCCTGAGCCGCGACGGCTGCCAAGATGGCTGCGAAGGCTAGTAAGAATTTCATCTTTTCTGAAAACAAAAATAAAATCACAACGTTACTCAAAATACCGGAGAGTATGTCTTTCAGAATTGTTAGCGTGTACTAAATCCTAGCCAATTCGTTGATATCTAATTGAGTACCTACCTGTGGTTTATTTTGTTTATTAATCTATTAAAGGCTGCAAAATATAATGTTAACTATATGTATTTAATGAAAATTAGTAGAGGGAAATAAGAAATGGAAAGAAACCTAGACAAAATATACAACCACGGTACTACTCTACACAATGGTAAATTGGTAACTTTACTTTACCCGCGACCATTATTTGAATAAGTAATTCAACCATAGAGCCAACCCTACTCACCAGGTAAGAGTTTTCTTTCTCCAAATCGAAGTGTACTGTTTAACAGATGTCGGTTGACTGATGCTGCGTGTTCCAGAGTATTCATTATATATCGATATCCCTCCCTCAGAATCGTCGGGGAATCCTTCCTTCCCAGACTAACTGAGTCGTTGAGTTCTTCCCCTGGCTAATGTAAACTAGCTGATAAGAGAAACGCTCTCGCAATATCTTAGACGCGAGTTAATTAAATGTAGAGTAATTTATTGTTGAATCTTGCAAAGGCACATTTTAGTGTATTTTTAGTGCGTACCTTAATTGCTACGTTAGCTACAATTTTGTAAAAAAATGTGTATCTATTCTAATAACAATTTTGCGAATATACTTTTAGCACTATGTTTAATATTTAGATTTTAAAAATGGAATAAATATAAAAAAAGGTTAATTGTAGTTTTAGTATTCAGCCGATAGTTTTTTAAGATACATACGAGTACATACTGTGTCGGTCGGCATAGTCGGCATAATCCTCAAACATATATTTACTTGAGTAGTTATAAGACTTAGCTAGGTAGGTATGGTAGCCACAGTCTAAATAGTCCAGTCAAAATAGACATTTAACCTAGGAAAAATTCGCATAGAGCTGAAAATTGGCATGAATGTTGGGAACACTATTACAAATAATCTGTCAAAAGTCCCCATCGATCCCACGTCTGCAAAAAAAAATAATCAAGGTCAAATGTCACAAATATCAGTTTTATGCACTTTTGAGCGAAACGGTAAGTTTAATCATAAAAGTATGTACGACAAAATTACTTATCACGTAATTATCTATAAAAAATGTCTAACACTTTGTTCCTAAGATTCACCATTTCAGAGATATAGCGATGCACAAAGTTGAAAAGTTGTATTTTCAAACGCTTCCAGGCCCCCATGCGTTTGTGCTAGACAGTTAAAATTTTAACGAATGATGTATTTCAGTTGCCTCTATAACATCTAATACTAGAAACAACATGAAACCAACGTGTAAAGTGGGTTCTCATACAAAACCTATGTTTTTTTTTCTCACACTTGGGCGGTTTTTAACGTGGTTACCCTAGTGAACCTATTCCAGGTCATATATCGATCAAAAACGATATCAACAGATGAATGCATAATGATTGATGTGGTGGTATTGATGATGATTAAAACCACGATATCTCGCGAATGGTGAGTCGGAAAAGAAAAAGTGACTGGACCATTTTTGTAGAAAATTGTATGATCTACAACTTTTGTTTGACCTATTTTTACGATAATACTTACTGTTTTCGAGAAAAATTGAAAAATCCTTAATTTTATACTTTCGACCTTGAATAATTTTTTTTGCAGAAGTAGGATTGATGGGGATTTTGGATATTTCGTTTATTATGATGTATTTAACGTCTCTGGCAATTTTCAGCTCTATGCGAATTTTGTCTAAGTTAGCACTTATTTTTGTCTATTTTGACTGGACTAAAATCTGACTCAGATCATTCTTAAATTTAGACGGGCTCGGTGGAATAGTGGATAGTGACTCAAATTCACTCCCTACGGTTTCAAGGGTCATGGGTTCGATTCCCACCCGAGACAAATATTTGTGTGACGAACATCAGTGTTTGTTCCGTGTCTGGGTGTGTTACTAAATAAATTTAAGTATATTTGTATCCACTGTTTATTGTGATATCTGTAACATAAGAGCTTAAGCTACTTACCACGGGATCAGATCAATGAATGGAACGTTGTGTAATATTTTACATGTTTCATCCGATTGACTAACTGCTTTAATAGCAGAAAATATCTAGACGGGACTTTTATGGGCAGGTAGCTGATAAAGAGTAACTTAGACTACATTTAAGCTATAACAAAATCCAAATCCTGTAGTCCACGTGTACGAAGTCACGGGCACAGTTAGTAATAAAGTAAATAACAAATAAACTTCATTTAACTGAACTCCGATTTACGTTCGCTGCAAGTGGGTTTAAGTTATGGCGTCATCGTTCCCGAGTTCCCGGTTCAGTTGCTTCGAATTAGGGACGCCAATTAACCTGTTCTACTGCGTAAGGGAGACGATGAGGGGGTCCATCTATTGGGTTGAGGTAAGGACAAAATCTATGGAATCGTACAAAGTGTGGTAGTAAATTGACAATATGCGTAAATCACTAGACCTAACTAAAACGGGGAATGCTCTGAAGAGCTATTTCAACTAGTCCCTCCCTCCCCTTTCCATTCCCGAACGACACATGTAGGACAGTGTTGCCATCCACATACAATATTTAGTGACTAATAAAGACTAATTAGTGTAATGGAACGCGAAAGTCTAAAATCTTACACATACAATGCATGGCTCGGACCAAGCGGTACAGTTTTTCTTTTCTGCCCGGTGGAATACCCTTCCAGCTCAAATGTTCCGTCTCTCCTATGATTCCGGGCTCTTCAGGCGGGGCGTGAAACGGCATTTAAGCAGGCCTTCAGGGGGAGTGCGATAGGCTCAATATGGAATTTTGCCCTTTAAAGTATTTTGAAATGAAAACTATGTACAGCGCAAATAAATAAATATCTGGGATATTTACACACACAAGGTCACCTGACCCCAAACTAAGCAGAGCTTGTACATAATCATCACACAAATATTTGTCCCGGGTGGGAATCGAACCCACGACTTTTGGAACCGCCAGCCACTAACTACTTACACTGAGCCAGTCAAAAAAGCTTAAGCTTTATAAGTGTTTGCGCAAAATATAGCACTTAACATTAAGTATATTGTCCTGTAAAAGCTTCTGACATGCTCTCCATACGAAAGCCATGTACCTATGTGGTTGTAGCGATGGGATTATACGACACCGCCGGGGAGCCCCTGCACGCCATAACTTCTACGAGTGACGAGTTAGGAATAACTACTTCTACGATTGCTGTCTTCATTGTATTGCGGAGATCTTTGATTGTATTGCACTGTTAATTTTATATTATTTTGGACAATATAATGCACTTTTAAGTATACACCGTGAAATTTTAGTGTTTGTTTTCCCGCAGTAGCATGATTCTATCTTAGTAGTACAATAGATTTGTACAGTTCTTTTTTGTTAAAATCCATAAATGCCGGTTTTACGAAAGGTTTAACCGAAACTCGAAAGCACGTTCGAGCCGCTTTATGACTTAGGGCGTCGAGCTTCTGTAGCTTTAAGCATCGATTTCATGCGGCAAGCAGTACCTGATTACGTCACATCTTATAAAAGATCGATAGCTTCTCTCGTTTTCGAGTTGGAAAATTATTATTTTGAAAATTCGAAAAAAATATTTTTTTTTTCGTGGAATAATTTGCATGATTCGATAGTATTACTAAAGGCAAATCGTTCTGCCACGGGAAAACAACCACTAAAATTTCACGGTGTATATAATTATTATTTATATGATTTAAAAATAACTTACTTCAAAGCAATGTTGAAAGATACGAATTTTTTTTGGGTTCGCTGTAAGCTTTAAAAAATAATGTTTCCTTAAATTATCTCATAGGCAAGCCCTCATTAGAGCGGTGGATTGTACTAAATAGATTATAAAAACAAAGGGCTCTGCCCTTATTAATAAATAGCGAAAGTAAATCTGTCTGTCCTTCTTTCATGCCAAAACATACCAGTTGAAATTAAATTTGGTATATCAACAGTCTAGCGAGATACTGACAAAAGATGTTAAACGAGTTAGCTAATAGGGACTATATTTTACACGATAAAGGAAATCCAAGAAAGCTAGTCATATCTAATTATATAGTCTGCAATTATAGTGATATTCAATAATGTTCGTGCATTTAACCTTGTGCGGTACAGTCCCTGAATAAAAACCAAATAATACAGTCATCACTTACAAATACTTCACTAACTTTTTTATTTTTTCAAACAAATTACTCTAACGTGAATCACCTAAGTTAGCATGCAAACCGGTATTTACCTACCTATAATTTAATCGCCGTATCAATTTTGAAAATGTTGTTGCAAAAAACGCCTCGCGATTTGGCGTAGCCTTGAACTTATGCGTCAGAGTTGTTATCAAGAATTGGCGCTCTATATAGAGATGCGTAATGCAATATTACGTTAACTCATTTACATAACTTCACTTGGAGTAATAACGCATTTTACTATATGTATCTATATGATTTTGTACCCAGCCAAAAATACTAAATTTTTTTTTCTGTATTTAAGATGTTGAACCTTTCTAAATCTTAGATAGAGATGAAAAAAGTACCCCCTTCTGAATAAAGGTCTCCTCTAAATCTTTCTAGAAATAAAAAATACCTTTAACTTTGTTCAGTAGGGGGGTTGATATTACTAAACATATAATTTTATTTTTACACCAGGAACACGTTATGGTAGGACATTGTAACTTTCTGATCGTAAGTCAAGTAAGGTATACTATACTCTCCTAAAGTTTGTAAACAAACAACAGAAAATTTGTTTATATTGAGTCGTTTACAGCTCAAGTAATAAAAAACCTAAAAACGCCTGCTGTGGCTTCCTAATAAAGAAGTACATATACATGATAGCTGTCATTATGCTTATAACAACTCTACAACAATAACAAAACACAACATACTGAGTTATTGCACTATACTTAAGTAGAATCGCGTTTCACATATCTACTCTTTAGAGTCAGTAAGCCAATGACCTCCGCTGTCTCGGGATAGGGACTTTACTTCGCACGGAACGGGTTCTAGTATAGCTGTCCAAGGTCGGGACTTATCTCAGTGTGTCTTAGATTCATTTACTTTGAGCTAAAGCTTTAAATGAGATTTGGTTATCTTGAGATTGTGTTACGCTTAGGGAAGTGATATAGTAATATGCAGTACAAGTTTTTTATGGCTCTTAACTCTGGTTTAAAATAGGAACATTTATACTATTTGGAGTTAATGGGTGAGAGCCATCCGCTCCCCCGCAAGTCGGGTGATGATGACGAGGCTACTAGTCATTATCGTATGTCAGTTAGGAAAAACAAAAAAGCTCTTTGGACTCAGTGAGACGTCTGCCGTCCGGGGACTTTACTGAGTATTGGGAACGGGTTTCAATGTAGATGTTTAAGGTCGGGACTTGTTATATTATTATGTAATTAGATACGCCAATTTGTTGGGCTAATGTCAGGTTTAAAGTTTGCCACAACAAAGGGCAGTTGTTAGAGGAATCTAGTTAATGGTTGGTGGTAGCAACCTACTCTCTCTGTCGACCTAAATTGATAATAATATGTAATAAGATAAATTTTACGGGTCAGGTAATATGTAGTAGCGAAGTATATGGTGTTTCACATATAGTACCTATCTTGGTCTATCTGTAGATAACCTAATTTCTCGTAGGCAGGTAAGTCGGTTATTCCTATACCTAAGAATTGTAGGTATGTGCTATCATATGGAGCTCGATAAGTGATGGTGGTAAATTTTTAGACTAGGTAATTCCATAATAACAAAATATTAAATTTCAAATGAAATAATTTTCAGTTAAGCAGTAATTAGACAGAGGTTTTTCAATAAAACGATTTTTTTTAAATTTTTACATGCTTCTAAGATGTTAAAGCCCTACTTATGAGTGACAAGTGCTTCCGCAACGATTTTAAAACTTTCCCAATTGCAACTACTACTTCCCGGGTGGATTGCACTTCCCGACTGGCGCTAGTTACTGAGTGAGTGCTCCGGCCTAATGAAGGTGAATGAACGTCGTTACGGGCTGGCCTGTGACGTCACCGGCTATTAGCATGCGCCCAATCGAATTGTGCGCGGACGGGGATACGGTGGCGGCGTGTTTGAATGAGAGCCATCCGCTCCCTCGCAAGTCCGGTGATGATGACGAGGCTACTCCAAGCCATCATCGTATGAGTGAGAGCCATCCGCTCTCCCGCAGGTCCGGTGATGATGACGAGGCTACTCCAAGCCGTCATCGTATGAGTGAGAGCCATCCGCTCTCCCGCAGGTCCGGTGATGATGACGAGGCTACTCCAAGCCATCATCGTAGAAGTGAGAGCCATCCGCTCCCCCGCAAGTCCGGTGATGATGCTCCAAGCCATAATCGTAGGGGTGAGAGCCATCCGCTCCCCCGCAAGTCCGGTGATGATGACAAGGCTATTCAGAGCCATCATCGTAGAAGTGAGAGCCATCCGCGCAAGTCCGGTGATGATGACAAGGCTACTCCAAGTCATCATCGTATGAGTGAGAGCCATCCGCTCTCCCGCAGGTCCGGTGATGATGACGAGGCTACTCCAAGCCATCATCGTAGAAGTGAGAGCCATCCGCTCCCCCGCAAGTCCGGTGATGATGACGAGGATACTCCAGGCTATAATCGAAGGTCAGTTAAGAACAAAAAAGAAAAGAAAGGTGCTTTGAATGACAATCTTTAATCAATAAATAATGCAAACGACCATCAAAGTCAAAATTACTTTTGTCCCGAGTGAGAGTAGAATTTACAACTCCTGATTAGTAGAAGTCATAGATTGCAAAATTAAATTGTGACGTTATGGATTTTTTTCTTTTTAATGCATTTGAATTAAACCTTTTTTCATCAAACGGTTTTATTTAACTCGACCCGTACGGTATTTGATTTTCAATTTTTTATCGTTGTAACCACAAACACAACCCGCCCGTTTCGCCACTATCCAACCACCCTTACATCCTGCGATCACCAGCCAATGCAATTTCCACCCTCTCCCCTTCCAATAGGGTCCAGAAACGTCTACCAGACGTTGTAAATGGGGCGCCGTCCTCCGTTGCAATTAAGATTGCACGTCACTTCGAATTTAGTTAAGTCTGGCTCCAATTTATCGGGCTGTTTGTTGCACTATCGGTTTCTTGGGTACGACGCCAATTTTCGTCTGAAATGCTTTCTGGTGACTTGGGGAATCAAATTTCTGTAGGGTTTTGGTGTTCTATTTTAGATTGTATATTTTACTGTATACATACCTATACACCGTGAAATTTGAGTGGTTGTTTTCCCGTGGCAGAGCGATTTGCCTTTAGTAATACTATCAAAACATGCAAATTAAAATTTGAAAAAAAAAAAATTTTTTTTTCAAATTTTCAAAATAATTTCAAACGAGAGAAGCTATCGTTCTTTTATAAGATGTGACGTAATCAGGTACTTCTTGCCGCATGAAATCGATGCTTAATGCTACAGAAGCTCGACGCCCTAAGTCATAAAGCAGCTCGAACGTGCCTTCGAGTTTCGGTTAAACCTTTCGTAAAACTGGCATTTATTGATTTTAACAAAAAAGAACTGCACAAATCTATTGTACAACTAAGATAGAATCATTTTACTGCAGGAAAACAACCACTAAAATTTCACGGTGTATGTATGCTGTCATAACATTACTCCAAAGTCAAAAGTGAGTGGTGAGAGGCGGGGCGTGCAACGGTCTATTGTGCCTTTCAACCTCATATGTGGACCTCACTAGGTACTGCTTACCATTATTTGTAAGTTCGTCCTGAAATTTCTCATTTATAAAAAAAAATATTTATTTGCAAACTGATAAACTCCAATGATTACTTTTGCATGTAGTCTGTTAAGTTCATTATAATAAGCCTATAGAATTACTTTGTTCTAGGTTCTTTTCTAAATACCGGAAGAAAAAAAACGGAAAAAAATAAAACACGGAATCATTAAAAAAACACTTTATTGTTAGACAGATACACCAGAAGCGTTAAGGACAGATTTGCGGCCTCCATTTTTCGGAGTCGCCTAAAGATTAAAAATTAAGACACAAGATCCTATAAAAATGCAATGCTTCGCGATGCAACTCGTTAATAATCTGCATTATCCCGAAAGAGAGCGGAAAAGCTAATTTCGTATCGCATTTTACAAAGGGCTTAGTCGGCGGATGAGGGTAGATTGTGTTATTCCGTATTTCATTTTAGTTTAAACGGACGCGAGCGTTGAGCTACGCACGCAAGAGGAAATTACTCGGTTAGCCAGGGTCGGAGTCAGTGGTTAAAAAACACATTAAACTATATGAAAAGTATCGATTTGACTTGACTGGCTCGATGGCGCGTTCGATTCCCGTTCGCGGCGAATAATTGTGAGAGGAATATCGGGGTTTGTTCCGTGTCTGGGTGTGTTTATGTTATATTTCAGTTTATTTGTGTATGCCGTTGTTGTTTTTGATATCTGTTACAAAAGTGCATGAGCTACTTAAAACATAATTAAAAGAAAGTTTGTGATGTTGCGCGATATTTATTATATGATTTATTCATCATCATCATCATCCACCCATATAGTCCCCGAGGGGCACGAGCCTACCATAAACTAGGGTGATCAGGTCTTAGTCAACCACACTTCCCAAGTACGAGTAGGTCGACTACACACAACCATAGAATTTCTTCCAGGCGCGCAGGTTTCCTCACGATGTTTTTATCACACAAGACACAATTGACCTTACTTCTCGGTACGTAGAAAACATAAAACAACGGGTTTTAATGAACTCGTGCAATAACAAAAAGGGATTTTTTAAAATGGGGAGCGACCTCCCTTTCTGAACTATTTTGTTCATAAAATGCGCTGGTAAAGTACAAATTGTATGAGGGTACTTACTTGATATTGAATAAATTTATTATGATAATCAAACACATTATCATAACATTTCATAATAACAAACCCATTACGATAGGAAAAGAATACGCAAATTCAATTTTAATTCCTAGTTTTCTGAATGCAGCCCTGGCCAGCTGTAGACTTTCAACTAAGATTATAATCATATTTCATGGGACGCTGCTTTTGAACTTTATTTAGTTTCAGCCTGAACTAGGTTTACTTTTGTAATTATATGTCTTTAATATTTTTTCCTAGTTTTTCTTAAAAGATTCTCATTCCATGATTTATGATAACATATATCTTAAAGTGATTGTCTATAGCTGTGAGAGCCATCCGCTCCCCCGAAAGTCCTGTGATGATGACGAGGCTACTCCAATACATCATCTTATGTCATTTAGGGAAAAAAAATGATCGGCTCTAGACGTTAAGAACCTAATTGATATAATAATAGGTTGAATGCCTATTTATATTTATATGGTCAATGGTTTAATGTTTTAAGTAACTACATACATAAGTATTAAAGACATTCCGCATAATCAATTAAAAAAAATACATTAATCGTCAGTGTAAAAGTAACGAATTCAAATAGTCATTGCCACCTCCGCAATTCGCAGCGAAACGCAATCTCCTTATACCAATAAGCAATCCGCTTAAAAACACACACTTGCCAACCGCACGAATATTCCGAAGTTAAAAATTGTGCTAGCAAGTGCGAATGCAATCGCCAAGAAAAACACTAAAAGTAATACTTATTAGATTGTGAGTGCCCGTTGCTTCCCGACGAACGAAACTTGCAACGTTAAACTAAATAACTAGGTTATGTGGGGACATACGGGGCGACAATGTGTGCTTGGACGTCGATTAAACGTAACCGATTTCACTCAAGAAATAAGCAGTAAAAATAATTATGGCAAAATGGGTTAAATAAATGATAGATAAATGATAGGGTGCATGAATGAATACCCTGGCTACGGTTCCAAGAGTCGTAGGTTCGATTCCCACCCGGGACAAGCATTCGTGTGATGAACATTTGTGTTAGTTCTGTGTCTAAGTGTGAATATGTATTTCTTGGGGTCAATAGGTCATGTGTGCAGATGTCCCATAAGGAAACCTTAAATGACAAACATAAAAAATACAGCCGACACGAGAACCTCTTCCTTTTTGAAGTCTAAAATATTGTTTTTTTATAAAAAATCTGTTCTTAATCATCATCAGCCCACCGCAGTTCACTCCTGGTCTATTTTGGCATCCAGCTCCTACCGGCCGTCCTGCGCAGATCGTCACTCCACCTGGCCTGAGGGCGTCTCACACTACGTTTACCGAGACGCGGTCTCGTGCGGTCGCTATTCCTAATAAGGATCCGTATAATTCAGTCTTTTATAATGAGAAACATCTTGGCACGACTGGCGATGGGCTACATCACGCTGTAATATTAGTGACCTGTACTGACGTTCTTCGTTGCAGCATTAATAAATACTGCAGTACTTAACACTTTATTATAACAACACACTTTTGAGCGTGTACAGAGTTTCTTTTTATTGACACCTTCATCATCATCATCATCATCATCAGCCCATTCCTGTCCACTGCTGGACAGAGGCCTCTCCAGTTTAGAATAACAATGCACGCGAGTTTAATCCGTAAAATTAGTTTTATATCAAAAGCTTACAGATACTTCTACAGTAGAATAACTTGTTCACGATGGTACAAACTTTTTGTTAGTTGATAAGTTTAGATGTAGTCTGTATGAGTATGTTATTCAATTTAGAAGTAAAAAAAAACTGACTCGACAGAATATGTGTGGTAAAAATTAAGGGGAGGTGACTCTCAGAGTATGTTTGATAAAATTTTATGTTCTATTTTCGTTTTCATTTTAGTTTTATTTATTTGGCGTAAGGAGTATTTTATTATATCAGCGCCGATACGCACTGCAAACCTAATAAGTATAAAAAACATAATAATAGAGAAATTGTTTTGGTCAAATGCTGCCTCTGTAGAACTGTCATGGTTGCACACATTAAAAAACTGAATATTTCCGGAATAATTACCATGTTGTTTTAAGCTATTGCATAGCTTTTATCGCGAGCTTTGAGCGCGGCGACCGAACCAAGAAATTCCGTAACGAAAAAACCTCACAATCGTCTAACGTCGTTTCAGTTCGGTAGACTTCGGCACGGTGTTTGTGTGCGTGCGGTTAGACGTATTGTACGACTCTACGAAACTCGCACGAATCGAGACGAGCTGCTCCGAAATCGGACGATGCTATGCAATAGCTATACCGCGGCAGTGCCCGAGTGCCACACGTCTTTTTTCTTTAACGAGCTATACTCGGGGATCAGTTGATCCGCGATCATGGAGTGACATAATTACCCAGTTATCTGATCCGACAGATATTTAGATCTAGGTCATAATTATTAGGCACGTACGATCAATTGATCCCACATTTTGGAGATTTATAGTCATTTTTCGGACAGGACAACTGTGTCTATTCACAAAAGCTGTTGAACGTTGGACGCCCTAGTTGTAATTTATCACTACTTAGTATAAAATAAAGTAGTTTAGCGCGTCCTTCCCTATGTATGCTAAAATCTTTAAGTCGGATTCTGACGGGTTTTTTTATTCGACTGGCTCGGTTGAACGGTGGTTAGTGACCTTGGCTGGCGGTTCCAAGAGTCGTGGGTTCGATACCCACTCGGGACAAATATGTGTGTGATGAACGTCGGTGTTTGTTCCGTGTCTGAGTCTGAATATGTATTTGAGTATGTATTTATAAATATCTATGTATGTACCTATATCAGTCTCTGACGCCCATAGTACAAGCTCTGCTTTGTTTAGGGTGACCGTGTGTGGAAATGTCCCAGATATTTATTAAGCTATTGCATATCTTTTATCGCGGGCTTTGAGCGCGGCGACCGAACCAAGAAATTCCGTAACGAAAAAAACCTCACAATCGTCTAACGTCGTTTCAGTTCGGTAGACTTCGGCACGGTGTTTGTGTGCGTGCGGTTAGACGTATTGTACGACTCTACGAAACTCGCACGAATCGAGACGAGCTGCTCCGAAATCGGACGATGCTATGCAATAGCTATACCGCGGCAGTCCCCGAGTGCCACACGTCTTTTATTATTTAGATAGAGGGATTGCAGGGGAAGGTTCTCATGTATAATATACGGGTCACTAGTATCAAATAATCTACTCACCCACTAATGAGACTGCTTAGATAGCCAATAAAATAAAGTGGCAAACTCGCGACGTTTATACGAAACGGGCATTAAAACAGCTACAGATTATAGCATTAAGGTGGGCGAGCGGAGTCGGGCATCGCTTTTTGTTGAGACACAACAAGACAGACTCTAACAAGTTGCCCGGGCCATTTCGCGCTTCGACGAAACAGCGCGCTTGGCTGCATCGATAGGGATACACTGGGAGCGAAATAAGCGGATTATTTTGAGCTTTTTGTTTGTAAAAAGAACTTTCACTAAACCTGGCTGGTGGTAAGCGGTAGCAGACTCCACATATGAGGTTGGTTTATATGCCATGGAATACCCTTCCAGGTCATGTATTCCCTCCCTCCTACAATTCGAAGCTCTCAAGGCAGGGTTTGCGAACCTTTATGTATCAACGTGCCATTTTCTTCTGAAAATGTTTGAATCGTGTCATTGACGTGCCATCAAATAATTTTGAATTTCTGATTATTTGGAAAATATAGATAACCGCAAAGTTCGATCGTCACAAAATACCTACTTAACACAAATTTGACAAATGTTTTAGCATTGGCAACATGCCCAAAATATTATGTCGCGTGCCATTGGTTCGCCTACCCTGTCTTAAGGCATGACCTGTAATGGCATTAATGCAGTCCTTTAGGGTAAGGGCGATAGGCTCAATATAGCCGTTGGCCGCTTAATCAAACGGAGTGAGGTCATCCTGAACTTCTTATTATAGAAAAAAAACTTCACCAGTATCATATCTACTGCTAGACAAAAACAGCACTGATAAGGACTGGAAAAATAGGCTAGTTTCCTAAGTCTGATTTTACATAAAATTTCACAATTAACAGTTACATATGGGTAAATCAATAACATAAGTGAAATCGAAATTAAAATTTCTTACGAAATGAGACAATAATAGGCATTTGAAGTTAGGTGGGAAAGTCCATTTTTAAAGTGCGAAAATTCAATAAAAATAGTATGCCATCTTATAAATTACAAAATTAGTAGTAGCTTTCACTATGAGAACATATTCGTAAAAGCAACATTTGATATAGCTGCTGAACAAAGCTCTTACGATATTCATACTCGTATACAGAGGGGTGACGTCATAGCTCTGTGCGACATTTGTATGAAGCGTTTTGAGCTCGCCCAAATGATGTGCTATTGAAACTGTGATATCTCCGGGAGTTTTCCAAATATCAAACCATTCTTTTAACAACACCTTTGCAATTGTGTTGTTCATCCATCTATGTAAAAATTAAAAAATAGGAAACTACCCTATTGACATAAAAACACTATACTTTTTTTGAAGGTTTTCAGTTAACTTTATTACCTTCAGCATTGATTGCATTGCTCCCAGTGTGCCCCGGCTTTTCCACTTATTTTCATAAACTTTGCCATCCCCGTTTATAACGAACTCAAGACTCTCTGCCGCTGTGCCCGGGAGAATTGCCATTTTCTATACATTAGCGCTTACTGAGATTATCTTTTGAGTTATTATTAAGTAGTTATGCACTTGCGGATTCTATTTCCTGGTCTTTTAAGTTCACATCCCATTGTGATGTTTGTACTAGCGCTTTTTCCCATGATAATTCCCCTTTTTGACTGCCTCGTTGGTCTATTGGTAGCAAGTGCTGCATTAGAACCGACAGGCCTCTAGTTCGAGACCGGGGTATAGTGTGAGTTTTAAGAAATTACTCACCCTGGAGTCAGGAATTTAGCGGACGCACGCCCGTGTCTCGGAAAGCACGTAAAGCCGGTGGTCCTGCGCCGGATCTCTTATCGGTCATGTCAGTTTGACGTCTTACCGAACTATGAGAGTAAGGGAACAGAGAGTGCACTTACTTGTATCAATTGAGATCGGCTGCCATGGCCGAAATCGGTCGGATACCTTACTATGAACCTTATTCAAAAGGAGGCTTGAGCCTCCTTTTAAGGAAACCAGATCTTGAACTATAGTAACGTAATTAGTTATATTTCATTACGATATTTATATTGATAGATACATTTATTACAAACTTAGTTGAGCAGGTTTCTGCCAACAGTGTGGAGTTGTAGATGCTGGACTTTTCAGAGGTGTAGTCAGTTTAATAAAGATTTTGAGCAGTGGTCAGAGTGTCAACTGTGTTATCTAGACCTAATAACTAGGTCGTGTAGGTATATTTTGTCGATTATTTCATGTCTTTCTCGTGAACACGGGAGTTGAAAAAGGCTCGAAACGTCTCTAAATGATTATGTTTAGAATAGTAATATGTTACTTTAATCCGTTAAATTTGTTAATCATAATAATCAATAATGTTTCCTAAATAAGGGTAATTGAAACATACACAAACAATATCGTCCATGATAAATGCGTATTGAGTGAATCCCACTTCCCAGAAAAGGATCGGAAGGGCAAATATTACATGTAACCTATAAGCACACACATCCCCACTAAAACTTAATAGGACCGTTGTCAGAGAAACCAAATATTTATCATATTCCGATAACAAAAGAAACACCGAGGTATTTTCCTTCAAAGGGTCAAATAAACTTTCAATACAACGCTGTCACAATGACCCTTATTCCGTTATCGGACAAGAATCGACCTCCCTCCAATGAAATTACGGTCTAATTTTGGTTTTCTGACATTGAATATTATACAGACCTTACGTTACCATATCGCACTAAATAAAAAAACCCCAATGTTGCGATAAAATCCTCAACAAAGGCGTGGGACCGCGGAGTTTTCAGCCGACCCTTTATGGATCTTAAAGCCTTGTGTTAAGGGCGTAATAAAACAGCCCCAGTACCGAGATGTCAGATAAAGCAGTGCCTATTGAAAATCGGAAAAAGGGTCGAAAAAGGTTTCCAAATGTACTGCCATTTATTTTGATCTGGAGTGACATTCGTGGAGTGAAAGATGTTGAATAGAATTTAGACGCTGGTAGGGCAGAGGGCACGGGAAACTTGCAATTGTCGGTTAAATGAATACTTACGACATGCTAGGTCTTGAAAACTGTGAATAGGTTCCTTCTTTTGAAAATCTATGTTAAATACATTTGTTTATAGGAATCACAGACAAGGTTTTAAGAGCGAAAAGAAATGTAATTGTAACTTGAATGCATGTGTTGGATAGGTTATTACTTAGGTTTTATTACTTTCTACCTCCGATTCCATGCATTCTCTAGCCAAATACTAAAATGACAATAATTTTGAGATGTATTGTGTCTTATTACCGAATAAGTTATCATTTTGGAATATTGCCTAAAGTGTAAACTTACGTTTGGTAACTTCTTCACTACAACTTTAAAACAAAGTCGCATTCTCTGTCCACATATTCCTTTGTATGTTCAAATCTTTCAAACTACGCAACGGATCTTGAGGTGGTAATTTTAGTAGACAGAGTGATTCAAGAGGAAGGTTTTTATGTAAACTTCACCTGTAGCGCTACCATCAGTTTAAAAGTTACGGACTCGATATCGCCTACGTAAATATGTTTATGAAAAACTTGTACAGCGCCCCTGGTGGTTACGTCCTGGTGGTTGAACTAAAATCGGTCGTATGAAAAAAACAACTCGATAGGTTTTTAACGTTCGATAGCTAACTCATGGTACCGCTACTGAAGCCAAGCGAGAGCGGATCACTAGCCGTTGATAAAATACACAACATGCTTCTTAAAAAGTTTTTCTGGGTTTCTTACTGCCCCCTATAGGCATGGCCATTACCGCACATTTGGGAAAGGATGGTTGATTTTGTAGTATCTACATACATAATTATGACTGCCTCGTTGGTCTATTGGTATCAAGTGCTGCGTTAGGACCGAGAGGTCCCCGGTTCGAGTTCGGGGTAACGGGCAAAATTTGTGTGAGTTTTTCTGTTGAGAAATTACTCAGCCCGGAGTCAGGAAGTTGGCGGTTGAACGCCCGTGCCTCGGAAAGCACGTTAAGCCGGTTGTTTTGCGCCCGATCTCTCATCGGTCATGTTGGATTGCCGTCTCACCGAACTATGAGAGTAAGGGAATAGAGAGTGCACTTGTGTTTGCGCGTACACTTGTGCACTATAATATGTCCTGCGCACTTGGCTGTTCTCAATTGAGATCGGCCGCCATGGCCGAAATCGGTCGGACGCCTTATTATTATTACATACATATTCAAACTCAAACTAATTCTTCTTCTTCTTCTTATCGTATGGTTGATGAACAACCTGGTGTCAGAGTTTTTAAACCGCCTGTAGGCCTCTGACATGGCTTCACACACCGTAGAAAAATCTCTCAGGTGTGCTGGTTTCCTCACGATGTTTTCCTTCACCGTTAAAGCGTCGAATGATGGTACATATGAATTTCAAATTTGAAAAACACATTGGTACCTGGCGGGGTTTGAACTGGCGACCTCTCGCATGGCAAGCAACGACCTTAACCACTCGGCCATCGACGCTTTTTACTCAAACTAATAATATACATATTCATGTGTTTGATTTACAACAATTTTTTTAGGTGCTATATAGGTACATGACTATTTACCAAAAAGAAAATAGTGAAAATAGAAAATCCATAAACTCCATCAATTTCATCCTACAGTAATTGACTTCAAGAACACTCCTTCCTTCAGTAATTCTTAAAATAGATTAACTAAATGTCTTCTAGACGGATAATGTGGTTAACAAACTTGTAACAACCGGCAACTTGGAAGCATCAATCATTAGTTAGCTCAGTGTCAGGACTGGGGAACAGTCTATCGTTAATTATCTGGCAAAAAGTTAACGAACAATGGCAAACTTTAACGATTGGGTATTTACGTGTCGGCGTTTCATCGTTTAATCGCGTGGGCATCGTTGTCTTAAAGGGAATTATTACAAGCAACCTTAGAAATAAACAATCATGAAACAATATCAAATCGTCGATGGCCGAGTGGTTAAGGTCGTTGCTTGCCATGCGAGAGGTCGCAGTTAAAAACCCCGCTACTTACCATTGTGTTTTTCAAATTTGAATTTTTATATGTAGATACGTTTATTCGAGGCTATATCGGTGGTACTTCTTTATCGACTTCGCTATAAGGGAGTAATGTTTTGCATTATAAGTAACGTGAACAGACGTCCCGTTTGAAGTAATGTGTCCCGGTTTGTCTCTGAGAAACAAAAAAATAGCTAAATTGTCCCGTTTTCGGCAAGAGAGGCTAATATTGCCCAGGTTGTAGCAAACAGATGTCTGTTGTCCCATTTTCGGCCAAGGAGCAAAGCAAAAAGCCTTTGAAGTCCCAATCGGGCCTTCGGGCCCAAAATAAAAATGCGGACGGAGTCGCGGGCGGAAAGTTACTATTAAATATATAAAAATAGCTAATACTCTTTATGTAGGTATCACAAACTTAAGAAAATAATAACACAAGTTTCAGGTTGTTAGAAAATTTTATTAATACTGACTTAAGAAGTCAATGATAGACGCCCACTCAGAACAAAGTTCCATTTAATTTCCTACCGAAATAACAAATTGTCCCATTTCAAATCAGCGTCTGCCATCAATAAATACATTTGGCTTCACTGCTAAAGACTCCTTAGAAAGCTGGGAAATATCTCAGCGGGACGCTGAGAGTCTGAGAGTGAATACAACTTCTTTAGTCTATGATTTTGGCATATACTAGCAACCGCCCACGACTTTCATCCGCGTGGAAATAGTTTGGCAACAATAAATGTATCATTGCTGACAAAATTAAAATAGCCTTTATGATACCTTGTAAAATTTGAATAATAAATAGCCTTTATGATACCTTGTAAAATTTGATTTTTACTAATATTTATTAGTAAAATCCCGTCAAATTTGGTCCAGCCGTTTTGGAGATTAGCGAGAATAAACAAACAGATAGACAGACAAAAAGCACATGTTTTCCCTCCCTCCTATGGTCCTGGGCTCCTTAGGCGGGGCGTGAAACGGCATTTAAGCAGACTCAATAAGATCTATTGTGCCTGTCGACCTCATATGTGGATCTCACAACCACTAACCATCAGGTGGAGTGAGGTCATCCTCAGTGCAGTGAGGTTAGTCTTTTATAAATAAAGCTTCGATTTTCGAGCAAGAAAATTCTTACCTTTCAAATTTGAAATACATATGTACGATTATTCCACGCTTTAACGGTGAAGGAAAACATCGTGAGGAAACCTGCACACCTCCGAAGAAATTCTTCGGTTGTGTAGTCAACCAACCCGCACTTGGCCAGCGTGGTTGACTAAGGCCTCATCGCCCTAGTTTAGGGTAGGCCCGTGCTCCAGCAGTGGGGAAGTATATGGGCTGATGATGCAGCTTTAAATTGGTTATTAATATTTACATTCGCATAGTGTCCCAGTGCGATGCGCCCAATGAAGCATTTTCTTAAAATGTATCGAGGAAATTGTCCAAATTGAAAAGTAAATTACTAAGGGCTTTCAGTTAAACGACTTTACGGACGATTAACCGTCTTCTGAGTCGCGCTGCGCGAAAGGCATTTGGACAACGAGGCTTTGCTTACTGTTTTAAGTTTATTTTTAGGGTTTCGTACCCTCAGGGTAAAAATGGGACCCTATAAGACTTCGCTGTCCGTCCGTCCGTCCGTCTATCTCTAGGCTGTACATCAAGAACTGGAAACGTGTTTTTGTTTTACAATATCGGTACGGAATCCTTCGTGCGCAAGTCCAACTTATCTTTGCCTGGTTTTTTGCTTGGATGTCTCGATGGCGTAATAGATAGTGCCTCTGTCTCTCGTCAAGGGGCATGGGTTCGATTGCTACTTAGGCCAAATATTTGTGTGATGAACTTAGAAATCGATAAAACAATAAATATATAACATTGAATCCGTTTAGGTTACTTAGAATAAATTTAAAAAAAATTTGAATAAAAAAATAAAATGCTTTTTTACTCGACAGCGCCAGATAGAAGGTTATGTAATGTCAGTGTTATGTATTTTCAGAGTATTTTTATACACTCTTACTGCTTACACGCTTTATTTCGCGCTATCAAAGCCAGCCCCAAAAGCTATCTAAGTACAAATAAAAATACAAATAAAAAAGTAGCACACAAAAGACTATCCCTTTATTCCTTTTTAAACAACATTTCATGTCCGATTGAACGACGCACAACGGGTAGTAGGAAAGTGTTCCTGTCAATGCCTCGAACGAAGGATTCTCCACAAAGTATTTCGTTTGAAATAAATCTTGTCCCTTTAAAATTACATTTAATTTATTTAATTTTTTACCGTGGAGATGAGATGTAGTATAAGAGTACCAGTATAATGGCATGTATTGAACCAATTAAACACAGTATTTATCCAGCATTCGTTTGTTTTAATTCATCTAACACCCCACATCTTTACAAAGTGATAATCTTCGGAATCGATAAAATAAATCAGCCAAATTGAATCCGAAGGAAAAAAATATTGGATCGATTTTTAGTATATTTAGGATACCAAGCTTGAATATCAAGAAGTATAAAACAAAGTCGCTTTCTTTGTCCCTATATCATTATGTATGCTTAAATCTTTTAAACGGCTTAACGGAATTTGATGCGTTTTTTTAATCGATAGAGGGATTCATGAGGAAGGTTTTTATGTAAAATTCACCCGAAGAAAAGCAAGAGCAGATAACTAGTCACTAGTGAAAGAATAATAAGAAAGAAGCTGCAGCAAGGTTATGTGTTTCAAAAGTATTTTATACATACTGCTTTATAATATTCGTTTAACGGTAATCATTTTACGCGATCCAATCCTCTCCCAGGAGAGCCCTACATAAGTACAAATAAAAAAAGCGCGTTAAAAAGTAGCACACAAAAGACTATTCCTTTATTCCTTTTAAAACAACATTTCACGTCTGATTGAATGGCCCACAACGGGTAGTAGGAAAGTGTTCCTGTCAATGCCTCGAACGAAGGCTTCTCCGCAAAATATTTCGTTGGAAGTAAATCTTTTGTCCCTTCAATTCAATGGGCCGCAAGTTAAAATTATAAACGGGAGGGGCTCGCTCTACAGACGCTGGAAGTGACGGATTTGTATTATGATTTTGTATCAGGGTGGTCCAATTTATGTTAGGTATTCGATAATACCATTCATCCATACCATATATCATTCGACGCTTTAACGGTGAAGGAAAACATCGTGAGGAAACCTGCACACCTACGAAAAAATTCTTAGGTTGTGTAGTCGACCAATCCGCACTTGGCCAGCGTGGTGGACTTAGGCCTTATCGCCCTAGTTTAGGGTAGGCCCGTGCCCCAGCAGTGGGGACGTATATGGGCTGATGATGATGATGATGATGATTCGATAATAGATACAATTATTGTTTAGTTATAACCGATTTGTAACTTAAAACCGATACGTGTGTCGTGATGTAACGATATGACTGGCTCGGTGGAACAGTGGCTAGTGACCCTGGCTGGCGGATCCAAGGGACGCAGGTTCGATTCCCACTCGGGCAAATAATTGTGTGACGGCAGTGGGGACGTGAATGGGCTTATGATGATGATGATAAATACATACATACATACATAAAATCACGCCTTTTTCCTAGAGGGGTAGGCAGAGATCACTTCCTGCCATGTGCTACGGTCCTGGCACACCACTTTCGCTTCATCCACATTCATCAACCTCTTCATGCACGTTCGTCGATTACGGGTGATGATGAGGTATACTCTTATTGTTTCTGATGACTGTTATACGTAAAATAATTACTTAATCAACTTTCAGTGCGATTAGATTAATGTATGTGAGAACTGTTATTAATTACTGGCTGTGGCAGCTACTTCGTCCGCGTTTCCCCTTGTTTTTGACTCAATTTGTATCGTTGATGAGGATGAAGAGGTATTAAATAACGTACTTACTTACTACGTAGTATAATGTTTACTAACAAACTATAAAATATTTTCTCCTAAATTTGGTTTTTTGAGTTGTGACACTATTTGAACGGAGGTGCAGAGTCTTAACAGGGATGTAGGTACATACAATACAATTTTTTCAGTATCACGCACGAGACAAAGGGATGAAGTTCAGCTTATGCAGCCTCGAGAGTCACTCTCGATCAGCGCTGGTTTTCAATGAAATCAGAAATAGGTGATTGGGTATTTTGAACTAGTTCCTGTCTACGATTCCTACTTTATAGAGTAATCAGTTTAAGTAGCCTACGATTTTTCATCTCAGACTCTAGAAAGTATTACTTAATTTCAATTAGAATGTTACAGTAGTTTTGTCGAAAAATCGGGACACACAAACAGACAAAGCTTTTGGATTTAAAATCATAGTTAGAATGTTAATGATATTGATAGGGAAGACTAAGGCATTATCGCCCTAGTTTAGAGTAGGCCCGTGCCCCAGCTGTGGGGACGTATATGGGCTGATAATGATGATAATGAAGGATCCTAATCGGTCTCCTATACAGGTACAAATTCATTATTCTAAAATACAGTTTGTAAATTGTAATTAGCTGTTGATTAGCTCTTTTATCCCAGACCCGCCAAACTTCATACTGCCTTATTGATTTCATAAAACTTATTGATTACATTTTATGATGATTTTTAACCGTTTTCGGCTACTGCGACTAGTATCAAATAAAAAAAAGACGTGTGGCACTCAGGGACTGCCGCGGTATAGCTATTGCATAGTATCGTCCGATTTCGGAGCAGCTCGTCTCGATTCGCGCGAGTTTCGTAGAGTCGTAAAATACGTCTAACCGCACGCACACAAACACCGTGCCGAAGTCTACCGAACTGAAACGACGTTAGACGATTGTGAGGTTTTTTTCGTTACGGAATTTCTTGGTTCGGTCGCCGAGCTCAAAGCCCGCGATAAAAGCTTTAAAAGAATTAAAAATTAATTACTTACCTGTCAAAACAATCAAACACCGAAAATAAAGAATTATCTAATTGGCTGCAGCAGTTCGGAAAATAATATTATTCTAGCGATTCTATGTTATTAGATCATAAAGATTTATGTAATGCTGTAAATGAAGGTATAAAGAACATTATCACCTACATCTGACTTAAGTAGTTACTTAAGCTGGAAATACGATTTAATTTATAGTTAAACTAGCGGCCGCCTACGTCTTTGTCCGCGTGGAAATGGAACACAATATAGGTACCGTGCGTCCGAACAATATTAATGTTCTCATATGTAATGTTACGCCTGGTCACTGCGATACAAACTTGTGCTTAGTGCAGCGACCGCATGATTACTTGTAATAGTTTTAAGTTTTGTGAAATAAATAAATTATTAATTATATTAATTATTATTATTAAAATAGCCTATAATATACCTTGTGAAATGAGCTATTTATAAATGGAAGTCCCGTCAAAATTGGTCCAGCCGCTTCAGAGATTAGCGGGAACAAACAGGCAGACAGACAAGATGTTTTTCAAAAGTGTTTTTGTTATTAGAATTCGATTAAGATTCCTACCTATTTAGTAAAAATTCGTTATTTTGATGTTACAACTAGACAATTCAATTTTATTTAGTTGTATATATTTACCTAATAAAGGTTTCACATTTATATTATTTGGTTCCATTTTCATTCAATACCAATGTTAAACAGTTTCTCTTAATTGTTTCAGACTAATATATTCAATGATTCACGCATTTCACGCTACTTATAAACATAAAGCTATTGTATCGTTATCAGTGAGACGTGGTTACATATTATGCACGTACTAAGTGTCATCTTATTATATACCAGATCGGGTATTCCCTATATTGATTAACAAACGTATATATTCGCAGCGTTCCTCTCCCGTTTTATCACTTGCATCCCGTCAAGGAAAGCATTCAGTAGTCTTTAGACTTTATTCATTTGTTTAATAGACTTCTAAGTTCAAAGTTTTTCTAAGTTCAAAATGCTGGCCGCCTGTTTCGCCCTGGTCTTTCTCTTTGTAGGAGTCAACAGTCAGGGAGCACTTTCTGTCGGTGTTAATTCTGATGGAACGTCTAGTTTTGGGGGAAGAGTGCCCATCGGTGGTAATAACAATGGCCAGCTTAGTGCTTTCGCGTCTATCGCTCAGCCTTCTGGGGATATCACTAAAGGATTAAGTCTGGATACTAGGTAAGTACTCTTCCTCAATATTTGAACTGTAACAATTGTAAGAAAAGATCTTAGGGTCCATTTGTCGGTTAAGTAACTTTGGAGTCTGTTGCTCTAACATTCAGTTAAAACTTCTTTCATATTCTCTTTAACTTGCCTAAAAACGTTTTGTTATGATTAGAAGAGATTTTGTAACAAAATCTGTAATCACTGTGGTTCAAAGATATACACTAATCCCTAATGAATAGGTGACTACAAAATAAATAGCCAAAGCCAATCCAAATATAATGATAATGATCGCCATGATATTAGTAAAGGAAGCCTATATGTGAAGGCAATTTAAATAGGACCGATTAGCATGCGTTCCTCTTATATTTCTAATTTTCATATAAACCTGGTGAATTCACTACAGAAGTCAAGTTCTTCCAGTTCTAATTCTTCCAGGGATTGAGTCACCACTTGGAGATTTCCAATAATACTTAACTCAATTTTCCCCTTTCCAGAGGAGGGCACGGCCTATCTCTCGCCCACGGAACCACTTCCTTCGGTGAACAGCTGACGGGAGCCGGGAGACTTAACCTCATCAATAACGGGAACCACAAGCTGGACGCCAACGCGTTCCTCACCCGCAACATGCCCACCAAGTTCGACGGCGTGCCCAACTTCAACACTGTTGGAGGCAACCTGGACTACATGTTCAAGTGAGTTTTATGGGCTAATACTCCTGATAAATTGTCTAGGAATTGATCAAGTAAGGAACCTTGAGGATGCTGTCGTGTAGAATCCATAATTTGACGCAAAACTAAAGCTGGCGATCTAGACATTTGGTAGAGGTCCTGCACTGCATTGGTTTCGATTCCTACTCCCGACTACAACACTGTTGGAGGCACCTTGGACTATATTATGTTCAAGTGAGTTTAAGTAGCTAATACTTCCAAGGAATTGTCTACGTAATACGTAGATACGACCATTCTGAACGTCTATCATAAGACAGCAGACAGTACAATGCATGTGGTTTACACAACTTGTAATGAGCTTTTGTTGTGATCCCTGGCACCAGCTTCATTAAGATCACAAGGAACTTTATTCGTAATGTTGTTTTTATGTTTTTCAGGGACAGAATTGGGGCTAGCATCGGCGCTGCCCGCACGCCCTTCCTGGGTCGCACCGACCTGAATGCCATGGGCAAACTGAACCTCTACCGCTCCCCCACCACCTCTCTGGACTTCAACGCCGGTCTCCAGAAGACCATCACGCCCCAGTTCAGCCAGACGCAACCCTTCACCGGATTCACTTTCAACAGATTCTTCGGCGGAAAATGAGCTTTGTTCGAAAGATCTTTAAGTTCCCTTTGCACTGTTAGTATTAACACCTTTGACGATCCTGTTTCAAGTAAAGCTTTTTAACGAACAGTGGAAGCATTTTCTACTGTTATTATATTAATGGAGATCATTTTAAATTGCTGCAACCCAAATATAGTATTCAGGATTAATCATGTATTAAATCTTTCAAAAAATAAATGATTGTTCTTTTTCTAGTCTTATGTGTCTAGGGGATCTATGTAAATAATTGTGAATACGTATTATATTAAAATAAAAATAATAATATAAAATAAATATTTTTTCTTATTTCCACTCCGTATAAATTACCACTACCCAAAAAACGTTCCAGTTTTGATAAATTTCAGAATTTTATAGGAATAAGATTAAACTTACTTAAATATAACCATTTTTTTTGCTAAATACACATCAATGGTACAAGAATGTTAATAATACCTTTAAACTATTATCCCAAAATCACTATTGTCGCTTGTAAAGTGATAAAATAATTAAATAATTCAATAAGATCAATTAAATTTATATTATTATTAAATTGGATAATAATATTTACAAATCTTTACATATATTACAAATAACTAAGTAAAATTAAACTAACTAAATAAATTACATTGCTATAAATAAAAAATATGCCCCAGATCGCTGTCCATAGGCATAGTGCCCAAGAGGCTGGTCGAGTTTCCTCTTTGGATGGCGAGGCTTATCCGCTGACCCAGAAACAAGCCCGCCCTCCGGTCACCTGAAATCTCGATCAGCCGCTTGGCGAGGTCTCGGTAAACACGATGCGCTGCAGGTCCCCACGGGCCCATTGTCTCTACCCCAAACGGCTCAAACATGTAGGAGCTGCTAATGCCGACATATTTGCGCCGTTTGAGTGACTCCGCAGCACAATCAATCAATTTATTTACCAAGTTCCATAACCCCCTAACGGGTTTTTATTTTTTTGTAATTTTTGTCTGTTTGAGTGCATTTGTTCACGCTAATCTCTGAAACGGCTTATCCGATCTAAATGTCGTTAAGAAACATATTGTGCTTAGCTCTGCCCAAGATTTAGTTTAGGGGTTATGTCAAATGGTTCATAAATGAAATAGTTTAACTAACTTAAAAAAAACTTAAATCATGTCGAGTTTGCTAGATGTTTGCAGGGAGGTATTATATTTTCAAAAAAGTTTAAAAAATTACCTCAAGGGCAGATGTGTCTAAAATTAACGTGCACAACGCACAGACAAACTGAAAAATCTAAAATCATTATTTTGGGTACTATTATGTTAATAATGGTCATATATTTTTTTTATATTATAGAAGTCTGGACCAACACCTGGGCTGGATCAGTGATTGATTTTTTTAAAATTTTAAACACTTGGGTTTTTGATTTTTTGATCAATACCTTTAATTTTATACTACTTTTTTAGTTAATAGTTGGGTGTAAGCAACTTTAAATCAACACAGATCCAAAACGGTCACTAAAATAGAAAAAAAAAATTAAAAGAATATATTTTTTAATCAGTATTTTTAAATTTTTTTTTTTCAGGTACCCCAATCTATACTAATATTATAAAGAGGAAAGATTGGTATTTTTGTATTTTTATATTTTTGTATGTTTGTAATGAATAAACTCAAAAACGACTGGACCGATTGCAATAATTTTTTCACCATTAGAAAGCTGCATTATTCAGAAGTAACATAGGCTATTTTATATTTTTTTAAAAATTAGGGATCCTTACTAAAACTCCAATAATGTAACCCAAGGTGTAAAAAATAGACCTGAAAAATTCCTTACGTCGCCTGCGCTGCGAAAACTATTGAAGATAGAACAAAACCATTTACTAAAACTTTGCAGAACTCATCATTATCTACAAAAAGTGTCGCGACAGCATATGTCTTATAGTTATGACACAGCGAGCGGTTTTTTATTCTAAAAATTTAATTATATGCCGCCGCTTGAAAGGGCTCTTTATTTGTACCTTGGTATTAATCCTTAAAAAAATAAGTTACTTTATATTCAAGACGGCTTCAAAAGTCGCGTGGTTGCCGCCACCGCGCTCAGCTAGCCAGCATGCGATTTAGGCTCCATGTAAGCGTCGCTGGGGTACGGGGGAGTCAATTTAATATGTAATATAATAATATTATAAAGAGGAAAGGTTTGATTTTTTGTCTGTTTGTTTGTTTCGAATAGGCTCCGAAACAACTGTACCGATTTGAAAAAATCTTTCACTGTTGGAAAGCTACACTATCCCTGTGTGTCATAGGCTTTTTTTAGATAAAAAAAAATAGATTTCTCTTACGGGGTTAAAATATATTACATAGAGATAGAGATATCCCCGAAGCGAAGCGAGGGCGGGTCGCTAGTTTACTAATATTTTTGACTTTTTTTAAAATTATTTTTATGCTAATGCCGATGCCAATTTTTAAACTGACTGGAATTAAGAGGCTGTAATTCGCCCCCAGCTGTTTGGTATGCTATAGTGCAACAACGAAACATACATGCATACAATAACACATTACCACTCCTTTGACTCGCGCAGTAGGGTAAAATGTAGCCAATGTTTTTGCAAACTCTAGACTTTAATTTAAAATTGGTTCTATAGTTTTGTCGTAAAATCGCGACAGCCAGAGCTTTCATATTTACCCTGGACTGGTGACCCGATATCGACCCCTAGGCAATATTCATTGCTATGCAGATGACAGCACTGTCCACGCACGTTATTTCGGAAGACCTGGGGTAAATTAGACCGAAACTGAGGAAAAGAGAAACCTTCTTGTCGCCGAGCTTGACGGGGTCTTGGACCGCATTTCCAAATGGGGCTCATGCAAAAAAAAAATCTTGTAGAGTTAAATGCCAGGAAGACACAGGTGTGTGTTTTTTCTAGTAAAGTGTCTCCTTTCCTTTCCCATCCTACTCTTTAGAGCACCCCCTTACCAATACAGGATAGCCTTAGCATCCTAGGCATAGATGTTCACCGCGACCTGAACCAGTGGGATTACATTGAGAGCGTCATTAGAACAGCCTCCCGCTAACTGGGGATCGTAAACAGAGTACGGCGATTTTTCACACCGGTGCAGCTCTGCCTTCTTTATAAGGCACAAGTTCGCCCGTGTGTGGAATATTGCTGTCACCTCTGAGATGGCTCCGCAAAATACTTGCTCGATGCCCTCGATAGGTTGTGTAGCGACGTGCTATCTGTATTGTCGGTGTCCGAAACCCTGGAGCCTCTACAAGTACGTAGAGACATTGCCGGTCTAAGTGTTCTCTACCGTCTCTACAATGGGGAATGCTCTGAAGAGCTATTTCAGCTAGTCCCTCCCTTCCCTTTCCACTCCCGAACGACACGTGCTGGACAGCACTGCCATCCACATACAATGCAGGCGCTGGTGGCTCGGACTAAGAGGTATAGTTCCTCTTTTCTGCCCCGAGCTATTAAGGCATGGAACGCCCTTGCAGCTCTGGTTTCCCTTCCTCCTATGATCCCGGGCGGGGCGTGGAACGGCATTTAAGCAGGCCATCAGGGTGAGTGCGACAGGCTCAATATGATGTATTGTGCCTGTCGACCTCATATTTGGATCTCACTACCGTTTACCATCAGGTAGAGTGAGGTCATCTTGATTGTCTATTATAAAAAAAAGGAATTTGTTTTATACTATGTAAGGATAAGGATACTAGTAAGAATGCGAACTGTCGCAAATCCATTACACTATACAGCTTGTTAAATTTAATCAGTTTGAAATAAAATTAATTTTATGGATTGACTAGCAGCTTATTATGACTCTAAGCATTTTATTTCTTTTTTAAGAATGCTAAATGGGTCTGACCCGGACTTCTTATCTTATGAAAATTATAATTACTTAAAGACTGAACTATTTCCTGAAGATTATTAATTTGTTGGACAAAAGTTTGATTGATTTTGTTTCAAATGTGTCTGTAGTAAAAGGTGCACATGTTTAACTATATCCCAATGTATGTGAAATTTAATTTAATTTATAATTTTGGCTGACCTTTCTTTGCCTAATAAAGAGTGAAAATAAAAAAAATAATTCATTTAAAATTTTTATTGAAATATACGTAGACACATATGGTTACAAAAAACAGACATATAATTATTAAAAGTTTTTAGATATCCTATACCTATAATAACTTTGGCCTGCAGCGGTTTCAATTTAATCTCCATAGGTACTGGTTAATATAATAACAGTAGAAACATAAATAAATGCTTCCACTCGTCTTTAAAAAGTTTAACTTGGAACGAGATCTACAAAGATATTAATACTAACAGTGCAAAGGGAACTTTAAGATCTTCCGAACAAAGCTCATTTTCCGCCGCCGAAGAATCTGTTGAAAGTGAATCCGGTGAAGGGTTGCGTCTGGCTGAACTGGGGCGTGATGGTCTTCTGGAGACCGGCGTTGAAGTCCAGAGAGGTGGTGGGGGAGCGGAAGAGGTTCAGCTTGCCCATTGCATTCAGGTCGGTGCGACCCAGGAAGGGTGTGCGGGCAGCGCCGATGCTGGCGCCAATTCTGTCCCTGGAAAACAAAAAACAACATTAAAAATAAAGTTCCTTGTGATCTTTATGAAGTTGGTGCCGGGATCACAACAACAGTTATTGGATTGAGCAAAGCTCAGGACAAGTTGTGTAAACCACATGCATTGTACCTGGTCTGATGTCTTGTGATAGATTTTCAGAATGGTCGTACCTACGTAATAAGGATCAAACCCTCGCACGGCGCAAGATAACGACTAAATGCTTGAAATCATGGATTTACCTGGATTTTTCTTAATAGAACCTCAAGATTGCTAACTGGAGTCAGTTTGTAAACAATTTCTTGGAAGTATAAACTCCTAAAACTCACTTGAACATATAGTCCAGGTTGCCTCCAACAGTGTTGAAGTTGGGCACGCCGTCGAACTTGGTGGGCATGTTGCGGGTGAGGAACGCGTTGGCGTCCAGCTTGTGGTTCCCGTTGTTGATGATGTTCAGTTTCCCGGCACCCGTCAGCTGCTCGCCGAAGAAGGTGGTCCCGTGGGCTAGGGAGAGGCCGTGGCCTCCGCTGGAAAGGGGATCATTACGTTAAGTACCATTGGATTTGGCTGAGTGACTGCAACTCTTAAACTAGAACGAGTGGAACTTTGATGTAACAGTCTGTCAGATACGTCTTCAAGGGTTATGTGAAATAGTGAGTGATTGAGAAGAATGCATGCAAACATCTACCTATGGGATTGTTTTCATGCGTGGGATACTTATATGATTTAGGTAGAAGACTTAGTTTGGTTGGCTTTGGCTATTGGATTGCTTGGATTATAAAGTAAATTAAGTAGTTTTTTCTTATTGTTCCAGATATCTTTGCATTGTATGTCATTGTTAGGTCTGTTAGAGATAATACTAACTGTTAAAAAAATACGTAAATACCTATGAATACAGATCTCATATTTTTTTGTTACTAATCGTAACTACTTATCGTAGGAAATCGTATGTTTATATCATTGTAAACTCTAAAGCTAGAATATTAAAGTAGAAGTTACTTACGTAGTTTCAAGACTTAATCCTTTAGTGATATCCCCAGAAGGCCGAGCGATAGACGCAAAAGCACTGAGCTCGCCATTTTTATTCCCACCGATGGGCACTCTTCCCCCAAAACTAGACGTTCCATCAGAATTGACACCGACAGAAAGCGTTCCCTGACTGTTGACTTCCACAAAGAGGAAGACCAGGGCGAAACAGGCGGCCAGCATTTTGAACTCAAAAAGTCTATTCAATAAATGAATAAAGTCAAAAGACTGAATGCCTTCCTTGACGGGATGCAAGTGATAAAACGGGAGAGGAACACTGGGAATATAAACGTTTGTTAATCTGCATAGGGAATACCCGATCTTGTACATAATAAGATGATACTAGGTGCATATATATGTAACGAAGTCATATTGATAACGATACAATAGCTCTCTCAGTTACTAGTGTGTGGCTACGTCTTCGTACGCGTGAGAGGTAAGAGACGTCCGCTCCCCCGCAAGTCCGGTGATGATGACGAGGCTACTCCAAGCCATCATGGATATGTTAGTTAGGAAACGCGTGAAGTTGTGTTTGTTTATCGCGTAAAATAGTCTATCGGACACTTTATATTGACTGGCTCGGTGGAACAGTGGTTAGTGACCCTGGCTGGCGGTTCCAAGAGTCGTGGGTTCGATTCCCACTCGGGACAAATATTTGTGTGATGAACATCGGTGTTTGTTCCGTGTCTGGGTGTGATTATGTATTTAAGTATGTATTTATAAATATATATGTATGTATATCAGTCTCTGACGCTCATAGTACAAGCTCTGCTTGGTTTGGGGTCAGATGACCGTGTGTAGAAATGTCTCAAATATTTAGATATGGCTTTCACTCATTAGACCCACATAGGATATTGACGCGTGAACGATTAAACGTGTTATTGTGACTGCCTCGGTGGAACAGTCGTTAGTGTCCGAGAGTCACTACCTACGGTTTCAAGAGTCGTTGGTTCAATTCCCGCCAGACAAATATATGTGTGACGACAATCGGTGGTTTTGCGGTTCTGGGCGCGTTATTAAATATATTGAAGTATATTTGTGTGCCCAAGCAAGAACGCAAATGCTTTCGGATAGCATTTACTTGAACTACTTACCACGGGGTCAGACCGATATAGGACCTATGTGATGTATTGTAATATTTATAAGAGCTCTTTTGGAGGCCATCATCTTTGTGGTACGAACTTTTCGTGTCTGATTGACGTATGCTCTTCGCATACATTCATGTATGTAGCATTAGCGAGCCATGGATATGGCTTGTCTAAAGACAAGTAAAAACTTGATTATAAACATACACACGTATGTTATTCAAAATGTTGTTTTCTCTAACATCCATTGTGTTGTAAACCTCCAAAATTAACTTGTTAGCTGTTTACTTAAATGTAGTATGACTTTTTTACACGACGAGTGCAAAGAGTTTTTATGATTAATGTGATGGGATAACTAAGGTCAATTAAAATTGACATAATAAATTAACGGTATTTATAATTGAGATCGTATTATACAATACTTAACATCTGGTAGCTGTCATTCAATTATTCAACGTAGTTTACGATGCTATCAATAATTTAATATAGTGAATAACTTAGCGAAATCCGTCAAGGAAATATATATTCTACTGTAAATTATTTCGCATGACGAAGATGATCATAATAATATGTTCAAAAGTATTAAATATATAATATTATATTTTTTATAAATTGTCATAGTAACGAAAACTAAAGGTTATTGATGCTTTGATTGTTTTTTTAAAGCGCCATTTTTAATTTCCAATTTAAACATAAATGAAATTTAAGTAATAAAAAAGTTTTGTAAGTATAACACAGTCATTTATTTGACATAATACAGGTACAGCTATCACTTAATAAAAATAAAATATAACAATACGATACAATGTCAACAAAAGGTTTTAAAATATATCGCAAGTTCATTTCAAATCTATGCGGGACTTTACTCTTCGCGCCAATAGTTTATTTACAGCCGTATCGAATGTTTACAATAACATTAATTACCTTACATAATTTTCCTGCATCGTTTTGCATTATGACTCAAAGATATCTCGGGCGCAACAGTCTTTTTTGTTCCTTTATCATCGTTTGAAAACTCGCCGCAGTCGTAAGAATAACTTTGTAAGAAGCGTACTAGGGTATTCCCTGCTTTAGCGCGTTCGATATATAAACTGCGCGTCTCTCTCCCTAACATCATTCGCTTCAAAGCCTTTGCAGTTACAAGTGTATCTTCGTCAAACTACCTCAATCTCTCAACATGTTCGCTGCCTTTGTGATCATCGGTTTCCTGGCGGTTGGTGCCAACAGCCAAGGGGTTCTCTCGGTCGGGATGAACTCTGATGGTTCTTCCAGCTTGAGCGCAAAGGTTCCTCTGGGAGGATCGGATACGAACAAGCTGAGCGCCATCGGGTCTATCAGCCAGCCCTCTGGAGCTATCACTAAGGGACTGGCTTTGGATAATGCGTGAGTATTAATACAACAGTATGTAACTAATTTAAAGTAAGCGATGTTAAGAACTTTTGCATCTAATGAAGAAATGTTAGACTCTTGCATAAGCTTTTTAGAAAAAGCTTTTTGTATCTCCTCGAACAATATTAAATGGGTCCTTTTGATTTGCTATAAGGGCTAGATAATTTCTATTGAAATTGCTTATTGCAGATTTGTTAATTCGATGATAGTTACAAGTGTACAGGCTCAATCCCTTATTGATCTCGATCGATTGTATTCAAAGATACATACGTTTCACATAAGAGCATATAGACTTATGGTAGAATCACAAATTAATTACTTATTTATTTACTGTAACGAAGATTTATAAGTGCTTGTAAATGCCTATATAAAAAAAGGAATTTTGACTTTGATTTGATACGATTGAAGCCTTCAAATTATGGACGTCATAAATTGGTTAATTTGCTCGAAGCAAAGCGACAAATAGCATGTCATTAGTATCCTATCAAGAACTTTGGTACTGCTCATCGCTGTCTTATTGGTCTATTGACTACCAGCGTGAAGTAAGAAAGGTTAAAAGGATTGAACAAGCCCAAATATGTCAGAGGCTGCAATCAGCAAATGGTTTATCCAATTCTACTGTTCTTCTGCTGTAGAAATACTTGTAGTACCTTACTAATCTCTGATTGTTCTCTAGCGCCGGCCACGGCCTCTCCCTCACCCACGGCACCACGTCCTTCGGGGAGCAGCTGACGGGCGCCGGCAGACTCAACATCGTCAACAACGGCGACCACAAGCTGGACGCCAACGCGTTCCTCACCCGCAACATGCCCACCAAGTTCGACGGCGTGCCCAACTTCAACACCGTGGGCGGCAACCTGGACTACATGTTCAAGTGAGTCTTCTTTATTATCAGCAGCATTAGGTTGATCACCATTTTTGAGGCCAGTGATACTGATGCTTTGTGGTTCTCTAATTAGTACTTTATCATTACTCTACTCTATGCATCTCAATCTTCAACAATTAGATTTGTCTGATATTTGTGTTACTTTTGTTTTTTATATCATAATTTTCTGGGGCAAAGCGTGAATAATGAGTTGATGTAGAGTTTTCTTTGCTTTTTTGTTTTTGACTCCACTGTATCTTTGTTTTTGATGTAAGCCTGGAAACAAATTGGTGAGTGGTAGATCTTGAAGGGCAGTGAAAATTGATTTTGCTTTTGTTTTTGATGTCTGTTGGTAAAACATCTCAGACAGAAGATTCAAAGGTAACTTTTATTGTCACCTAACAACATTCGACCTTCTCATTTCAAGATTTCGTAACTGAGTATTAATTTAGTATCTTCCTTGCGTATCCAGGTTTTAAACAAATCGTTACTAATATATTCATCATCATCATCATCATTCTCCTGCCCTTGTCTCACGCTAAGTTTCTCTATATTGTGCTTAGAGTAATCTATTCGACTTGGTATCAGATCGATGTCTTGTTATCTGATGTCTAATGCTCCTGTTCTTCCTTCATCAGGGACAAGATCGGCGCCAGCATCGGCGCCGCCCGCACGCCCTTCCTGGACCGCACGGACCTGAATGCCGTGGGGAAGCTGAACCTCTTCCGCTCCCCTTCCTCCTCTCTGGACTTCAACGCCGGCCTCCAGAAGACCATCACGCCCCAGTTCACCCAGACTCAGCCCTTCAGCGGGTTCTCTTTCAGCAAATTCTTCAAGAGGAGATAAGGTTTAGGAAATAGTGATTTTAGCAGCAGTATTTGAATGTAATAGTGCAATTAGGAGATGTAATCTGACTGATTGAAGTTAGACTCATTGTTTTGTATTTGTAAATATATTTTGGAATAATAAAAATAAAGATTCACAAAAAGTCTTTGCCTTTTTTTATTCTTTTATGTGCTTTAAGCAACTTACCATAGGATCAGATTGATGTAGGTGATGTTCTGAAATATTTATTTATTCATATTAAAAATTGTAAAAAGATGTCTCTTCCATAAAATTTACGTCCATTTCATGCAGAACAAACGAGACAAGTCTTCGGGACATTATCAAGAGCGCTCCGTTCAAAATTGTTGTGGAAATTCTCAATGTGAGACAATAGCGGTTTGGCCCGCAAGTTTTAATGATGGCGGCGGGCTTAGCACTTCGATCGGGCTCTTCGACTAAATTCTATATCCGGCATTTAGATATTGGGATCATTTGTGACTAGGAAATTTCGGTCGGGAATATCTTAAATTTGTTTGCATGTGGAGCGTTTAGTTACTGATTCTCGGTCATTCTCTAACTAAAACGCATCACAAAAAACCTCGTTTTATATTCTTCTTACCTAAATACAAGTACCTAGAAGATTAAGCTCAATTTTTGAAAACAGTATCTACAAATATGAATCCGTAAAAAAATAAAGTGCATTGAATAAATACTTTCTAACAAAAAAAAAATCATGGTTGTGTGTGCATCAAAACCTAATGTAATTAAACTTATATTTTTTAAAAATGTTCACCCGATAAAAAGTTACTTGGTAAAATTGAATGTATCGCATACTCTCTAAAAATAAACACACGAGGAATCCCCTACTCCCAAGCTAATAAATGCGAGCTTATCTTCTAAAGAGGTACAATTAAGCATATACGTGACCTCGTTTAACCCCGTAACGATATGGCATGAATTATTAACAAACAAATGAAAGGTTTTATTAAAAGTAATAGGTGTGTATGTGACTTTTGTATATTAGCGTAAAGATTGCAAGATTGACAGCTTGGCTGCCAGACACTTTCACTAAATATTAGTCTTTATGGGTCTATACTCGTTATTAGGAGTAGCAAATTACATAGCTACTTACTGCCCGACGTTTCGACTGGGTTGCACCAATCATGGTCGCGAGCGAACTGGCGCCGCCCGTCTTTGAAACGTCGGGCAGTAAGTAGCTATGTAATTTGCTACTCCTAATAACGCGTGTAGATAGTATTGTCTATTTTTATTTGCTATATTTATTTCAAACGCGTGTAGACCCATAAAGACTAATATTTAGTGTAATGGAACGTGAAAGTCTAAAATCTGACACTTTCTTTCAGTTAAGAATTCATCCTGAGTTGAAAGAAAAACTTTTGTTTACTCACGTCCTATACTAAAAGGACATGTTTTTAGTTAGTTTGAGAAATCGTTTGTATTTAGTGTGGTCTTAATTTATAAGTGTCAAGTAGAATGTAACTCTGTTTGGGATATACAAAGTCTTTTGCAATTTTAGCTTAGGTACTGTATTCTTATTTTTATTTGTTGTTTTTTAATGCTAATGATGCATGCTGAGCTATCCAGGCATTAGTCATCAATGCGAATTTTTCCATCACCTTTTACCCGTTAGCCACGGGTGGCGCCACCACCGGTAGTGATTTTTTTTTTCAAATTTTAAATTTACAATAAGCTTTAATAACATTAAAAAACAACAAATAAAAATATAATTTCCAAGTGCAACCATTCTGTATAACATTTCTGTAAAGAAATGTTTGCGGACCGATAGTGTTTGATCACTACCGGTGGTGGCGCCACCCGTGGCTAACGGGTAAATGTGATGGAAAAATTCGCATTGATGACTAATGCCTGGATAGCTCAGAGGTTAGAGCAACCGACGCGAAATCGGGAGGTCCGGTGGTTCAAGTCCCCGTTCAGGCGGGGTCATGAATGCGAATTTTTTCAAATTTTAAATTTACTATATTCTTTGTTTTATACAAATGGTACTCGTGAATTACTAATTCAACTCATAACTTCTATCGTATAACACTTAAATTTACATTTTCTGTATGCAAGATCAATATCAACAACATTGTTTCTTTAGAAAATTAGCGTCATCAGTCTTTCTTTGTTTCTTTCTAAATTGTCAGTAGAAAATCAATATCCTTAGTTCATGTAGATACATGTGTACACAAAATTGAACAGCACAGTTATCTTAACCAGCCGATATATTAATTTCGGCGAGCTCCGAAAACATCTAAATCAAAACATGCGCCGGCATTTTGTTCGCTACAAACTTTCCGTGGCGTACCACAAAATTGCCATAACGGTAATCAGCTAAAAAGTGGAGCTTTTTCGTCGCAACTTCGAATATTTTTTTTCCCGCCGCGCAGCTCGAAATATTTCCGCTCCGCAAATATTATTTCGGTCGATACATTAACGTGAGCACAGGGCCCGATTTAGTGCTGTCAAATGGAAAAAACATTGAGAGCGGGGTGGATTATTGAAAGCGGTCGATAATTGCGCGAATGTCATCTGTGTGCTTTTCTTTGTCTGTTCTTTGCAAAGACCTAAATTTACAAAAAACTTTACAAAAATAATGTACAGGTAAAAGATTTATTGATTTTCTTGCGGCTGCTTAAGTCTTTGCCCACGTAGAAATGTTTTAGCAGAAATGATTAATTAAAAAAAGCCTGTAATATATCATGTTAAACTAGCTATTTATTAGTGTAAAGTACCGTCAAAATTAGTCCAGCTGTTTCGGAGATTATCGGGAACAAACAGACAGACAAAGAAAGATATGTCTGGTAACGATAATGTCGTCTAAATTGTATAAACGCTCTGTATTTCTGTTCTATGTGCATTAAAGTTCAATCAACTGATAATTAATTTTCAAATGTGTAGTGTTCGCGCAAATAATAGACAAGCTTAATAAATACTCTAAATAAAGAATACTGTTGTTTTAAAAGTATGGCCAGGAAGCCTTTGGTCTGTCGATCTCATCCTATCCTACAGGACTGCGGGGCGCTAGAACATCAAAATTGACCATTTGAATTTAAACATCTAAAGAAAACGGCCAAATTAGCGAAAAAGATTGAAAAAAAGAAATGAATGAATAAAGTTAAAAAAAAATCATTGTTCATAGCTTCATAGCTGTACAGAGATAAATTGAAAGTATCGTTAACCCAATCAGACAAAAGCTACTTACATAATGTGGTGATATGTAGATCTTAATTCTTGTTGGCCGAGCAATTTGAACCCATCCCTGTACTCTGAACCGTGACGCATCAACAACATCATCATCAGCCTACTCTAAACTAAGGTAAGGTTAGGCCTTAGTCAACCACACTGGCCAAGTGCAGGTTGGTCGACTACACAACCTAAGAATTACTTCGTAGGTGTGCAGGTTTCTTCACGATGTTTACCTTAAAACCTTTAAATAAAATCGTACATACGAATTTCAAATTTGAAAAACACAGTGATACGCGGCGGTATTTGAACTGGCGACCTCTCGCATGGCAAGCAACGACCTAAACCACGCGGCCATCGAAGCTTTTCTGACGCATAAAATGTAAAAAAAAAAATTTACTATCGCACGCTCAGAGAATACTCGCCACCAGAGCCGCATTTCATTCCAACTGCCATTAAACAGATTGAGGTTGGAAAAACAAGGACCTGGAAACTTACGTACCGTCCCGAGTGCTCGACGTAATTTGAATTTTTAATTAGAGGGGGCGCCACTGTCAACTTTAGTTTATTAACTGGGCGCACGTTAGTTTGCCAGTTTTAATGCGAATATTGTGAGAGCCATTTTTGAAGCTCCCGGGAGCACCTAATCACATCTTCCTAACTGAATTTCCGGTTGCCGCAGCCAATTTTAGCATATAACCGTCTAAACGTGGGTATTATGAAGCAAAAACTCATTATTTATTTGGTGAAAACAATAAAGTCTGCAAGTACGTATCTGACTGAAAATAAGTATTTGCATCAATTTATATTTGTGGGTTAAATTTTTTATTTGTCATATACATACATATACTAAGTTCTATATTGTTCTCAAACTGACATAAAAGGAAGTGATTTTTGTCTTTGTAAAACTAGCGATTTGTACAAAATAAATACCCAATTTAATCAGACAAGATGTATTTTATTTTTTAGAATATCCAATAACAAAGCATACAGACATGTAATACACCCATTACTACTAAGTAACATTAACACATTAACTATAATGATTAACAAAAATAAGGCGTCCGGCCGATTTCGACCAATCTCAATTGAGATCAGCCAAGTGCAAAAAACATATAGTGCACAAGTGCACTCTCTGTTCCCTTACTCTTATAGTTTGGTGAGACGGCAATACATGATGACCAATGAGAGATCGGGCGCAGGACCACCGGCATGAATTTTTACAGAAAAACTTACACAAATTTTGCTCGAACCGGGGACCTCTCAGTCCTTACGCAGCGCTTGCTACCAATAATCCAACGAAGCAGTTGATTCGTTGGTCTGTTATAAATTATTGTATTAATTAACAAATACTACTGAATTAACTGGGGTCTCAAGCTCAGTCGATATTAAATTATCGACAAACATAGTCACGCGAATAACCAATATAGATTTATTGCGAAGTTTCGTAGGCTTCAATGATTAGTACAAATATACCCTTACATCTAACTGTTTACTTACGACCGGTTACCGAATTTAGATTTAAGGGTCTAGGAATAAACTGTTAGTACATAACAATATGTACATAAGAGCTCTATGTTTGTTTAGGCCGACCTATTGGAAAATCTAACGCATTCGAATCCAAATATTCGCTTTCATAAACGGCAATTGAACTGGAGTTTTTCCATCACTTATATGACAAATAAATAAATAAATGATGATTACGTACCTGTATTCATCTTAAATTTGTCCTGAGCAGCAATCGAACCCACTACTCTTGGTGCAAGAGATAGAGCCACTAGGTAGTAAATGCGCCATCAAACTAGCCAATGTTTTTTTTAATAATAAAAAACTGTCAATGATACTCAGAGAAGCAGGGTCTGTTAATAATATGTTTAGAATAGCAATACACGCGAGTTTAATGCGTAAAATTAGTTTTATTTCAAACTAGCTGTGCCAGCGAATGCGTCCGCGTTTCCCGGTTTTTTACACTTTTCTTACTGCATCTTTGCTCCTATTGGCCACTCCATGATGTTTTGTATCCGACACAAAAATATTTTTTCAATTAGAACCTGAGATCTGAGACTCAGAGACTCTTAACTTTTATAATATTAGTTTAGATTTTGTAGTGTTCGCGAAAATAATAGACATACTAAAAAAACAACTGTCAACATGGTTGATCAGGGTCCAAAAACCAAAGCTTTATAAGCTTGCTCGAACTGCGCAAACGTTCCTTCCCCGCCACGCCTGAAGAATTGAGTTGCAAACTTAATTGAAGCAGGACGGGCGGGAATCTCTTGCATTTTTTCGAGTGGTCCATTTTTGTCGGGACGGGACGAGACGTTCCTGGATTCCGTAGTGAAATAAAAACAGTGGTTGGTGTCTTTTTTTCTGGTTCCTTTTAGGGTCCAGTAAGTGGGAATTCGAATAAAAATTGCTGTCTGACTTTAAGTTAAATAGTATTATTACTCGTATAGTAATTTATTTTATTGGTTTTATTTTTTGAAATAGATAGCCATTGTACATTCTATTACCAAGAACGCTTGCTAATAGCTATGCTTGAACCATGTTTTCATCATGACGCGGAAGTATTAAAGTTATAAGTCTGTAGGCAATGAAAAATATGATTAAAATATTTTTTTTAAATTAACTTTTTTTGTTTGTGCACTGCAAGATCTACACAATATATCATAAAAGAATGCCCTTACTAAGTAGTAGTTATATGAGTTTATTGTCAAATAATACTAAGTTGTCACTTCCTAAACTATAAAAAAAACTTTCAGTAAATCAAGTGTTAAAGCAAGATGTACCGTAATTCTTATATACAGAACCCTTTACCATTTTAAAAGTTTTGCTTTACCTCTCTGAAAAGCGAAGAGAGGATGCGACACGAGTTTTTTAACTTAATGAAGGAAAACTCTGGCTCCTGCGAACAGGTGCTCTCGAAATGTTAGTTTCATCTTTTTCTGTTTAGCCGACGACTACTCCTAATGCAATACATTTTGTTGGACTTTCAGATTTTCATTCCCGAAGTGTTTCCGGTATTTTAAAAGTGCATGGGACTTTTGGATGAGATGGTTTTTGAACTAGTAGTAGTTTGGTGTATTTTTAGACTAATAAGATTGCTTTGGTAGGTAGTTTGAAACATACAGACAATAAATAAAACGTGTACATTTCACATTGGTCTGTCTTTGAAAGATTGTATTGTTTTCTATATTGTAATCTTATCAAAAACTTAATTTGGAAAAACTCGTAACTCTTTCGTAAAAACTTGCGAGATCGATTTAATTAGGTAATATTAAAAGTCAAGTTTTAATTGGAAACTTAGTGAAGTTATTGGTCTTTAAAGTGATTTATAGTGTTCTGTTTTATGTGTTTTTATTTAAGTTCTTTACTAACTGCGTCAAAGGTTGATCAAGACAGAAATATATTTTTGGAAAATCTTCACATACTGCCACGTGACTCCAAACTAAGCAGAGGTTGTACTATGGGTATCAAAGACACAATCATAGATCCCATCAAAAACAATACTTGTCAAAAAAAAACAAATCTCCCAACGCAGTTGTTCTACGGTAAAAAGTTGTGAGATCCATGTAATATGACTCGGCCATTGCACTAATTATTTTAAATTACACGTGTTTTCATGCGATGGACGCGTCAATTAATAACCGACTTGTTACACGGATCTCTCAACTTTTTACCGTAGAACAACTGCGTTGCGGGACTTGTTTTTTTTGACAAGTATTGTTTTTGATGGGATTATTTTTTACATAATTGTAATTGTCTGTACAGAATTTGGACATATAATTCGCCATTGCATCACAAAGTGTCTGGATATGCTAGAGATCTTAGCTAGAAACAGGTGGCACAGATAACAATTAAGATACTCACTAAAAATTCACTAAAATTAAACTTTGCTTGAATCAACAATAAATAACTCTACATTTAATTCACTCGCATCTTAGATAACGCGAGAGCGTTTCCCTTATCAGCTAGTTTACATTAGCCAGGGGAAGAACTCAACGACTCAGTTAGTCTGGGAAGGAAGGATTCCCCGACGATTCTGAGGGAGGGATATCGATATATAATGAATACTCTGGAACACGCAGCATCAGTCAACCGACATCTGTTAAACAGTACACTTCGATTCAGAGAAAGAAAACTCTTACCTGGTGAGTAGGGTTGGCTCTATGGTTGAATTCAAATAATGTTCGCGGGTAAAGTAAAGTAAAGTAAACATTGTGTAGTTTAGTACCGTGGTTGTTTATTTTGTCTAAGTTTCTTTCTATATTACTTCCCTTTGTTGTTTTCAATTAAACTATTAATATAGTTAAGTAACATTATGTTTTGCGGCTTTTAACAGATAAATAAACAAAATAAACCATAGGTACTCTATTAGTGATCAACAAATTGAATTTAGTACAAGCTAAAAATCTGAAAGACAATATCTCTGGTATTTTGAGTAACATTGTGATTTTATTTTTGTTTTCAGAAAAGATGAAATTCTTACTAGCCTTCGCAGCCATCTTGGCAGCCGTCGCTGCGCAGGAGTTCTATCCAGTGCCTTATGTATTAGTGCAGTAAGTTACATAAATTTTTAATAGAAAAGTGATTGGTTACTTGGTACAATCCACCATAACAATTAATATCATAACTTTTATTCATTCAGATATTCTTACAACAATTTGTATGATTATTAAGAGATAATTTCTTCTTTTGTAGCCCGGATGTGCAACCTGAAGATAATATTTATGCAATGTAAGTACTTACTTTATATTACTTAAGTACACGAGTCCAATACTGAAATGACACATAGAAGAAAATGATACGTTGAATAAGCCTCCCACACAGAATCATTTTGTCATAAAACCACAGAAACCATTAAATTTTAATTTACACTTCCGCTTAGTTTTTTGCACAGTACGTGCGTATTTGACTCACACCGAGTGACTGGTCCCAACCAAAAATAGTTTCTGTTGTCGCTTACCATTAAATTCTATTTCAGCATCCCTGACCAGGAAGTGGAAGACCCGAGCCACTTGAGGTTCCGCCGCGGGGTCAGCATGGACCCCAAGACCGGTGACGTCACCGCCGACCACAAGACCGGAAATGGACGAGTGTTTGGAACCCTGGGGTCCAACGACAACGGATTGTTTGTGAGTTGATTTTTTCCTTATCATCAATAAGGTACAGTTTGATCCGCACACCTAGTCCAATGTATGTACATATTATGTACCTACTAAAAAAAATAATACATGACTAGTAACTACGTATATTTTTTTTTTGATAGCAAGATGTAATCTGACTGTACTTAAGGATGAAATCATCAAAACCGGTGTCGTCATTGATCTACTGGTACCATATATATTGATTGACTCTATCTACGTTTTTTTCCTCACTGTCTACGATGATTGCTTGAAATAGTTGAGTGTCATCATTACTGGACTCGCGGGGGAGCGAACGGCTCTCACCCCTAACAGGTAGATAGACTTATCTATCTACCTGTTTGCTCATTGGCAACCTTCTTCTTTCCAAATTTACGTAAGTTGAGGCATACTTCTTTCATCATCAGCCCATATACGTCCCCACTGCGGGGGCACGAGCCTACCCTAAACTAGAGCGATCAGGCCTTAGTCAACTACGCTGGCCAAGTGGGGCTTGGTCGACTACACAACCTTAGGATTTCTTCGTAGGTGTGCAGGTTTCCTCACGATGTTTTCTTTCACCATTAAAGCGTCGAATAAACATATGAATTTCAAATTTGAAAAACACAGTGGTTAGTGGCGGGGTTTGAACTGGCGACCTCTCGCATGGCAAGGAACGACCTTAACCACTCGGCCATCGACGCTTCTTTACAAGTAACCCTTTATCTCTTCCCAGGGCAAGGGCGGCTACGAACACAACGTGTTCAACGACCACCGCGGCCAGTTGGACGCGCAGGCGTACGGCCAGCGGAACCTCGGCCCGTACGGGGACTCCAGCGCGCTCGGCGGCGGCCTCAAGTGGCACAACGACAACGCCGCCGCCTCCTTCGACCTGAACAAGCAGATCCACGGGGGGTCCTCGGTAAGTCGATCATTTCTTTGTACTGAAACATCAGACAAAATGGGGTCTCGGTAAGTCGATCATTTCTTAGAACCCAAATATTAGACAAAACGGGGTCGTTGGTAAGTCTATCGTTTCTTGGAACCGAAACATCAGACAAAGGGGGGGTATTTTTACACTCAAACATAAGGTCATGAACAAGCAAACACATGGGGGCCACTTCGAAAAGCGTGGCTTCGAACAATTGAGAACATATTATGGTTTTGGCATTCAAAAATAAAATTACAATAGTGTACAACTTTAGTGATCCCATTCACTACCCTTTTCGAGCACTAATGGCTCTAATTTGGGATAGTTGCTAGCAAGATCCCAACGCTCGATGAACTACCATAGTGTGGGGCTACTTTTCAATTTGTTTTTTTATTTGTGGTTTTAATTCTTTTTAAACCTCAAATGTTAATTAAGGTGGAGTCACGAAAGCGAAATTTTTCAAAATTTTGTTTTGTGTTTTTTTTTAATGATTTATTATATTATATTGTATTTTCAGTGGACAGCGGCGGGAGGCGGTCGCTGGCCGGTGGGCAAGAACGGAGACTTCGGCCTGCAAGGCACCTACAGCCATCTGCCGGGCGGGATCCGCGACTACGGGGGTCGCGGGGTCTTCAACTACCGCTTCTAATCGACATTACCGCCTTTTACCATACCTACCTGCTAGTCTTCAATGTCTGTAATGATGAACATCGTGTATGTTTGATGCCATCTTATTGAGAGAAAAGCGTTTACAAATCTCATAGATTAGATATTGATTAAGAATCAGCCGAAAGAAACTATGTAACCACTGAGTGACAAGTGAACTACTTATGTATTACTTATTTTGCATTTTAATTAATATGAATTGAACAAATTTATGATTTGTAAATAAATAGATAATAAGTATTTAAAAAATGTAAATATACCTCCGCAATTCTTTGTAATATACATATTATGTTCGTAAATAAATATATTTTTTTACTACAATGATATCTTTTGAATTTAATTTTATCTTTCTTCGTACTAATCGTGGTCTATAGCTGTTATTATTCTTTAACTACTGGTTCAAATTGAATGAAATTTGAAATATACCGTTTCTTTACAACGTCTGTATGGTAACTGAAAGTTCAGTCTTCTAGTTTTATCCACAACGAAGTTACAGGGGGTCGAAAATGGCCTGAATTACTTCGAGAAAAGGATGGCCTTGCCGCTTTTTCGCTCGACTTGGGCTCGCCCCCATGGGGGGGGGGGGGGATCCTCATAGCTTGCCTTGAGTATACACCGTGAAATTTTAGTAGTTGTTTTCCCGTAGAAAGATTTACCTTTAGTAGTACTATCGAATCGTATCAAAAAATAATCATTCAATTCGAAAGCGTGAGAGGCGATGGTTCATTTAAGAGATGTGACGTAACGTGTGACAGGTACTGCTTGCCGAATGAAATTGATGATTAAAGCTAAAGAAGCTCTATGCCTTAAGTAATAAAGAAGTTCGAACGTGCATTCGGGTTTTGTTTTTCCCCTTCGTAAAACCAGTTTTTATAGATTTAAATTAAACAAAAATGATGCCCCATTACACTACAAAGATAGAATCATTACTGAAGGAAAAGAACCACATTTTTTTTCTTTCATTAAATATCTTTACAACATAGGAGGTTTACTACATAATAAGTCGTCCGACCGATTTCAGCCATGGCGGCCGATCTCAATTGAGCCAAGAGCCAATCAGCCAAGTGCGCAGGACATATTATAGTGCACAAGTGTGCGCGCAAACACAAGTGCACTCTCTATTCCTTTACTCTCATAATTCGGTGAGACTGCATTCGACATGTCCGATGAGAGATCGGGCGCAGGACCACCGGCTTAACGTGCTTTCCGAGCCACGGGCGTTCAACCGCCAACTTCCTAACTCCGGGCAGAGTAATTCCATTACAGAAAAACTCACACAAATTTTGCCCGACCACGGACTCGAACCGAGGACCTCGGTCCTTACGTAGCACTTGCTACCAATACCAACGAGGCAGTTTCGAGTCACGAGTCGAGGCAGTCGAGGTTTACAACATAGAAGGTGTACGTACAACATATAATAGGAAGTTCACGACATACTATTATAACCAGTATGTTACAGTCAAGTCAAGATCATATTCGGGGATCATGTACCATCACTTCAGAATGCAGCATGTGTTTGAACAATGGGTAGCTCGTTACAGCCTCAATAAAGTCAAAACTCCTTGGACTTGTTAGCAACTTTGTACAGTTGGATAGGGATGGCAATCTCTTCTCTTGTTACTCTTATAAGGTACTTGTCACTTTTAGAGAATAGAGGATTATATATCTTTTGTTTGTTCTTGAGGCAGATTATTGTAAATTTTAGGTTACGTGTTTGTAACACTGCACTTGTGAACAATTTTACAGATTAAACTTCCGAGTATTGTTATTCTAAAAATTCAGAGACCCGACGTTTTGAGCTCTTTACAGCGCTTGTGATCAGTTTAATCAGCAAAGTTAGTTTTGTTTCATTAAGTATTTATTTTTTTTCAATTGAGTTTCTATGTGATGCTCATTGGTGTCAAATAGTGTCAATATAGAGTAGGAATATCATAAATTTGATGACTCCCCCGCAAGTCCGCTGATAATGACGAGGCTACTCCACGCCATCATCGTGTCTCGGTAAGGAAAAAATAGTTAAAAATAGAACAAGGAAGATCTATTGCCTGTGTGGATTTGACATTGAGTATTCCTTCATTTGACAATATAGTTTCTGACAGCCCTACAATAAAACTGTAGGAGTTGTCAGCGACTTAGCAAACTCGTTTTAATACGACGGGTGGCGATGTCATTATTAACACAATAAAATCCCAAATCCGGCTCTGTAACATTGAAACATCTGTCCGGAAGTGCTTGAAGAATCGAGGAGTTTAGTTTCAACTGACGTTTGTAGGTAACTGTTATAATAAGCATTTATGGAAGTAGGAAAACTGGCGATATTTGCTTGGTGAAGTTGAGCGAAGAAGAATAATCAGAATCAGTTTTACTTTTTTATTTTGTAAATAAATAAAACTTATTCTGATAATTCTTCTGGGAATAAGCCCGTTGGCAGATGACCGCCCGTGCTTCGATAAGCACGTAGAGGTAACAAGTAAACAAACAGACCTTTGCTAATGGAAATAATTATTAACAAAGATGCTGTTTATAAAGTTTGGGATAAAATTATGGTCTAACTAAAGAATAAAATCATCTATACACCAGTGCAATTTATCCAAAAATAGATCAAAATAATATATTAGACTTTATGGGTCAACCCGCGATGTTAGGAGTAGCAAATACATAGCTATTGAGTTTGCTCGCGACCATGATTGGTAACCTAGTCGAAACGTCGGGCAGTAAGTAGCTATGTATTTGCTACTCCTAATATCGCGTGTAGACCCATAAATACTATTATATTTAGTCTAAAGGAATGCGAAAGTATAAAATCTTACCTAGATCAAAACAAGCTTAAAACATGCATCCTACCCTCCCAGGACTAACTCTACCCCAGGCCTTATTTATAAAGGTCAGTATTCCGTTTGTCGCCACCGGACGACTATTAGATTTGTGCCACCTCACAGAGCCACGACCCTGCTTGATAGGGCCGACGACAGGTCTCTGCAATAGTTTACGGTCACGTAATTTTAGCGAGAAATTGGCGAGCGATGGACGAGATACGTTTTTAAATAGGTTTCCGGAGCAAACTCTATTTAATACTAGCGGCCGCCCATGATTTTGTCCGTGTGGAAATGTGGAAATTAAAATAGCCTTTAATATACCTTGTAAAATTGGCTATGTATCATTGAAAGTCCCGTCAAATTGGTCCAGACGTTTCGGAGATTAGCGGAAACAAACAGGCATTAATGTTTTAGTTGTGTTTTTGTTTTGGTATCCGATATTGATTCATAGGCATTTAGTAAAATGTCGTTATTTTAACATGACAGACAATTCAATTTTATTTAGTTGTATTATAGATGTATAGATTCTCTGTTACTTTATCAACATATGATAAAATGTGCCCGCGTTTTTAAAACAAAAAGCATATTTGAAAACTAAAAATGTCAAGGATATTTACCATGTTTTTTGTTTTAATGAGCTCCCGATATTTCGGCACTGTTGGAGGCGCCATGATCACGGGTGAACTCATTGTTTACGGTTAAAGTGACAAACAAGTGACAGACGTCCAGCCCGCCAAGAATGATACGCATTAAAGGTAAGTATTGTTTAAAAACTTATTCACGTAGCGTTCTATATTTGAATCCTGCATCGCGGTATCAACATTTTTCTCGAGTGCCTTATATACCCCCGGGCTACCCCGCTCACATAAGGCTCACTTTGTACCACTGATGATGCCTCAATACATTTGAATTTAGAAAATTTGCTTCGTTTCATTTGTCCCCTTGCTGGGTTCAAACACTCATTAAAACAAAACAACATGGTAAATATCACGGACATTTTCAGTTTTATAATGTGTGATATGACATTGACCATGACCAGTTGAAAACAAAAAGCATATCCGAGGTTTCCACCCTAAGTTGACGATATACACCTCAGAATGCTTTGCTACTCTCAATAGTCACAGAGAAATACTTGGCGAAGATACACATTCATCGCGGACGGCAATTTAAATGACTCCGTCTTTACCCGGAAGTCCCGGCAAATCTCGCGAGGGTCCATCCATCGCAAGACGGAGCGCGCTAATAAATCCGCCGGACTCGGAATATTCATGAGCTAGCACGCATTACGTGCGCTGCCGGCCGGATTTCATTGTCAGCTGGCTGTTACACCGACGCGTACACGTGGCGTAGCTAAATCCTCTTTAGGGTTCCCATACCTAAAAGGTAAAACGAGATCCTATTACTAAGCCTCCACCGTCCGTCTGTCTGATGTCTGTCTGCAAGCTGTATCTCATAAACCGTGATAGCTAGAAAGCTGAAATTTTCACCAATGATCTATTTCCGTTGCCGCTATAACAACAAATAAAAAAATTTAAAAGATAAAATATTCAATTAAGTACCCCACGTCCGCGAGTCCGACTCAAACTTTTTTTCCCTAAGTGACAAACGATGATGGCTTGGAGTACTTGTAGTGGAGTACAAAAGATTTTTTCCCAGTAACTCTCGTTCCCTTGGAATTTAGCAATGTCGCGTTGCAAGTAAGCTTTACGTTCATTAGGGTACCTGCATGCCAAATTTTAATCACCTCTCTACGTGGTTTTATTTTCTTAGCTTTAAGTTTACTAAGGTACTTGCATGCCAAATTTCAAGAGAGTAACTTAAGCGGTTAAGATTTTTTATACAAAATAAATTTACCGCTAATTACCATATCCATAGGAATTTTGGGAATTCCTTCCTAAATGCACCTCTATGGTACCTAAGCGATGTTCTTTCCAAATTACAAGTGCCTAAGTTTAGCCGTTTAGGCTGTTGATATGTCAGTCAGACAGTTTCTCCTTTTATATATTCAGATTCGTTCATTCATCTTCTAACAAAACTATTACGACTCGGTGTGACTACAGCCGCTGTAAACTGGCATCTCTACGTATGCGCCGTGCCGGAAAATGGCCGAATGTAATAGTGGTATTGTAATTTATTCACCAGGAATCCCCGGAAACGGGCCATTGTGGCTACTTTCACTCTGTTTGGGGAGATGCTTGGAAAGTTGAATGCATTTCAACCCTTGATATTTATGGTTCTATGACCTTTTAGTGATTTTATGGCCTATAATTTTTTCAATAAAAATGGCTGAAAGACTAGGAATCACATTCCTAGTGACATTATAATAAGTTTCAGATTTTTTTTTATTTTTGTTATATTATTTTTTTTGCATCATTATATTCAATTATTTTTTTAATTTTTAATTTGCTAACCAACACATAAAAATCATTTTTCCAATATTATTTTAATGCTCATCTATTAGTAGAATTAGAATGGAAAAATATCCATTTTATTCAGAAACATCTCTTTAAATTGTTTGAATGTTAATAATTTGTAGTTGAAACTACATAGTTACAGTGCAAACGTAAAAAAGTAACTGTGACCGTTTAATTTATTTACATAAACTAGATTGTATTCGTTCAGCGAATTTATTTATTTATAAAAACAGTTAACCACAAATCTTTCGGCTTCCAAACGGCCATTAGGAAACCGAAACGAGAAAATGATCCCATCATTATTGCTTCGGTGTAAAAGATCAATCACCGGTTTAGGAGCAAAGCTAGTTAAGTGTGTGTCGGGCTCATATACTGAGGGTTCAGTACATATTTAAATTTCATTAGTCCGTTCTGTATGTAAAAAATTTTTTTTAGTAATCTGTATCATCCCACTGCTTTGCATGAGTTTCAAACCATCATACCTCTCTTTTTTACGTTAACAACCAAACCACCATTACTCTCCTTTTTAGGGTTCCGTAGCCAAAATGGCAAAAACGGAACCCTTATAGTTTCGTCATGTCCGTCTGTCCGTCTGTCCGTCTGTCCGTCTGTCCGTCTGTCACAGCCGATTTACTCGGAAACTATAAGTACTACAGTGATGAAATTTGATGGGAATATGTGTTGTATGAACCGCTACAAAAATATGACACTAAATAGTAAAAAAAAAGAATTGGGGGTCGGTCGCCGCATACATGTAACTGATGGATCAAATTTTTTTTGTATGTACATACCTGTGTGGGGTTGCAATGGAAAGCTCTTTTAAAATGATCTAAAGTTTTCTAAAAAACCTTTTTCTTAAAGTGAACGGTTTTTGAGATACCAGCTCCCAAAGTCGTAAAAAGTCTGTCCCCCCTCTATTTTTATAACTACGGGTATAAAATTCTAAAAAAAATAGACGTGATGCATGCTAATTAACTCTTTCAACGATTTTTAGTTTGATCAAAGTATCTCTTATAGTTTTTGAGATAGGTTGATTTTTATTATATTTGCTGCTACGGAACCCTTTGTGCGCGAGCCCGACTCGCACTTGGCCGGTTTTTTAGGTTAGGACTTGCCAGTTCTTTGACAGAAGGGCCATTGTATATGAACGACAATAAAAAAATGAGTATCTGTAATTTGACAACAACGTATAAGCATAAATACTTGTGCATTAATAAAGTATTTACTTTAATGCTTTTAATTCTCCTGTAAAATAGTTTGAATTAAACAAAAAATATCGTCGTTGATTTAAAAGCTTCCACTCTCTAAATCTTTAAGAAACTTTGTAAAAATACATAACTAGTTATTCCATATCAACTCCATAGCTACCTATCTTTAGCAACAAAAAAGGCTATTAAACAGACAGACATCGCTCCATAGCAATCACAGGGTTCAATCCCCGGCTTTCAGAATATCAGAATTTTCAAAATTCAAAAACCGCACCGCCCCGACAAACACTAATCCATTTAGCGCATACGTGCCTCTGAATTTATATCCGCTAGCGGAGCCCTTATAAATCTACCGCGCTTCGGTGCCTACCAAGATTTAGAAATATTTGAAGTGTCAGAATACGACATTTTGTAGAGTTTTAGAAGGTAGCACGCTGAATGTAAATGATTTGGCTGATTATATGCGAACATACATAAGTTTAGAAGAAGTGGCGTGCATTTGGGGAGGTCCTATGTCCAGCAGTGGACAGAGACGGGCTGATGATGATAATTATGATGTTGATACATAAGTTTATGTTATATAAATTTAAATAAGCAAATTCTCTAATGAAGAACATAATAAAAGTAAACATTACACCTGAACTACATGAAAGCAAGTAAATCTGTCTGTCTGTTTGTTGCCAAATGTACTGATACGATTAAAATGAAATATGGCACACAGGTACCCTAGATACCAAAAAGTGACATGGACACTTAATAGCCGATTTTGCTTTAAGGGATTGATATTTTCGAGATTACCGGTTTCCTCTCGGTCCTGACGCAGCTCTTGCTACCAATAGACCAACGAGACAGTCATATAATTATATCTTTGCGTATAATACATTCATAGTATATTGCCTGTCGACCTCATATTTGGATCTCACTACCGCTTACCATCAGGTGGAGTGAGGTCATGTTGTTGGTCTATTATAAAAACATAACGTTGAAGAGAAAAAATCTAAAGTTGCCGTCGATACACCCATACAAAGGTTTCACAATTTTCGTTCCTTAACAAAAATGTGTCCCCATTTCACTCGAAAATCCGTTGTCACAGTTTACTCTTAAAGCATTATTCTCACGTCACACGCTCGTCTTGTCGCTATCTAACACCGCGTATATCTGTGACGTTTCCGGCACATACGCTTTATTAACACGGACATACGTAACTGGAATATACAAACGTTTAAACGCTCATATTCTGTAGCATTTATTTATTCGGTTCACCGGTAATTGTTACACTAGAAGATGTATGTATACAGTATTTCTTGACTTAGTTTACAATATAAATATAAGGCGTCCGACTGATTTCAGCCATGGCGGCCGATCTCAAGTATAGTGCACAAGTGTGCGCGCAAACACAAGTGCACTCTCTATTCCCTTACTCTCATAGTTACAATAATAGGTTGGTAAAAACTGCATGCAAATAGGAATAATATTTGTAACTATTTGATGAATTCTTTAAGACAGTTAGTTCAATTTATTATTGCAACACTATTTTACGTCTAGTTGGTGTTGTTAAAGAGCATAAACCTCATTCTTTACTGAATATAAGTAAACTGAACCTTGAATACTGAATGTATTGTTTTTGACCTTACTCCACCAGATGGTAACGCCGATAATCCCGATATGAGGTCGATAGACACAATAGAACATGTGGGGCTTGTTGCTCTTACCGTAATACCGTTTCACGTCCCATCCAACTTGGTTTTTTAAAACTACCTATTTACTTCACTTTATCGTATGGGTCAAAATTAAATCGAAATTTAATAGCCAATTGAACTTTTTGGTTTAATATGCAATAGCGCAGTTGATACGATAAGTAGCCTATGTTTGTTTCAGGCACTCCCTACATGTAAAAGGTAATTTCAGTCGTAGGAGTTTAGTAGTTTTATCGTGAAAGAGCAACGGACAGACACACACAGTTAATTATGCATTTATAATGTTCAGTTAGAATAGTTATAGCTCTACCGTACATTAAAGACTATCCGTGGTTTATCCTACACATATACCTAAGTATAAACGATACTTTGTACGTTTGTACGAGTATATGGATACTTAAGTAAACTTGTAGATATAGTAAGTGATATAAACACTAACTACATTCAACTCGGTTCACAATACGAATTGGCTAACAAAACCTAACTGCCGCATCTAAACCGGAAATTCCCGCAAAAACAGAACGTATCTCCACAAAGACACTACACGCATACATTTGGGAGAGCTTTGCAAAGTAGGTCGTAATACTCGCAAGTAAATCTTTGTCTCGTCCGAGTTGATGTTTTACAGGCCATTTGTACTAGGAGCTTTGGTTCGGGCGAATTTGTGTGAGGATAAGCCGTTTTGGACTTTATGTTCGCGGTATATGGTCTGTAGCGCTACCATGAGTTTAAAGTTACGGACTCGATACCGCCTACGTAAATATGTCTATGAAAAACTTGTACAGCGCCTCTGGTGGTTACGCTAAGAACTAAAATAGGTCGTATGAAAAAAACAACTCGATAGGTTTTTAATGTACGTAAGTTTTCGATAGCCAACTCATGGTACTGCTACTGGAAGTACGTTTTGAAGCGTTAGATTTTAGGATTTGATGTCTCGTTGGGGTATTCGTGGCGAAGGCGGTAAAAAGGTTAGATCTCCGAATGGGTCAAATTGTATAAGTTTTCGAAAGAGTCGATGGCCAAGTGCGTATGCTTGCCATGCTATTGCTAGCATATGTTTTTCAAATTTGTAATAATTTCAAATGATGATTTTGTTCATATGAACGATTATTCGAAGCTTTAACGGTCAATATAATAAGTAATAATAACGGAAAAGAAGTTTTAGCTAAATTTTAGGAATTAAAATTAACAAAAAATATGAATAAAAAGCATTTTTTACGTCATATTGTATACGATGTCAAAGAACTTCCCCGTAAGTAACTACCAAATGAAAATCTGATTCCGTGTTGAGTTTCTAAGAACTCGTGGGATGGATTCACGCATGTTAATGAACAAGGTAGATGTCCTATACACACAACTAAATTGATGCTATGATAGCTAATATTCTATGCACTTTCAAACACACGGATTCGAAATAAATAATTCTTAGGAGAGCGAACCTCGTCGCCTTCGGAAAGCTTTTAGCGCTTATAGGCGCTTTGAATTACTTACTAATTCACTTACTTACTCATATACTTACTAACCTACTCACTTACTAACTCACATTATTATTAACTAGCGGCCGCCCACGACTTCGTTCGCGTGGAAATGGTGGTGGTGATTTTGGCTGGATTGATTTATTAAAATAGCCTATAATATTCCTTGTAAAATTTGCTGTTTATCTGTGAAAGGCCCGTCAAAATTGGTTTAGCAGTTTCGGAAACTAGAGAGTATAAACAGACAGACGGACAGACAAAAAGTATAAACTGACTTGACTTGTGTATGCTGGCTGGCTCGGTGGAACAGTGGTTAGTTACCTAGATTCGCTACTTACGGTTCTAAGAGTTGTAGGTTTGATTCCCACTCGGGACAAATATTTTGTGTGACGAACATCGGTGTTTATCCCGTGCCTGGGTGGGTTATTACATATATTTAAGTATATTTGTGTATCCACTGTTGATTTGATTGACACAAGTGCTTAAGCTACTTACCACGGGATCAGATCAATGTGATGTTGTGCAACATTTATTTATTTGCAAAACTGGTAGTTAGGTTACTAAGTTACTCATGCTAATGGCCTAACGTTTGTTATTGAATGCACTTTCAAGCACTCGGATCGGTAGTAAATAACTCTCCGGGAGTGAGTCTGGTTTAATTCGCGTGCGGGAGGCGCCTTCAGAATGTTTTTAGCGATAAATAGGCTCTTTTACTTACTTACTAACTAATGTACATACTAACCCATTTATGAACTAACTCACTAACTTATTAATTAAGTAATTACTTACTAACTCATTTACTACTCTGAAGTTTGTTCAGCTCAGCTCAATAATATACCTTTCTATTAGAGACATTATTTAATAGTTACTTTAAAAAAATGGACGACTGGCGAGAAATAGTCAACGTACGGGTTTTATCAACGGAGGCCAAGACTCGTTTTGGCGACTTAAAATAAGTTTGATTGAACATTGAAAAAAAAACAGCCAGACTAGGAACCTCTTCCCCCTTTTTGGAGTCGGTAAAAAAGTTGATAGTTGGGTTAGTTACTTCCCTATACTGATGTTCTAAATGTAGTTGATATTGAATGCACTTTCAAACACTCGGATCGGTAGTAAATAACTCTCCGGGAGCGGGTCTGGTTTAATTCGCGTGCGGGAGGCGCCTTCGGGATGCACAGACGCGGCGCTTTTAGCGCTAAATAGGCGCTTTGACGGCGGCCGTTAGTGCGGGCGAGCGCGCGGGCCCGTTGCACTGTGCACTACGCAATGGTGTCATATCTACCTTCTTACTTGTTTGGTTGCTTACATACTCTACTACTTGCACTAAATCACACACCGTCTCAATCAACCGCTCACTTACTAACTCACACACCTTCTCAATCTACCGCTCACTTACTAACTCACACACATTCTCAATCAATCCGCAAGTCACTCACACACTCATTCGGTAGATACATACATTTTTCTTTTGTTTATGGGCTGAGACGTTTGTTAAGCTCAACATACATAGCTTTTTGTTAATTGGTTTAAAGCCAATGTAATGTAGGTTTTGTAAACTTGCGACCTGAAAAAAAACTAAATTGAAGAACCTCTTTTTTGGTGGCGGTAAAATTTATTTATTATTATTATGCTAATGGCCTAATGTCTGTTATTGAATGCACTTTCAAACACACGGATTGGTAGTAAATAACTCTCCGGGAGCGGGTCTGGTTTAATTCGCGTGCGGGAGGCGCCTTCGGGATGCACAGACGCGGCGCTTTTAGCGCTAAATAGGCGCTTTGACGGCGGCCGTTAGTGCGGGCGAGCGCGCGGGCCCGTTGCACTGTGCACTACGCAATGGTGTCATATCTACCTTCTTACTTGTTTGGTTGCTTACTTACTCCTTCATCCGCTCACTCCTTTAATAAATAAATAAATATTACAAATCATCACACACAAAAAAGCGTCGATGGCCGAGTGGTTAAGGTCGTTGCTTGCCATGCGAGAGGTCGCCAGTTCAAACCCCGCCAGGTACCAATGTGTTTTTCAAATTTGAAATTCATATGTACCATCATTCGACGCTTTAACGGTGAAGGAAAACAAAAAGCGTCGATGGCCGAGTGGTTAAGGTCGTTGCTTGTTATGCGAGAGGTCGCCAGTTCAAACCCCGCCAGGTACCAATGTGTTTTTCAAATTTGAAATTCATATTTACCATCATTCGACGCTTTAACGGTGAAGGAAAACATCGTGAGGAAACCTGCACACCTAAGAAGAAATTCTTAGGTTGTGTAGTCGACCAACCCGCACTTGGCCAGCGTGGTCGACTAAGGCCTTATCGCCCTAGTTTAGGGTAGGCCCGTGCCCCAGCAGTGGGGACGTATATGGGCTGATGATGATGATGACACAACATCGCATAAATTGATCTGAACCCGTGTTAAGTAGCTTAAGCGCTTGTGTTACGGAAATCAGGATCAACAGTGGATACTTATTGTTAATTGTATCAAAATTTTTGTATGAAAGAAATAAGCTCGAATAGAAAAGGATATTAAATAAGTTTTGTTGAAAAGTGAAGTATTTTCAGCTTAGCTAAAACTTTAAACATGCCTCTTGATCGATTTATTTAGAGAATCTTTAGAAGCTTTTTTTAGAATGAATGAATTTCAAATAATTTGCATCTACATACACCTTTGCCGCAACGATTTTAGCTTTAGTTTACGCTATATTAACCGGCTGCTATCACTGCTAATAATAAGAAAGCGAACACACCTACAGCTTTTCTCGTTAACCAACTTCAAACAAAGAAGATTTCCAAATTGTTTTTTTTTTAACCTAATTAATAGCATGTCGTGCCGTCTCGTCCAATGGACACGCGCGTTAACGTTTCGTTTGCGTACATTCCGTGTTGCACCAGGAAAAAGCACTCTAAATTTTTTTTCATGTCCTGTCATCTTGTTGCCTCCGATATTTGTACCTTTTTCGTGTTTTATGTCATTTTGTGATTTTTATCCGGAATTCAAAGTACTTTGCTTTGAAGAGAGATACATTTTATGAAATTCATTTCATATCGCATTCATAAGGAGATCCTCTTTAATTTTGTAATTTAATACATCGCCTGTATAGAACATTGCAAGGACTAGTATTATAAATATTAAAATATTACATATCATCACATACATTGATCTGATCCCGTGGTAATTAGCTTAAGCACTTGTGTTCCAGAAATCAGAATCAACAGTGAATACACAAATATACTTAATACATACCCGGGCGCGAAACGAAGACGGATGTTCCAGAAATCAGAATCAACAGTGAATACACAAATATACTTAAATATACTTAATACACACCCAGACACGGAACAAACACCGATGTTCGTCACACAAATATTTTTCCCGGGTGGAAATCGAACCCACGACCCTTGGAACCGTAGGACACTAACCATTGTTCCACCGAATCATTATGATTTCTTATGTGGTAGAAGTATGTATAGCAAATCAGTTTAACTTTTGTAAGGCAAATAAATGTATCATCTATATTGATAACTATAAAGTGGCATAATTATGTTTTGAGTAATCTAACAAAACGTAGTACATTTTTTTACTATGAATTTATTTGGTGGTCTCTAGAATAAAAATCCAGCCAGTGTCATCCGATTCCCGACTTTCTAAATCGAGCATAGAGTTCACTTCCATTTGTTCCTCCGAATTGAAACAAGATACCTAAAAGGCAGAAGAAATTCATCAAACAAAAAGAAAATAACCGGGAAGGTTTGATTAAAACCTTCAAATATTGATTTATCTGAACTTGCCGCCGGTCTCTTATTAGAAGGCATTCGTCAGTCTAACATTAATTGAGATTTGATTTCTTTTGGCAACCAATGTTTCTGACAGTCTTTGTTACTGAAGGTTTTCTTGGAATTTTGTATTAGAAGATTTACTCGTATTTTATAATACAAGTCAGTTGACTGAGATGAATTTTGTGAGGAAATTTTAAATCCGAACAACTAAAAGAAACATGAAATTGATATTCTGTACCTACAAGTCTTCGGTAAAGAAACGGTCTTTAGCTATTAGGCTCTATTATTTAATACGTCAGTTTGTTCATAGCTAAAAGATTTTCCTATTTGTGCAACAATGAATCTGTCTTTCTTCCATACAAAAAAAGCTTGTAAACTAAGCTGCCTCGTTTCCCTACGGTAAGTTATGAATGTTCCGGGTATGACTCTCGGGTCTAACAAAATTTTTGTGAGTTTTTGTAATAAGAAATTACTCAGCCCGGAGTCAGGAACTATGATAAACGGATACAGATCCGTGCCTCTGAAAGCACGCTTAGCCGGTGATCCTGCATTTGATCTCTCATCGGAGAATATGAATAAGATGAATTGCCGTCTCATCTAACAATGAGAAGACAAGAGGGAACTTGGAGTGCATATGTTATTGTTTGACTGGCTCGGTGGAACAGTGGTTAGTGACCCAGGTTCACTACCTACGGTTCCAAGAGTCGTGGGTTCGATTCCCACTCGGGACAAATATTTGTGTGACGAACATCGGTGTTTGTTCCGTGTCTGGGTGTGTTATTAAATATATTTAGGTATATTTGTGTAACAACTGTCGTTTCTGATTTCCGTAACACAAAGTGCTTTAGCTACTTACCACGGGATCAGATCGATGGGTGAGTGCGACAGGCTCAATATGGTCTATTGTGCCTGTCGACCTCATATTTGGATCTCACTACCGCTTACCATCAGGTGGAGTGAGGTCATCTTGTTAGCCTCTTTTTAAAAAAATAAAAAAATGTATGTGATGTTGTGAAATATTTATTTATTTTATTGTTAATTTCGGCCGACATCGATCGAACTCCTTCTTATCAAATTGATGTATTTGTTTATCCTTAATATCGTATTATTTACTGAAAATTTTAATCATTTATTTCCAGAAGTACCAACCTAAAAACAATGGAATCTTTTCGAGAACAAACAGTGCCGCGAAAACAAATAGCCGCCCAGTTCACTGGGCAAAATAATCGACTTAAACTTAGTTGGGGGAAAATTCATTTATTTAATTAAGAGCCGAAGAACTTCGAAAGAGTTGGTGGGAACTAATCACCGCTCCGGGAGTTGGCCTTCCTTATCGTAATTGGGACAATATGCCCGGGGGGATTAATGCCATTGTAGAGGCTAGGGACAAAAATGGTGGCTGGTTGATTTGGTTTATTATAATAAGAATAAGAATAAAAAAAAGGTTAGTCCACAAACTTAAAAAGACATAAAACACAACATGGTTCATTAATTTGTGATCAATTTGGTCCCAGCTTTAACATATGCCTTTAACGACAAGCAGCCGCTGAGGTGCTGGTATTCTGGCTAAGGCCTATATGAACGACACTTAAAAATTTTTTTAAAAAAATACACTAAGTTTACTTCGCGTATCGGAACCTTATCGCCTAGTTTAGGGTAGGCCCGTGCCCCAGCAGCCTGATAATGATGATGATGTGCCTTCAAACCATTTTATAGAAATATGTCAAGACGTTCATAAAAGTCTTAGCGTCAAAAGTACTTATTACTAAATCAGTAAATCTTCTTAAGGCAAAACAATATAAAAAATAGCCCCGTAATCGAAAACAAGAAGTATCCTCAGATAAATAACACAAAAAGAAATCGAGACCACTCCATTAAGTAGGTTATGACTTCCCAAACTAGGGAATCATAGATTGCCTCCCAGTAATGATGTTTCACGCCGATCATAATAGTATTTTTGCGGAGTTTGTTTTGGTAAGTTCGTTTCAGTCTATCCTGGCTTCAAACCTCTTTGCTCGCGTGTAAATCAATAAACGAAACACAGTTTCTGTGTTGATGTTTGTGGAGACCACGAGGACCACAGACGTTTCGCTTTGAAGAGGTGGTATCTCGACTGGCTTGGTGGAACAGTGGTTAGTGACCCAGGTTCTCTACCTACAGTTCCGAGAGTCGTTGGTTCGGTTCCCACTCGGGACAAATATTTGTGTGACGAACATCGGTGTTTGTTCCGTGTCTGGGTGTATATTAAGTATATTTGTGTATCCACTGTTGATTCTGATATCTGTAACACAAGTGCTAAAGCTACTTACCACGGGATCAGATCAATGTATGTGATGTTGTGTAATATTTATTTATTATCTATTTATCTCTTCGTAGAATTTCAATTCAACTGTTCCGATTGCACAATTGACTGGCTCGGTGGAACAGTGGTTAGTGACCCTGAGTCACTACCTACAGTTCCAAGAAGGTTCGATTCCCACCCGGGACAAATATTTGTGTGACGAACATCGGTGTTTGTTCCGGGTCTGGATGTGTTATTAAATATATTTTTGAATATTTGTGTACAGTCGTGCCAAGAAAGTGATCTACAACATTTGACAAAAGTTTATACGAGATGTAACGATCGCTAAGGTTGACAAGTCACTGACACAATTTTATTGCCAGGGAAAATTCACCTTGTTGTTTCATGACGTAAACGAATCTCAACCGTAGGGTGGTAGACCACATTTTTGGCTGACTGTACCCAGTGGTGATTCTGATACCTGTAACACACAAAGGAATCAGATGCCTGTAGCTACTTACCACGGAATCAGATGTTTGTGATGTTGTGTAATATTTATTTATGTGTACAAAAGCTCTTGAAATAAAAAATAACCCTTTCCTTTTTAGTTCCGAACACCCTAGTCTTAGTGGTTCCTTATCTGAATTAAGGTATCTAGAGTCACGTACATGAGTCGGCCAGCTCATTTGCCCCTCTTCAAGCTACCGTCTGAATGTAAGCTACACGGTGCTTCAAGTTATACACTAGGGAGTTTAGTTTTCAGAGCTAAGAGTTAGAAATCCGGAGTTAATTTACTGATTTATCTGTAAAAACCCGTTTAATTTATTAATGATGCCATATTATTTTAAACAATATATACCTTGATTTTTTTTATTAAGACATATATTATGTTAATTATTTGATACATTATACCTACATACATATCTCCAACATAACTTTTTGACCGAATTGAAAATAAGGGAAAATTTTCTGATATCGATTTGACCTGTATTTGGTTTTATGTTTTATTCTAATGTATCGTTTACACGAAACCTTATGTGAATTTTTTATCACACATTTTAACAAGTATGCCTTTTAATCACTACATAGTATAAAGCAAAGTCACTTCCTGAGTCTGTCTATCTCTACGCATGCTTAAATTTTAATACTTCACATCGGATTTTTATACGGTCTTTTTAATAGATAGAGGATTTAAGATTAAGGTTTTTTATCTATACTAATATTATAAAGCTGAAGAGTTTGTTTGTTTGTTTGTTTGTTTGTTTGAACGCGCTAATCTCAGGAACTACTGGTTCGATTTGAAAAAATCTTTTTGCGTTGTATAAACCATTTATCGAGGAAGGCTTTAGGCTATATGACATCAGGCTGCGACCAATAGGAGCAAAGATGCGACCAATAGGACAATGGAAAATGTGTAAAAAACGGGGAAACGCGAACGAAGTCGCTGGCACAGCTAGTGTATAATATACCCGAAGCGGGTCACCAGTACATCAAATAAACTACTAGGAAAAAATAATTGTTAGAATGAAATACCACTCTCCATAAAAGATCATTATCATCATCTTGGCGTTTTCCCGGTTGCATCATTGCGGAGCCTGGGGTCCGCCGGACTCTCCATAAGTAGATGTCTAACTAAAAACAAAACATCTTCAAAGTATCACCCGTACTAATGCTTAAAAGCTCAAGTTTAATATTCCCCTGCAGAAGAACTGCGTCATAGACAAACAAACATATGTGCCTTGTCTTGTTTGCATCGCAAACTAGAAATTGTGCTATGCACTCGGTGGGTTTATTAGAAAACATTTGAAGCAGGCTTCAAGCGATGAGAGGGAGTTGGGGTAATACGCTGTTTGCATTCTAGCTTGAAAGGGGAATCTCTTTTGAACGTTTAATTGAGTTCTTGTTAAATGTTTGTGATATTAGCGCTTTTTGCTATGTATTTTCGGGGTATGTATGTACGTACCATATGATATCATTTGATGTGTATATTTCAGCACATAAATAAAATAAATATGTGGGACATTTCCACACACGGTCATCTGACCCCAAACTAAGCAGAGCTTGTACCATGGGCCTCAGAGACTGATATACATACATATATATTTTTTAAATACTTACTTAAATACATATTCACACCCAGACACGGACAAACACTGATGTTCATCACACAAATATTTGTCCCGAGTGGGAATTGAACCCACGACTCTTAGAACCGCCAGCCAAGGTCACTAACCACTGTTCCACCGAGCCAGGACACTGAAATTTCGGCCATGGCAGCCGATCTCAATGAAGATCAGCTAAGTGCACGACTTATAGTGCAAAAATATGCGCGCAAACACAATTGCATTCTCTGTTCCCTTACTCTCATAGTTCTCATTTAGCCCGACCCTGGACTCGAACCAGGGACCTCTTGCTCCTTACGCAGCGCTTTGCTACCAATAGAAAAACAAGGCAGTCAAAAAGATACTACACGATTAATCTAAATTAAAGCCAACTATGGGTCTTTATTTGACAGGGAAGGCCTAGAGGTGAGGGCCATCCGCTCCCCCCCGATTCCGGTGATAATGACGAGGCTATCGTAATTTGACTCTGTTTATTCACATACAGAAATTGCTTATATAATATATGTAGGCACTTAATTGGTGTGATTAAAGAGACATATCGGGTTCAATCAAAAGCTCCCGCATCCTATATTCCGTATAGGGAACAGTCTTGAGATTTTATCTCGTTCTCTGAGACATAGTAAACAAAAGCACGGCACCTATTCTGTGCATCTATATCTATTTCTAATAGGGCCCTTGTGTAATCAAGCCGGATGCACAAACCCTTTATCTATCTTCCGGGGGTGTCTACCTATATTGTGTAAAGGGGTAAGGACGGCAAGACACATCCATTATTTGTTGTTAGTGCATTCTGGGTACAAGTCTTCTTCTTAACGTATGGTTGATGAACAACCTGGTGTCAGAGTTTAAACCGCCCGTAGGCCTCAGACATGGCTTCACACACCGTTGAAAAATCTCTCAGGTGTGCTGGTTTCCTCACGATGTTTTCCTTCACCGTTAAAGCGTCGAATGATGGTACATATGAATTTCAAATTTGAAAAACACATTGTTACCTGGCGGGGTTTGAACTGGCGACCTCTCGCATGGCAAGCAACGTCCTTAACCACACGGCCATCGACGCTTTCTGGGAACAAGTAACATTATATTAGTGTGCCGCCCTCGCTTCGCTTCGTGTAATCCTTCCTACCTCATAACAACTACCTGCATGCCGAATTTCAGCCCGGTCTTTCAGTAGTTTGGGCTGTGCGTTGATACTCGTAGATAACTTTGCGTTATATATCTGTATTTGTGGAACAATGGTTAATGACCCTGGTTACGGTTACAGTAGTCGTAGGTTCGATTCCCAATCAGGACAAATATCATCATCATCATCATATACGTCCTCACTGCTGGGGCACGGGCTTATCCTAAACTAGGGCTATCAGGCCTTAGTCAACCACGCGCTGACCAAGTGCGGGTTATTCGACTACATAACCTTAGGATATCTTCGTAGGTGTGCAGATTTCCTCAGGATGTTTTCCTTCACCCTTAAAGCGTCGAATGATGGTACATATGAATTTCAAATTTGAAAAACACATTGGTACCTGGCGGGGTTTGAACTGGCGACCTCTCGCATGGCAAGCAACGACCTTAACCACTCTGCCATCGACGCTTTTTTAGGACAAATATAAATGCATAGTATTATAATGGTAATTTTAAAAGGGCTCGAATTCATCAGTTTCAAAATTGTCCTAGCCAAAAACCAATTTCGAATCTAAACACTGAATCTCCAAAAATATTTGAGCAATCAACTTATTTTGTATAAAAATTTATATATCACTGGTAAATAGCAATTTAGTATCATACAGTCAAATAGTTTGGCCGTCAACTTGTTTTGTTTTCAAAATGTGTTGTATGTCTCACTGTTATCTTATCCTATATTGTGGTTACCTCGTCTGCGTCTATTTCCAGATTGATCAATAGACAACCGACTAGCGAAGGATAAACTTATGTTCGGTGCATATTCGGGGTTGTATGCGATTCGAGGTGATATGAATATTGATAGAACTGAGTGTACGGGCCAATATCGCACGGTATAACCAGATGTCCCATTTTCCACAGAACTGCAGAAATGTCGAAAACAGGAACTTGATGCATTTCCCCAAAAGGTTTGACTGGCTCGGTGGAACAATGGTTAGTGACCCTTCCGGTTCCAAGAGTCGTGGGTTCGATTCCCGCCCAGGATAAATATTTGTGTGATGAACATCGGTGTTGAATCAGTTACTCTGATGCTCATAATCCCAAGTATTTATTTCATTTATTTATTTAATAAACTAGTGGTCCCGGCGAATTTTATACCGCCAATAGGTACTGATTCTTTTTCTATACCTATTTTTAGTATCTCATTGAAACCTTTCCTGGACTACGACCATTTTAAAAATTAAAAACCAAAATTACCTAAATCGGTCCGGGTGTTCTCGAGTTTTAGTCATACTAACGAACAGCAATTAATTTTTATTTATAAGAAGAAGATTATTACCCCTCCTTTGCGTAGGATATAAATCGGGTAAAAACAATAAAATATACCAAATTATTCCCAATATCATTCTCTATACGAAATGTTCGCTGTAACTAATGAGTGTTTTTCATGAAATGCCAGCTGTTTGTCTATCCTCATGAATAACGCATTTGCCGAGCGAAGCCTGCTAAATTCAGCGACCTACTTTGAGACAAAACTTATACCTACTGTTTTTCGTATAGCCTAATGGGTAAACAATATTCTGTATAAGTAGAGAGGAGATAACAAAATAGGCCGAAATAATCGGCCCTAAACTACATGGGTGAGTGAGTGAATATCGTGAAAGCTTAGAATTTTCATGAGCTTCTTTTTGTGTCATCGTTCTGCTACTTTTGTTAATGATATTATGGAAGTCAAGTGATTTAACGTTTGGAGAACTTGCTTGAGACCCTTTGGAAATAAAAATAAGTTTACGGATAAAACTCGCGTGTATTGCTGTTCTAAACATATTATGTAGAAACCCAACGTTGCGAGCTCTTACAGCGTTGCCACAGCAATACACTCGAGTTTAATCCGTAAAGTTAATTTAATTCTAAACGTATAATAGACAATACTATGCTTTAGACCCGTTAGCCATCTGATGCTTGATAGGCCATAGCAGGAGAACCTATATACCTAAGAAGTACATAAAAGAAAATGGTATATATTTTACACAATCAACGTATGCTCCTGTCGAACACAAATAGAATGAAACCCTGAGATCTGGGAGCGTATTACGACCTGATAATTCCAGTCAGTTTAAGAACTTGGAAACAGACAGACAGACAAACGGATTGACAGAAGAACGGCAGAGGCTTAATAATAAGGGTCCCGTTTTTGCATTTTAGGTACAGAACCCCAAAAAAAGTGCTACCCACTTCTGTTGCTAACTGTCCGTTCCTTTCTTCATTTTAATCCCGCTCTCTCGACCTAAATCAATAGAAAATTCCTCGGAAAGGCACGATTGACACAAATAATCCTCGTTTTTTGCATCCGAGTTTGAAAATAAAGGAATAATATCCCAAGTAGAGAGTTTGATTGACATGGAGAGGTCTCAACTGTCGTGTTTAATTCATGAGCCTGCATCAAAACAGGGAAAATATTTGTCGTTTCCTATTTTTGGTTGCATCTTAGAAGAATACGCGTGATAGTTTTAAACGTAAGTAGTTTTTGGTTAGGTGACCTGGCATTTTGTTTTCTGACTAAAATTGGAACTCACTCACTTGCCATATAATGATTAAATTATAATATTTAGTAGGTTAATATTTTTCATATAAGAAAGCAGTCATCGAGTCATTAAGTAGTAATTTAGGCGATATTACTGTCGTTTATAAAACTAAGGGAAAATAAACTTTGACGTATTACCAACATGTTCAGTAGCGCTACCATGGTTTAAAAGTGACTGAGTCGATATCGCTAATATCGCAATAAAAATGTACAGCGCCCCTAGTGGTTATGCTTAGAACTAAAATCGGCAGTATGAAAAAAACAATTCGATAGGTTTTAAACGTACGTAAGTTTTCGATAGCCAACTCATGGTACCGCTACAGAACGCAAAAGTAATTACGTCTGAAATGAAAATGGAGTGTAACTACTTCCGAATAAATGTAATCCAATCAAAAATATAAATTTGAAATGAGAGCCAAGTTCAATGGTCAGTCCTGAAATTGATTTATAAGTAACAGTATAAAAACTGGTGAAATGACTGATGTTCACCCGTGATCATGGCGCTTGCAACAGTGCCGAAATATCGGGAGCTCATAAAACAAAACCACAATATGGTAAATATCCTGGACAGTTTCAGTTTTCTAATGTGTAACCATGACAGTTTAAAATTATATATTTAACAGTATAAAATATCATATCTTCTTATAACATGAGATAATGTATTGAAGCCTAAGGTCTGGACAAACTGTATGACAAACTGTAACAGCAGGGTTGCACAAGATTCCCTATGACGCGGATCAAGACGAGTGGCGCTCGTTTGGGCGGCGCGGAGGTAAAGTAGTCGATTTATCACCGATAGGGCTGCCACTGCCAAGAAGGAATAATATATTTTTCTTAATGAAACACTTAGTAAGCAAATAAATATTTGAAGTTTCATCATCAGCCCAAATACGTCCCCACTGCTGGGGCACGGGCCTACCCTAAGCTAGGGCGGTAAGGCGTTAGACAACCACGCTGGCCAAGTGCGGGTTGGTTGACTACACAACCTAATAATTTCTTCGTAGATGTGGTGCAGTCCTCACGATGTTTTCCTTCACATATATAATAATAATTTCGAATAATCGTACATAATAATTTCTAATTTGAAAAACACAGTGGTACGTGGCGGAATTTGAACTGGTGACCTCTCGCATGGCAAGCAATGACCCTAACTACTCGGCCATCGACGCTTTTTTCATTGTTATTATTTGAAGTTTGAACAATAGATTTGTTCAGTTTTTGTAAACCAAAGAATAAATACTACTTTTACGAAACTCGAAAGTACGCTCGAACCGCTTTATAACTAAGAGCGTAGAGTTTCTTTAGCTTTTATCATCAGTTTCATATGGCAAGAAGTAGCTGATTACGTCACATAACTTAAAAGAACTATCGCTTCTCATGCTTTCGATTTGGTAGATTACGTTTTTGGAAAATTTTCGATAATTCTACTAAATGTCAATCGTTCTGCAACGAAAAAACATCCACTAAAGTTTCAAGGTGTAAAGATGGCGTTACATGCGCAAGACATTAAACGACGCTGAGTGCGAACAAAGCCGCGAGTGAAAACTAGTTGCATCTAAGATTTATGTCGTTGCTACCATATCATAAAATTGGTTTCTATCCACTAGGCTCAATAATAAGTTATGCTCTAGAGCTATGCTCGGTGTTTCTCTGCGGGATCGAATCAGGAATGAGGCGATCCGTCAGAGAACCAAAGTTATCGACATAGCCCATCGTATTAGCAAGTTGAAATGGCAGTGGGCTGGCCACATCAGCCGTAGAACCGACAACCGTTGGGGTAGACGGATTCTGGAGTGGATACCGCGTCTCGGCAAACGTAGTGTAGGACGCCCGCAGACCAGGTGGTGTGACGATCTGCGCAGGACGGCTGGTAGGAGCTGGATGCGACTGGCCGAGGATAGAGAGAAGTGGCGTGCATTTGGAGAGGCCTATGTCCAGCAGTAGACAGAAATGGGCTGATGATGATGATGATGAATTGGGTAGAGCATCGCAATTTTCACCAACCCATTTTTATTTACATTTCCCAAGTTTACCGAATAACATCTTATCACAAATAAGTGTACCCAACCCTATCACACTTCCGCGTGAGTGAGTACGCTACGCTCCCGACAGTGACAAAAATGTATACAAGTTGCGAATCCTTTGATATCTCACCCGGCGATAAAGCATGTCTCCGTCACTACGCAAATGTACTGTGCTTCGTAGTTTATGATATGTTTTTGTTTTAGGCTTAATTTTGGATGTTAATGCTCTTTTATAGCATATATTTCGTAAAAAAAATAAAGTAAAAAAAACCTCCTTCAAAAACCCGACACCCTAGAAATAACTAAATAATACAATACGTACATATTTTAAAATTATCTGGGTAGGAATTTGATATGTGTTTGAAGGCGGTGTCGTTTGTATTTCGTGCAGGCAAGCACAGTGTGTGTTCGTTGTTTTAAACATTTTTTTTGGCATTAAAATCAAACAAAAAACTTCCAAATCGGTTCACCCAGATGTAACAAATATAAAACATATCTGAGGTAACATAATACAGACAAATTGAGAACCTACACCTTTTTTTGAAGTCGGTTTAAAAGCAACGTAAACTTATCAACTCATCATCAGCGTATATGTCCCCAATGCTGGAGCACGATCGGGCGATCGGGCTTTAGTCAACCAAGCGCGTCTTGGTCGACTACACTATCTTATAATGTCTTCGTAGGTGTGCAGGTTTACTAACGATCTGGCACGCCGTGCCTAAGAAAGCATGTTAAGCCGGTGGTCCTGCGCCTGATCTCTCGTCAGTCATGTCGAACGGACTTTTTACTAAATGATGACTGTCTTAAGCATACTGAGGGCCTCTTAATTCCAAGCGATTTAACTATGGACATCAACTAACTTCTTCTTCATCATCATCATCATCATCAGCCCATTCCTGTCCACTACTGGACAAAGGCCTCTCCAAATGCTCGCCACTTCTCTCTATCCTCGGCTACTCGCATCCAGCTCCTACCAACTAACTTCGTGTTTTTGGTACACTTAGTTGTGCGCTATGGTTGTGGAGACTGATATTAACCCTCCATCATCTAGTAGAAACAGCTCTTTATCATATAGCGACCGACGCCGATTTTAAAACTGACTGGAACTAAGTGGTCGTAATACGCCCCCGTGAACATGAATTGTATAGGATAGAATGCAGCAGCTGTGCATTTTAGCCGCTAGAGGCGCTGTTTCGATCCTAGTGGCTTGTTGTACGGAATGTTTCTATCTACTAGAACATAGAATAAATAGTTTCTCCAAAACATGATTGTCTAGATAGTTCTCTGAAGTTCATAAATTAAATCAGTGTTGTTCTCAAGCCGAATAGTTTCTTAGAAAAGGGAAATCTCCATTTATTGTTTGTGTTCGTTAGAATCTTTACTAATATTATAAATGCTAAAGTATCTCTGTCTCTACGTCTGTTTGTCATGCTTTCACGCCAATACAATAAAAAATATCCAGATAAAGACAGCAAGAAAGGGTCTTTATTTGATCAAACGAGTGTACAATAGGTTGAACAGTATCTTTTAACACCATTGCCGCAAACAATTTATAGAAAAAAAGTAAAAGACGAAAACTACAAATTTAATATTCATAGGTATTCATTAGTTTCATTATGTATTCAAACAATTGTAATTCAATAAAATTAAGAAATCTGAGAGAAATGTAGCCAATTTTTTTTTTTTAAATCCCGTATTCTGCCTACAACTCAGCACATACGGTGGTCAACTGTTTGAAAAAAGGAAAAATAAACAGTAAAACATTAAGACCATCTTATTATTCGTACAAAACAGCGGAAACTTAGCGAAAAACATCCAATTAATAAAATGTTTTCCAGCAGAGCCTGACGATCTCATGCATAAAAGATGAGTGGTAGACATTTATTTACAAGACGCAGTGCCCCACTTATAGAACCTCTATAGGATTAGGAATTAATTCAGCTACTTGGTAATACTTTGACTTTGACTTTGAATATAATGAGTATAACTGAGTAATCTAGGAATTAAGGTTGAGTGATATTTTAAATGAGTTTGTTCTGTCATCTGACAGACTGTCAGACATACTCTTGTATTGTTTTATTTGCGTGAACACTAAAAATCCGTAATTTTATGGATTAAAATCTGGCTCGGTGGCATAGTGGTTAGTGACTGGCTAACGGTCCCAAGAGTCGTGGGTTTAATTCCTACCCCGGAAAAATATTTGTGTGATCAACATCGGTGCTTGTACCGTGTCTGAGTGTGTTATTTTAATATATTTTAGTATATTTGTGTAGGTCTCCACTGTTGATTCTGATATCCGTATCTTAAGTGCTCAAGCCACTTACCACAGGATCAGATCAATATAGGACTATGTTATGCTGAGACATATTTTTTAAAAAACTCATACATCCCTTTTACTGGGCCTACCCATAACGATCAGGCCTTAGTTATCCACGCTGGCCAAGAGCTAGTGGTGGACTATATTACCTTAGGATTTCTTCATGGATGTTTTCCTTCACCGTTGAAGCGTCGAATAATCCTATATCATCATCAGCCCATATACGTACCCACTGCTGGGGCACGGGCCTACCCTAAACTAGGGCGATAAGGCCTTAGTCGACCACGCTGGCCAAGTGCGGGTTGGCCGACTACACAACCTTAGAAATCCTATATATGAATTTTTTGATTCAAAAATACAATGGTACATGGCGGGGTTTGAACTTTAGCGACCACTTGCATTGCAAGCAACGACTTAACCACTCGGCCATCGAAGCTATTTATGATAACGTAAATATGAGTAAAAAACATAAAATATTAAACTGGTCTTAATGTGAATTCGTATTAGCCAACTAGGTTGAAGCTAGGACGAAAGGCTTAACATATTTGAATTTGCTACAGCTCCGAAATAAGATGTGAATTAAATAAATAAGAACGCTAGAATATATCTAGCTATCTATTAAAGCGCTTAGCGTTATGGAGTACCACAGTAGTCCATTACCGTAGGAGGTACAATCTTGCCAGGGTTGTAGTCCACCGAAGAAAGAACAGATTACAAATTGTTCACTTAGTAAGTGAACTTAAGTTGAACTATTATGGTGACGATTTCATTTGATTCTCACTTGGCTAAAATATTATGTGATGTATTCTTAATATTGGTACGTGTTCTATTTTCCGTGGTAAGTGTATTATTTATTTACCAATTTATATCTGAGCATCCCACTGCTGATTCTGATATCCGTTACACAAGTGCTTGTTTCATATATTTTTTGATATTCAGTAGTTCTTTCGAATTCATTTGAAATCGAATAGCGGTAGCTCCTTCAAAACAATATAAGTATGTGGGATTACAAATTTTAGTAGGAAAACCTTTGAATTTTTGTATTTTCCCGTAATTATTGATTACAATTGGCTTTTAATTTCGGTTTTTAAGTAAGTACAAATTGTAATAATCTTCATAATGAAAGAAGTAATAACTTAAATATTAACGTTGTGTTTTTAAAAGAGCAAAATTACTTTTATTATTTGCACTTTCCATACTTTAAATAATTCACTTATACGAATACACAACAGTCAAGCCATCAGCTGTCCCCATTCTTGGATACGCGTGGCACGCTGTACATTTAACACACACGGACATTCGCGCCAGCGCCCTGTGCTTTTTTAAACGATCTTACGCTTTTTCGATCAGCATCACGTGACCTTGAAGTGAGTTTGGATGATTTAACCCATACAAAAAGTGCTCTGCGCCGCTTACGAAGTTGTCACTTCAATAGAATTGCTTTTTAACTAACGTTGAACTTGTGTGTGCTAAATAAAACTCTTCTATTCTGTTCCATTCTTATCCTAAAAACCAATTCCATTGCATGCCAAATGCTTCTAATTTCATTCACTACCTGCCTTCACCATCTCTGTACTGGAACACGGGCTTCACAGCCGACGGAATCAGACCGCGGAAGATTTATGCAGACAACCTATTTCAAGCTCTAACACAAATTGCTTTATACACTATTCCGAAACACTGGACATCAATCACTTTGTGAATGTGTTCCCGGTAAAACGTTTTCATTTCCACACCGTCTCCGGGGGAGTTTCTAGTTTGTTTACTTCTATTTAATGAAGTACGTAGAAGCTGGCTCTAAATGAAATAAGTGTTGCTAGTCGAAGAAGTTTGGTAAAAAAAGAAACACATTGTTTGTTTTGTTTTTATTTGTGTGCTAAATAAAACATTATTCTATTCTATTATACAGAAAATGTATTAATTGTGTTCCTTAACATAATTATGGTGTATTATGTAAAAAACAGAACGTACCATAATTTACCATAATAAGTTACCGTAATTTGGTACCAAAGGTGCCTTGACTGCCTCATCCGCCTTTTGGTAGCAAGTGCTGCATTAGCACCGAGGGGACCCCGGTTCGAGTCTGGGGTCAGGAAACAAATGTGAGACCAGCAGCTATGTATTGAAGCCGTCGAATTATTTTTCCCGTATATGACCTGTTAATGTAACGTATAAACGTTTCTAAATAAAATTCTGGACAAAAAACATCAGGTACGACTATATTAAACGTGTGCATTGCATGCGCCATTTTGGCCGTCACCGAAAAGCTTTTAAAATAAACGCGAGCTTTTATTAAACAAGCAGTATTACAGCGCACTGACCACTGTATCACGTAGAACGGTTCGCGAATCCGAAGGAATCAGAGCGCGGAAGAATTACGCTTCGGACTAACTGTCCAGCCTAGCCGCTGTGCTAAGTTCCTGCTATTGTTTCAACTGCAACATTTGGAACGCATGCGAGTTGCGTGCGGCATTTTCTTTTTTTTTTTGTGAGAAAAGCACGCTTTTTGTACTTGAAAAATGTAGAAAGATATTTTTTAATATTTTTGTTGCTACGCTGTGAAGTAGATAAGTTAAAAGATACTTATAAAAATATATAAGTTTTCACCAGTAGGTATATGAGATTTTTTGTGATCTTTAATAGTAATACGTATTTTTTTGTTTATAAAATATACCGTCATAAAAATAATGTACAACTAAATATATTATTAATTTGAACTTTTGTAAAGCTGTGTTTTGAATGGAAACCTGAGAGGTTAGAATTTTACTAAGCCCAAACCTTACTTTCTAACATAAATAGTCCGTAGTTTTCCAGTTGCGTTTATGTGCTATAACAGCTACACCATTATTTAAAATATGGTACACAGTTTATTAGGAAAACGGAAAAAAACAACTGCCTCACCGCGGCCCGGGTAACGAAATGTCTACGGCTGTCAGTGTGTATCACTGATAGTAGATGGCGCCACCTGTGGCGAACAGGTCATATACGGGAAAAATTCGACGGCTTCAACTAATAGCTGCTGGTCTGGTGTGATGGTATTGCACGTCTTTGCGCGATTCCTAGAAGGACGGGTGTTCAAATCCCCGGGCCGCGGTGTGGCAGTTGATTTTTTTCCGTTTTTCTAAATATTAGAACAGCTAGAGCAAGCTATGGTACACAGATAGTTCAAAGCGACTGAATATAAGGTGTTTTTTATACGTGATAAACGAACATATATGCCTAGTATATAATATAAAAGTAAATTGTACATTCCAACTACCTAGTAATAATCCAGGAATGTTTCTAATAATACAGCAACATAAAAAAGAACACGTGTGCACAGTAATTTGCGACTTCCCAAAAGTAACATGGAAATACTTTGGTATTTTTAATATAAGCAAAACGCGCACGTTATTACTACTGTACGATGTTCCCGCGGGACCCAGTGTACATGGAAAATAAAGGTTCTCCTAGAAAATAAGGGAATTTCCGGGAAGTCTCACAGGACCGAGCCGAAGTGAAACAAACGCCTGGAATTGCGGGAACGGAGGTGGCAGTGAGATAACTATGATACGATTAAAAAAAAGTTTAAAGAACAAGAATTATGTGGGGCTGAAAATGTCACCAACATCATCATCAGCCCATATACGTCCCCACTGCTGGGGCACGGGCCTACCCTAAACTAGGGCGATAAGGCCTTAGTCGACCACGCTGGCCAAGTGCGGGTTGGTCGACTACACAACCCTAGAATTTCTTCGTAGGTGTGCAGGTTTCCTCACGATGTTTTCCTTCACCGTTAAAGCGTCGAATGATGGTACATATGAATTTCAAATTTGAAAAACACATTGGTACCTGGCGGGGTTTGAACTTTTTTTATTTGGACAAAATCAATATGATCGTTATTGGATGCCGTATATTGAACAGTCGATTGTAGAGGTTGTGCTTACAAGTATTACTCTTTTTCTCAGATTAGATAAGACAATTGAAAACAGAACTATAAGGTCCAAGATGAATATTAAGTTGAAGTTCTTTTTTTCAGTGCAATACTACAAACTGTGCTATTGTCGTATCGTAGTACGCTGCTACGCAATGCCTTAGTGCTACGTTTCTATCTACGAGAATCTCGTAGCATGCTACGACATTGTCAGTTGGTGGGCCAGCCGCTACGCGATAAAATATTTTCATGTTTCTCATGTTTTTCAAATCAAATCATTTATTTGCTTACTTAGTGTACATCATTCATACTTAGGTGGAACATAGATGAGGCACTTACTTTTTTATCGTAAAACGTTTTCTATCTGAAGAAATTAGTGATTCTTTCTACGAACCTACTGCCTTCTACTTTACACTGTGATTACTACTTGTGTCAAATCTTGGAATATACGACTTGTACCGTTTTTGAATTTAAAACAGTGTTTGTGAGGGCGTGTGTTTTAGAAGTTTTAATCTTCAATGTTCTTTTGTTGTTTGGTAAATATTTAACATCATTGTTTAATTAAATTTCCTCAAGTTGCAATAACGTTTTACTAGAAAGCGCGTAATAGGATATATGTATTAGACATAATACCGAATATGGAAAACGCTCATTATTGGTAATTTTTACAGTTTTTTGAACTTATAAACGGTTTAGAAATAATTTGGTTAATTTTGAGTAAGAAAGCTGTTTCTTTTTTATATTTGAAAAGTATCTTAGTATACAAATATAGCTTTAATTGGAATGGGTCGTTGGCTCAGCTAGTATAGGGTACTTGACAATTTTTTTATATAGTTGGATGGACCACTCGAACACAAAGGCACTGTTGAAAGTTTCACTTTGATATCTCGATAACTCGACAAGATATTATACAGTTTGAATAGCACATTATTTGGGCAAGCTTGAAAACGCTCCATATAATCGTCCACAGGCGTGTGACGTCACACGCCTGTTCCTTATATGCAGCGCCTAGGAAGTTTATTCGGCAGGTTAATCAAAATTTGCGTTTATGGATATACTTTCACAATGAAAGATGTTACTGGTTCTGTTATTTATGAGATGACAACGAAATTATAAATGATTTCGCAATTTTGAAATGGACTTGCCCACCCAACTTGCAACTCCTGTGTCATTTCGCCAAAAATTTAAGTTTCGATTTCATTGATAATATTGTTTTACTTAAATCTTACTGATTTATCATAAAAATGGCAAAAATAACAACCACAGTCAAATACCCTATTTAAACGGTTTTATTTAGCTCACCCCGTTTGTTTTATTATCCTGTTCTTAGTGCTAGGTTACATCCCCATCTAGCCATATTTACCACATGGCAAAGGCGATGAAAATTACATCTGCTAAAATAAACGTGCTGTGTAGTTGGCTAATATTCAGGCTATCCGCCATAATCGTATTTCGGTTGTTGTGTACAATTAAATACATGCTAATTTGTAATTTTCATTGCTGTCATAAGTTTCAATGGTACACAACTATATGTGCGGTGGAGCAGAGTAGTAACAACGTTTTGTGGTGCATAGATGCGGTCGTAAACATTCAATGCACAACATGCTCGCCAAACCACCATTTTGTATGCATAAATTTTTGATTGATGATTGAACAGAATACGCAATGGTTTCTGCCTGTGAAATCAGCGAGATTTATTTATTACTTTGCTTTAGCTTGCTTATAACGTACAACTGTTATTAGAACACAGTCACTTAAAAACACTTTTCCCGTATTTTAGACAATTAATTGTTTTTAAACTAGGACATTTCAACATACGGTTATCTGATCCCAAACTAAGCAAAGCTTGTACTATAAGCATCAAAGACTGTCAATCATCATCATCATCATCAGCCCTTTCCTTTCCACTGCTGGACATGTATGTATTTATAAATACATACTTAAATACACATACATAATAGTCACATCCAGACACACGAATCAAACAACGATGTTCATCACAAAAATACCAATATAATTTTATTTAGTTGTATAGAATATGAATTAATTCAACTATGACACCTTTATTTATTTATTGCACTTCATACAAAAGGTCTTAAATCTAGCATCTAAAACTAAAACACGATTAATAAGGACCCTATTGGGCACGGCAACATAAAAGAGGGGAGGACGCACTTCACATCTCACCTTTAGTTCATTCAGGATTACCCTCTTCTGTAATGTTACTTGGCGAAACAAAAAACCAATAGTGCTCATTACCTTTAACTCATCCAATCAACGACTCTCAATAATCAAATGGGTGTTATATCAACCAATCACAAGGCTAAAATAATCGGTTCCCCATAATAAGTGGTAATTTACCGCCATACGTCTTCTTTATTGCGTGCGGTCTAGCCCACTTTTGATAGATGACCATACTATAATCTTATAAAGGATTCTAACAACCTTACCGAGAACTGTTACAGGATATTCAACGTTAACTTCTTAGAAGGAAGGTAGAGATTAAGTTGCAACGTAGAGGCATCATCTTTTAACACTGATCGACTATAGATAATGGATTGGTTGTCTGTGTCAGTGTTTGTTAGAGATTTTGTGATATCTTGTCGTATATTCGTTGTGAGAAATTGATGGCTTTCTTTCGGTGACGTTCGATAACTTGAAACCAATCAGTAGTTTTTTGTTGCACCGTTCGGTTTCGAATTGGTTCTTAAATAATATTCGATCGTATTATGACTTGTGTGTGGAAGTCAGTGAACTGATAATAGACATTAAAGACAAAGATAGCTCTACGCAGGAAATATTAAGAAATAAACATATGATTATTATACAAAATAATGCACATGTTTAATTTAGCTGTCATGGTTACACACTTTAGATAACTGAAAATGTCTGGGATATTTACCACGTTGTTTTGTTTAAATGAGCTCCCGATATTTCGGCACTGCTGCAAGCGCCATAAGTTGAGTTCACCCGTGATCATAATTAATATCCCAGACATTTTCAGTTATCTAATGATGCACATGTTGTTAAAAAAGTCCGCAAGCACAAGTGCACTCACTGGTCCCCCACTCTCTCAGTTCGGTAAAATTTCGATATGACTAATGATAGATCACGCGCAAGACCACGGGCTTTCAGAGGTATGCATGTGTGTCCGCTATTTTGCAGACTTTGGGCTGAGTATTAACAGAAAATCTCTATCACTTTTTCAGTATTTTTCTTCAACAGAAAAACTCAAACAAATTTTGCCCGACCCCGGATTCGAACCGGAGACCTCTCGGTCCTTACGCAGCGATTGCTACCAATAGACCAACGAGGCAGTCACAGGATTTAATACATAGGATATTTAATTATTTGCATTCCGTATATATTGGAAACAGCACAAATTATAATTAGTAAAAATATGAAACTTTTTGTAAAATATTTAATTAAATACATTTAACAAATATGTTCAAACATAATAATGAATAATTACTACTGGGTATCACGTAAGTTGTGCTGATTCCGAGAAAAATCTATAATATAAAAATGAATCGCAAAATGTGTTGGTAAGCGCATAACTAAACAACCCCTGAACCGATTTGGCCAATTTTTTTTTTAAAATGTTCATTGAAGTCCAAGGATGGTTCTTACGGTGAGAAAAAAATCGAATAGTTGCCGGGAATACTCTAAAACAGCCCTGTTCTTTTTCATATTTTTTGACAGGACGAAGTCTGTCAGGGGCACGGCACTACCCAAAACTTGGGCGATAAGGCCTTAGTCAACCACGCGGGCCTAGTGCGGGTTGGTTGATTTGAAATATTTAACCCCAAAAGGAATCGAACCCATAACTTTCCTTACTAATATTATAAATGCGAAAGTAACTCTGTCTTTCTGTCTGTTACGTTTTCACGCATAGAGTACTGAACCGATTTAAACGAAATTTGGTACAGATATAGTCCAGAACCTTGAAAAGGATATAGGCTATAAAGAAGTAATGTTTTACCCGCTAAACATCTCTACGCGGACGGAGTCGCGGGCAGAAAGCTAGTCTAACTATATATCTAACGTGCCACTGCCTCAATGAAATAGTAGCCTGTAGCAATACCTAACTTCGCTACGTTGTCTGAAATTAAATATAGCTCTTTGCATACATTTATGCCTGCAATACGCAACATTGATTGGTTTTCCGCTATCGGAAACCCTTGTTTGCTCTAGTATAGAATTCTTGATGTATTTCATGTGATCCGAACCGAATTGCATCTCCACCAGTGTTGGTTCGACGCAGTGTTCGTTAGTTACTACACAGTATTGTTTATTTAACAGATATTGGAATGGTTATATAGGAATAGAAATACGAAGGTTTTTATTCATGAAATCGTGTAGGGTGTTTGAACTCTGTTGTTCCTTGGACAATTATGTAAATATAAATTAGAAATTGGGGTATTGTAATTACTTTGACATTTCTAATTAAAAAGTACTAACGTGGTTAAGAACTAACTATTTTGTAAATACAAATTATACGGATTAAACTCGCGTGTATTTTTATTCCAACCATCTTCGTCATCTTTAGTCTTGCCCGTGACCACGAGCGCTGTAAAGAGCTCAAAGTGTCGGGTCTCTAAATAATATGTTTAGAATAACAATACACGCGAATTTATAGTAAAATTAAATTAAATTCAAATGTATAGTGTTCGCGCAAATAATAGATAATACTATAACCCTTTTGTATTTTTTAAGTTTAAAGAATGAAAAACTTGCGAAGCGGGCTTAGAACTAGCTTTTACGCTTATACTACTTTGGAATCAGATTCAAATTCTGCAAATATGTTTTGGCTCTTTCTTAGCCTCAGCCATTGATAGTGACAGAGAGAGGTTATGAAAAGATCGGAATGGGTCTCTTAACTTGTTTTAGGCTAATCGTTTGGTTAGATGAACTATGATTACCATAACAACGAACACAAAGGGAACAGAAACACAAGTATCCCACCATTGTTTCAGGAATAGAAATCTAAAATTTCCAATACTGTTAGTGCATCGATCTCGGGGCACATTCGATACATCTGCTGACTTTGCTCCGTAATTTATGGGGCAAATTTCGGTTGCCCGGGGCCGTTTTCGAACGATATTCCCAATCGGAACTTGGAACTAAAAACGGTATTGGTTTTTAACGAGGTGATACAAGTTTGGTTCGTTGTTATCGTTGCTGGAAATGTAGGTATAGGCTTTTATTATCAAGCTTAACTTTTGCGAAGTGAAGATGAATTTTGGTATCTTATACGAGTTCCTCAGATATTCTTTATCTTCTAAGGTCATTGAGTCGTTAATACATTAGGTTGTCGTGTATCTGAACAAATATTTTTTTACAACGTTGCTATTTCATCATTATCATCGTCATCATCAGCCCATATACGTACCCACTGCTGGGACACGGACCTACCCTAAACTAGGGCGATAAGGCCTTAGTCGACCACGCTGGCCAAGTGCGGGTTGGTCGACTACACATCCTTAGAATTTCTTCTTAGGTGTGCAGGTTTCCTCACGATGTTTTCCTTCACCGTTAAAGCGTCGAATGATGGTACATATGAATTTCAAATTAGAAAAACACATTGGTACCTGGCGGGGTTTGAACTGACGACCTCTGGCATGGCAAGCAACGACCTTAACCACTCGGCCATCGACGCTTTTTTTTGCTATTTATTTTTTACCAATTAGCAATTCACTTTAAGTGATTAGTGTGCATAATGTATATAGCATTGTTATAAGAACTTGTTTCTCAGTCGAGATATTTTATTTATAACACACATTCATGAAAAAGTAACACAAGACAGGTGGAAAAATGATGGCGGTAAAATCATACTTTAATAAAAATTAAGAAACATATGAAAAAAGTTAAAATCTTCATATTGTTTAAAACTAAACAATGTATCTGATTGACTGTTGGCTGAGTCTATGATCTGTGAAAGCTAAATAGGTACATAGTATGTTTTTAAGCTATTGCATAGCTTTTATCGCGGGCTTTGAGCGCGGCGACCGAACCAAGAAATTCCGTAACGAAAAAAACCTCACAATCGTCTAACGTCGTTTCAGTTCGGTAGACTTCGGCACGGTGTTTGTGTGCGAGCGGTTAGACGTATTGTAACGACTCTACGAAACTCGCACGAATCGAGACGAGCTGCTCCGAAATCGGACGATGCTATGCAATAGCTATACCGCAGCAGTCCCCGAGTGCCACACGTCTTTTTGTCTCTTATCTACAAATTTCTAATTTAAGACTAAGCCAAGTATAAGCATTCTGAATAATAGAAGAGAACGAACTCAAAGTTATAATTAAAAATCGAAACAGTCTTGTAAGCTAAGGTGCCTTTCACACAGGAGCGCTTGTTTCTACTTGGTCTATTTTTATAATGTTTTTAATTTTTAATTAAAATAAAATTTGTTTTTAAAGTTATAGCTGGCCGGACTGGACTTGCGGGGGAGCGGGCGGCTTGCATTTCCATGAGCTTTTCTGTAAAAAAAAACATTTATTATCATTTACGAATTTTATCTGAGTTGTTTATATATACTCCTTTCCTTGTTCTAAATGTAATAATACATCAGTATCATTTTTAATCGACTTATCTTGTTAGCGCAAGATTCTGCATTAGCAACGCAACGTTTTCGCCGACTGGGGCCTCGACCTTACGAAGGAATTTTAAGTTTCCTTCTAACTCATTCATCATCTTTAAAATTTGAAATCACCATTCATCCTTCATTCACTGGATCGGTGGAACAGTGGTCAGTGACCCAGGTTTACTACCTACGGTTCCAAGAGTCGTGGGTTCGATTCCCACTCGTGACAAATGTTTGTGTGACGAACATCGGTGTTTGTTCCGTGTCTGGGTGTATTATTATATATATTTAAGTATATTTGTGTGTCCACTGTTGATTATGATACGGGTATCTCGTGGGAAGTAGCTTAAGCACTTGTGTTACGGGTAACACAAGTGCTTAAGCTACTTACCACGGGATCAGATCAATGTATGTGATGTTGTGAAATATTTATACTTATATATATTTATCCTCATTAAAAGTTTGAACTGGTGACCTCTCGCAAGGCAAGCAACGGCCATCGATGCTGTTGACTCACTTATGACTCTACATCATCTCGCATCACTGTGAGGAAGGGCCGCCACGTCACACGTAACTCAGTACAGCCAGCAATTAATCCGACATTCCTTGGGGTGGATTAATTCGTCAGCTACGAGCCATCCATTACGGGCGACGGCGAACATGTCGTTGTCCTGGAAGGGAAAGGGAATTTATGGCGTTCTGATTTTGATACGCTTTCGATGGTTAAGGCCTCTGTCTCTCACATACATACAAACATACATATATATCTACATAAAATCACGCCTTTTTCCAAGAGAATTAGGCAGAGATCAGTTCCAACTTGTCTCATACAAGTTCTGCAATAACAATCCACTGACCTTCGTATTGTATTCGTATTTTTACAAAGTTACATGGAATGGTTGTTCGCGATGCGCACTAAAATTATTTGATTGCTAGCTTTGTTAAAAAATCTATGTCACGTAATCAAAACAGCTAATTAATAGGTGTGTACATAATATTCTATTCAATTATTAAATTTTTGGAATTCAGCGGGCTTATTATCTACAGTTTAGTTGTAACTCAACTTTAGATTATGATTCGCAGACATTGTAATGTCTGCGTATTTCCCATACACTTCCCCCTTCCTTTATATCCATGGTTTTGGATACACACATGTAATAGCTTCTTAAGAAATCACGGCCTTGATTTAAGAGTATTAGCCATCCTAATATATTAAAAGGCTTTAATTAATATATTACAAACAAAATTGAACTCTAAACACATCCGTATAAAGGTCTTGAGATACTGAAATAAATGTTATGTATCCTTACCTGAGAAATATACCTACCAATAAATTTGTAATATGAAAATTTATGGGGCAGTGAGAAACATAAGCACTTACTAGAAAGAAAGAAAGAAAGAAGAAAAACTTTTATTGACCACGACTTAAGGTAACAATGACACATAGATACACACACAAGACACAAAACGCACACAAAGAAATAGAACACATATCTATGGACTTCATAAGTGGTCAACGAGGTACAGGCCTCAGCATATGCCGCATCAGCCCGAGAGCCGCTGCAGCGCTGGTATTCTGGCCGTACCCCGAGTGACTGTAGTAACTTACACATAAACGACGCAAAAAAAAATATCTTAATCTAACAACAAATCATCTAAATAATAAATAATAACTTAACTACGCATAAAAATAAATAAGTGATATAGATATAAACAAATAAAACAAATAAAAATATTTACATCACACAAATAACATGGTACAATTTACAAATACAATACAGGGAATGGAAAAACAAAAACAAAGATACAAAAAAGAATGACAGAGGTTATAAAAGAAATACAAAGGTACAGATACGGAAAACTACAAAAAATAAAAAGGAATGGAACGTTCCCAAAAGTGCCACGTCCAGCCCAGAATCGAACAAAAAAAAAAAACAAAAATAAAAAAGTAAAAAACCACGCTAGCCACGTCATTTAGCTAACTAGCCTAAAACTCGTACTAAAAAAAAAATCGCTTTTGCAATAGACCCGTATGCGTACAAATCTCGACCACCAAGCATTGTTAAAAGGGCATGTGGGCTCCGGCATAAGCCGGGAAGAATATGGAAAGGAGGGAGATGTATGAGAACCGGCCTCAAAGATGCTGGGAAGCAGTCCGCATCGCAGACCGCGAACAACCTGGGGGTACGTCGGATGACTTTTGTAAGACAAGGAGAAGCTTTTTTAATTCCTTTCTGAATTTGTATATCGTTTCCAGGTTGCGAATTGGCGGCGGGAGGTCGTTCCAGCACTTTGAGGCGGCGAATCTGAAAGAACCACGAAAGGCTGCCGTCCTATGTTTGGAGGTTATGAAAATGTGAGAGCCATATCTCCTGGGATACTTGCTGAGTTTCTCTGCCCACGTTAGCTTTTTTAGAAGATAGGACGGCCTGCCCGTATTTATAACGCCGAACATCGTAGTGGCAAGATGAAGTCGTCTGCGAGCGTCCATCTTCAGCATGTTTGCTTTGTTAAGAAAGGGGTGATGTGGGACCTGGGAGGAACGCTAAAGCAGAATCGAGCACAGGCATTCTGCACCCGTTGGATCGCCTTTGCTGTTTTAGAGAGAAGGCAGGGACCATACACTGTCCACCGCAGGGACCACACAACTAAATAAATACCTTAGTGCTGGTGCTAGTAAGCAATAATTAAAATAGGAAATATAAGAAGTATATTATTATGTGTAGTTTTCGCGTAAATAATAGACAATACAATAGGATGTATTAGTTTTTAAGCCAGACAAATAAAAGATAGATTTTTACTATCGATCACTTGACAACACCATTCGATTCACTCGTAAGACCCAAAAGAAATAAAAGCGCTGTCATTTCTCACCAATTTGCCTCCCCCGCCGCCATTACTGAACGAATGACGTAATAACGACAGTAATGCCTTCGTTCAACCGCTCCAGAAACCAATCCCATCCATCTGAAGGTCCGGCTTTTAGCCACATTACCTGAGAAGCGGTGATCCGTCATGCTGGCCCTAAGGGAGGGGAATTCGCTAAGACATGTGGGGCATCGCAACTCAAAACCATGATACTTAGTGGGTAGGTTTTGAGATGCGATGTTTTATTGTTCAAAGTGCGAGAGGTGAGCAGTTAAAACAACGTTTAAATTAAAAATTCATATGTACGTTTATTTGATGCTCTTAGGGTGAAGTAAAACATCCCAAGGAAACCGGCACACCTTTGTATGATGACAACCAAATCAACCTGAACTTTGCCAGCGTGGTTGACTAGGCCTAATCGCCTTAGTCTAGGGTAGTATTGTTCCTACAGTGGGGAGTTCAACAATCATCATAATCATGCCAACACATAGGCGATAATAATAATAATTGTAATTAGTTCATCGTTCTTCGTAAGTCAGAAAAAAAAAGTTTCGCGTAATGTAATCACATTTAAATCAATACGGAAATAGTTTTACGATAATGAGGCACGGTAATTTTCTTAGATACTGTACTTGATTTCACTGGTTTGAATGGCACCAAGAGTTTGATTCTCACCTGGGAAAATTATTATTATTAACTAGTGGTCCCGGCGAATTTCGTACCGCCAATACTGATTCTTTTTCTATATTTTCTAAAACTAAACATTTTAAAACCAAAATTACCAAAATCGGTCCGTTCTCAGTTTTAGTCAGACTAACAAACAGCAATTCATTTTTATTAACAAGAAATATTATATGGTTGATACCACTGTTGTTACTCATATCCATAACCCAGGTGTTTCAGCAACTTACTTCGGAATCAGAGCAATGAATGTGTCATTGTGTAATATTTATTAATAACAACTAACAGCCACGTAACTACGACCCAGTTAAACCTGTCAATTGTTAGTATACACTTTGAATGCTTCGACATCTCACCGAATGTTCCAATGGGGCCAAGTGTATTGCCAAAACTGGGTATAAGTTTGTATTTAGTAACAACCGACACTATTTGGGTCACATCTGACCCAGTTGCAAATTAATTCGTGTCTTAGCAAGCATTGGAGCTAGTCAGCCGTTAGCACATAGCTAGTTTAGTGCTCGACGGTAAATATTTGCGTACATACGTCCTACATGTTTGATCTAGTGTTGGAGAGCTTTCGAGTCTTGAAGGAGAGGGTGATTGGGTCTTGATAAGTAAATTCGATGAAGTTTCCGAGTCTTTATAAGAGAAGTGTACGTATTTGTTGATTTTTTCGAGTCTTAGGAATATAAACATATTTGTTTAAGTTTTCGAGTCTTATAAGTGAATTTGATGAAGTTATTAAGAAGTTACAACCCTCAGGGGTTATAAGAGAATTTGATGAAGTTTGATTCGACTGACGGATGACTCAGTTTTTAGAGTTCGCCACGTGTGTAGAGTAATTGCGCCTTTGTAAACATTACAGAATGTTCTATGTTGGAAAATTATTTAACATAGCTTTTAGTAGAAATATATTGTAATGTCCTTTAAAATCAAACGGCATTACACAAGCCCGATAGTGTGAATTTATATTTGTGAAGGATGTAGCCTTTAAGTCCATTTCCCAATTCCCCAAAGTAAAAGCATTTTATATCCAGTTGACGGTGTAATTCGAGTCCTATCACAATGTATTGTTCCGATCCAGCTCTGTTATGTTTAAACAATAAAAATGTTCATAGTTTATGGTAAATGTTAGGTTATTACGTGTTTGTGTGCAAAAGCACATACTACATAGACCTTATAGGGTCATATTTTTAATGCTATCATTATCATTATCATTATTTTTTTTTTTAATTCCCATTCATTCGCAACGAGGACCCCGATTCAGGCGGGGTCATCAATCATGCGAATTTTTTCAAATTTTATATGTTTAGAGTCATGTTTGTACAAAGATTAAAAATTTGTAGTCTTTGTAAGACCATATTTTATCTGAAATTCGAGTCCTTTCCCCCTCCCTACCCTCCATTGATACATACAGCCCTGTGGCGCCGAACTCGCGCGGATTCCCAAACCGATTCTAATGATGTTTGAGTTTGAAGCGGTTTTATATTCATGGAATTGGACTCTCTGTTTGTTCGTCGGGATTGGCATCGGAACTGTTTTAGTGTTAGTTGTGTTTGTGTATCGACTGGTAGCGTATAGCCTGTGTTTGTCGTGCTCAAATATGGTCCTAAACACATTATCTTGTTACTAGACGACTATATTTAAACCCGAGTTTATTGCTACTCCTAATATCGCGTGTAGGACCCATAAAGACTATTTAGTATATTTAAACCCGGTTTAGAAACCGTGGTTACTTGTATGGGGTAAAATTGTGACGACACTGCAAGGTTAGTAGTTTGCTGTTGCAAGTTGTAAGTTTTTAAGCGTAATAAGTATCTTACTGATTAGACGTTGGAAATCGTAGATATTTTTCAGGCTCGTCCGGAATTCCAAATTTGAAGACACAGTGGTACGTAGCGGGGTTTGAACTGGCAACCTCTTGCAAGCAACGATCTTAACCACTCGGTCATCGCGCTTTTACGGTCAAGGAAAAATATCGTGAATAAACCTGCCTATAATACCCTAAATAAACCTATGAAAAAATTCTCAGATCGTTTAGTCGACTAACCAGCACTTAGCCAGCGTGGTAGACTAAGGCCTTATCGCTCTAGTTTAGGGTAAGCCGGTCCCCCAGCAGTGGGGACATATAGGGCTGATTATGATGACTCAGTTTCAACCTATGTATGTGTATAACACTCAACTTAACCTAGGTAGTTAACAGTGCATTTACCGCAGTGTGCTATAAAAGAAGCAATTTTTGCTTCTTCTCATATTGTTTTTTTTTTTATAAAAGGCTAACAAGATGACCTCAATATTTGTCTTTATGGGTCTACACGCGTTAATAGGAGTAGCAAATTACATAGCTACTTAGGCCAGTTCGCTCGCGACCACGATTGGTGTAACCCAGTCGAAACGTCGGGCAGTAAGTAGCTATGTAATTTGCTACTCCTATTAACGCGTGTAGACCCATAAAGACAAATATTTAGTGTAATGAAACGCGAAAGTCTAAAATCTTAAGATGACCTCACTCCACCTGATGGTAAGCGGTAGTGAGATCCAAATATGAGGTCGACAGGCACAATAGATCGTATTGAGCCTGTCGCACTCACCCTGAAGGCCTGCTTAAATGCCGTTTCACGCCCCGCCTGAAGAGCCCGGGATCATAGGAGGGAGGGAAAACATGAGCTGGAAGGGCATTCCATGCCTTAATGGCACGGAGCAGAAATGAGGAGCTAAACCTCTTAGTCCGAGCCACCAGCGCCTGCATTGTATGTGGATGGCAGCGCTGTCCAGCACGTGTCGTTCGGGAGTGGAAAGGGGAGGGAGGGACTAGCTGAAATAGCTCTTCAGATTGTATGTTAAACAATAAAATCCGTATTAACCCTTCGAATGGCAAAAGTTAAAAATAATTGCATTTGGTAGCGACTACTAACAACTTAAAAACCAGTGGCAAATAAAAGATAATCTAAAAAAGGCAGGTTATTTCACAGACAGTTATTGGCTATGAATTTTCCATTATATTTTCCCAATACAGAAACGACAAACACACACTAACGCTCTCCGATCCTGTTATTCTGAATGCATACGTTAAAAATACATCCACAAATTCGTATTGGATTTCCAATTCACACGTTTTTCTAAAGGGAAAGGGGATAGTGCAGTTTGGGCTGGCATTTTACACAAACAAAGGGAATTTGTTAGACAGACGGTCTTTTTAGTGAAAAGGTATTTGGTCTTGTTAATATAAATTGGCGACTGGCTCGGTGGAACAGTGGTTAGTGACCCTGGCTAGCGGTTCCGAGGGTCGTGGGTTCGATACCCACTCGGGACAAAAATTTGTGTGATGAACATCGGTGTTTGTTCCGTGTCTGGGTGTGATTATTTATTTAAGTATGTATTTATAAATATGTATGTATGTATAGTATATCAGTCTCTGACGCCTACAGTACATGCTCTGCTTAGTTTGGGGTTAAATGACCGAGTGTGGGAATGTCCCAGATATTTATTTATTGAATTGTTTTGACGGACTATAAGTTATGACTGGCTCGGTGGAACAGTGGTTAGCGACCCTGGCTGGCGGTTCCAAAACTCGAGGATAAGATCCTAACTCGGGATAAATATTTGTATGATAAACATTGGTGTTTGTTCCGTGTGTAGTTGCGAATATGTATTTCTAATGCGTATCTAAGAATTGTTTATTAACCACAAATTGAAGAGATAAGAAAACATAAAAAAACATAATGATTCATTTATTTGTAGTCAACTAGGTCTATCTATGTACTCGTATGTATATCAGTCTCTGACACTTATAGTACAAGCTCTGCATAGTTTGGGATCAGATGACCGTGTGTGGAGATGTCCCAGATATTTATTATTTAATTTGCCTCCTATGATCCCAGGCTCTTCAGGCGGGGCATGAAACGGAATTTATGTAGGACTTCAGGGTAAGTGCGACAGGCTTAACATGGTCTATTGTGGTTGTCGACCTCATATGTAGATCTCACTACCGCTTACCATCAGGTGGAGTGAGGTCATCTTGTTAACCAATTATAAAAAAATAATAAGGCGAGGGGTAGTCAAAGGTGGTAGAATCGCACTAGTGTTGTATCCATTGAGGATTTATAAGGGGATGTATAGGAATAAAGCGTTTTTGATTTTGATCATTTTCATCTGACTCTAATTATCAATATTTTAAGAAAACAAGTTGATATATCGGAATTTTTAAAGTATGTGTACAAAGTAGTTCCAAAGATGACCAGTGCACCATGATGACAATTTTTTCGGGTTTTATAATGAAAAGTGAGTTAAAAAAAAATCGCGAAGTAGCCACTTTGGCATTAAAAACCCTTAGTAATACAATAGGAGGTGAGTTGTAACCATAAACCTTCAAATAATCCGTATCCTGTCTATATCTTATGAGGTAGGGATAATTCAATATTTCCCCAGCAAAATTCAGGGTATAAAATTATTCATTGGGAGAGAATCAGGTGAGCCTCATGCATTATTCCTTTGCTTGTTGTTCCGACGACAATTGGGTTCACGATAAATCGGGCACGGAGAAACGTTGTTACATCCCATCTAAGTATTGTATATGATTTACAGTAATGTTTAAAACGATTTCAATCGCTTTGGAAAAAAGGAAGAAGGTTTTTAATTTAAAATCAGGTGCAGAAAGTTTCTTTCAATGAACAAAGTCGCGGGCGGCAGCTAGTAATGTAATAAAGTTGTTTCGACTGACTCAGTCGAACTTTGGTAAGTAACCAAGGTTCAGTTCTTCCGGTTCAAGAGGGTTCGATTCCCACCTGAAAAAAATATTTATTTTAATAATTCCGTGTCTGGGTGTGTTAAGTTATAATATTTGTGTAACTACTGTTGATCATCTGTAATACAAGACAAGTGTTTATAATCAATATTTAAGAGAATAAATTGTTTTTAAACAGAGTTGACAAATATAAACAGTGATAATTTAATTCAGCTATTGCCTCGGATTTTAGAAATGACCCACTTAATTTTGATACATGTAATATTCGCTTATATGCGGAGAGTGGAGATTATAAATAAATAAATCATTATGAATTATGGTTTTGAATGTCTGCGGGCTTAGTCACGTGGTCTATATATAATCTAACTTGACGTGACGTGACGTGATTTATCGCGTCTAATGTCAATCCCATACATTTTATTCTTTTCGAACTTCGCTATCGTTTTGTTATTGTTACTTTGTCTACGGTACCAGAGTAGACAGAGGCGGTTACCGCTAACTCTCATTACTCGAAACTGCACGTTATTAGCATAATATTTACCGAGTCTAGTCCGGATGTGAATGTATAAATGTAGAGTGAGAATACCAACCTGTTATATCGCAGATGCAAAAGTGATTATCTCTGTCTGTGAGGGATAATTAATATGGATGTTAGACGAAACGCCGTGCAAACGAAACGAGTATCTAATGTGGATGTTTAATTGATTAGATTTATCCTATACTAGCCACGACTTTGTCTGCGTTTCTCTCTCTCGCTCTCTTCAGTCGTTCACTCTTGACAGAGTGGTCGTGGTTGTATGTTGAGACGTATCTAATGTGGATAATGCAGCTTTCGCAATGCGCCTCCACTTTCCACGGTCTTCAGCGTTACGGGAACATTGGACTATGGTATGGTAGTTTGTGTCTGCGTTTAATGTGCGTTAAAATGGCCTATAATGTACCTTGTTAAATTGGCTATGAATTAGTGAAAGTCCCGTCGAAATTGGTCCAGCCGTTTCAAAGATTAGCGGGAACAAACATACTGACAAAAAAAAATGTTTTTAGTTGTGTTTCAATATCTAGTACCCGATATAGATAGACCAACCGAACTATGAGAGTAAGGGAACAGAGAGCGCACTTGTGTTTGCGCGCACATTTGTGCACTATAATTATGTCCTGCGCACTTGGCTAATCTTAATTGAGATCGGCCGCCATAGCCCAATCGGTCGGACGCCTTTTTATCTTTATAATTAAAGTGTCTGTTTTTTTATATTAAAATAACGACTTTTTCGCCCCAGCAGTGGGAACGTATATGGGCTGATGATGATGATGATGACGAACGACTTTTACTGAGTGGGTATGAATCTATATAGATTCATACCAACCAATAATAAAAACAAAATTTAAAAAAAATATTGTCTGTTCCCGCTAATCTTCGAAACGGCTGGGCCAATTTCGACGGGACTTTCACTAAGCTAATTTTACAAGGTATACTATAGGTTATTTAAAGAAATCATTGTTGCCAAAACCATTTCAACGCGGACGAAGTCGCTGCTGCTACTAGATTATATAATAATAAAGGGTGCTAACTGCAACTGCACTAAACTGCATCACTATTTGCATATTTGCCAAGCCGGGCGTGCGGACGCAAAGTATTGAGAATAAATTTTAATTTCCTCCAAGGCTTCCCTCCTGTTTTATCATCGCCCGGGATTTTAAAAGGAATCCACTAGCAATACCGTTAGTTTGTTAAAGAAAACATTCAGTCTATTCGTTTTATTAATGTACGGAAATACTTGTTTTTCGTTGGTCAATGTTTATAAAGAATAATTCATTTCAGACTATTGGCTGTATACTGAAACGGTACTAGACTTTTATTTTGACGATAATAAATAAGTATCTCACAACAAATCATAATAATCTGCTCTTGTTTTACCTCCCTCCTCTGATTCCGGGCTCTTCAGATGGGGCGTGAACGGCATCGATCCATCGATCATAGGAGAGAGGGAACACATGAGCTGGAAGGGCATTCCATGCCTTAATGACACGTGGCAGAAAAGAGGAACTAAACCTCTTGGTCCGAGCCACCAGCGCCTGAATTGTATGTGGATGGCAGCGCTGTCCAGCATTTGTCTCTCGGGAGTGGAAAGGGGAGGAAGGGACTAGCTGAAATAGCTCTCTTCAGCGCATTCCGCAGCGCATTATAGAGACGGTAGAGAACGTTAAAAATTATCAGGAACAACATGGGAATTACAAATAACTTTAAAAGATAATTAAGTAACACATAAACACAATGTTCATCACACAAATATTTGTCCCATGTGACTCATGATTACAAATATTCTAAGTTGTAACCCACAAAAAAAAAAAACACTAAAAGATCATGTGTCCGCCCTGACGTAAAATGCGGTGGATTAATCTAAGTAATTTCTACCAAACGCGCTAGGTACCCAGGTACGTATTCAAAACGTCAGTGCCAACTAAAAATCCTCTTTACACAACACAAGGTATTCGAAATGCTCAGAAACTTTGTCTAGCGCAAACTTCACCATTCCGTTGAAGCGAGGGCGAAATAGACACAAGACTGGAAGGACAACACTTTAAACTAAAGTTCTCCTAGAACCGTGAGCGATGCAACACTGGGTGCTTGTGTCACTGGCCTTATCTCTGAAAACTTAATACCTCCAGGGCTGCCACACTGTTGTTTATAAAGGTTAGCAAACAAATACTACAAAAAATAGGTTTACAATGTGTGTATTCAAATATTTATTAACCTACTTAGTTGTATTTTTTACAGCAGTTTATCTATGAAACCTAGACTAGAATATGTTCTGTGGGGCTACCATGAGTTTAAAACTTACGCGCTCGATATCGCCTACGTAAATATGTCTATGAAAAACTTGTACAGTGCCGGCTGGTGATTACGCGAAGAACTAAAATCGGCCGTATGAAAAAAACAACTCGATAGGTTTTTAACGTAAGTAAGTTTTCGATAGCCAACTCATGGTAGGCCCTCTGTATTGTGGTGTCTTTACGATCAGCTTAAGGGGAGGCTGCCTCATTTAATACTAAAACTAAGTTTACAACTCTAATAAACGACTTACAACAATCATTTTGAATTGAAATTAAATCAGTTTAAGTTAGAGTTCGCTCGCGACCATGATTGGTGTAACCCAGTCGAAACGTCAGGCAGTAAGTAGCTATGTGATTGCTACTCCTAATATCGTGTATAGACCTATAAAGACTAATATTTAAATCAGCATACTCGTAAATTTAAAAAAAATCGCCATCATTACCACGCCTGAACGGAGACTTGAACCACCGGGCTTCCGAAATCGAGTCGGCTGCTCTAACCAACTAAGCAGGTGTTAAATCACCAATGGGAATTTTTCCATCACATTTTACCCGTTAGCTTAGTTTAGTGTTATCATGGCACTTGAAAAATTGTGCCGAAACATCGGAAACATGGTAAATATCCCAGATAGGTATATTAAATTTTCTAATGTGTGTCTATGTGTGAATAAGAGTTTAAAGTTTTAGTAAAGACATTATTCGTAAACTAAAGGAAATTTAGCCATTTCTAACGTGTTTGATCACATTTTTGAATGTCCTCCAGTGGAACACAACAGACTAGAGAACTAGGTTGCGCCATAAAAGTTCCTTATGTAATGTTTTTATCATTTGGAAACATTACGTTTTACAGCTTCATTGACTTGATAGCTAAATCTAAACTGAGATTGAGTAGATTTTTCAAATGTCTCTCAAGTTATAATAAACATTTTCCATTAGTTTAAGAGCACATAAAACTATCCCTGATAGAATGCAACATACTTCTATCATTTTATCAGTTAGTTAATGTACTAGCGTTATAAATTTGTTTGTAAATATTTTCAAGCAGTGCAATGGCAGCACCTTATTTCGTTATTTCTGAGAAAGTTTCACAACTTGAGACCAAAAACACGGAAATTAAATTGATGCTCAGTTTTGAAGAACACTTCTAAAGGATCTTTTGTTTATTGCGGCAAAATCTTGCTTTCTACACGTGTTTTCTAGGTATACACGTGGATCTGAATATTTGACGGAGTTAGAAACTTGGTGATTTATTGTAAGGTTTATTGTTAGTTTGTTTAATCAAAGTGAAGAAACAAGTAGGAGAAAGTTTGTACTAATATCACTCACAAAAAAAAATTGGCAAGTTAAATCATTTTAAAGATTATGATTTGTAAGATTTGAAAATTTTTAAGAACCCTAATAAGTACCCTAGTAAGTACTCGGTAATAGGCACTTTGATTATTTGCACATATTTTCTGTAAGAATACATTATTTATTCAGTTTAGTCATTTAACACTACACAACCTTCGAATTTGTTCGGTGTGAAGGTTTCCTCACGATGTTTTCCTGCACCGTTAAGGCGTCGAATTGTAAATAATAAGGCGTCCGATCGATTTCAGCCATGGTGGCCGCTCTCAATTGACAAAGTGCGCAGGACATATTATAGTGCACAAGTGCACTTTCTATTCCCTTACTCTCGTAATTCGGTGAGACAAATAGATCAAAGATCGGACGCAGCACCACCAACTTCACGTGTTTTCTGAGGCACGGGCGTGCATCCGCCAACCTCCTAACTCCGGGCTGAGTAATTTCATTACAGAAAAACTTACGCAAATTTCGTCCGACCCCGGACTCGAACCGGGGACCTCTCGGTCCCTACGCAGCGCTTGCTACCAATCGACCAATGAGGCGTCGAATTTCCATTTGAATTTCAAATTTGAAAAACACAGTGGTACGTGGCGGTGTTTGAACTGGCGACCTCTCGCATGGCAAGCAATGACCTAAACCACTCGGCCATCGACGCTTTTCTCCACCGTAATTATTCAAATTGATAGAACCTTTTTAACACTGAAATCAACTTCCTAAGCAATTGTTTGTTCCACACCGAGTAATTTGCTAGAGCGAAGATTTGCGCGACAAAACGGTGGAAAAATCACTGAGGAAACCGAAAAGAAAACTTACTTTCCGGTGGGGGATGGCTAGGGAAAGGAGGGAAGGGGGAGCGGATATTAAAAATTGGTTCGCGCTGTTATATTGAGTTGATTTTTTATTCGGCTTAAAAAGGAAACTTGAGTCAAGAGCCGTTCGGACTTTTGTGATTGGTATAAATATTTCACAACATCACATACATCGATCTGATCCCGTGGACAGTAAATAAATAAATAAATTTTACACAATACCACATTTATTGATCTGATTCCGTGGTAAGTAGCTTAAGCACTTGTTGTACGGATATCAAATACGACAGTGGATAGACAAAAAAACTTAAATATATCATACACCAAACTTATAACATACCCAGACGCGGAACAAATACCGATGTTCATCACACAAATATTTGACTCAGGAATCGAATCTACGGCTCTTGAAACCGCCAGGCAGGGTCACTAGCCACTGTTCCACCGAGTCAGTCAAGTGTTTTGAGTGGTATGTTTTTTGTGTGTTACTTGTTAAGCTATTGCATAGCTTTTATCGCGGGCTTTGAACGCGGCGACCGAACCAAGAAATTCCGTAACGAGAAAACCTCACAATCGTCTTACGTCGTTTCAGTTCGGTAGACTTCGGCACGGTGTTTGTGTGCGTGTGGTTAGACGTATTGTACGACTCTACGAAACTCGCACGAATCGAGACGAGCTGCTCCGAAATCGGACGATGCTATGCAATAGCTATACCGCGGCAGTCCCCGAGTGCCACACGTCTTTTTTTACAAGCTTTTATTTAACTTGCAATGTATGTATGTTTGTGTGTTCGGGTGGAATTTTATAACTCAATTTTAAGGCACTTGCCCTCAACCGATTGAGCTGAAATTTTGCATGCACGTGTATATCCGATGACAATGCAATATTATTATGACATGGAGCTGATCTGATGATGAAGTCGGAAGATAGCCATAGCAACTCAGTAATTAAATAACATAACCACATCGAGTTTGGGCTCATTTCATTCGACTAGATGAGTACTTTGGTGCTAGATAGTAACCAAGGTCTGATGATGGAGCCGGAAGACAGCCAAAGGAACTCAGTACTTAAACGACACAACCAAATCGAGTTTGGGCTCGTTTGATTCGCCTAGATGAGTACTTAGATGCTAGATGGTAACCAGGGTCTGATGATGGAGCCGGAAGACAGCCAAAGGAACTCAGTACTTAAACGACACAACCCCATCGAGTTTGGGCTCGTTTGATTCGCCTAGATGAGTACTTAGATGCTAGATGGTAACCAGGGTCTGATGATGGAGCCGGAAGACAGCCAAAGGAACTCAGTACTTAAACGACACAACCCCATCGAGTTTGGGCTCGTTTGATTCGCCTAGATGAGTACTTTGGAGCTAGATGGTAACCAGGGTTCGATGGTGGAGCCGGAAGATAGCCAAATCGTTAGAAGGGCTCCTAATTGAAGAGTTGGATTGTTCAAAATTAACTGGCAAACGACCTTGCAATAATGATGCGTTGAATGAGATGAACAGACTTAGGAACTTACAAGATGAAAACTAAAAAGTATAAAATTAATTAAGGTAAAAAAATCTTTAAAAACAAGCTTTTATTTAAATGCGCTAAAAAGAAAAAAATAAACTTTTACACTATAACTTTACTGTCAACTTATAACATTTCAAATTCAACATATTTGACACAATTTATATGTTTTAAAAGCTTGTCGCGAGATTTAAGTACCTACTCGTAATTTTAAAAGCAAGTTTTAAAATACCTGCCTATTAAAAATTTTAAACTAAGAAAGTAAATACGAGTACTTAAATCTCGCGACAAGCTTTTAAAACATATAAATTGTGTCAAATATGTTGACTTTGAAATGTTATAAGTTGACAGTAAAGTTATAGTGTAAAAGTTTATTTTTTTCTTTTAGCGCATTTAAATAAAAGCTTGTTTTTAAAGATTTTTTTACCTTTAATTTATTTGTAAGTACATTGTTAGTTTTATACAAGAATGCATTATTTGCTGTTATACATTACTAGCTGTGTCAGCGACTCTGCCCGCGTGGAAAAGAGACTTAAGGCAGCATTTTTGAATAAAAACGTGTTATTGTGAGTCAACTATAAAATATATCCGCCCGCGACTTCGTCCGCGTAGAGACGTTTAACGGGTAAAACATTACTTCTTTATAGCGCAGTCAGTTAAAAAGTAGCCTATATCCTTTCCTAGGCTCTGGACTATATCTGTACCAAATTTCGTTTAAATCGGTTCAGTACTCTATGCGTGAAAGCGTAACAGACAGACAGACAAACAGACAGACAGAGTTACTTTCGCATTTATAATATTAGTCAGGATGAATTATTTGCTGCTTATACATTATTTTAAATAACGAATATTAAGGAATGTCTGATCATCTTAATTGTACTTCTTTTTTACTGTAACGACAACTCTGTGAGTTGTTTTCTTGTAATGTACAATAAAGTATTATACTTATTACTATGTAACCATATCCGTTAGCCTTAATGAATTGTGTTTCAGTAAACACGGGACTCAACCTTAATTACTGGCATCCATTACTATGCAGCTACTTTAAATGTTATTAAAATTATTCAAATGTTTGTTTAGTAGTTACTTTAAGCATGTGTTGTTAATTATTTTGATACCTGATATATACATATTTGATATATCAGTAGTAGAGCTAAGTATAATCTTCTCATTTATTATACTTAGCATCAGTGCTAAGCTCAATAAATGAGGCCACTATAACCAGAGTGGCTCGAACCACAATTTGCAATTGCAGTTTTTTATTTAACTATGGAAATGTCCCCTTTCAAACCCTTAGTTAATAGCCAGAATGGTTCAAAGGTAATTTTAGTAAATAATCACAAGATTCACAAGTGACTTTAAAAATGATGTGACGTTATGATTTTCATCATCATCATCAGCCCATATGCCATGCGAGAGGTCGCTATTTCAAACCCCGCCAGGTACCAATGTGTTTTTCAAATTTGAAATTCATATGTACCATCATTCGACGCTTTAACGGTGCAGGAAAATATCGCGAGGAAACCAGCACAACTGAGAAATTTTTCAACGGTGTGTGAAGCCATGTCAGAGGCCTACGGGTGGTTTAAACTCTACGCCAGGTCGTTCATCAACCATACGATAAGAAGAAGAAGATCAGCCCATACCCTTATGGGTAAGGCCACAGTCGACCAAGCTGGCCAAGTGTTGACTCTTACTCTTACTCTTACTACACAACCTAAGAATTTCTTCCTAGGTGTGCAGGTTTCCTCACGATGTTTCTTCTTCACCATTAAAGCGTCGAATAATCGTACATATGAATTTCAAATTTGAAAGACACAGTGGTATGAGTTTAATTCAATATTAGTAGCGTATAGGGGTCCAGATCACTCGGGCCACGCTATTAGGGCTCATGTCTCTTGGGCTACTTTAGTTTTAGTGGCCCTAAATAAAAAATTACACACAACACACATTTTTGTCGTCACGTATTTTAATTTAACTCAAATAGTTAGGGGTTTTCTACCGCGTACGCTCGCGACAGCAAACAAAATCTTAGTAACACGATTACACCGTGAAAAAGGTTTTTCTAGTTTCCCGGTGTTTGGTCGGTTGATTGCGTCTGTGTCCGCCTTAATTAACGGATATAGAGGTAAAATCCTTACTAATATTTTAAATCCGAAAGTAACTCTGTCTGTCTGTCTGTTACGCTTTCACTCATAGAGTACTGGACCGATTAAAATGAAATTTAGTACAGATATAGTCCAGAGCCTAGAAAAGGTTATAGGCTACTTTTTAACCGATTGCGCTATAAGGAAGTAATGTTTTACCCGTTAAACGTCCTTACGCGGACGGTGTCGCGAGTGGAAAGCTAGTATTAAACTATATGCTTTCTGATGGCTTACAATACTTTCCTGTCCGTCTGTTCGTTTGTCTGTTTGTCTGTCATCAGGCTGCAACTCGAGAACCGCAAATGGTGCAATGGGAGTCGCTCTACTGACAAGTGTGAAATTTTCTCAACTTACTACCTGACCTGAATGTACGTTATACGTTCTTAAACTCACGTGTATTATTATTCTTAACAAATTATATAGAGACCCGACGTTTCGAGCTCTTTACAGCCCTCGTGGTTACGGGCAAGACTCATAGATAAGAAGGAGCGCAGATATTTTCGACACGATATCGCTGTGGAAAAAGCTTCGCATGTTCCGAGACTGGTGTTTGGTCAGTTGATTGCGCGTGCGTTAACTAACAGTTTGTCGTTTTTCCCGGCTTAGGCAGAGATGAGTACATGCACGGTTTTACATTTGAAAAGATGAAAAGTTATTATAGGTATTATTCGTAAGTATAAAATGGTGTAAAATTAGATCTATTACAACAAAGCTCTTGTATTACTAGTTCTCTATTTAGTTATTTCGCCAAATCTCCATGTTGAATTTATGTTTATTATTTGATAAAGTAATGTAATTTGGGTTAAGAGTAATTTGATTCAATGAAGATGTTTAACTATCAGGGTGTGACAGATAGTTAAAGATCTTCATACTTTAATCTGATTTCGAAAGTTACCTGAGCAATTGTGTTGAGGAAATCAGACTTAAAGGTGGTATTCACACAATAGTTAAATGGATCTATCACACCCGGTCATTAAATTATTGGGTCAAATAAAATATCTGGGAAAAACATATCTGGGACAATTCCACACACGGAAATTGTGCTATGGGCGTCAATAACTGATATACATACATAGATATTTATAAATACATACTTAAATACATATTCACGCCCAGACGCGGAACAAACATCGACGTTCATCACACAAATATTGGTCCCGAGTGGGAATCGAACCAACTCTTGGAACCGCCAGCCAGGGTCACTAACCACTGTTCCACCTAGCCAGTCAAGAAACTAAACAACAAATTACACAAACACGTATACTCATGACTCTTGGTAGAAGAGACAAAAAAAATAAATTTAATTAGATATTTCCCAATTAGTCTCATTAAAGTTCCCCACTAATTGTAGAGGCGGTGATTTCGATCCATTTAGCTAATTCCACGACACGAAAAACCACTTAGCGGAAGAATAAGTCAGGGGCTAATAGATTAATGGCCGAGAAACAGCGACTAATACTCAGGAAACCTTTGATTCGCTACTAATGTTCCTCGAGAATAAAGGATTTTTTAAAACTTATATAACTCTGCCTGTCTGTAAGATTTTAGACTTTCGCGTTCCATTACACTAAATATTAGTCTTTATGAGTCTACACGCGTTATTGGGAGTAGCAAATTACATGGCTACTTACTGCCCGACGTTTCGACTGGGTAGCACCAATCGTGGTCTGCCTGTCTGTCAGTCGCTCTTTTATTTCGTACACTAGTATAGTATAGTTAAGTGCTAGACTAAGTCGGAAATAGGCTATTGTTTGACGGTCTGCGCTTTAAAGTACTTATTTTTTTGACAATAACTCGTGAGTAAAAATAAATGGTTTTGAACTTTACCACGAAATACGAATAAAAACTACAACTATGAGTTATAACTTATAACAACGTCTCACTTTATTATATTCTATTTCTCTCAACAAAATCCAGATATTAATTTATTTTCACCGCAACGGTCACAGATCATGTATAACCAGCCCTAAACACTATATTTTCAAACTTCGAAATTATTCCCAAACTAATACTGGCACTAACATATAGTGAGCGTTATGATTTATAGTGCATTACACACGGCGATAGTTGCCGATAGCGCAAATTGGGACCGAACATATTGGATGCAGGTAATCGATGTTATTTATTGAAATAGCTACAAAGCCTCTTTGTTGGCCTAACGAGAAAAGCCTCTACGCCGAAAACCAGGCTTCAATTTGAAAAGAATAAAGAAACTTTATTGACCACAGATACATGTAAACACAATCGATAGAAGCTAATTTTAAAAAAAATAGAAAAAAACAAACAAAAAATAAAAATGTTTTTGCAATGAAAGGAATGCTGATTTAAATCCAAAGTGATTTTTTGATAGTTCTTTTGTTCTGTTAATGTCTGAATTATATTTCATCTGTCATAAAAAAAAAAAATCGGTTAAAAAGTAGCATATGTCCTTTCTTAGGCTCTGTACCAAATTTCATTTTAATCGGTTCAGTACTCTATGCGTGAAAGCTTAACAGACAGACAGACGGACAGACGGACAGACAGACAGAGTTAATTTCACATTTATAATATTAGTAAGGATAACACACCCCGATACGGAACCAACACTGATGTTCGTCACACAAATATTTGTCTCAGGTGGGAATTGAACCCTCTTGAACCTGGGTTATTTGCCAAAGTTCCACCGAGTCAGTCGAAACAACGTTGTTACATTAAAAATAAACAAGAAGTGAATGTAGCGTCAAGCAAGCCTAATTTACAGGGCGAAAACAGATCGAAAAAAACTTGCTACAACTGATTTCAAATTAAAAACGCTCTTCCTTTTTTCCAAAGCGATTGAAATCGTTTTAAACATTACAGAGTTGTGATTTCATACAAATATAAACAGTGATAATTTAATTCAGATAGATTCAGATTTTAGAAATGACCCACTTTATTTTGATACATGTAATATTCACTTATATGCGTTATATACAGGATGTCCCAAAAAGTGGTGTCAAGCGGAAGTCCTGAGATAGAACCCTGTGGAGCATCCGAAACACCCCCATGTATGTTCCGCGATTTTTTGTAGTTTTCGAGTTATGATTATTTTTCAAAAATTTTGAGAACAACTGACCTAACCGACTAAAAATATTGTAGAGAAAAAAATATTTGACATTTTTGAGTAATTACTTTTGTAAATCAATTTTTATGAGTTTTTCTTTAATGCCTAAAATATTTGTCTCCATAACTTATATGGAAATTATCAAAATTATGGTACAAACTGAAAAGTTACGTTCTGTAAATAATGTCTTACAATTTCAACGTTAAATTTAAATTATTAGGAGGTAGCTGCATGGCTCCTAAGTAACTTTAAAAACTGCGCTAGACTCTCAGCTTTCATAATCATTAATAAAAACTGGTACTTAATGGGCTACTTTTGCTGAAATCGGACTACAAAGACAGAGAGGTGGAAAAATCATAAAATTAGCCATTTGAATACGAAGTATTATTTGGACATTTTATTATTCCGAAAGTTAGTCAGTTTGTTAACAAACCTAAATTTAATACAGGAGCACTCAGATGCAAACATTTGGATGATTTTTTTTGTTTAATTTAAGTTTCATTGCGCTAACACTGTTTTCACATGTAATACCTTTGTTACGACGAACTTGACGAACTTTGCTTTCTTTACGGACTTTAATAAACTTTTACTTATAAACTTTTTACAATAAATAATCAAAAACGATAACTTTTTATTTTAATAAAGTTCCCATTTTTATACTTAATAATTTTTTTAAGTATCACAAATTAAACTTTCAAGTGGTTATTTCTTAGCATTTCTGGTATAATTTTGATTGTTAACAATCTTATTAACTTTAGAAATAATAAAATGTCCAAATAATACTTCGTATTCAAATGGCAAATTTTATGATTTTTCCACCTCTCTGTCTTTGTAGTCCGATTTCAGCAAAAGTATCCCCTTAAGTACCAGTTTTTATTAATGATTATAAAAGCTGAGAGTCTAGCGCGGTTTTTAAAGTTATTTAGGAGCCCTGCAGCTACCTCCTTATATTTTAAATTTAATGTTGAAATCGTAAGACATTATTTACAGAACGTAACTTTTCAGTTTGTACCATAATTTTGATAATTGCCATATAAGTTATGGAGACAAATATTTTAGGTATTAAAAAAAAACTCATGAAAATTGATTTGCAAGAAGAAGTACTCAAAAAAATGAAATACTTTTTTCTCTACAATATTTTTAGTCGATTAGGTCAGTTCTCAAAATTTTAGAAAAACAATAATAACTCGAAAACTATAAAAAATCGCGGAACATACATGGGGGTGTTTCGGATGCCCCACGGGGTGTTCTATCTCAGGACTTCGCTTGACACTACTTTTTGGGACACCCTGTATATTATGAATTATGGTTTTGAATGTCTGCGGGCTTAGACAAAGTAACAATACGAAAACGATAACGAAGTTCGAAACGAATAAAATATATGGGATTAATATTAGATTGACCACGTGATTTATCGCGTCTAATGTCAATCCCATACATTTTATTCTTTTCGAACTTCGCTATCGTTTTGTTATTGTTACTTTGTCTACGGTACCAGAATAGACAGAGGCGGTTACCGCTAACTCTCATTACTCGAAACTGCACGTTATTAGCATAATATTTACCGAGTCTAGTCCGGATATGAATGTATAAATGTAGAGTGAGAATACCAACCTGTTATATCGCAGATGCAAAAGTGATTATCTCTGTCTGTGAGGGATAATTAATATGGATGTTAGACGAAACGCCGTGCAGATGAAACGAGTATCTAATGTAGATGTTTAATTGATTAGATTAAGCCAATACTAGCGGCCGCCCGCGACTTCTTCCGCGTTTAATGTGCGTTAAAATGGCCTATACTGTACCTTGTTATATTGGTTATGAATTAGTGAAAGGCCCGTCGAAATTGGTCCAGCCGTTTCAAAGTTAGCGGGAACAAACATACCTTTTTTTTTGTTTTTTTAAACCCGGTGAAATGCGTTGCGCACCTTCACCCTGAAAGGGTGTTCTCTCTGGGTGGTGTGTCGGACTCCCCAGCGACTGGCGAAGAGATGGTAAATGCCAGCCGCGACTCCTGGACGGACTGCAATGCCCAGGGGGTATACCGACTAAAACACCGGGGTGTACCTCGTCGCTTATTGGCGGTGTCGTGGTACCTGGCATAGCCTCAACTCACAATACCGCCGGAAGGGAACAAACATATTTTTTTTTTTTTTTTTTTTTTACAGTAACAATTATAGTTTTAAGCAATATCCGAGTTTGGATTCTCCTTTTAAGTGTATAGACACTTGTGCCAGGAGAGTCCGCTCTCTTATAGCTAAAAGAGTTTATATAATATTTAGATATAGCAGTTGTTACATACAGAATTTGAAGAAACTTACAATGAAAAAATATTATTCTATAAATATGGAAATAAAAATTAAAAATTAAAAGTTAAAAAGTTATCCTACATAGTTCGTGTTTGTTAGTGTGTGTGTGTGTGTGTGTGTGTGTGTGTGTGTGTGTGTGTGTGTGTGTGTGTGTGTGTGTATGACTATCTACAAAGATAATATCACGTCGGGGTAAGTATATCTTATGTAACCGCCATGAGACCCTCCGTTTCCTCATAATTTAAAGTTTTAATCCAGTCTGTTAATTTCCTTTTACATTCAAAGTTGGTTGTTGTATATATTTTAAGAATTTTATTAATATTATTATATAAGTGGGCGGAATGATTACAATATTGTTTCTTTGCAAAGTATGTTTTACATTTTTGGGTTTTGATTACAATGTCCTTCCTTCTTTTACTTAGTATGCTTCTATCTACTGGAGTCGATTTATGTATTTTGAGCACAGTGTGTAAAATATATAGTTGCCGAACAGTAAGTAGGTTTGCCAAGGAGTAGAGTGTTTCTGTAGAAAACCTTAATTTTTTGAAAAACATTACTTTCAAGAGTATCCTTTGTGCACGTTCTACATCTAGAAATTTAATCTTAGATGCACCACCCCACACTGGGATGCAGTAGATTATAATTGATTGCGCCAGGGAAACATAGATCTTTTTAAGCAGTTCTTCCGGAGCAGAATATCGAAGTGTTTTAAAAATCCAGATCATTTTCCTAATTCTACTTGCTATGAGATCAATATGAGCGTGCCAGGTGAGTCTTTCATCTATCATCACACCCAAATATCTAGTTTTATCGACCTTACTTAATATCGGACAATCACAAGAAGTGCTGTGCTCATTGTCGCAGTGATGTATGTGGATGTGATAACCTGGCGGTGGCTGAGTTCTGCTGTTGATACAGAAGCACATGAAATTTGTTTTTTATATACATACTGACAAAAAAAATGTTTTTAGTTGTTTCTTTTATTAGTTTCCCGATATAGATAGACCAACCGAACTATGAGAGTAAGGGAACAGAGTGTGCACTTGTGTTTGCACGCACATTTGTGCACTATAATATGTCCTGCGCACTTGGCTAATCTCAATTGAGATCGGCCGCCGTAGCCGAATCGGTCGGACGCCTTTTTATCTTTATAACAATGAAATAAAATTAAGGTGTATATTTTCTATAATAAAAACGACTATTTACTAAATTGGTATGATTTTATATAGGGTACCAATAGCAAAAACACATTTAAAAATCAATTTTTGTCCGTCTGTTTGTTCCCACTTATCTCCGAAACAGCTGGACAATTTCGACGGGACTTTTAATAATACATAGCTAATTTTACAAGGTACATTAAAGGCAGTTTATATTTCCATGCGAACGAAGTCGCGGGCGGCTGCTACTACATTATATAATAATAAAGAGTGCTAACTGCAACTGCACTAAACTGCATCACTATTTGCATATTTGCCAAGCCGGGCGTGCGGACGCAAAGTATTGAGAATAAATTTTAATTTCCTCCAAGGCTTCCCTCCTGTTTTATCATCGCCCGGGATTTTAAAAGGAATCCACTAGCAATACCGTTAGTTTGTTAAAGAAAACATTCAGTCTAGTCGTTTTATTAATGTACGGAAATACTTGTTTTTCGTTGGTCAATGTTTATAAAGAATAATTCATTTCAGACTATTGGCTGAATACTAAAAAGAAACTAGACTTTTAGTTTGACGATAATAAATAAGTATCTCAAAACAACAAAAATAAAAGTAAATAAAAAAACGTTTATTGCTTAATAAATTGTACATACTGTCTTACAATACTAAAATGAAGGTGAGCAAAAGGAAACATCTCAGCATGGCTTATCTAGTAAACCAGATAATGCAACACAAAATATGTATTTTCATTTTTCAGCTCATGTTTTCTCAGGGGCCTGAAACGGCATTTAAGCAGGCCTTCATGGTGAGTGCGACAGGCTCAGGCGATATGGTCTATTGTGCCTGTCGACCTCATATGTGGATCTCGCTACCGCTTACCATTAGGTGGAGTGAGGTCATCTTGTTAGCCTTTTATAAAAAAAAAACATATTGTTCTGACACCGTACTAAGTAGCTTAATCAGCGTAACAAATAATCAGAAACAATATTGGAATGCACAAATAACCTTAAAAGTGCGGTGGATAAATCGAACTACTTTCTACCAAATGCGCTAGGTACCCAGGTACGTATTCAAAACGTCAGTGCCAACTAAAAATCCTCTTTACACAACACAAGGTATTCGAAATGCTCAGAAACTTTGTTTAGCACAAACTTCACCATTCCGTTGAAGCGAGGGCGAAATAGACACAAGACTGGAAGGACAACACTTTAAACTAAAGTTCTCCTAGAACCGTGAGCGATGCAACACTGGGAGCTTGTGTCACTGGCCTTATCTCTGAAAACTTAATACCTACAGGGCTGCCACACTGTTGTTTATAAAGGTTAGCAAACAAATACAAATACAAATACAAAAATATTTATTTCCAACAAGTAGAATTACAAAATAGGTTTACCATGTGTGTATTCAAATATTTATTAACCTACTTAGTATTTTTTTTTTTACAGCAGTTTATCTATGACACCTACACTAGAATGTGTTCTGTATTGTGGTGTCTTTACGATCAGCTTAAGGGGAGGCTGCCTCATTTAATACTAAAACTAAGTTTACAACTCTAATAAACGACTTACAACAATCATTTTGAATTGAAATTAAATCAGTTTAAGTTCGAGTTCGCTCGCGACCATGATTGGTGTAACCCAGTCGAAACGTCAGGCAGTAAGTAGCTATGTGATTGCTACTCCTAATATCGTGTATCTATAGACCCATAAAGACTAATATATCAGTATACTCGTAAATTAAAAAAAATCGCATTCATTACCACGCCTGAACGGAGACTTGAACCACCGGGCTTCCGAAATCGAGTCGGCTGCTCTAACCAACTAAGCTATGCAGGTGTTAAATCACCAATGGGAATTTTTCCATCACATTTTACCTGTTAGTTCAGTTGTTATCACGGCGCTTGAAAAATTGTGCCGAAACATCGGAAACATGGTAAATATCCCAGATAGGTATATTAAATTTTCTAATGTGTGTCTATGTGTGAATAAGAGTTTAAAGTTTTAGTAAAGACATTATTCGTAAACTAAAGGAAATTTAGCCATTTCTAACGTGTTTGATCACATTTTTGAATGTCCTCCAGTGGAACACAACAGACTAGAGAACTAGGTTGCGCCATAAAAGTTCCTTATGTAATGTTTGGGTGAATTTCCCGACACCAAATCGTAAACGGCACGGCTGAAACTGCTAGTGCAGGATGGCACTTTTACCTTGTAATATTTTTTTTAGATAAAAGGTGTTGTCTCCTATAGGTGACTATAAATATTTTTAAATTATTATTATCGCTAATTAGGTAAAAAATCTTAAACCCCAATTGTATCATATCGGTGACGCGCTACAGTTTGTTTATCAGTATCCTTTTAATCATCTTTTAAAAACAGTTGATTATTTAGGGATTTAACCTCTTTTATTTAAATCCTTCATAATGACACTTCCTTATTGCGGAAAGTTCAATACAAAATCTGTTATATTTAATGAATGGTAAGTACAAATTCACGTGTCCAAATGAGATATGTCATCGCGGTGAATTTTCGTTGTACGCGAATATCTAGGCATCGAAAAACACTAGCTTCTTGCCACTGCGCAGTAAATCTGCGCATCAGTGCCGCCTAAGCGCTTAACGTAAGAGGACGTGTGTTGCTGTTTGCAGTTCCCGCCAAAAACGTAAGTAAGTCGGTTTCGGTGACTGCGTACCGTTTTTTTGTCATTCACGTGAATGGATATAAGTTGTGATCCAATCATTCGGTATGTCTATAAAATCTATGTACTATTACTAAATGTCGCTCAATTAAGTAGGTCGTATCAATTTATTTCTTTTATTTATATTTTCTTTGTTGTGCTTATTTTTATGGGCTGTATATAATATCGGTGACCTCATTCCGGTGAATTCGGTGACCTAAATTGACCACCGGAATGAGAAAAAATATCATTCCAGTGACTTTTTTTCATTTCGGTGAGAATTTGGTAATTTCGGTGATTATTATCTTCATTTCGGTGATTTCTTTTGTCATTCCGGTGTCAAATTACTTCATTTCGGTGAATAAAGACCTTAATTTATTTTGTTACATTGTAATTTCGAAAGGAATATATTTTTAGTTTTATTGCTGATAACTACAATATATTTGTTGATTTATTCTTACATGTTCCCAAATGAATTTCAGATTAAATTATTAAAATCTATGTGTGGTTGTAATCAATACCTTTATTTTTCACTAGCTGTGCCCGCGACTTCGTTTGCGTGGGCGATTTTTCATACAAAAGGATTTTCCGGATTATTCCCGTTCCCGTGAGAATTTCGGGAATTCCTTTCTTAATGCACCTCTACGGTACCTAAACTACGTCCTTACCAAATTTCAAGTGCCTACGTTTAGCCGTTTGGGCTGTGGATCGATATGTCAGTCAGTGATTCTTCTTTTATATATTTAAGACTCTGGATTAAAGTAATAACAGATTAACTTGAAATGTTTGTCAACAGCATCTAAAGTCAAATGATGAAGTTCAAAATGGTAAGTTATTCTTCTTCTTCTTCTTTTCGTGTCGATGGCAAAACACTTAAAATTATTTTGGATAATTCCGCCACCCGGACCGCGGTTGTTGACCCTTCTATCAGCTCAATTTGTGTACAGGAGTCGGGACAGGCGGGGCATGAAGTGAGGTGAGCCATGGACAATGGTGAGAGACCACATAGGCACGCGATATCCTCCTGTCCAGGAAACCCCACCTAAACATATTATCTTTGCATTGGCCAACCTGGCTACGGAGTCTGTCCAGGGACCTTCAGGTTAACCATGGCAAATCGTGTCCTGTTGGAAGGCTTTCTGAAGGTAGAACCAAGGGGACGGGTGGAGCAAACGTGTTAGACCAGAGGTTAAGACGAGCAGAAGGTGAATCTGTGTCAAGATTCGGTACTTTCTAAATCTAAATATAAAGCTATGCCGACTTTAACTTCTGTGGTTGTCCCTGCCATGTTATATTTAGTCTGAGAGTGTCTGAACCCTAAGGCTGAAGTGAGGTTTATTTCTATGTTTTCACAGGATTGTGTTTGTGATATGGGCGCCAGGTCATCGGCAACATGGTCGGTCTTTTGTGTAGATGTTGAAAAGTAGTGATTCCAACAAAACGGTCATCCCCAGGGTAGAGACCCTGGGGATTACCGTTTTTTTGGGATCGCCATCTGCTTATTTCTTCAGACAAATGGACCTGAAAGCTACGGTTGCGGAGCAGCTCACCAAGTATTTTTATAAATTTCTAGTCATTGACCATCGAGTAGACTTTCCACAAGAGACGCTTCAGGTTCACTGTATTATAAGCTGCTGTCAGATCCACGCATACAGCGCTGTAATCATTCCCATTTCAAAACTATCCTCTTTGTGTTATTTATTTTGGTTCACAAAACAGAATAACATCAGTGTAGCTTCTGAATTACAAATACAAATCTTATGGACTAGACGTTTATGATAAAATGGCATGTGTTGGGTGAGGTTTAACGTCTGGTTACAACATGATTTTTTAGGTCTGAATCCTACCTGTTCTGGAATTAAGTGCTGATCTAATAGGTGATAGGCGGTTAAGCAAAAGTCGTTGAGGTAATTTGTATGTGTGACTGAGCAAGGATAATGGGCGGAAGGTTTTTAGGGTCATCTAGAACTTTTCCCGGTTTTGGAATGGCAATATCAAGATCCATAGACGTGATAATTTCGCAGATTGTAGACAATCATTGAACTTCGGTTGTAACCAGCAAATAGTCATAGGATCCAAGTTTTTAAGTTGTTCTGTGGAAATGTTATCAACACTCGATGCTTTACCAGATTTCAAGTATCTAACACTAAAAATGATATCGTCAAAAAGCTGCCTCAGTAAATTCTCTTTCGGAAGGCATTGTACAAGTTGAATTCTGGGAAGGCGAGTGTACGATTTCTTATTCAGCAACAGTTGATGAGCAATTTTGTTTGCAGTAACTTTACTTGGAACTTTGGAGGAGAGGGCTCACCGGTCCATTTACGGATTGTGGTCTAGGCCTTTTTACTATTGTGGGTCATGTCAATGCTGGTGACTGTATTAATCCATTTGGTTCGCTGGTTTGCATGGATAGACAGCATTAAGATTTCACAAGCATCACATGTGTCTTGTGAAAATGGATCGGCATTATAGGCGGATTCATAATTTTTAAACGGCGCAGATGACTCTTGAGTCAAACCCGGGACGTTGGAAGTACGACAGCCTCTTGGGATATGTTGGCACGACGATTTCCAGATGATACCTACGAATTGTTCGTAGTTCGGTAATGAAGCTAGCTTTATAATGGCTTTGTCAATTGTTTAACGAATTATTGCACTACTGCATATTGCACTTAATCGGTCTATGTAAGGTTAGGGGTATTGATTGGCAGATGGACTTTATGCATTGAGAGCTGAATCTGGAACTGACAAAGATCAAGACTGGGTTGTATCCACGTTTCCATCGACCACTGTTAAACGATTAACGGAGATGCATTTTTATTGATAAGGCCGAAGTTTTAATTTTAGTAAGAAAAAATCTGTTACTGTGTGATGAATACACTCTTCAAAACGTAGGTTGTAGGCTGTATACTTGGTAACAGTTTACTTTTTTTCGGTGACTACATAAGTAATTTCATTTCGGTGTATTGCGTTTCTCATTTCGGTGATGAGAAGTTTCATTTCGGTGAACTCTTCTTTCATTTCGGTGACACCAAAATTTCAAAGTACTATATCTCTTAAGTATATGAATTTAATTTAATGTCGTGTTAAAATTAATTATAACGATAGCGTAAATAACAATTCAACCAAGTTGTATTTTCAAAAAAGTAACAAATAAAAAAGTTCACCGAAATGTTAAAAAATATGGACTTGTTGAAATTGACCCGTGTGTATCATTTGATCTCAATGTTTTACAGCTTGATTGACTCGAAAGCTTAATCTAAACTGAGATTGAGTAGATTTTTCAAATGTCTCTCAAGTTATTATAAACATTTTTCATCAGTGTAAGAGCACATATAACTATCCCTGATAGAATGCAACATACTTCTATCATTTTATCAGTTAGTTAATGTACTAAATTTGTTTGTAAATATTTTCAAGCAGTGCAATGGCAACACCTTATTTCGTTATTTCTGAGAAAGTTTCACAACTTGAGACCAAAAACACGGAAATTAAATTGATGCTCAGTTTTGAAGAACACTTCTAAAGGATCTTTTGTTTATTGCGGCAAAATCTTGTTTTCTACACGTGGTTTCTAGGTATACACGTGGATCTGAATATTTGACGGAGATAGAAACTTGGTGATTTATTGTAAGGCCCTTAGTTTGTTTAATAAAAGTGAAGAAACAAGTAGGAGAAAGTTTGCACTAATTTCACTCACAAAAACTTGTTCAGTATGATAAACAAAAATTGGCAAGTTAAATCATTTTAAAGATTATGATTTGTAAGATTTGAAAATTTTAAAGAACCCTAATAAGTACCCTAGTAAGTACTCACTAATAGGTACTTTGATTATTTGCACGCACATATTATTATTTTCTGTAAGAATACATTATTTAGCAATCTCGGTCGGACTGCTGAAGATGGCTTATGTCGATATTTGGTCATACAGCACTTATAAGTTTAAGAGGACTGTACTTGACTCGTTCAGGTCATAGTCTCTGGCAAATATTATTTAGTCACACTCACTTTTAATTAATTTTATTTGGGTTTTCCTTTTCATTTTTCTTTCCACATTGCTTGTCGTGGCAGCCTGTCAGTGAATCTGCACTCTCCACACCTATGTTCCTATTATACCTAAGCATTGAAATTGCAAGTACCTTTTTGTGAACTGTTGTAAATTAGTGTACAATTAGTTGGTTGTCCATAATCAATAAATAAATTTATTCAGTTTAGTCATTTACACTACACAACCTTAGAATTTGTTCAGTTGGCAGGTTTCCTCACGATGTTTTCGTGTCTCGTTGGTCTATTGGTAGCAAGCGCTGCGTAAGGACCGAGAGGTCTCCGGTTCGAGGGCAAAATTTGTGTGAGTTTTTCTGTAATGAATTTACTCAGCCCGGAGTTAGGAAAGCACGTTAAGCCGGTGGTCCTGCACCTGATCTCTCATCGGTCATGTCGGATTGCCGTCTCACCGAACTGGCGACCTCTCGCATGGCAAGCAATGACCTAAACCACTCGGCCATCGACGCTATTCTCCACCGTAATTATTAAAATTGATAGAACCTTTTTAACACTTAAATCCACTTCCTAAGCAATTGTTTGTTCCACACCGAGTAATTTGCTGAAGCGTAGATTTGTGCGACGAAACGGTGGAAAAATCACTGAGGAAACCGAAAAGAAAACTTACTTTCCGGAGGGAGATGGCTAGGGAAAGGAGGGAGGGGAGAGCGGATATTAAAAATTGGTTCGCGCTGTTATATTGAGTTGATTTTTTATTCGGCTTAAAAAGGAAAATTGAGTCAAGAGCCGTTCGGACTTTTGTGATTGGTTTAAATATTTCACAACATCACATACATCGATCTGATCCCGTGGACAGTAAATAAATAAATAAATTTTACACAATACCACATTTATTGATCTGATCCCGTGGTAAGTAGCTTAAGCACTTGTTGTACGGATATCAAAAACGACAGTCGATAGACAAAAAAACTTAAATATATCATACACCAAACTTATAACATACCCAGATGCGGAACAAATACCGATGTTCATCACACAAATATTTGACTCAGGAATCGAATCTACGGCTCTTGAAACCGCCAGCCAGGGTCACTAGCCACTGTTCCACCGAGTCAGTCAAGTCTTTTGAGTGGTATGTTTTTTGTGTGTTACTTGGTAAGCTATTGCATAGCTTTTATCGCGGGCTTTGAGCGCGGCGACCGAATCAAGAAATTCCGTAACGAAAAAAACCTCACAATCGTCTAACGTCGTTTCAGTTCAGTAGACTTCGGCACGGTGTTTGTGTGCGTGCGTTTAGACGTATTGTACGACTCTACGAAACTCGCACGAATCGAGACGAGCTGCTCCGAAATCGGACGATGCTATGCAATAGCTATACCGCGGGAGTCCCCGAGTGCCACACGTCTTTTTTACAAGCTTTTATTTAACTTGCAATGTATGTATGTATGTTTGTGTGTTCGGGTGGAATTTTATAACTCAATTTTAAGGCACTTGCCCTCAACCGATTGAGCTGAAATTTTGCATGCACGTGTATATCCGATGACAATGCAATATTATTATGAAATGGAGCTGATCTGATGATGAAGTCGGAAGATAGCCATAGCAACTCAGTAATTAAATAACATAACCACATCGAGTTTGGGCTCATTTCATTCGACTAGATGAGTACTTTGGTGCTAGATAGTAACCAAGGTCTGATGATGGAGCCGGAAGACAGCCAAAGGAACTCAGTACTTAAACGACACAACCAAATCGAGTTTGGGCTCGTTTGATTCGCCTAGATGAGTACTTAGATGCTAGATGGTAACCAGGGTCTGATGATGGAGCCGGAAGACAGCCAAAGGAACTCAGTACTTAAACGACACAACCCCATCGAGTTTGGGCTCGTTTGATTCGCCTAGATGAGTACTTAGATGCTAGATGGTAACCAGGGTCTAATTGAAGAGTTGGATTGTTCAAAATTAACTGGCAAACGACCTTGCAATAATGATGCGTTGAATGAGATGAACAGACTTAGGAACTTACAAGGTGAAAACTAAAAAGTATAAAATAAATTAAGGTAAAAAATCTTTGAAAACAAGCGTTTATTTAAATGCGCTAAAAAGAAAAAAATAAACTTTTACACTATAACTTTACTGTCAACTTATAACATTTCAAATTCAACATATTTGACACAATTTATATGTTTTAAAAGCTTGTCGCGAGATTTAAGTACCTACTCGTAATTTTAAAAGCAAGTTTTAAAATACCTGCCTATTAAAAATTTTAAACTAAGAAAGTAAATACGAGTACTTAAATCTCGCGACAAGCTTTTAAAACATATAAATTGTGTCAAATATGTTGAATTTGAAATGTTATAAGTTGACAGTAAAGTTATAGTGTAAAAGTTTATTTTTTTCTTTTAGCGCATTTAAATAAAAGCTTGTTTTTAAAGATTTTTTTACCTTAATTTATTTTGTAAGTACATTGTTAGTTTTATACAAGAATGCATTATTTGCTGCTTATACATTACTAGCTGTGCCAACGACTCCACCCGCGCGGAAAAGAGACTTAAGGCAGCATTTTTGAATAAAAACGTGTTATTGTGAGTCAACTATAAAATATTTCCACCCGCGACTTCGTCTGCGTAGAGACGTTTGACGGGTAAAACATTACTTCCTTATATCGCAGTCGGTTAAAAAGTAGCCTATATCCTTTCCTAGGCTCTGGACTATATCTGTACCAAATTTCATTTAAATCGGTTCAGTACTCTATGCGTGAAAGCGTAACAGACAGACAGACAGACAGACAGAGTTACTTTCGCATTTATAATATTATATTAAACTATTAAATATTAAAATATATTAAATATTAATATATTAAATATTATATTATATTAGTAAGGATGCATTATTTGCTGCTTATACATTATTTTAAATAACGAATATTAAGGAATGTCTGATCATCTAAATTGTACTTCCTTTTTACTGTAACGCCAATTCCGTGCATTATTCTTGGAATGTGCAATAAAGTATGTACTTATTATTATGTAACCATATCCGTTTGCCTTAATGAATATGTGTTTGAGTAACCACGGGACTCAACCTTAATTATACTAGACAACTTGCCACCTATGCAGCTACTTTAAATGTTATTAAAATTATTCAAATGCATGTTAAGTAGTTACTTTAACCATGTGTTGTTAATTATAGTGATACTATCAGTAGTAGAGCTAAGTATAATCTTCTCATTTATTATACTTAGCATCAGTGCTAAGCACAATAAATGAGGCCACTATAACCAGAGTGGCCCGAACCACAATTTGCAATTGCAGTTTTTTATTTGACTATGGAAATGTTCCCTTTCAAAACTCTTAATTGATAGCCAGAATCTTTCAAAGGTAATTTTAGTAAATAATCACAAGTGACTTTAAAAATGATGTGACGTTATGATTTTCATCATCATCATCAGCCTATATGCCATGCGAGAGGTCGCTATTTCAAACCCCGCCAGGTACCAAATGTGTTTTTCAAATTTGAAATTCATATGTACCATCATTCGACGCTTTAACGGTGCAGGAAAACATTGTGAGGAAACCAGCACATCTGAGAAAATTTTCAACGATGTGTGAAGCCATGTCAGAGGCTTACGGGTGGTTTAACTCTACGCCAGGTCGTTCATCAACCATACGATAAGAAGAAGTAGATCAGCCCATGCCCTTATGGGTAAGGCCACAGTCGACCAAGCTGGCCAAGTGTTGACTACACAACCTAAGAATTTATTCCTAGGTGTGCAGGTTTCCTCACGATGTTTCTTCTTCACCATTAAAGCGTCGAATAATCGTTAATATGAATTTCAAATTTGAAAGACACAGTGGTATGAGTTTAATTCAATATTAGTAGCGTATAGGGGTCCAGATCACTCGGGCCGCGCAATTACTGCTCATGTTACTTGAGCCCCTCTGGTTCTAGTGGCCCTAAATAAAAAATTACACACAACACACATTTTTGTCGTCACGTATTTTAATTTAACTCAAATAGTTAGGGGTTTTCTACCGCGTACGCTCGCGACTTCAAACAAAATCTTAGTAACACGATTACACCGCGAAAAAGGTTTTTCTAGTTTCCCGGTGTTTGGTCAGTTGATTGCGTGTGTGTCCGCCTTAATTAACGGATATAGAGGTAAAATATTAAACTATATGCTTTCTGATGGCTTACAATACTTTCCTGTCCGTCTGTTCGTTTGCCTGTTTGTCTGTCTGCAACTCGAGAACCGCAAATGGTGCAATGGGAGTCGCTCTACTGACAAGTGTGAAATTTTCTCAACATACCTGACCTGAATGTACGTTATACGTTCTTAACAGAAGTAACATATAGTATTGTCTATTTTTCGGATAAAACTCACGTGTATTATTATTCTTAACATATTATACAGGGTGTAACAGGGGGTGGATCATCGTAAGTCAATCGATGGGGGACTTCAATACCTATCGATATAACCCCATGTATGTTCAGCGATTTTCAATAGTTCCAAAGTTATTGAGATTTTTGTGAATTTTTGTAAGAAGCCGGAATTCAGTATAAAAGTCTTCACTGTAGCTTAACTACTGGACCTGCTTGCATGATTTTTTTTCTAGAAGTAGTCAATAGTGGGTCTGTATAATTACGATACCGATTTAAGTCATAACCCTATCATATTGGAGTAAAAAAATAATTCTTCACAAAAGTTTCACGAATCGAATTGTGTCTACCAACTTTCAAAGCCTCCAGTGAAAAAAAAGTCCCTGTGTTTTTTTCTAGAACTTATTTTAAAAACTACATACATTCATGGATAGTATACCCTGAAAATTTCATACCGCTACTGCCAGAGCATCAAAACGAAAAATGAACGCGAATGGCATAGGTGCCAAAAATCAGTGTTTTATTTTTCATGTAAAACTTTAATTTAAAAAATAAATCGATATGTTTCAGCAAATTTATGCTATGTTAGTAACATAAGTAGCAGTAATTTTACAGAATTGCAAATTGAAGGGGTGAAAATCAAACAAAGAAAATTTACATAATTTTTGTTAATAATATTTTTTAATGTCAGTTTTCATAATGGGCATTATTATTGGCTATGCATAGCTTAGACCTTCTTAAAAAGCTTTTTTGGAGGTTGTGGAATGCTTCTTTTTTGTAAAATTTTTCAGGGGCCCAAATTGTGACAAGGTAAAATGTAGTAGTAGCATTTTGCAACATCCGAAAAACCTTTGTAAAAAGGTGTCGTACTCGTTTATGCATAGCCAATAATGGAGCCCATTATGAACACTTACTGTAAAAAAAAATAATTAACAAAAATTATGTAAATTTTCTTTGTTTGATTTTCACCCCTTTAATTTGCAATTCTGTAAAATTACTGCTACTAATGTAACTAACATAGCATAAATTTGCTGAAACATATTGATTTATTTTTTAAATTAAAGTTTTACATGAAAAATAAAAACACTGATTTATGGCACCAGTGCCATTCGCGTTCTAATTTCGTTTTGATGCTCTGGCAGTAGCGGTATGAAATTTTCAGGGTATACTATCCATGAATGTAGGTAGTTTTTAAAATAAGTTCTAGAAAAAAAACACAGGCACTTTTTTTTCACTGGAGGCTTTGAAAGTTGGTAGACACAATTCGATTCGTGAAACTTTTGTGAAGAATTATTTTTTTAATCCAATATGATAGTGTAATGACTCAAATCGGTATTGTAATTATAAAGACTCACTATTGAACTACTTCTAGAAAAAAAATCATACAAGCAGGTCCAGTAGTTAAGCTACAGTGAAGACTTTTATACTGAATTCCGGCTTCTTACAAAAAATTCACAAAAATCTCAATAACTTTGGAACTATTGAAAATCGCTGAACATACATGGGGGTTATATCGATAGGTATTGAAGTCCCCCATCGATTGACTTACGATGATCCACCCCCCCTGTTACACCCTGTATAGAGACCCGACGTTTCGAGCTCTTTACAGCGGTATACCCCCACTTGCCATAATTTCATTTGCCCGATTTTTATTTGCCATAATATTCATATGCCCGAATTTCATTTGCCATAATTTCATTTGCCCGAATGTTATGTTTGCCATAAAATACAAATGACATAATTTTAATTGCCCGAACATCAGATTCCATAATGATTCGAATGCCATACGTATTATTATCCATATTTTAATTGCAATAATATTATGCTCATTGTTTACTATATTAGTTACGTGTTAGAAACTTTGTTTCCGTACCATTACATCATTTCCCACCGAAAAAGTTTATAAAATAGGTTAAAAGAATGATAAAAAAAATAGGTTAGGTTAGGTTAGAAACATGAAAGACAAATTAAAAATATGGATAACAATACGTATGGCATTCGAATCATTATGGAATCTGAAGTTCGGGCAATTAAAATTATGTCATTTGTATTTTATGGCAAACATAACATTCGGGCAAATGAAATTATGGCAAATGAAATTCGGGCATATGAATATTATGGCATATATCTTTCGGGCAAACCATAGATAACCCGCTTGTGCGCATAGATAAGAAGGAGCGCAGATATTTTCAAGACGATTTCGCTGTGGAAAAGGCTTCGCTAGTTCCGGTGTTTGGTCAGTTGATTGCGCGTGCGTTAACTAACAGTTTGTCGTTTTTCCCGGCTTAGGCAGAGATGAATACATGCACAGTTCTGCATTTGGAAAGATAGAAAACTTATGTTATGTAACTATTATCCGTATGTATAAAATGGTGTAAGAGTAGATCCTTTACTACAAAATCTCGAATTATATTACTACTTTTACATTAACTTATTTTGCCAAATCTCCATGTTGAATTAACGTTTATTATTTTTCTGAAAAAGTAATGATACTACTTTAAAAAAAATGCTTTAAATCACTGTTTTCTAATTTGGGTTAAGAGTAATTTGATTCAATGAAGATGTTTAACTATCAGGGTGTGACAGATAGTTAAAGATCTTCATACTTTAATCTGATTTCGAAAGTTACCTGAGCAATTGTGTTGAGGAAATCAGACTTAAAGGTGGTATTCAATCTTTAATATAAAAATGAATCGCAAAATGTGTTGGTAAGCGCATAACTCAACAACGGCTGAATCAATTTGGCCAATTCTTTATTTTAAATGATCGTTAAGTTCAAGGATGGTTCTTACGGCGAGAAAATTGCCGGGAAAACCCTAAAAACAGCCCTCTTCTTTTAAAATTTTTTTGACAGGACAAAGTCTTTCGGGTCAAGTAGTTGTTAAATAGATCTTTCACACCCGGACATTAAAGGAGACGGGCGAATCTGGGCCTATCGTGTACACAAATAAAATATTTATCAATATTTTTTTCTAATTTTTTAATTTTTAATCACGATATATTAAGCCATTTTACCATGGGATATTAAATAAAATATTTAATCATAATATTATTGACTTTCGTTACTTCCTAGCTTCACTGTCATTTTTTTACAATGTTGCCAAATGAAATAAAGTAATGATATAAATAAAGAAATGATATAAAATAGAAAATAAAAGCAATGAAAGTGAATAAAGTGTTTTTGTCTTTAGATTAAAAAAACGTTTTAAATAATTAATTATAAAACAACGTTTATAAAAACATTGTAAAAATAAATTGATCAACACGTTGATTTTTTTTTCTTGTACTGGCAACAAAGTAGAACTCTTATCACATCAAACGTCAATCTAAAAAAATCATTCCCTTCGTTTGGCTTGAACTTACGATAGTGGATATTTCGTTTCCCAAACCGAGGGAAACAGCTAGTCTTTTACAATAATCCTAGAAACCGCAGTGTGTTAATGTCCTAAAATACAATCTGATAAAATCTAGTCAGTAGTAGTCTTTAAATACAACGCGAGGACACTGAGAGTTTGTAAGAATAACTTATTATGAAGCAAATAATAACACCCTAAAATCTTTTTTCTCCCGTGTAGCAATTTTAAAAAAGTTTATTTATTTTAAATGGCATCAATATCAAAATGAAATAGTGTAATAATTGTTGCTTTTATATTATATTGTCAGGCCCAATTTTGTATGGACGTTCGCCCGTCTCCTTTCTGGGTCAAATAAAATATCTGGGAAAAACAAATATATCTGGGACAATAATTCCACACACGGAAATTGTGCAATGGGCGTCAGAGACTGATATACATAAATAACCAACAACGAACAAACATCGACGTTCATCACACAAATATTGGTCCCGAGTGGGAATCGAACCAACTCTTGGAACCGCCAGCCAGGGTCACTAACCACTGTTCCACCTAGCCAGTCAAGAAACTAAACAACAAATTACACAAACACGTATACTCATGACTCTTGGTAGAAGAGACAAAAAAAATAAATTTAATTAGATATTTCCCAATTAGTCTCATTAAAGTTCCCCACTAATTGTAGAGGCGGTGATTTCGATCCATTTAGCTAATTCCACGACACGAAAAACCACTTAGCGGAAGAATAAGTCAGGGGCTAATAGATTAATGGCCGAGAAACAGCGACTAATACTCAGGAAACCTTTGATTCGCTACTAATGTTCCTCGAGAATAAAGGATTTTTTAAAACTTATATAACTCTGCCTGTCTGTAAGATTTTAGACTTTCGCGTTCCATTACACTAAATATTAGTCTTTATGAGTCTACACGCGTTATTGGGAGTAGCAAATTACATGGCTACTTACTGCCCGACGTTTCGACTGGGTAGCACCAATCGTGGTCTGCCTGTCTGTCAGTCGCTCTTTTATTTCGTACACTAGTATAGTTCTATGCAGTATAGTTAAGTGCTAGACTAAGTCGGAAATAGGCTATTGTTTGACGGTCTGCGCTTTAAAGTACTTATTTTTTTGACAATAACTCGTGAGTAAAAATAAATGGTTTTGAACTTTACCATGAAATACGAATAAAAACTACAACTATGAGTTATAACTTATAACAACGTCTCACTTTATTATATTCTATTTCTCTCAACAAAATCCAGATATTCATTTATTTTCACCGCAACGGTCACAGATCCAGCCCTAAACACTATATTTTCAAACTTCGAAATTATTCCCAAACTAATACTGGCACTAACATATAGTGAGCGTTATGATTTATAGTGCATTACACACGGCGATAGTTGCCGATAGCGCAAATTGGGACCGAACATATTGGATGCAGGTAATCGATGTTATTTATTGAAATAGCTACAAAGCCTCTTTGTTGGCCTAACGAGAAAAGCCTCTACGCCGAAAACCAGGCTTCAATTTGAAAGTAATAAAGAATAAAGAAACTTTGTTGACCACAGATACAAGTAAACACAATCGATAGAAGCTTATATAAAAAAGACGTGTGGCACTCGGGGACTGCCGCGGTTTAGCTATTGCAGAGCATCGTCCGATTTCGGAGCAGCTCGTCTCGATTCGTGCGTCTAACCGCACACAAACACCGTGCCGAAGTCTACCGAACTGAAATTACTTTAGACGATTGTGAGGTTTTTTTCGTTACGAAATTTCTTGGTTCGGTCGCCGCGCTCAAAGCCCGCGATAAAAGCTATGCAATAGCTTAAACAAAAAATAATAATGTGAAACAAGGAACTTTCTGGAAATCTTTGCATCAGTTTTTGCAATGAAAGGAATGCTGATTTAAATCCAAAGTGATTTTTTGATAGTTCTTTTGTTCTGTTAATGTCTGAATTATATTTCATCTGTCATAAACAAAAAAAAAATAAGTGTCCGAAAATGTAATGGTAATAAAAAAAATCGATAGCATTTGATGAAATTGTGTTCCAAAATTGAACTATAGGAGTGAACATTAACCTCTTAGATGCACCCTATAGTGACTGGACCTATATTGGCAAGTAGCTATATTGACAGGTAGCTGATGTAATAAGGAGTAAGGCACCTTTTATTTGTGAAAAAACTCAACATGTACTCTTCGTTAGTTCCAAATAAATAAATAAATAAATATTTCACAACATCACATACATTGATCTGATCCCGTGGTAAGTAGCTTAAGCACTTGCGTTACGGAAATCAGGATCAACAGTGGATACACAAATAAACTTAAATATATTTAATAACACACTCAGACACGGAACAAACATCGATGTTCGTCACACAAATATTTGTCCCGAGTGGGAATCGAACCCACGACTCTTGGAACCGTAGGTTTTGAACCTGAGTCACTAACCACTGTTCCCCCGAGCCAGTCATATATAAGTAATACTATCGAGACTCGATGGTAATTTTTTTCAATTATTTAATCATTCTTATCAAGAAAAAAGAGCAACAAGAACACACTTATTCGGATTCATCGGATTACTTCGGAGTCTCGGACAAAACGACGAGTCATTTACATTCAGCTAATTTAATTAGTGGATGAGAGAATACTGCCATTTCTACCTGTTAAAAGGATTTCTTTAAGTCTCCGTGGAATAATTTAAAAAAATTATATAGATTTTAAAAGTTTATGAGCTAATATCCAGAGGAAATATCGATGGAACATCTTCATATTGTATTTTATCTTATTAGTTTTGTGTATTAAGGCTGATTTGACAAAATGATTAACAAAATATACACCGTGAAATTTTAGTGGTTATTTTCCCGCAGTAAAATGATTCTATCTTAGTAGTACAATAGACTTGTGCAGTTCTTTTAAGTTAAAATCGATAAATGCCGGTTTTACGAAAGGTTTAACCGAAACTCGAAAGCACGTTCGAACCGCTTTATGACTTAGGGTGTCGATCTTCTTTAGCTTTAAGCATCGATTTCATGCGGCAAGCAGCACCTGATTACGTCACATCGTATAAAATAACGATAACTTCTCTCGTTTTCGAGTTGGAAAATTATTATTTTGAAAGAATAAAAAAAAATTTTTTTCGAGGAATAATTTGCATGATACGATAGTATTACTAAAGACAAATCGTCCCGCCACGGGAAAACAACCACTATAATTTCACGGTGTATTAATCTTTATTTGTTTTTTGTTCCGTGTGTGGGTGTATTGTATCTATCTATCTATCTATACTATAATAAAAACGTAGAGGTAAAAATTCTTGTACTTTTTTGAAAAACGCAAAAAAAACCAGTCAGGGATATGTTTTGAGAGTAGCAGAACACAACCCCATACTTAAAAAAAATTGTGTCTCTGTCTGTTTGTTTGTTTGTTTCGACTGACCTCCTAAACGGCTGAACCAATTTAAATGAAAGTTTACACGAAGGTACTTTAAATTCCGGAAAAATGCATAGGATACTTTAAATCACTGACAGTTAACTGGTTCCCGTGGGATATTCAAAAAACCTAAATAAATGACTGATCTCTGAAACTATTACACCGATTAAAATGAAATTTTGCATGGTGGTACCATACATCCCCGGTCAAGATCTTAAATACTTTTAGTCACAGAAATTCCTGTAGGATAGTTAAAAATCTAACTTTATTAGATCACTTACAAAAATGGTAAAAGTATATCGACCAAAATGAACCTTCTGACTAGGACTATACGAACTACTTTATTGAGCAAAACGTCATAGTAGGGGAGGTAAATGGCTAGATTTGCAGTTACTCGAACGACATGGAATCAGAATAGAAAGATAACGAAAAGTATATTACACTTTCTTTATAAGTGGGGGGACAGCTATTAATGCAGGAGGGCTACCTAGCTGTTGTTGCTGTACCTGCTACCGGTAACAAGCTGTTGAAAGAAAAAAGTTATTAGACCGTGTCAGTCATTCAAAGTGCATGTTAAATAATCCCTAAAAAGTGACATTGTAACGATTTGGACCACAAAGTTATAATTAATCTTTGTGTCTGTTGAAAAACACATAATCTTTAGATACTTCAGCGCGTTACATTTTTATGCAGGAGTTTCAAGTTGATATCGAAGTGCTGCTGTATAATAATCTGTAATTTTTTTTCTTAACCTGTATCACCTCACTGCTGGGCAAAGTATCCTTCAAACTCATCTACTGCTCTCTGTCCAATGCTAGGACTTACCAGTTCTTTGATACATGGACCAGATCGTCATACCACCTTTTCTTAGGTCTTCTTCGGCGAAAATCGTCTTCAGGCACGCGATGTGTAACAATTCTGGTCCATCTATTGTTCTTCATCCTCGCACATTTCATATCACATTCCCCGCCCATTGATACATCAGTTTTAACCAACAACAATACCAGTACGGGAGTGGATGGTGGTATATTTTATTTTAACTTAATACCTACGATACTCCGCTTCATAGCTTTTTGTAAAACCTTGAGTTTGGACTTCTGATTTTCGGTGGGGGACCAAGATGTGTTAGGATAGACAGTATGAAAACGTCGATGAGTTTGCGGTTCAGTGATATAAGAAGATCACCCTTCATATACCCATTCATGGACCAGAAACTTTGCCTAGCTCAAGTATGCTCCTCTACATATTGCTTCACCTGCCTGTTGACTGCAATCCACCAAATCAGTGATGCTGTTGGTCATGACCTTGGTTTTGGATCTATTCATCGTCAGTCTAACGTCAACGCTTTCTGCACTCAGTTGTTCGAGCATTTATTCAATTTCTGTCGATGTATACGTATTTCGACTAGGAAAATGTCATCTGCAAAGCGAAAGTTTATCAGTCGCCTATCCTCTACACCAATTTCTTTTGTTTCCTAAGAATATCATAGTGACCTGAAGACTTCTTGGTGCGTGCTACTGAAAGCTTTGGTGATAGGGAGTCAGCCTGTTTAACTCTTTTTTGTATTTTGAATGTCAGGCCTTCAGTGTGCAGTTTGATATCGGCTGTGCTTTGTTGTTAAATGATTTGGAGAAGTTTTTCTATATGTGGGTTCGATGTTTTGCTGTAGAAGAGAAAGCTAAATGGGTTGATGTGGGTGATACCGTCGAAACCTTTGAATAATCCACAAAGGTCAGGTTCAAAGGTTTATTGAATTCGCTACATTTCTCTATTACCTGGTTTTCGGTATGGAGGTGGTCAGTTGTCCGATATTTGCTTGCTGGCTTACATTGGTGGGTTGTGTTGTTCCAATTGATAGACTGTTCGTATTATCTGAATGTTTATATACATAGAGGGATATCGCTATTCTAAGCAAATAAAGGGAAATTTATAAACATTCACGTAAAAATGTTGGACATTATAAAATTAAAGAAAGTTATCGTATATAAAGATCGTTACAAATAAAATCACATAGATCATTAGAAAACTGGTCAAGTGCCCCTTGGATCTTTGTTGTGTCGAAGGTTTTAGTAATTGTTGTTATAGGCGCGATTCTACGGTCATCGCCCCATGGAAAGCATCAGAGATTATTAGTTCTTCATAATTCTGCCCAATTCTTTTAACGGTGTCTTTGTAATTAGCATCAGTTCCTTCCCGTATGAAGTGTACATACACGGCAGAGGTACATGAAAGGGTGCAAGGAGTCTCCCATTTAAAAATCTTACAAGACAGAGTGTGAGTCTGATCAATACTCCAAAAACTCCCGTTGGGCTCCCCAACTATCACGTTCTTAGCTGGCAAGTCATGTCAAATGCTGTCAGATTTGATATGACGTGATGAGTGTTTAGTTCTTGGTTAGTTATAGAGATGTCACTATGCTCTATTATTTCGCAATATTGTTTCAAATACAAAAAGTAGTTCATAAGTTATATTTTATTGCGCTTTACGTTATTATCTCAGTGTTTTATTACGAATACAATACAATCTACGAGAAATATACAAAAACAATGCGCAAAAGTGGCACAAAACAAAGTAGCAAAGCAAATACTGATAAATTCGTCACATGGCGACACACATTCTTTATAGATATTTTGAGACAGTGGATCGGTAGTTTGTATTTTTTACCTTTTGAAGTTATCCTGATATCAAACATCACTACATAGGTACAGTATGCTGTTTGCAACCATTGAACCCTGTTCCTGTCAAATAAATTAAAGTTTTTATCGTGGTTTAGTACTAAAATGCGTAAAATTATTTTGTGAGTCCTAGCTACCACTCTCCTCTCAGGCTAGATTATTGCTTAGACAAAAAAAATGTATTGTGCAAGTGAATTATCTTTTAGTTGGCCGATTTGTAATGAAAAATGTGATATGTATGTTGTTTATCACCTATTAATCTGTAAACAATTTCAGGTTCTTTAATGGATATTAATCAAATCAATGACAAAGTTTAATTATATTTTATTTTGTAATAGTTTTTATAATTTTTGTATCTTTATTTATTTTTCCTGTAATTTCTTAAAAAAAATCTTCCTGAAATTAAAAATGCAGGCAAAAGTTACTATTCTACGCAGACGAAGTTGCGGGCACAGCTAGTTTTATGATATTTGTGTATCATCATCATCATCATCACATTACTATCCAGTGCTGGACATAGGCCTCCCCAATTTGTGTATAATAATCTAACAAAACAACAGAAAACCATAAAAAAGTTCCATAAGTTCTATTCATGTGATGCTGGGTGATTATTACAGTATTTTTTATACCTACCTACATAAATCAAAAGCTTTTCTTTCACATTCATCTTAATCTTACATCGCCAACATTACAGAACAGCAAATGATCATCGAGATACCAAAACCATTCTTGACTCTTTTAAAACTGATTTTCGCTGAATATCCAAAGCCAAGTTTTGCATGAGCAAAAATATTAACTCCCAACATTCTCAAGACGGAATCCTTTCATTATTTTCGTATTGAACAAAAACAGAAGCTGTATACCGTTGTTTTAGCGAGCATTGTTCGAATGCGAAAGAAGAGGAAGCCAATGAGTCTGGTCCATTGAAAAGTGCCCCGCATTTATTATTGTAGCGTCCAAACAATGAAGTATTGTGTTGAAGTTTAACGGTGAATTAGCAAATCGGCGGAGAAAAACTTAGCTCAATCCATTTATTTGTAGGGTTTCCATAGAAGAAAATGGTAACAGTGCTGTGTTACCTTTTTATTGGTGTGAGCTGTTTTTTTAGACTGTGGTTTATTGTCGGCTGAGGCCCTATAAAATATTTCGCACAATAAAAGACCTGATTTGGAATCTCGTTGGGAAAATGTAATGATTAAACACTTGGCTCTAAGTTGGGTAAGATAAACTTACTTATACGTTTTAACGGTGAAGGAAAACATCGTGAGGAAACCTGCATACCTGTGAAGAAATTCTTAGGTTGTGTAGTCAACCAAGCCGCACTTGGCCAGCGTGACTATGGCCTTATCGCCCTAATTAAGGATAAGCCCGTACCCCAGCAGTGGGGACGTATATAGGCTGATAATGATGATCATCAGTTTTGCAGTTTTGGCGTGAAAGCGCGATAGACATCCAAAATTGCTCTTCTATGTAAGGATAATTCATATAGGAAAGTAGGGCACATAAAAAAAGAGAATGTCCTAGAAACAAGGCCAGTTGCAGCCCCTAACCGGTCCTAGAGACAGGCTCTATCAATTACCTAACGCGCGCTCGCCGCATGAATATGCGCGCGGCACTCAGCGGATTCGGTCATTAGACCCGCTGGCGAAGCGTAGTCGCGTTACTGACGGGGTATTGGCAGCTGTTGTACAAAATAAAATATAAAATGAAAACAAAAAATATAATACAAACCGTGTAGTCGACTATCTTCGGGGTATTAATAAGCAGCGGTTGCACACAAAACTTTTTTTTTTAAATTTCAATTTTAAGATCATATTTTTTGAATTCAAAAGCTTACTAAACTTGATGTAGAAAGATAACGTCATGTAATTAAAACATCTAAAAAAAATTATATCTATTCTATTTCAGTACACACAATATAACAACTTAATCAACCTTTGGATATTAAGTAGATTAATCATTTAACGGCCCTACTAAAAATGTTGATGTACAGAACTGAAAAGATAAGTTTATTTTCTTTCATTGTTAGGAAAAAGTAAAAAGCATCAAACACGATTTCATTAACGTAAGTGACACTAAAGTGCTTACGGGCCTCGCAACAAATTCACCTGTTTTCTTTTTAAAAAGAAAGCTTACTTAATTGCTTCCTGAAGTGACCTTTGTTTTATCACCGACTGAAGTTTTTCTTACGTTTTAATTTGAACTAAAAGAGCGTCCCTTATAAAATTACGTTGAATGTCCTTAAGCATTTATAAGGCGTCTTTTACGACGGGCTTGTTTTTAATTTGTGTCTAATTAACAAAATGTATCCCATTTCGTGAAGTAACAAGACACGTTTTTTCAAAAAACAACAGAATTATGAATGCAAAGTGCAGATTAACAAAAATAATCTTTTCAAATTCAAATACATTAGTAAATGTATATAATGTATATACAAGAGTATTACGGATAATCACTAGCAATTATTTTGTTTAAAAGTTGTATCATGTGTGAAAATTCCTTTTAGCTATTTTAATTGAAAGGATTTGTATGTGCCGACCTTAGATTAAGAGCCGTGTACAGACTGTGCCCTGCAGGATATGGGTTGAAATAAAAAAAATATATATATACCAATATAGATCTGTTAAACATTCAACAAATAGTCAAAATTAAACGTTGGTAGACTGAGACACAAAGAAATGCTGCAACATGTGCTAAAATAATTTTTATTTTTAGCTTCGATTTGGTCTAATACGATGTCAGTACCGTAAGTACCCAAAATCACTACTAATGAGGACTGAAACTAGATCATCCGATGAATTAATAACGACGGTTGGTTTATCTACATATGCTAACGCGGCGATTCTGGCCATTCGATATACTTGCTACTAGAGCCGAATATAACGTTATATTACTACAGATAATGATCATGCACTTATAGTAATTGGTTTACTGTTTTTTTTTAATAAAAAGACTCTGAGTATGAACTCACTCCGCCTAATCGTAAGCGGTCTTGAGGTCTATGTGAGATTAACAGGCACAATTCATATTATATTATTTACATTTACTTATTTATGCCACGTGTTGTATATTGAAGCATGCTTGATGTTGCTCTGTAAAGAAAGTTTTTGTTTTGTTTTGAAACGTTTTCAAGGTTTAGGTTCACAACAATTATTACATAAACTTGCCACCCAGTACTACGATTTAGTTACTTACCTGTGTTGACTAAACATAATCACTAGCATTTTGGATTAAATCAATATTTGTTTAGTGTCGTCCATTAATTACTGTCGTTGTTTTTTTGTTTTGTTTATTTAGGTACTTAAGTACAAATGAAAGCCATCGTCCCGCCCATAGACATAATTCTATAAAACTTATAAAACTTGTCGCCGGATGATGGCTTTGGACTATAAGAAATTAATCCGCTTGGGTGTACATTCTACACGGTATGTACTATTAATCTTTTTAATGTTTTTTAAATTTATTCTTATGTTGTGTTAATTTGCTTTGTATTTATATTTAATCATTTATTTCGCTTCTGTTTTGCAATTTCTTCTGTTGCGTTACTCAAAGGTTCTGCCAGAATATCAGCGCCGTCGCGTCCTTGCGATTGCAACGGCACATGCTGAGGCAGAACCTTTGATCATTATATATATGTGCATGTTTGTCTATTTCTATTTGTATTTTTCTTGTAATGATAATGATCAATAAATGTTTTCTTTCTTTCTTTCTTTCAATAGACTATGCCGTTTCACGCCCCTTCTGAAGAGCCCGGGATTGTATTAGGAAGGGAAAACATGAGCTGGAAGGGCGTTCTATGCCTCAAATATACCACTGTGCTTTTTGAATTAGAAATTTATATGTACGACTATTCGACGCTTTAACGGTGAAGGAAAACATCGTGAGGAAATCTGAACAACTACGAAGAAATTCTTAGGTTGTGTAGTCGACCAACATGCACTTGGCCAGCCTGACTAAGACTGTCATTCTAGGTAGGCCCGTACCCCAGCAGTGGGGACGTATATGGGCTGATGATGATGATTTTTTTCAAAGCATTAACGTTCAAACAATACCATCAATACTTAATTGCGTACAAACTACACTATTTAATTGGACCATTCGATAAACATGTTTAAAATGGAAAGAGTACTCACAACAGCGTCAGTTTGCATGACCTAATTCAAAGCAAACAAACAAACAAAGTGTGTGTGAAGTGACACTAGTTAATTAAAAAGCTTCGACATCGACAGTTTTCGGTTTCAGTAACATCCCAACGAATAAAAACTATATATAATTTTTACACTAAACAATACGTAATGACTGCGTGTAGACTCATAATCATCATCATCGTCATCATTAGCCCATATACGTCCCCACTGCTGGGACACGGGCCTACCCAAAACTAGAGCGTAAAGGTTTTAGAAAACTGAAACTGTCCGGGATATTTACTATGTTGTTTAGTTTTTGTTTATATCCCGGACAGTTTCAGTTTTCTAATGTGTGTAATGATAGTTTAAAATAAATACATACATAAAATCACGCCTTTTTCCCAAAGGGGTAGGCAGAGATCACTTCCAGCGATCCACTTTTCACCTCTGTGGGAAACCTGACGTGACGGGTTGTGGACCACGTCGCCGCCATTCTGCCTTGGGCATTGTTTTAACAAGGTCATTGCGTTCCCACGAGTAGCACGGATATATGACGGGGGAAGGAAAAGGGAGGAAAGATACTATCGCCTCGGACGGTTTAGTTTGAGTCGATAGAAGCACGAGGAGCCGGGGTCGCTTACCCGTATACCGTTAAGTTTAAAATTATATATTGAAAAGGTTTTATTAAAGGTTAAATAATGTTTAAAATACCAATACACGCAAGTTTAATCCGTAAAATTATTGTTTTATTTCAAAAGGTTTTATTGGCCAAGCGCGGGTTGGTCGACCACACAACCTTAGAATGTCTTCATAGGTCCTCTCAATGATTTTATTTAGCATCGATTCGAATAAACGTACAAATTAATAGGTGGGGCTTTATCGCAAGCGAAAGTTCATCATATTTTGATACATCCGTGAAGTCTTTGATTGATAATTTTGACTTTTTGATTCATGAATCGATGAGAGTAAACAAACGGTACATTTAAAGTTAAGCTAACCGCAGCGCATTAATGAAAGCCGCATTTAAATTGTTATGAACCATTTTGATATCATCCATTTTAAAATTCTGGGGTGGTGTGTAGTCGATCAACTTGCCGGCGTGGTTGACTAAGGCCTAATCGCCCTAGTTTAGGGTAGGTTCGTGCCTTTCAGCGGAGACGTATATAGATTGATGATGATGTTGATGATGATTATCAACGACGATACTAGACTCTTGGCCGAATACTGAAAAGATAAATTATAAATTTAATAGTAATTTTCATATCATTTGTTTAAGGGAACCTATTTAATTGAAAAATCAGCGCTGTCAAATCAAATATCTGATCACCGTTTCAGTATTTGGCAGTGTGAGTGAATTGTATAGAAAGTAAAAATACCGTACCAATAATGATAACACTCAAACAAAACGCGACTAATCTGTTTACCAATCAAACAATATGATAGATAATTATGATGAATACTCTGGCACCAGCTTTCCCTCCGGGGTTGGGTGGTCGGACGGCAGTCGCTCCCGTAAAAGTGAAACACGCCACATTAAATGGAAGGAAATATTAAGAAAAGTGCCAGGAATAGGGCGCCGCCGCAAAACGGCGCGCAGGAGTTTCGCCCGACTCCTGTGGCAAGTGGGCGAGGGCTACCGCGTTGGGGACGGACGCGGCTAAAGAAGTTAGCCCCAACCCCACGGAAACTCCGCTTCGCGACGTGGAACGTGGGCACGCTTACCGGCCGCGCGAGAGAGCTGGCCGACGTACTCACCAGGCGGAGGGTGGCAGTGGCGTTCCTGCAGGAGACTCGGTGGAAAGGCAGCAGATCCCGGGCCATTGGGAATGACTACAAGCTGATCTACACAGGAGCACCTAGTGGAGAGAACGGGGTTGCGGTAGTGCTGTCCGGGGAGTTGCAGGATGACGTGTTGGAGGTGAAACGCTACAGCGACCGCTTAATGGACGTAACGGTGCTTATCGAAGGGGTTACGACCCACTTGATAAGCGCATACGCTCCACAGGCTGGTTGCAGCGACACCGAAAAGACTTCATTCTGGAATAGACTTGGAGAGGTGCTGCGGGGAATCTCACCATCTCAGGAAGTCGTTCTGGGGGCGATCTGAACGGTCATGTGGGTGAGGAGCCTGAGGAGTTCGAGCGTGTACATGGTGGCTATGGGTTCGGCAGACGCAACACTGAAGGGGAGAACATCCTCCAGTTGTGTTCGGCTGCCGACCTGGCTATTGTGAACACGTTTTTCCAGAAGAGGCCTGAACATTTAATCACCTACAGGAGTGGGCGGCACGCTACCCAGATCGACTTCCTACTCACTAGGAGGCACCACATCGGCAAAGTAGTCAACTGCAAGGTCATACCCGGAGAGAGTCTCACTGCACAACACCGTCTACTTGTCATGGATCTCTGCGTGAAGCCCAAAGCCAAAAGCTTTGAGCGCTGTCGGCGTCAAATAAGGTGGTGGCGGCTTGACGAAGACAAATCCCAGGTGTTCGTCTCAGCTATCGGCGACAAGTGCGCTGAGGCTGAGAGCGAATCAGTTCAGAACCACTGGGACAGGATTCAGGCAACCATAACCGAAGCGGCGAAGTCAGTGCTTGGCACGTCTAAGGGTGGACGCAAATTTGACAAGGAGACTTGGTGGTGGAACGACGCAGTCCAGAGGGAGACTAGGGTAAAGAAAGCCTTCTTTAAAAAGGGGCAAGTGTCCAACTCTCCCGAAGATCGCGACGCATACAGGTCCGCAAAACGTGCAACAAAGAAAGCTGTTGCCAGAGCCAGGCGAGCCCACCTACAGCCGCTCTACGATAGGCTGGAATCGTCTGAGGGGCAGAAGCTTATCTATAGATTGGCACGTTCTAGGGTCAAAGCGGCACAGGATATCTCCATGTGCCGCTGTGTTAAAGACCCCCACGGTGACCTACTATGCGAGGACCTCGCGGTGAAGGAGAGATGGCGCTCTTACTTCCACGAGCTGTTAAATAAACAGCATAGAGAAGTGCAGCCACCGGACCTCCCTCCGAATCTTGGACTCGTGCCACCGGTAACGCCTGAAGAAGTAGAGAATGCTCTTCGCCGCATGAAGAATCGGAAAGCTGTCGGAGCCGATGGAGTCCCCATCGAAGCCTGGAAGGCAATGGGTGGTCGTGGTGTGGGCATCCTAACTGACCTTTATAACCGCATACTCAGCACCGGCAGGATTCCTCGCCAATGGAGACTGAGTGTTATCACCCCGGTCTTCAAGGGCAAGGGATCAGTGCAAGAGTGCGGTAGTTATCGCGGTATAAAGGTCATGTCCCACACCATGAAACTATTCGAGCGGATAGTAGACTCTCGAATCCGTCAGGAGTGCACTGTCTCTGGATGTCAATATGGTTTCCGCCCCGGTCACGGGACTATGGACCCCGTTTTTGCCCTAAGAATCATCATGGAGAAATACAGGACGAAGAACACGCCTCTCCACTTCCTATTTCTGGACATGGAGAAGGCCTTCGACTGTGTTCCGCGTGCGATGATTTGGTGGGCCCTGAGGTCCAAGGGAGTGCCAGAAACGTATGTTGATATCATTAGAGACATGTACTGTGATTCCGATTCTGTAGTTAGGACCGCTGTTGGCGACACTTTGCCCTTCCGTATAACCGTCGGAGTACACCAAGGCTCCGTCCTGAGTCCGTTCCTCTTCAGCCTGATATTAGACGTATTGTCAGACAGCATCAGAGACCACCAGCGCGAGCAGCCACCATGGCTACTTATGTATGCTGACGATATCGCGCTGGTGGACTCGGACAGGGGACGGCTGGTGAGACGTGTTAACACATGGAAGGAATCGCTTGAGAACGGGGTCTGAAACTCAACGTGGCGAAGACAGAGTACTTGGCCTGCAACACTACAGATCCCATGTCCGTCCGCATAGGCGAAGACACGGTCGAGCGCACGGACCGGTTCAAGTATCTGGGATCTGTACTCCACGCGAACGGCGACATCGACTCCGACGTCAAGGCACGCATTTCTGCTGCTTGGGATAAATGGCGGGAGGTGAGCGGCGTCACTTGCGACCCTAAAATGCCGGTTAAACTGAAGGGACAGGTCTATAAATCCATCATTAGGCCTGTTCTCTTATATGGTAGTGAAGCATGGCCATTACTTGAGCGGCACAAGCAGGAACTGCGGGTCACGGAGATGAAGATGCTGCGCTGGATGTCGGGAGTTACGCGAGCTGATCGCGTAAAGAACTCCCGTATTCGCGGCAGCCTTCATGTCCGAGACATCGCTGATAAACTGCAAGAGTGCCGCCTACGTTGGTACGGTCATGTTTTACGGAAACCGGCAAACTACGTAGGGAACAAGTGTCTAGCCATGTCGCTACCGCCGGGTCCCGGCAGAAGGGGAAGGCCCAAGAAGGCCTGGCTTGACGTCGTAGTGGATGACATGCGTGCCAACAAACTCTCCGTAAAGGATGCCGAAGACCGTGCGAAGTGGAGAGCTAGGAGTAGGAAAGCGGACCCCGGCCCCCGCAAGGATGCAACCGGGAAATCGCGAAGATGATGATAATTATGATGAATACTCGCATAACCCACCTCAATGCAAAATGACGAGTCGTTAATTTATTATGAAAATTAATCACAATTTTTTATACAAACTTATTATTAAACAATACGCATACAATTGCAAAAATATTCTGCCATCATTTGAACTAAACAACAAATTCTGTTTATCTAGAATTACTTTGGCTGGAATGTTTGTCTATTTTTAAATATTTAAATTAATAAATTTTAATGTATTTACACATATTTGTGATGGTTTGATGGCACTCAGCCCTATCAAATAGCGCTATCAATATTTTCCTAAAAGTCCACTTTTTAGCCAATAGTGTGAAGTGTGAAAGGAAAACCAACTTTTGTAATATTTAAGAAAATAATTAAAAACTCTTTACTACATTTCGTAAAGCCCAAACGAGTCTGTTTAATTGCTTAAATAATAGCCCCTAGAGTCTAATGTACCGGAAATGGGACAGGAAGTAATTAAAAAGGTACCTAGCGTGCAATAGGATTTTGGTAACGGTAAATTTGTAGCTATGCTGTGTAACTAATGATGTTTACAAAAGGTTTACACATAGGACCTATGTTTTATAATTACTCCTATTTAAGCACCAAAACTTTGAGCATAGGACGGTTGGCAGATGTATAAAGATATCATATGATATGATTTGATACTCAGTGAGTGTGGTCTATTTGCGCATCTATACTTTCGAAATGGACGTGGTGTCTTTTTTTTTATCTAGCCTATAGTGTCCCACTGCTGGGCAAAGGCCTCCCCCAACTCACTTCATTTACATGGTAGAGAGTAATAATAATGGGGGGTATTAGACCATAACCCACCACGCTGGTCCAATGCGTGTTGGTGGGTGGATCGCCAGAGCCTCGTCCGTTTATCAACAGGATGCACCGCGTGTAGGTGAGGTTGACTTGGATTGGTGTCTTTTATAAAACTAATTTTACGGATTAAACTAGCGTGTATTCTTATTCTAAACATATTTTTAGAGACAGCTCGTGGCGCGATAACGGCGCTGTAAAGAGCTCAAAACGACAGGTCTCCAAATAATATGTTTAGAAAAATAATGTACACGAGTTTAATCCGTAAAATTAAAACCTGGTAAAATTGAATTTATTATTCGTCGACGACTTGATTCGTTTATGATAAGGTTAGTTACTTTTTAATTATGTAATTGCATGCTTTGCTTGTTTGACGAATAAAAATTGTTTACTACCCTTATTATCTTCTGAATCCTTACTATCAATTAAATTTGTGATTTTTGAAAATAAATGCATTGTGCTTTTGTCTTACCACGTAATTAATTAGATCTGACGGCTACTTTTCGCATCAATTAAGAAAAAAACATTATAATCTTACTTATGTATAATTTAAACATATCTGCGAACATCGTTCACAAATGTTTGATCAAAACCCCATTATCAAACTATCGTAGCACCTTTATGTGTCTTATTTCGTAGCTCGTAGTCTCGTTTTCATAATTCGTAGTAACATTTCGTAGTTAGTAGTCGTTCATCGACTTAGAAAGTATAACGTCCAATACTTTATTACGATCGCATACAAGGTCAATTTCTAAATGTTCCCAGTAGAAAGGTCAACCTTTGGTTCGTTGCCCTGCATTTATATTTTAGTGAAAACCGTTACAGCGGGTCCATTCGTAGGCTACCCGTGGCTACGATATATGGGCCGATTTTAAACTCGCAAAAGGTACGTGGAACACATTCTAATAGGTATAAGCCTTTTAGTCAATAAGTTAGAGGTTTTGAAAGATGTGGTAATACGTGTAATATATTTACATACGGATTATTTCTTAATATTAAATCTTTTGGTCATCTGCAGGATAATTTGAATATGTATCATACAGCGTACATGATATTATTGTTCTATTATAAACATCAATTTAACGGACGGACGGTAGCAGCACAAGTGTCGGATTTGAGAAACAAATCATCATCATCATCATCAGCCAATATACGTCCCCACTGCTGGGGCCTACCCTAAACTAGGGCGATAAGGCCTTAGTCGACCACGCTGGCCAAGTGCGGGTTGGTTGACAACACAACCTAAGAATTGGGAATTGGGGAGAAACAAATGGAATACTCAAATTAACTAAAATAGATAAATAACACACCCAGACACGGAACAAATACTGACATTCATCATCACGTATATGGAGTATATGATGGGCTGCATCATATACTCCATATACGTCCCCACTGCTGGGGATCGGGCGATAAGGCCTTAGCCAAGTGCGGGTTGGTTGACAACACAACCTAAGAATTTCTCCGTAGGAGTGCAGGTTCCCTCACGATGTTTTCCTTCACCTTTAAAGCATCGTATAATCGTCCAATTGAATTTCAAAAACAAAACATTTATGATCAAATATTTGTCCTGATCAGGTATCGAACGCACGACTCCTGACGCAAGCGATAGGGGCACTACCAAATGAGCCACTGAGCCAGCCTTAGCAAATAGGCTAGACCATATTTGCGAACTCTCTGAACATATCCTTCTATTACTATTCATCGGGCGGTTGAAGCGCATCGTATCCGTCAAAGGTTCATGAAAATCTAATCGCTATGTGATCACACGGGATTCTCTTATGGCTCCCAATGGGGGTGGCCATGGGTTTGACTCCTGACGGGACAGTCTTATACTTTTGTGCTTACTTTAGGTTCAAAAATATGTATTTCTCATAAGAACTATATATATGTTACGGCTTATATCCGAAGTGCGGCTACCCCTAGTTCTAGCCGGCTAAAACTAGGTGCAGCCGCGCTTCGGGTTTTAGCCGTAACATATACACTGATACATATAAGTTCACTTAAAATTAGAAAATTATAATTATAATTCAGTAAGTTATATAAATATAGTAAGTATCTGATAACGTCAAATCTCGTAAAAGAACGATCGCTTCTCACGTTTTCGATTTGGATAATTGTTTTTCTTTTAAATTTTGAAAAAGAAACTTTTCTTTGTCAGGTAATAACTAGCATGATACGATAGTACTACGGTAAATCGTTCTGCTACGGGAAAACAACCGCTAAGATTTCACGGTGTATAAATACCAAGTATATCCAGAAAATAAAAATAGTTTGATGCGTGAAATGTTAATGTAATGCATAGATTAATTTGTAACTCAACGGGAAACAAATAAATTACTTATCAGGAAGAATAAATCACGTAGATCTGATCCTCAGATTGTAGTGTATTTATTGAATTCGTAAAGAGATGTTTTATTTTAACGTTTGTGCCATATTATTTTTTAACAATAAAATTTAAAAGGGGAACAAATCGAACCTAATTTTATTGCTTTACTTTTTACATTGCTGTAAAAAATTGACGTGAGAGACTGGTACACTTACATAGATATATAGGTACATATTTTAACACCTATTCATACCCACACATACAAACATTCATCACATGAATGATTGTCCCGGGTGGGGATCGAACTCACGACCCTTAGAACCGTAGCCAGGGTAACTAATAACCGTTCCACTGATACAGTCAATAAAAAACCTAGGATAATAGGAAACACACGAGCCTCCGATTGCCTTTAGGTTTGAGAGCCATCCGCTCCCCTGCAAGTCAGGTGATAATGACAAGGCTACTCCAAGTCAACATCGTAGTCAGTTAGGAAGAAACATGTCGTTACCTGCCAATTGCCATGCCATGAACTGGCGACCTCTCATTTCAAACCCCGCCGTGGTTTTCAAATTCTCAATTTATATTATGTACGGTGAAGGAAAACATAATGAGGAAACCTGCACACCTACGAAGAAATTCTTAGGTTTTGTAGACAACCAACCCGCACTTGTCCACTGAGGCCTTGTCGCCCTAGTTTAGGGTAGGCTCGTGCCCCAGCAGTGGGGACGATGATGATGATGATGGAGAAAAAACAAAACCGATTTTCTTCCTTTCGAATCCCCATTTGGACTAGCACACGTATCCCCCCTACTCCGGCGAGCAATATTCACCAGCATGCATTATTCAGTTTCATTACTCCCAAGCTACTTCAACAATAAATCGAAGTGCTTTTATTCATGCCCTCTATATTTTCACTCTCTGTGTTCTTCAGGGTTCCTCATATCGGGAGATGAAACGATACCCTTGTATTTGATGTGATACTCTTGAACTTTGTCGCCTGTCTACGTAAGGAACCTTAGGCTTGGCACGATTATGTCTAGATTTCATTATTTTTTAGAGATGAGCAAGCTGCTCCATCGAGGCTTGGCTAGTTTTTTTACAGGATGTTTTGGTGGGATTCAAATCAAATCAAATCTTTTATTTGTAAGACATAGGTAGTACATAATATAAAATACAGATGTTGACAAATACAGTAGAGTAGCACTATGTTTTGCACTAAGTGGCAAACAAAACATGAAAAAGAAATTATTAAATATTCATAGCTCTATTAGTCATTATTCCAATACATTAAATTAAATTGTTAGATAATAAAATAAAATTTTATTTAAAGGGATTAATTATACTCGTTAACCCTCATTATGATGTCATGATTAGTCTGTCTATGATCAATTTAAACTGTAAATGTAATCAAAAGACCTACAATGTAGGTACTGCACTTTAAAGTTATTGAATTTTATTCAAAATCGAAATTACATATTCAATTCATTCAACAGCTCTAAATTTCGAGTTAATAAATAATGATGTCATTTTAATCTTCTTACAAGTATTATATTGACCACAAGCTCCTCAAAGTTGAAAACGTCGAGTCTTTGAATAATTTTATTAAATAACGCATTAAAATAAAGCGTCGACGTGAGTTTCATCCGTAAAATTATTAATGCCAAACGTAGCGTCGACTCAAATAATACAATTAACACAGAAGTTTATACCGAACCCTCGGACCTTCGAATCCGGCTCACGTTTGCATTTTTTTTCGCTATTTTATGCCTGTTGAGTCGTAATAAAACGGGTTGTTTAACACAGCGCGCTCGTTATGTTTTAGCTTCGTGTTAAACTGTAATCGGAGCTTTGTATTTACAGTGTGATGCACTTTAGTTACTTGGCCCGTTTCATTTGTATGTTTCTGTATGCGTAATTATGTTTGTTTTGACTGTGTTGTTTTAGTAAATTTGTTACAGTGGAAGATCATGAGAAAAAAATTGATGAATTTTAAATTGAGAAAGCAATTTCTGCTTGATATTGAAATTAATGTCACATACTTAGTACTCGTAAGTATATATGTTACGGCTAATACCCGAAGTGCGGCTACACCTAGGTTTAGCCGGCTAGAACTAGGTGTAGCCACTTACTCTTGGCTAAACCTAGGTGTAGCCGATTGTTTTCGGCTAAAACTAGGTCTAGCCTTCATCATGCCGGCTACAACTAGGTCCAGCCATTCCATGTCGGCTAATACTAGGTTCAGAGAATCCCTGTTGGATAAAACTTAGATGCGAGTCCCGCCAAGCCTTCCGTCCTTCCCCGCGTCACACTCAGGACTCACAGCATCTGCAGCAGCAGCGCGGGGTGGAGGGCGTAGCGAGACACGCGCCTCTGCAGGTTGTGAGCACCAAGTGCTGCTGATCTACTAGCGAGTGTGACTCATAGCGTCTGTACATAGTTGTAACTGCCTCGTTGGTCTATTGGCAGCAAGCGCTGCGTAAGGACCGAGAGGTCCCCGGTTCGAGTCTGCGGTCGGTGAAAATTTGTGTGAGTTTTTCTGTAATGAAATTACTTAGCCCGGAGTTAGGAAGTTGGCGGTTGAACGCCCGTGCCTCGGAAAGCACGTTAAGCCGGTGGTCCTGCGCCCGATCTCTCATCGGTCATGTCGGATTGCCGACTCACCAAATTATGAGAGTAGGGGAAAAGAGAGTGCACTTGTGTTTGCGCGCACACTTGTGCACTATAATATGACCTACGCACTTGGCTGATCTTAATTGAGATCGCCTGCCATGGCTGAAATCGGTCGGACGCCTTATCTTACATACTTAGTTATAGCCGGCATGCTATCGGCAGAGCTTTTTTAGATATTACAAAAACATCCATATGTAAGATAAGGCGTCCGACCGATTTCAGCCATGGCAGCCGATCTCAATTGAGATCAGCCAAGTGCGCAGGACATATTATAGTGCACAAGTGTGCGCGCAAACACAAGTGCACTCTCTTTTCCCCTACTCTCATAATTTGGTGAGTCGGCAATCCGACATGACCGATGAGAGATCGGGCGCAGGACCACCGGCTTAACGTGCTTTCCGAGGCACGGGCGTTCAACCGCCAACTTCCTAACTCCGGGCTAAGTAATTTCATTACAGAAAAACTCACACAAATTTTCACCGACCTCAGACTCGAACCGGGGACCTCTCGGTCCTTACGCAGCGCTTGCTGCCAATAGACCAACGAGGCAGTTACAACTATGTACAGACGCTATGAGTCACACTCGCTAGTAGACCTGCAGTAGATCAGCAGCACTTGGTGCTCACAACCTGCAGAGGCGCGTGTCTCGCTACGCCCTCCACCCCGCGCTGCTGCTGCAGATGCTGTGAGTCCTGAGTGTGACGCGGGGAAGGACGGAAGGTTTGGCGGGACTCGCATCTAAGTTTTATCCAACAGGGATTCTCTGAACCTAGTATTAGCCGACATGGAATGGCTGGACCTAGTTGTAGCCGGCATGATGAAGGCTAGACCTAGTTTTAGCCGAAAACAATCGGCTACACCTAGGTTTAGCCAAGAGTAAGTGGCTACACCTAGTTCTAGCCGGCTAAACCTAGGTGTAGCCGCACTTCGGGTATTAGCCGTAACATATACACCGTGAAATTTTAATGGTGGTTTTCCCGTGGCAGAACGATTTGCCTTTAGTAATACTATCGAATCATGCAAATTATTCCTTGAAAACAAATTGTTTTATCGAAATTTTCAAAATTATGATCTTTCATCTAGAAAATGAGAGAAGCTATCATTCTTTTATAAAATGTGACATAATCAGGTACTGCTTGCCGCATGAAATCGATGCTTAAAGCTAAAGAAGCTCTTCGCCCTTAGTAATAACGCGGTTTGAACGTGCTTTTGAGTTTCGGTTATACCTTTGTAAAATCGGCATTTATTGATTTCAATAAAAGGACTGCACAAATCTATTGTGCTACTAAGATAGAATCAGTTTACTGCGGGTAAACACCCACTAAAATTTCACGGTCTATAGACAAAATAACAAAACATCCAAACTTCCGGTCTGTATTTATCGACATTTTAATTTGTCATCATCATCAGCACATATACGTCCCCTGCCCATAATAATGCTGGGGCACGGGCCTACGCTTAACTAGGGAGATAAGGCCTTAGTCAATTTGTCATGGGGAATTATATTCTTTCCAACACTAATATTAAGGGTCTACACGCGTTATTAGGAGTAGCAACTACATAGCTACTTACTGCCTGACGTTTTGACTGGGTTACACCAATCATGGTCGCGAGCAAACTGTCAAAACGTCGGGCAGTAGGTAAGTAGGTATGTATTTGCTACTCCTAATATCGCGTATTATTACTGTTCTTACAGTAAGTAAGTAAAGACTAATATTTAGTATATCTATAGGAGTTCTGATCCAACCTTTTTGAATCAAACTTATGAATAACAATGCTCAAATATCGAGTTTCAGTATTCGGCCTTCACTTGGTACTGGTTGCCTGCAAAAATTGCTTCTGGTATCTTCTACACAACTAAATAAACTTGAAGCGTCTGAATATTTTAATAAAGACTGTTTACTTAAAAGTTATGAATCTATATCCGGTACCAATAACAAAAATACAATTTAATCTTTTTTGTCGGTCTGTTTTTCCCAATAATCTCCGAAATGGCTGAACCATTTTAAACGGGATTTTTCACTTATAAATAGCTAATTTTACAAGGTAAATTAAAAGCTATTTAAATAAATAATTTCGGCCAAAAGTTAAGTCGCAGGCAGTCGCTAGAAAAGTGTTTGCTTACACCTTTCGTAAAAAGTGGCCATGGCTAGTTTAAAAAAATAATACTTCTACTCCACAAGTTGTGGTCCAAAACTGGCCATAAATCATGTGGTCCTTAATTAGAGATCGTATTCGCGCCAGAGAATAGTTTTTATGCCGTGAATTTTCCGAGGTCCTCTGAATACTAGCCAACTTGTTAGAAGTTGGTGGTGGGAAATTTCATGATAGAAAATGTCAATAATTCGGTGACTTACGTGGCTAACTGAGAGGAATATACATAGGTTGCTTTCATTATCATCATCATCAGCCCATACTTGTCCACTGTTGGACATAGGCCTCTCCAAATGCACCCCACTTCTCTCTATCCTCGGCCACTCGCATTCAGCTCCTACCAGCCGTCCTGCGCAGATCGTCACACCACCTGGCCTGCGGGCGTCCTACACTACGTTTGCCGAGACGCGGTATCCACTCCAGAATCCGTCTACCCCAGCGGTTGTCGGTTCTACGGCTGATGTGGCCAGCCCACTGCCACTTCAACTTGCTAATGCGATGAGCTATATCGATAACTTTGGTTCTCTGGCGGATCGCCTCATTTCTGATTTCTTTGTGTAATTGGAAGTATGGTGAAATTAGAGTTGTTATTAAGAAGTAAGTGGTCATAAACAAGTTGTTTATTTACTTAACAGCCTATGCTCTATGTGTCTTTACTAATATTACAATCGTGAATCGGAATGTCGGTCTGTTGCACTGGATTTAAATGAAATTTGATACACAGTAATACTTACTGTGTATTAAAGGATAAAATACTATTATTTACTCGATTTGCTATAAATACGTAATTTCTAACGAGATAAACGAATCCGCTCTGACTGATTCGTTTGCGTGATCTTTGTACCTAATGTTTTCTTACGGCATTATGAGATGATATATAAAAAAATCTTACATCTACAAGCTCGATCTTTAGTGCAAAAATACAATGTATATTTATTCATGTATAAGAACAATTTCTTAAGTATTTATGTGTAATATTGACCGTGTCACAGATATTTCTTAGAAACGAATGTTATTTAGATCGGTACAACAACAGGATCTAATATTACAAGTAAATCAACAAGACAAGAGTAATAATTTAAGGGTTACACTACAGCACACATCCACTACAATTAATTAATTACTCGCGGACCAAAACTGATGCAATAAGGTACAAAGTTGAATGATATATCGCCGATGTCGAGACTTCCTGACTGGTTTAACTCGCATATTTCGTCCCACATTTACACAGCGGATATTAATTGTGTAATTTCTTGTCGGGATGCTTTGAAGCCAACTGTTGAGGGAGGAATTTGGCTATGTTGTAACTAGGTAGGTATATTATTACCTACTTTATGTATTTAGGAGATGTAGATGTTAAGACAGTTAAATATCCATTTGAACTGAATAAAACAGAGAAGGAAATAATAGCTTGAATATTTCTCTTCTAAGTCTTTAGTATTTCACCTAACAGGTAACAGGGGCTTCTCTCCGGGTGGTGAGTCGGACTCCCCAGCGACTGGCGAAAAGATGGTAAATGCCAGCCGCGACTCCTGGACGGACTGCAATGCCCAGGGGGTCTACCGACTAAAACACCGGGGTTGTACCTCATCGCCTATTGGCGGTGTCGTGGTACCTGACATAGTCTTCAGTCACAGCATTGCATTCTTTTTAGTTATACTTAGTACCTACCATTTTGTTTTCGTTTTTTTTTAGGTAAAATACATAATTACCTGCGTTTCGGCTATGACATAATAAAATTAATATGTAATTTTATTTTACTTTGAAAGAGAGAAAATGTAACAAACTAAAATTACAAAAATAATGTTGGTCTATCAACATTATTTTTTAAAATATTATACGTCAATAATTAAAAACGCTCTCCTTTACATTTTGGGAAGACGATTTTATTACTAGTTATTTGTATACTTTTATTCCATCCTAAAAGCCGGCATCCATAATACCGGCATTCATAGTATCTTTGACTTATAAATAAACGGTCACAGCAATTCAGAGTGATTTTAATACATCGCAGGTCAGCAAAAAACAAATTAGGATCTTTATCTTCAGCTATCTTGGAATTGCGTCGCAAAAGATATTAATTTAAGCTGACAAAATAGCGTCTTTATCGGCCGATGAGATGACTTAGCACTGATTACTTTTTCTTTTCCGTCGCGTTGTAAGTAACTGAGCTATTCCGGAAACGAGTTTTAGCTTCTGAACGGTGTACATTGCTTCTTGGAATACGTTTATTGGAATCTAGCTTTGACATACATACATACAGACATCATACATACTATTAAACTCGGTATTTAGTTCAAAATAATATTTATTGAATAAAACAGTAATACAGTACAGAGACGCGTTAAAGCAATTGCCCGGGAATAGCAAAGTGTCAATGTTATCGCGCTAGGGATGCGCACGATCAGTAGTCGAATAGGGATGTCCGATTTTCACGCTAACAATACATACATAAGTACGTACATCCATCTGTACCGATAAAGAGAGCGGCCTCTCCTAACACAAGCAAAATTTGCCTAAAATATTTGCTTGTTACAAGTTTTAAGTTTAACCCTGTCATAAGTTAAATTTTTTGCCATTTGTTAACTATGGAAAAGTTCCCATTTTTATGACTCGGCTGTCCATTCAGCTAATTGTTGCTCACTGTTAAATGTTGTCTGGACTCTGCAATACAAGCTTTAAGCTTACTCGTAGTGCAGACTCCGCTAGATAGTTAAGTTGTAAGCAATTACTGAAAATAAACATTTTTTTAAAAAGGGGATTCCAAATCATTGTAATATTATGCATACCTAAGTACCTGAATTAAATTATATGTATTTGTATTTATTTTAATAAGGTATTCAAGGACAGCGATGAACAGTTTTAAGATAGTAAATATCTGATGAATATTTTACACCATCACGAGTATGACTAAATCTGTGGAATAGTGGTTAGGGACCCTCGCTATGGTTCCAAGAGTCGTGGGTTCGATGAAGATGGTAAAGTCGGTAATATTCAACTATTTAAAATAAATTTAATAAATATTACACAACTTCACAAACATTGATCTGATCCTGTGGTAAGTTGCTTAAGCCCTTGTGATACGAGTATCAGAAACAACAATGGATACAAAAACTTACTTCAATATAATTAATAACACACCCAGGCACGGGAAAAACACCGTGGTCATCCCACAAATATTTGTCCAGGGTGGGTATCGAATCCCCGACTCTTGGAAACGTAGGTAGTGGTTCTGGGTTGCTAACCACTGTTCCACCGAGCCAGTGATTTCGCTTATTATCTGGCCTACATATCGATTGAAGGTAGCAATTAATTTGGTAATTGATGTAAGAACACGTTACAATAGGGTATTTGGCTATTTTTTACAAGCTTTTACAAGCTTTTATTTAACTTGCAATGTATGTATGTATGTATGTTTGTGTGTTCGGGTGGAATTTTATAACTCAATTTTAAGGCACTTGCCCTCAACCGATTGAGCTGAAATTTTGCATGCACGTGTATATCCGATGACAATGCAATATTATTATGACATGGAGCTGATCTGATGATGAAGTCGGAAGATAGCCATAGCAACTCAGTAATTAAATAACATAACCACATCGAGTTTGGGCTCATTTCATTCGACTAGATGAGTACTTTGGTGCTAGATAGTAACCAAGGTCTGATGATGGAGCCGGAAGACAGCCAAAGGAACTCAGTACTTAAACGACACAATCAAATCGAGTTTGGGCTCGTTTGATTCGCCTAGATGAGTACTTAGATGCTAGATGGTAACCAGGGTCTGATGATGGAGCCGGAAGACAGCCAAAGGAACTCAGTACTTAAACGACACAACCCCATCGAGTTTGGGCTCGTTTGATTCGCCTAGATGAGTACTTAGATGCTAGATGGTAACCAGGGTCTGATGATGGAGCCGGAAGACAGCCAAAGGAACTCAGTACTTAAACGACACAACCCCATCGACAAGGTGAAAACTAAAAAGTATAAAATAAATTAAGGTAAAAAAATCTTTAAAAACAAGCTTTATTTAAATGCGCTAAAAAGAAAAAATAAACTTTTACACTATAACTTTACTGTCAACTTATAACATTTCAAATTCAACATATTTGACACAATTTATATGTTTTAAAAGCTTGTCGCGAGATTTAAGTACTCGTATTTACTTTCTTAGTTTAAAATTTTTAATAGGCAGGTATTTTAAAACTTGCTTTTAAAATTACGAGTAGGTACTTAAATCTCGCGACAAGCTTTTAAAACATATAAATTGTGTCAAATATGTTGAATTTGAAATGTTATAAGTTGACAGTAAAGTTATAGTGTAAAAGTTTATTTTTTTCTTTTTAGCGCATTTAAATAAAAGCTTGTTTTTAAAGATTTTTTTACCTTAATTTTTATTTTGATATAGATGGACGAACTTCTCGAACAGAAAGACACTGTTGAAAGTATCACTTTGATATCTCTATAGCTCGACGTGATATTTCAATTTTAATTGCACATTATTTGGGCGAGCTCAAAAACGCTTCATACAAACGTCCACTGGCGTGTGACGTCACACGCTAGTTTTTGTATGCAGCGCCTAGGAAGTTTGTTCGGCAGGTTCATCAAAAGTTGCGTTTATGGTTATGTTTTCATAATGAAAGATGTTACTAATTCTGTTATTTATAAGATGACAACGAAATTTTAAATGTATTTCGCACTTTTAAAATGGACTTCCCCACCAAACTTTAAATGTCTTTTGCTGTCTCATTTCACCAAAAATTTAAGTTTCGATTTCGTTTATAATATTGACGTACTTAAATCTTACTGCTTATCATAAAAATGGCAAGCATAACAACCACAGTCAAATACCCTATTTTAATTGGTCTGGAAAGTTTCACAACTTATATGTTCTTAGCTTGATAATATACTACGTAGCTACCTTTTAACGATATGGCTTAATCGCCCATTTGGATTGTGCCTATCTCATGCGTCAAGTTTCGTGGGTTCAATTCGCAGTCAGGACAAACATATGAATATGTATATGTGTGGTAATAAGTAATTTGGTCTCTTCGAGTATGCTGTGTTCGAGTGTAGTTAAGATATGATTTGTGGTGAAAATCGGTGTTCGTTCCTTGTCTGGGTGTGTTATTAATATATTTAAGTTTGTATGTGTGTACGACTGTTATTTTTGATATCCGTGACACAAGTGATTAAGTTAAGCACGGGATCTGATCAATTTAAGAGACGTTGTGTGATTTCATTTATTTATACGGAAGACCACTGACTGTCATGGAGTGTTCTCAGACTTCATGCTGAGCCTTTTCAGTGTCACTTTATCTGTATTTCCTGTTCGTTTTTTATTATTTCTGTATTTATTTATTTATGTATTGCTTTTATGTTTTAATCTTTCTTTATTGCTTGTATGTGTCACTAAATAAACAATTTTTATTCTTATTGGAGTTAAAGCCAGCAATGTATCCCAAACAACTGGTTTCCTTTTCCCCCAGACCGCTAATAGACCCAAGTAAGCGGATTAGCTTAATGCTCTTACGGACTATTTCTATTGAATGATGAAACAAATCTTCCACTTTTTCCCTCTAAAGGGGCCATTTCCTAATGCCACCCTTTGTTTGCCATCAATTAATGGAGTTCCGTGGTAGCCAGAAGGTTTCAATGGGATTATTTTCACATGTTGTTCGCAAATTGTTTGTTAGTTTTTCGCTAAGTCTCCTATTGTATCGGCGAGTTTTGAAAACAAATCTAATACACTTTTGCTAATTCTTTGTGGTGGGTGCAAGAGTCTGTTTAAAAAAATGTTTAATTCGTGTTTAATAATGATAATGTTAATTCAGAAAAGGAAAGTTTATTTTTTACATTTACAGACTTCACTTCTTAATATAAAGCAAAGTCACTTCCCGCGTCCGTCTGTATGTATGTATGCTTAAATCTTGAAAACTACGCAACGGATTTTTATTTTTTTGATAGAAGGGAAGAGGAAGGTTTTTATGTATATTATATCTGTTATGGACCAAATGATAAATTGGGCATTATTTATACTGCCCGGGCCATATGAAAAATGCCCAATATGAGAGTGCAATTCAATAATAATTATTCAAATAATCACTTTGACCGGGCATTATACATAATGTTTATCACCTATTGGGCAAAGTAATACAAACTTATTATGTAGAAAAAACTTTAATCATTATTATCATTTCATATACAATAGTTTAATCTAAAAAGTAGTTACGCCTCTAAAAATATTGTGGCGTGAAAAAAATGTCATAACAAAAGGGGGTAATGGACATAATTTGGCGGCGTAACTCGTAAGACACGCTATTATTCAAAATTGCAATATAAATAAAGACGTTTACACCTAAAAACGCTGAACACATAAGTGTCATTATTATTGTTAGTATTGATGCGCGGGGTATAAAGATTACGAAGACATTGGCTATTTTTGTGTCTTTCCTCGTTTCGGCATTTTAAATCAAAGTCCAAACACAAAGCAAAATCAACGTCCAATAACGCGTCAAAGTCAACGTACAGCGTACAGCCATTTTCGTACACATGTACGAAAATGGCTGAATACATAGATAAATGTATGGTCAATACACAGCAGCGGGAGTTACGAATGATAAAATTTATCGAATTACGTAAAAATATAAGTGAAGTTTCCCATATACAAAAATTATTCATCCTATTCTAAAAATTACGCAGTGAGTATTACCCATTACGTCACTATGAAAACGTGTCAAACGGCGTAACTTTGTAAAAAGCGTTATACAGAGTGGAAATTTTACGTTTTCTTTTATTATTAAATTATTTTAAAGCACAAAAGACAATTATTTTCCTCAAATTACGCACAATTATCATATTGTCCAATTATCACATAGCCATATAATAATGACCGCGCATAATCTATACTATAATAAAAACGTACAGGTAAAAATTCTTGTAATTTTTTGAAAAACGCAAAAAACCAGTCAGGGATATGTTTTGAGAGTAGCAGAACACATCCCCATACTTAAAAAAAATTGTGTCTCTGTCTGTTTGTTTGTTTGTTTCGACTGACCTCCTAAACGGCTGAACCAATTTAAATGAAAGTTTACACGAAGGTATTTTAAATTCCGGAAAAATGCATAGGATACTTTAAATCACTGACAGTTAACTGGTTCCCGTGGGATATTCAAAAAACCTTAATAAATGACTGATCTCTGAAACTATTACACCGATTAAAATGAAATTTTGCATGGTGGTACCATATACATCCCCGGTCAAGATCTTAAATACTTTTAGTCACAGAAATTCCTGTAGGATAGTTAAAAATCTAACTTTATTAGATCACGTACAAAAATGGTAAAAGTATATCGACCAAAATGAACCTTCTGACTAGGACTATACGAACTACTTTATTGAGCAAAACCGTCATAGGAGGGGGGGTAAATGGCTAGATTTGCAGTTACTCGAACGACATGGAATCGGAATAGAAAGATTACGAAAAGTATATTACACTTTCTTTATAAGTGGGGGGACAGCGATTAATACAGGAGGGCTACCTGGTAACAAGCTGTTGAAAGAAAAAAGTTATTTGTCCGTGTCAGTCATTCAAAGTGCATGTTAAATAATCCCTAAAAAGTGACATTGTAACGATTTGGACCACAAAGTTATAATTAATCTTTGTGTCTGTTGAAAACACATAATATTGAGATACTTCAGCGCGTTACATTTTTATGCAGGAGGTTCAAGTTGATATCGAAGTCCTGCTGTATAATAATCTGTATTTTTTTTTCTTAACCTGTATCACCTCACTGCTGGGCAAAGTATCCTTCAAACTCATCTACTGCTCTCTGTCCAATGCTAGGACTTGCCAGTTCTTTGATACATGGACCAGATTGTCATACCACCTTTTCTTAGGTCTTCTTCGGCGAAAATCGTCTTCAGGCACGCGATGTGTAACAATTCTGGTCCATCTATTGTTCTTCATCCTCGCACATTTCATATCACATTCCCCTCATTGATACATCAGTTTACATACTTGAGCTAGGCAGTCTGCTTCGAAGACAGACAGGACAAAGAAATAATCCGTAGAGCAGACAACGCCTGAAAAAGCTTCTGGTCCATGAATGGGTATATGAAGGGTGATCTTCTTATATCACTGAACCGCAAACTCATGGACGTTTTCATACTGTCTATCCTAACACATCTTGGTCCCCCACCGAAAATCAGAAGTCCAAACTCAAGGTTTTACAAAAAGCTATGAAGCGGAGTATCGTAGGTATTAAGTTAAAATAAAATATAGCACCATCCACTCCCGTACTGGTATTGTACCGCTTCATAGCTTTTTGTAAAACCTTGAGTTTGGACTTCTGATTTTCGGTGGGGGGACCAAGATGTGTTAAGATAGACAGTATGAAAACGTCCATGAGTTTGCGGTTCAGTGATATAAGAAGATCACCCTTCATATACCCATTCATGGACCAGAAGCTTTTCCAGGCGTTGTCTGCTCTACGGATTATTTCTTTGTCCTGCCTGTCTTCGAAGCAGACTGCTAGGCAGTATGCTCAAGTATGCTCCTCTACATATTGCTTCACCTGCCTGTTGACTGCAATCCACCAAATCAGTGATGCTGTTGGTCATGACCTTGGTTTTGAATCTATTCATCGTCAGTCTAACGTCAACGCTTTCCGCACTCAATTGTTCGAGCATTAATTTGAATTTCTGTCGATGTATACGTATTTCGACTAGGAAAATGTCATCTGCAAAGCGAAAGTTTATCAGTCGCCTATCCTCTACACCAATTCCTATTGTTGCCTAAGAATATCATAGTGACCTGAAGACTTCTTGGAGCGTGCTACGAGCGTGAAAGCTTTGGTGATAGGGAGTGATAGGGTGACTACCCTGTTTAACTCTTTTTTGTATTTTGAATGTCAGGCCTTCAGTGTGCAGTTTGATATCGGCTGTGCTTTGCTGGTAAATGATTTGGAGAAGTTTTTCTATATGTAGGTTCGATGTTTTGCTGTAGAAGAGAAAGCTAAATGGGTTGATGTGGGTGATAAAGTCGAAAAACTTTGAATAATCCACAAAGGCCAGGTTCAAAGGTTTATTGAATTCGCTACATTTCTCTATTACCTGGTTTTCGGTATGGAGGTGGTCAGTTGTCCGATATTTGCTTGCTGGCTTACATTGGTGGGTTGTGTTGTTCCAATTGATAGACTATTCGATATAATCTGAATGTTTATATACATAGAGGGATATCGCTATTCTAAGCAAATAAAGGGAAATTTATAAACATTCACGTTAAATGTTGGACATTATAAAATTATAGAAAGTTATCGTATATAAAGATCGTTACAAATAAAATCACATAGATCATTAGAAAACTGGTCAAGTGCCCCTTGGATCTTTGTTGTGTCAAAGGTTTAAGTAATTGTTGTTATTGGCGCAATTCTACGGTCCTCGCCCCACGGACCCCATCAGAGAATATTAGTTCTTTATAATCCTGCCCAATTCTTTTAACAGTGTCTTTGTAATTAGCATCAGCAGCTATCCTATTTAAGATCACGCACCCCTTCCCTCCCGTATGAAGTGTACATACACGGCAGAGGTACATGAAAGGGTGCAAGGAGTCTCCCATTTAAAAATCTTACAAGACAGAGTCTGAGTCTGATCAATACTCCAAAAACTCCCGTTGGGCTCCCCAACTATCACGTTCTTAGCTGGCAAGTCATGTCAAATGCTGTCAGATTTTATATGACGTGATGAGTGTTTAGTTCTTGGTTAGTTAAAGAGATGTCACTATGCTCTATTATTTCGCAATATTGTTTCAAATACAAAAAGTAATTCATAAGTTATATTTTATTGCGCTTTACGTTATTATCTCAGTGTTTTATTACGAATACAATACAATCTACGAGAAATATACAAAAACAATGCGCAAAAGTGGCACAAAACAAAGTAGCAAAGCAAATACTGATAAATTCGTCACATGGCGACACACATTCTTTATAGGTAGATATTTTGAGACAGTGGATCGGTAGTTTGTATTTTTTACATTTTGAAGTTATCCTGATATCAAATATCACTACATAGGTACAGTATGCTGTTTGCAACCATTGAACCCTGTTCCTGTCAAATAAATTAAAGTTTTTATCGTGGTTTTAGTACTAAAATGCGTAAAATTATTTTGTGAGTCCTAGCTACCACTCTCCTCTCAGGCTAGATTATTGCTTAGACAAAAAAAATGTATTGAGCGAGTGAATTATCTTTTAGTTGGCCGATCTGTAATAAAAAATGTGATATGTATGTTGTTTATCACCTATTAATCTGTAAACAATTTCAGGTTCTTTAATGGATATTAATCAAATCAATGACAAAGTTACATAGGTAGTACATAATTTAAAATACAGATGGTGTTAGATACAGTGGAGTAGCACTATGTCTTGCACAAAGAGGCATACAAATCTTGAAAAATAAATTATTAAATATTCATAGCTCTATTAGTCATTATTCCAATGCATTAAATTAAATTGTTAGATAATAAAATACATTTTTATTTAAAGGGATTTACTATACGCGTTAACCCTCATTATGATGTCATGATTAGTCTGTCTATGATCAATTTAAACTGTAAATGTAATCAAAAGACCTACAATGTAGGTACTGCACTTTAAAGTTATTGAAATTTATTCAAAATCCAAATTACATATTCAATTCATTGAAAAGCTCAAAATTTCGAGTTAATAAATAATTATGTCAATTTTAATCTTCTTACAAGTATACAAGTTTGTTTTATGAGTTTTATTTATAATTTTCACCATTATATTGACCACAAGCTCCTCAAAGTTGAAAACGTTGAGTCTTTGAATAATTTTACTAATAAACCCATTACAATAAAGCGTCCACGCGAGTTTAATCCGAAAAATTATTAATGCCAAACGTGTAGCGTCCGCTCAAATAATACAATTAACACAGAAGTTTATACCGAACCCTCGGACCTTTGATTCCGGCTCACGTTTGCATTTTTTTTCGCTATTTTATGCCTGTTGAGTCGTAATAAAACGGGTTGTTTAACACAGCGCGCTCGTTATGTTTTAGCTTCGTGTTAAACTGTAATCGGTGCTTTGTATTTACAGTGTGATGCACTTTAGTTACTTGGCCGTCTGAAGAGCGTTTATCGTTTCATTTGTATGTTTCAGTACGCGTAATTATGTTTGTTTCGACTGTGTTGTTTAAGTGTATTTGTTACAGTGGGAAATCATGACGACAAAACTGTTCATTTTAGTTGGGAAAGCGATTTCTGCTTGATAATTCTGAGTACGGAAAAGAAATCAATGTCACATAGCAGTAAATATAGATGAAATAACAAAAAAATCAAACTTTCAGTCTGTATTTATCGACATTTTAATTTATAATCATCATCAGCCCATATACGTCCCCACTGCTGGGTCACGGGCCTACCCTAAACTAGGGCGATAGGCCTAAGTTAATTTGTCATGGGAAATTATATTCTTTCCAACAATAACATAAGATCTCCCATCGTTAATTATTAACAAACAATCAAATATCTAACAGTACGCCATGCTTACAAAATATCTATAGGAGTTCCGAACCAACCTTTTTGAATCAATGTTATGAATAACAATGCTCAAATATCGAGTTTCAGTTTCAGTATCTTTACTTGGTTCTGGTTGCCTGAAAAAATAGAGTCTGGTATCTTTTGCAAAACAAAATAAACTTGATGTATCTGTTTGTAATATTTTAATAAGACTTTTTACTGAATAGTTATGAATCTATACCGGGTACCAATAATAAAAATACAATGTTAATCTTTTTGTCCGTCTGTCTGTTTTTCCCATTAATCTCCAAAACGGCTTGACCAATTTTGACGGAGTTTACACTAATAAATAGCTAATTTTACAAGGTATATTAAAGGCTATTTAAATAAATCATTTCTGCCAAAAGTTACTATTCAACGTGGACGAAGTCGCAGAAATAGCAGCAGGCAGTCGCTAGTAAATTAATAAATTGTTTGCTTATACCTTTTGTCAATGGTGGCCATGGCTAGTTTAAAAAAATAATACTTCTACTCCACAAGTTGTGGTAAAAAACTGGCCATAAATCATGCGGTCCTTAATTAGAGATCGTATTCGCGCCAGAAAATAGTTTTTATGCCGTGAATTTTCCGAGGTCCTCTGAAAACTAGCCAACTTGTTAGAAGTTGGTGGTGGGAATATTCATGACAGAAAATGTCAATAATTCGGAGACATTTACGTGGCAAACTGAGAGGAATATACATAGGTTGCTTTCATTATCATCATCATCAGCCCATACTTGTCCACTGTTGGACATAGGCCTCTCCAAATGCACGCCACTTCTCTCTATCCTCGGCCACTCGCATTCAGCTCCTACCAGCCGTCCTGCGCAGATCGTCACACCACCTGGCCTGCGGGCGTCCTACACTACGTTTGCCAAGACGCGGTATCCACTCCAGAATCCGTCTACCCCAGCGGTTGTCGGTTCTACGGCTGATGTGGCCAGCCCACTGCCACTTCAACTTGCTAATGCGATGAGCTATATCGATGACTTTGGTTCTCTGACGGATCGCCTCATTTCTGATTTCTTTGTGTAATTGGAAGTATGGTGAAATTAGAGTTGTTATTCAGAAGAAAATGGTCATAAACAAGTTGTATATTTACTTAACAGTATTGACCTATGCTCTACGTATCTTTTCTAATAGTACAATCGTGAATCGGAATGTCGGTCTGTTGCACTGGATTTAAATGAAATTTGATACACAGTAAGTATATAGCATGATTAAGGATAAAATACTATTATTTACTCGATTTGCTATAAATACGTAATTTCTAACGAGATAAACAAATCCACTCTGACTGATTCGTTGCGTCATCTTTGTACCTAATGTTTTCTAACGGCCTTATGAGATGATATTTAAAAAAAATCTTACATCTATAAGCTCGATCTTTATTGCAAAAGTACAATGTATACATATTTATTCATGTATAAGAATAATTTCTTAAGTGTTTATGTGTAATATTGACCGTGTCACAGATATTTCTTAGAAACGAATGTTATTTAGATCGGTACAACAACAGGTTCTAATATTACAAGTAAACCAACAAGACAAGAGTAATAATTTAAGGGTTACACTACAGCACACATCCACTACAATTAATTAATTACTCGCGGACCAAAACTGATGCAATAAGGTACAAAGTTGAATGATATATCTCCGATGTCGAGACTTCCTGACTGGTTTAACTCGCATATTTCGTCCCACATTTACACAGCGGATATTAATTGTGTAATTTCTTGTCGGGATGCTTTGAAGCCAACTGTTGAGAGAGGAATTTGGCTATGTTGTAACTAGGTAGGTATATCATTACTTTATGTATTTAGGAGATGTACATGTTAAGACAGTTAAATATCCATTTGAACTGGATAAAACAGTGTAGGAAATAAATATCTTTAATATTTCTCTTCTAAATCTTTAATATTTCACTATATGGTATAAAAAAGTCGCCTTCTACTTTAGAAAATTAAAATTATTTATTAAAACTAGCTGTGCCAGCGACTTCGTTCGCGTTTCCCCGTTTTTTACACATTTTCTATTGTATCTTTGCTCCTATTGGTCGCAGCGTGATGTTATATAGCCTAAAGCCTACTCGATAAATGGTCTATACTACAACAACTACAACGCAAAAAGATTTTTTCAAATCGAACCAGTAGTTCCTGAGATTAGCGCGTTCAAACAAACAAACAAACAAACAAACTCTTTAGCTTTATAATATTAGTATAGATTATATTATATCGCCTTTTGTCTGTGTTTAAGATCTTTAAAAAACGCAATGGATTTTGATGTTTTTTTTAACAGACAGAGGAATTAAAGAGGTAGATTATTTAATTGAAGCGAAGCGAGGGCGGGCAACTAGTTGTAATTAAATAAATATTAGTCTTTATGGGTCTACACGCGTTATTAGGAGCCGCAAATTACATAGCTACTTACTGTACATGTGTGTAATGGAACGCGAAAGTCTAAAATCTTAAATTAATAAAAGTTCACCAAAAAATAGAGCCGCCCTCAAAAATCTAGCCCAAAAAACACAATCAGCAAAATCACAAATCAAATAAAAAACATTTGAAAACACAGTGGTACCTGGCGGGGTTTGAACTGGCGACCTCTCGCATGGCAAGCAACGACCTTGAACACCAGTAACAGTAACTATAGATACGAATTTATTGAAATACACAACACTTCTATCTAGGAAAAAGGATTTTTACTATAGTGAAATTTTATCAATCAAACAAAAAATTTGATGTATTTTATGCAATCAAATATCTTTTATTTACGCATACGATACCTACGCTTGAATAATTGGAGTAACGATGAAATGTGTTTTTTTAAATTATTTTCGGCTATAGAGCCTTATTTTAAGGGATGGGAAATGGGAATCGGATCTATTTGTTTCCTCCATTGTCTGTCTGTCACAAGTTTCTAGGTCTTCTACTCGTATATATTATTTATTCTAACCCGGTGAAATGCGTTGCGCACCTTTTGAGAGGGGGTTCTCTCCGGGTAGTGTCCGACACACTACCCAGCAACTGGCGAAGAGATGGAAAATGCCAGCCGCGCCTTCTGGGCGGACTGCAATGCCCAGGGGGTATACCGACTAAAACACCGGGGTTGTACCTCATCGCCTATTGGCGGTGTCGTGGTACCTGACATAGTCTTCAGTCACAGCATTGCATTCTTTTTAGTTATACTTAGTACCTACCATTTTGTTTTCGTTTTTTTTTAGGTAAAATACATAATTACTTGCGTTTCGGCTATGACATAATAAAATTAACATATAGAGAAAAATTGTAAACAAAAAAACCGCCTTCAAAAACCCGACTCACTAAAAATTACAAAATAATATAATACGAACATTTATAATCATCTGGGTATAAATTTTATATGTTGTTGAAGGCGGTGCCGTTTATATTTTAAACAGACAAGCACAGAGTGCTTCTTTTTCCTCAAAATTTTGATTGGCACCGCCTTCAAAAACATATAAAATTTATACCCAGATGATTATAAATGTTCGTATTATATTATTTTGTAATTTTTAGTGAGTCGGGTTTTTGAAGGCGGTTTTTTTATTGTTTACAATTTTTTTCATACTTTTTAGTGTTAAATTTTTTTGTTACCCTGTTAGTTCAGCTCACCTGTAATACTACTGATATTATAACTACTAGTCTTAATATGTATACAGTATTGAAAGAATTATCCTTTTACTCCAAACAATTAAGGAGTTGACCTTCCATCATCAGCTCAGCATCATAACATTATGATTGCAAGAAGCAATGCCAATATCACTTCAGAAAATATATAAAACGCGGTACATGTGCCTATAAAATTTGAGGGTTGCCCTCGATTTCTCCTGGATCCCATCATCAGATCCTAGACTGGTCACCCTATTAGTTCAACTCACCTATAATGCTACTGATATTATAACTAGTAGTCTTAATATGTATACAGTATTGAAAGAATTATCCTTTTACTCCTAAGTATTAAGGAGTTGACCTTCCATCATCAGCTCAGCATCATAAGATTATGATTTCCAGAAGCAAATGCCAATATAACTTCAGATAATATGCAAAACGCGGAACAGGTCCCTATAAAATTTGTGGGCTGCCCTCCAATTCTCCTGGATCCCATCATCAGATCAGGGACTGGTGAAAATGGGACCACCTCGAAAGTGAACTGTATCCAACCAAAAAAATTTTTGAAATCCGTCTATAATTGACGAAAATATCGGTGAACATACATAAAAAAAAATAAAAAAAAAAATATTATACATACAGACGAATTGAGAACCTCCTCCTTTTTTTTAAGTCGGTTAAAAATATAACAAGCTAAAATTACAAAAATTATGTTGGTCTATCAACATTATTTTTTAAAATATTATACGTCAATAATTAAAAACGCTCTCCTTTACATTTTGGGAAGACGATTTTATATATAGTAGTTTGTACCAGAGAAACAATACTTTTATTCTATTCTAAAAGCCGGCATTCATAGTATCTTTGACTTATAAATAAACGGTCACAGCAATTCAGAGTGATTTTAATACTTCACAGGTCAGCAAAAAAACAAATTAGGATCTTTATCTTCAGCTATCTTGGAATTGCGTCACAAACGATATTAATTTAAGCTGACAAAATAGCGTCTTTATCGGCCGATGAGATGACTTAGCACTGATTACTTTTTCTTTTCCGTCGCGTTGTAAGTAACGGAGCTATTCCGGAAACGAGTTTTAGTTTTTGGACGGTGTACATTGCTTCTTGGAATGCGTTTATTGGAATCTGGCTTTGACATACATACATACAGACATCATACATACTTAAACAAAACAGTAATACAGTACAGAGACGCGTTAGAGCAATGGTGTATATGCACACATTTTTTTTATTATAAAATTCAATCTTTAATATCGAAGAAATATTAATGTAATTCTATTTTTCAATTTACTTTAACGACAAGCGAGATATAGCTGTTTAAAGTTCCCGGGTGGACAGAGAAATCCGATATGGCAGATGACGTCACAATTACAGTAAGGCCATACGCGAGCCATAAAAACTCTGTTTTGTAAGAAACTGATCGAAAATTAACTTTAATTCCTTATAAATCCTTCGTTTGTGAACCGATTTTCATTTTTATTTCACATTTTAGTATATGTTTCATAAGTTGTTGAAAAATTCAATATTGCAGATTTATGCATATTCCCTATTGCGCGGGAATAGCGAAGTGTCCATGTCATCGCGCTAGGGATGCGCACGATCAGTAGTCGAATAGGGATGTCCGATTTTTCACGCTAACAATACATACATAAGTACGTACATCCATCTGTACCGATAAAGAGAGCGGCCTCTCCTAACACAAGCACATATTTGCTTAAATATTTTTCTTGTCATATATTTTAAGTTTTACCCTGTCCATACGTTTTATTTTTTGCCATTGTTTAACTATAGAATAAGTTCCCGTTATTATCATTATAGCTCAGGCTGTATCCATTCAGCAAATTGTTGCTCCCAGTTAAATATTGTCTGGACTCTGCAATACATGCTTTATACTTAGTGCAGACTCCGCTAGATATAGTTTAGTTGTAAGTAATTACTGAAAATATTTTTTTTTTTTTTAAAAAGGGGAAACCAAATCATTGTAATATTATGCATACCTAAGTACCTGAATTAAATTATATGTATTTGTATTTATTTTAATAAGGTATTCAAGGACAGCGATGAACAGTTTTAAGATAGTAAATATATCTGATGAATATTTTACACAATCACGAGTATGACTAAATCTGTGGAATAGTGGTTAGGGACCCTCGCTATGGTTCCAAGAGTCGTGGGTTCGATGAAGATGGTAAAGTCGGTAATATTCAAATATTTAAAATAAATTAAATGAAATATTACACAACATCAAAAACATTGATCTGATCCTGTGGTAAATAGCTTAAGCGCTTGTGTTACAGATATCATATCAACAGTGGATACACAAATTTACTTAAATATATATAATAACACACCCAGACACGGAACAAACACCGTGGTCATCCCACAAACATTGGTCCTGGGTGGGTATCGAATCCCCGTCTCTTGGAAACGTAGGTAGTGATTCTGGGTTGCTAACCACTGTTCCACCGAGCCAGTGATTTCGCTTATTATCTGGCCTACGCTTCGATTTAAGGTAGCAATTTATTTGCTAATTGATCTAAGAACGCGTTCAAATTTTAATTGGTCTGGAAAGTTTCACAACTTATATTATCTTGGCTTGATAATATACTACGTAGCTACCTTTTAACGATAATTGGCGTAATCGTGCATTTGGAACAATCCAATGCACGATTACGCCAATTATCGTTTGCCGCATGAGATAGGCTTGTGCTTAATGGCAAATGTTGTGGGTTCAATTCCCACTCAGCACAAACATATGTTTTGTGGTGAAAATCGGTGTTCGCTCCTTGTCTGGGTGTGTTATTAATATATTTAAGTTTGTATGTGTGTACGACTGTTATTTTTGATATCCGTGACACAAGTGATTAAGCTAAATACGGGATCTGATTAATTTAAGAAATATTATGTGATTTCATTTATTTATACGGAAGACCACACAGACATGTCATGAAGTATTCTCAAACTTCATGCTGAGTCTATTCAGTGTCACTTTTTCTCTATTTCCTGTTCTTTTTTTATTATTTCTGTATTTATTTATTTATGTATTGCTTTTATGTTTTAATATTTCTTTATTGCTTGTATGTGTCACCATATAAACAATATTTATTCTTATTGGAGTTAAAGCCAGCAATGTATCCCAAACAACTGGTTTCCTTTTCCCCCAGACCGCTAATAGACCCAAGTAAGCGGATTAGCTTAATGCTCTTACGGACTATTTCTATTGAATGATGAAACAAATCTTCCACTTTTTCCCTCTAAAGGGGCCATTTCCTAATGCCACCCTTTGTTTGCCATCAATTAATGGAGTTCCGTTTCAATGGGATTATTTTCACATGTTGTTCGCAAATTGTTTGTTAGTTTTTCGCTAAGTCTCCTATTGTATCGGCGAGTTTTGAAAACAAATCTAATACACTTTTGCTAATTCTTTGTGGTGGGTGCAAGAGTCTGTTTAAAAAAATGTTTAATTCGTGTTTAATAATGATAATGTTAATTCAGAAAAGGAAAGTTTATTTTTTACATTTACAGACTTCACTTCTTAATATAAAGCAAAGTCACTTCCCGCGTCCGTCTGTATGTATGTATGCTTAAATCTTGAAAACTACGCAACGGATTTTTATTTTTTAATAGATAGAAGGGAAGAGGAAGGTTTTTATGTATACTATATCCAAAGCGAAGCGAGCCGGTCACTAGTTTAAACTAAAATAAACACTTAGTACAAGTTCTATATATACTAGACATTTCGGCAGTGGCCACTGCACTAGACGCTAGGCCTGTATCGCTGGAACCAAAGCTGTTTAAAATTTTGATATTTCATTGGTTGATAGATGTTCAGATGAATTACTTATTTTAATTCTGACAAACTGCCGTTTTTAGTTGCTTGATTATGAATGCCCAACCACTTAGTTCAGAATCAATAAATGTATTAGCCGACCTTAAAGTTATTTATTACCGATCAGAGTTCCATAGCTCTAGAAAAATGTAGACCGTTTAGCATACTCAGGTACTAAAATCAGTCAGGTATCTTTACCTTTCGGAATGTAAAGAGTATTCTAGTCATGTTTCATAGACAAATCGATTCTCGGAAAACACTTCGGATTCTGATGAAACCTATGACAATAAATTCCGAATGAAAACGTCAACAATAAAAGCATGAAGATAGTATGAATCCTGTTACTGCGACATGAATTTTCGCGCACCGTCCGATTTCTAGGTAAATACGATTGGCTGAGGCGATCCGTAAAATCATTTTTATTTACGGTCCAATTGGTCTGCTGGTCATAATCGTAAAATACGAGAAAAGCCGGGCCGTTTGTATTTTTAGGTTATATTCTGAGCTTTCATGATTATCGATGGTATTCTTTGCCTGCGATTTCTGATGACATTGTATGAAGAAAGTATTCTATACTAACACCTTGCGCAGCAGACTAATTACTCACTTTTTCAAATAAAGACGCATTAGCATCAACCAACAGGCCATGACGATCATCAAAATATTGTCTGAAAGAAAACAAAAATAGAAAATAAGTCCGGTAGAAATATATCAGAACAATTTGTTAGAAAAGTCAGTGTGTCCGGCATATTTATCATGTTGTTTTTATTAATTTGTCATTATTTTTAGTAGAGCAATTACTAAAAAAACCGCCAAATTTACTCTTAGAATTTAACAAGACAGAGCCTAAAATTTATTTTTAGGATTGCATAGTAAGTTAGGTATTATGAGAAAGCAAATAAGGCAACCGGCCGATTTCGGCCATAGCGGCCGATCTCGAAGGAGATCATCCAAGTTTGCAGCATATATTACAGTACACAAATGTACGCGCACATACTGTGCGCAATCTCTGTTCCCTTACCCTCATAGTTCGGTGAGACGGCAATCCGACACGAACGATGAGAGATCAGGCGCAGGACCACCGGCTTAACGTGCTTTTCGAGGCATGGCGGGCATCCACCAACTTCCTGACTCCGGAACAATTAGAACTAACAGAAGAACTCACACAAATTTTTTGCCCGACCCCGGACTAGAACCGGGGACCTCTTGGTTCTAAAGCAGGACTTGCTGCCAATAAACCTACGAGGCAGACAAATAGTTATGAGAAAGTATAACATGATGATAATAATAATGTCATAAGACAAAGATATTTTGAAGCGTTTTATCTTGATGTTATATGACGTGTATGTTCCAGGAAGACCTGTTGGATGTATGGTTCCGGGAAGTTGGCAACCTAGCTATGTATCCCTGTACATGTGATTTTGATGAAAGTAGACGTTTATAGATAGATAATATTCGCAGAACAGAATCTATTTTGATCATTTGTCTGGTCAGGTCAATGACTTCAGAGTTGTGTTTATTTAGTTATTAATCCGGAGATCATTTACATTAAATTGTTTGTTGTACTTGAAAAAAATAAAAATGATTTATTAATTTCTGGAAAGTATAACTTAGACAATATAATAATAAGGCGTCCGACCGATTTCAGCCATGGCGGCCGATTTCATTTGAGATCAGCCAAGTGCGCAGGACATATTATAGAGCACAAGTGTATGCGCAAACACAAGTGCACTCTCTATTCCCTTACTCTCATAATTCGGTGAGACGGCAATCCAACATGACCGATGAGAGATCGGGCGCAGGACCACCTGCTTAAAACGTGCTTTCCGAGGCACGGGCGTTCAACCGCCAACTTCCTAACTCCGGGCTGAGTAATTTCATTACAGAAAAACTCACACAAATTTTGCCCGACCCCGGACTCGAAAAGGGGACCTCTCGGCCTTATCGCAGCACTTGATACCAATAGACCAACGAGGCAGTTAGACAATACAGTTAAAGGTACAGTAAAGTACCTTTGTCATTTTTTAATATACAGTTTTAGTATTTAAGACAAAACATAATATCCCAGTCAGGGGAAAAAGGCGTGATTTTATGTAGGTATGTTATGGACCAAGTGATTAATGCGAGCATTATTAATAATGCCCGAGCATTAGGTATAATGTCTAAAAAAGCCCTATCGGGCCAAGTGATTAAATATTATTTCAACTTCATTATTTATCACAACGCGCGCGCATTATTATATGGCTATGTGATGATTGGGCAATATGATAATTGTGCGTAATTTGAGTTAAATAATTGTCTTTTGTACTTTAAAATAATTCAATAATAAAAGAAAACGTAAAATTCCCACCCTGTATTACGCTTTTTACAAAGTTACGCCGTTTGACACGTTTTCATAGTGACGTAATGGGTAATACTCACTGCGTAATTTTTAGAATAGAATGAATATTTTTTTGTATATGGGAAACTTCCCTCATATTTTTACGTAATTCGACTAATTTTATCATTCGTAACCCCCGCTGTTGTGTGTTGAGCATACATTTATCTATGTATTCAGCCATTTTCGTACATGTATTGTGCGTGTCACGTTGACTTTGACGCGTTATTGGACGTTGATTTTGCTTTGTGTTTGGACTTTGATTTAAAATGCCGAAACGAGGAAAAACAATAAATAGCCAATGTCTCCGTAATCTTAATTCCCCCGCGCATCAATACTAACAATAAAAATGACACTCATGTGTTCAGCGATTTTGGGTGTAAACGCCTTTATTTATATTGCAATTTTGGAATAATAGCGTGTCTTACGAGTTACGCCGCCAAATTATGTCCATTACCCCGTTTTGTTATGACATTTTTTACGCCACAATATTTTTTAGAGGCGTAACTACTTTTTATATTAAACTATTGTATATCAAATGAAAATAATGATTAAAGTTTTTTCTACATAATATGTTTCTATTACTTTGCCCAAAAGGTGATAAACATTATGTATAATGCCCGGTCAAAGTGATTATTTGAATAATTATTATTGAATTGCACTCTCATATTGGGCATTTTTCATATGGACCGGGCAGTATGAATAATGCCCAATTTATCATTTGGTCCATAACATATACAATGTATGTTTCCCAGTCATATAAGGGTTTCACCTCGGAATGAAAGATAATAAGCTGGAATTTGGTACAAACCTTTGTTTAGTCGCCCTAAATATAGTCTCAAAAGTCACAAATTCTATCGTGTTCGCGTCTTAGTATATTGAAAGTCAAAGTTCACGAACAACGATGTCATGTTTTAATTTCTTTTCCAAACTCCACAGTTAATTAGACTGGCTCGGTGGAACAGTGGTTAGTGACTCAGGTTCATAAGATGCGGTTCCAAGAGTCATTTGTTCGATTCCCACTCGGGACAAATATTTGTGTGACGAACATCGGTGTTTGTTCCGTGTCTGGGTGTATTATTAAATATATTTAAGTTTATGTATGTATCCACTGTTGATCCTGATTTCCGTAACAGAAGTGCTTAAGCTACTTACCACAGGATCAGATCAATCTATGTGATGTTGTGCAATATTTATTTATTAAAAAAAACTTAGTTACAATGCAGAATTTGAAACAAGACCACCTAACCTGTTTGGAAAGCTACAAGTTGCCCAGACAAGAGCTATTATGCTTTTTCCTGTAAAGTTACAAAGTAAGTTATATACCGAGGCTGTTATTCGCTCTAAATTGTAGTAACTTGGGTAATGAGTAAGCTGCCGGTAGTAAATTTAAGTTAAAACTAAGTAAAACTACAGTTCGGTCCCTTGCGGCTCAAAAGCTAGTTTCAATTTCGGTTATGGATGTTGGGTAGCGTATTCTGATTTATGTTTGCAATAGAAACTATGGATTGGTATTGAAATTTATATCACGTATGTTAAGGTATGCAACATTTGCTTTTGTGCACGACTAAGTCGTAAATTGCCCAAAACTTTTTTGCTATAGTAGATAAAAAGTAAGTATACTCAGGTTATTCAAGTTGCTAATCTTAAGAACTTAGTGCCTACTCTCTTGTAGGTCATCATCATCATCATCATCTGCCCATTTCTGTCCACTGCTGGACATAGGCCTCTCTAAATGCACGCCACTTCTCTCTATCCTCGGCCACTCGCATCCAGCTCCTACCAGCCATCCCGCGCAGATCGTCACACCACCTGGCCTGCGGGCGTCCTACACTACGTTTGCCGAGACGCGGTATCCACTCCAGAACCCGTTTACCCCAACGGTTGTCGGTTCTACGGCTGATGTGGCTCTTGTAGGTACGTACTCAAAATAAAATTTGTATGCCAAAATGGTGGCGGACCCTTAAAATTTATGTATCACCTGTTTATACCACATTTCCAACAAGTAAACATATTTATATTTCTAATTAAATTTCTTATCTCCGAAGCAGATCAGATGTGTGATGTTGTGTGATATTAAGTCATTATAAAATTACTCATAAATAAATCCATTTTCAATCAAATAATTTGATAGGTTTTTGAATTAGGTTCGAGTCCCCATCCAGTCTTTCAACTTTAAAAATCCAAAGTATGTTTATTTTATGTGCATTTAATCAAGTGAGTAACATGATAATATCATGAGGTCGTCATCACATCACGTAAGTCAGAATTTCTTCATACCAGAAGTCGTTAAGCCTAGTCATACGGGCGAAAGTTTGATATGATACGGCCGTGAGTATAAGAACTATAACCGTACTTTTTCTATCGCAGGAGTCATTAAGCCTTTTGGGATGAGTTTACGATTGATTATCTTAGTGGTTCTTTTTTCTATTAGCCTCAGACTTCTTTTGCAGCTACACCAGATTGCCGGAGGAGAGGAAGGCTCTAACCCCTAATATCTAACTGGTGCAAAGCGTTACTTAAGAAGAAGGGTAAATAAAGACACTTTCGCAATTAATGTAAGTTAAAATTAAAAAAACAAAAAAGCACCCGTTCTACCCGCCGTATTTTTTTTTTTTCAAATTGGCAGCAATATAATTTGTCTGCCCCATCGATACGTATTTGAGAGGGTTCCGGCGCACTGTGTGCATTGCACTTGCGGTACCGCTGCGGGCCGTTTGATTCAAATCTACGAAAATAAAAAAGAAAGAAGGAATAAACAGTTCAGTTCACTACATAGTAAAAAGCAAAGTCGCTTCTCGCGTCTGTCTGTCCCTATGTATGCTTGAAAATCTTTAAATTATATTAAATTTTAATATTACACACAACGTCACATATATTGATCTGATTCCGTGGTAAGTAGCTAAAGCACTTGTATTACAGATATCGGAATCAACAGTGAATATACAAATAAACTTAAATATATTTAATAACACACCCAGACACGGAACCAACACCGATGTTCGTCACACAAATATTTGTCCCGGATGGGAATCGAACCCCCGACTCTTGGAACCGTAGGTAGTGAACCTGGGCCACTAACCACTGTTCCACCGAGCCAGTTGTCTTTAAAAGTACACAATGGATTTTGATGCGGTTTTTTTAATAGATAAAGGGATTTAAGAGGAAGGTTTTTAATATACCCGAAGCAGAGTGAGAGCGGGTCACTAATTAGGTATTAAACATTTCTTCTGCCTCGTTGGTCTATTGGTAGCAAGTGCTGCGTTAGGACCGAGAGGTCCCCGGTTCGAATCCGGGGTCGGGCAAAATTTGTGTGAGTTTTTCTGTAATGAAATTACTCAGCCCGGAGTTAGGAAGTTGGCGGTTGAACGCCCGTGCCTCGGAAAGCACGTTAAGCCGGTGGTCCTGCGCCCGATCTCTCATCGGTCATGTCGGATTGCCGTCTCACCGAATCATGAGAGTAAGGGAATAGGGAGTGCACTTGTGTTTGCGCGGACACTTGTGCACTATAATATGTCCTGCGCACTTGGCTGATCTCAATTGAGATCGGCCGCCATGGCTGAAATCGGTCGGACGCCTTTATTTATTTTATTTATATTAAACATTGATATTTAATAATATTTATTAATATTTAAAAATAACTCATCATCATCATCATCATCAGACCATATCTGTCCCTAGTGCTGGGGCACGGACCTACCCTTAACTAGGATGATCAGGCCTTAATAAACCACGCTGGCCAAGTGCGGGTTGGTCGACTATACAACCTTAGAATGTCTTCAAAGGTGCGCAGGTTTCCTCACGATGTTTTCCTTCAACGTTAAAGCGTCGAATAATCGCTCATATGAATTTTAAATTCAAAAAACACAGTGGTACGTGGCGGGGTTAGAACAGGCGACCCCTCGCATGGCAAGCAACGACCTTGACAACTCGGCCATCGACGCTTTTTTAAAAATTGACTATGACACTCTAAAATAACCAATAGAAACCGATACCGTATCTATAGTCAATTATTTTTTCTTGGTTCTAAGGTTCTTAATTACCAAAGTGCTGCAGCTTTCAAATTGGTAGCTTTAAAGCTATCTAAGTAGGTAAATAGTTTGTGTAATTGCATACATACATACATAAAATCACGCCTTTTTCCCAGAGGGGTAGGCAGACACTTCCAGCGATCCACTTTTCACCTCTGTGGAAACGTGACGTGACGGGTTGTGGACCACGTTGCCGCCATTCTGCCTTGTGCATTGTTTTAACAAGGTCGTTCCCACGAGTAGCAAATATATGACGGGGGAAGGAAAAGGGGAGGAAGGATACTATCGCCTCGGACGATTTGGACTGAGTCGATAGTAGCTCGAGGAGCCGGGGTCGCTTACCCGTATACCGTTCACCAACCACCGGACAGGTAGTTGTGACTGGTATCCCCTGCTGTTTGTGTACTTATCGATAACGTATCCAAGTTCCGGTTTGTGATGTGTGTATTGCACTCCCGATGCCGAGCATTTGATTCGAATCAAATTGACGACTTCGATAGAGTGGTGGTTTGAAATTGCATAGTGCAAAAATAGCATAGTATGTTGCAGTGGTAGACTTGAAATTGCAGGTATTTCAAGTTGTCTGTAAATAGATTATGAGATCGAATGCATAATAAGATTAGGTACATTACTTTTATAGGAATTAAATACATCGTTACTTCCGTATTAGAAAATAATTTCGCTTATCGCGATTTCACAATAAATTAGCAAACCGATTTAAATGAAAGTTGATATCTACAACTAAAGCCTGAAACGTAGCCTATACTTTTGTATGATGATTCGACGCTTTAACGGTGAAGAAAAACATTGTGAGGAATCCTTGGCCAGGTTGGTTGGCTAAAGCCTTACTGCCCTACTTTAGGGTAGGGCCACGTGGCGTCTATGCACGCCCTAGCAGTGGGGGCTGATTTATAATTTATCATCATTATCATCAGCCCCCACATACATACATACACACATAGAGTTATGTACACATAACTCCATGCGAGCGGAGTCGCGGATACAGACATAGAGAATGTATTTGTATAAGCTATGTATTTTAATGTAAGTACCTACTGACTAAAACTTAATCTTTTGTACAGACTATCTAGTCAAAATTGAATCAATAAATCCAAAAAATAGTAATTAGTTTAACAGTGTTTAGCTTAAGGAAGAATGTTTTAATTCTAAGCAGTAATTAACCTGTCATCTTGATACAAGCAAGAGTTAAAAATAAATTTTAACTTTAATTATACGCAATAATTAATCTATCATCTAAGTAAACAACATTTCGAAATGTTACACAACTCTAAAAAAATCCTTGATATCAGTGCAAATACACGTTTAATCACATTAAACTCCATCCCGAGTCCCTAAGGAATCCGTTTTGCTTCGCGCTCAACTGCTTTGTATATTTGCTGGAATTTTTCAACTTCACAGCGGGAGTGCAGCGGATAATGTAGTGTATTTTGTGCCGGGAAGTCACGGTGTTTGCTAACGGTATTCTGTTAGTGTTTCAATAAGACGGGTTTGTATCGGATTTTTTAATAGTTTCCTGGTCTGGTGATGGGATTCTTGACTTGTTGAAGTTTAATATTTACTCGCTACCAAATATCTTAACAGATATCGTTTCAGTATTTAACCACATAATAAGTAAACGAATCTTACTTAGCTTATGCTCTTTGCCTCAAAGACTTCGAGAATAGGATAAGTCTAAAGCTGTGGCTTATTCTTAATAACTCCAGTCCATCCATCGTCCCCGCTAACTGTAACCGGATCATATCGTACAGCATTCTAGCTGCAAGGTGGCTTGCTGGCAGCATAATATGTAAACGAATCTAAATTAGCTTATGCTCTTTGCTTTGAAGACTTCGAGAATAGTCTAATATATCTGGGACATTTCCACACACGGTCATCTGACCCCAAACTAAGCAGAGCTTGTACTATGGGCGTCAGAGACTGATATACATACATATATATTTATAAATACATACTTAAATACATAATCACACCCAGACACGGAACAAACACCAATGTTCATCACACAAATATTTGTCCCGAGTGGGAATCGAACCCACGACTCTCGGAACCGCCAGGGTCACTAACCACAAGCCAGTCAAAAGTCTTAGTCTAATGCTGTGCCTTATTCTTAGATTAGTAAGTAACTCAAGTCCATCCATCGTCCTTACTCACTGTATCGGGATCATAACGTACACCATTCCAGCTGCAAGGTGGCTCGCTGGCAGTGACGTGGCAATTAAGCGTAGCGTAGCTTACCGCAAGTGAGATGCCTGGGAGGAAACATACGGGCGAGCGTTGTGGGCGTGACCGAGGATCCGCATTTTAAATAAATAAATAAATAAGTTGTAAATTTTAAGTTTCATTTCATACTAAATAAATATTTTTATTTTTTCTATTACTACTATATATTGCACTAGGTCACAAACCTAACTAAATACACCGTGAAATTTAAGTGGTTGTTTTCCCGTGGCAGAACGATTTTCCTTTAGTAATACTATCGAATCATGCAAATTATTCCTTGAAAAAAAAAATCATATTTTCAAAATATTAATTTTCCAACTCTAAAACGAGAGAAGCTATCATTGTTTTTTAAGATGCTACGTAATCAGGTACTGCTTGCCGTATAAAATCGATGCTTAAAGCTAAAGAAGCTCCAAGCCCTAAGTAATAAAGGATTTAGAACCTACTTTTAAACTTTTAGAGTTTCGGTTATAATACCTTTCGTAAAACCGGCATAAAATTACAACCCAACTAAAAACGGAAAAAACTTGGATGTTCATCACACAAAATTTGTCCCGAGTGGGAATCAAACCCACCCCTTGTGTCTAAGAAACTGGGGCCCTTTTTAATGTGCCATCGAACCAGTTAATGAATTACGTAATAAATAAATATCGGGGACATTATTCCACACACAGTCATTCAGTCATCACCCCAAACTAAGCAGAGCTTGTACGTACTATGGGCGTTAGAGACTGATAAACATACATAGATAATCCTTACTCCTATAAATGCGAAAGTAACTCTGTCTGTCTGTCTGTTACGCATTCACGCATATAATACTAAAGCGATTTAATTGAAATTTGGCACACATATAGTCCAGAGCCTGAGAAAGGACATAGGCTACTTACTACTTTTACCCGACTACGCTAAAAAGAAGTAACGTTTTACCCGTTAAATCACTCTACGCGGACGGAGTCGCGGGCGGAAAGCTAGTTATAAATGCATACTTAAAATACATATTCAAACCCAGACACGGAACAAACTCCGATGTTCATCACGAATGAAATAAAAAAAACTAGCTTGGACGGCTGTGTACCAAATATGCAACCGTGTGTCAACACGTAACTTATTGCCAAGTTAACACATAATTTATTGACGCTCTCAGACCGGCCCACTGCTAATACTCTAAATTAACATACCCTCGGCAAGCAAGACAATGGGGGAATCTAGCAGGTCTAGATTTAATCTAAGTTGTAGATGTGAGACTATTTGTATTCTAAATTTGGGGCCGTAAACAACATGTTAGTAGCGTTGGATTGCATAATACATTTGTTTTGCAATTAGGTTGAATATTTCTTAGGAACAAAACATTAAAACGATACTCATATTCAGTCATCATCATCAGCTCGAGAGATATGTGCCTGCCACAAATTAGGACGATTAGGCCTTAGTCAACCACGTAGGCGCAGTGCGGGTTGGACATTTCAAGTGGCCTAAAGTAAGACGATATTCATGTCCTTGAAATTCCTTGTATAAATAAATTATTAACCAACCACTGCATTTTTTTTGTTTATTTAAGAAAACATACAGTTTTCTTTATACTACACTAGCTGGCACGACAGACTTCGTCCTGTCAAAAAAATATGAAAAAGAAAAGAGCAGTTTTTAGGGCTTTCCCGGAAATTATTCGAGTTTTTCTCGCCGTAAAACCCTTCCTTGGACTTCAACGAACATTAAAAAAAAAGAATTGGCCAAAATTCATTTTTTATATTATCGAAGATTAAGAACTAAGTCAAACTAGATTGTGCTCTAGCAATTCAAGTTTCCAAGGCTATATCAATTGAATTTACGTAACAGTTTTTAAATTTAACGAAACTTCACCCCTAAGGAGGTAAAACGACGGTGTAGCCAATAACTCCACACGAACGAAGTCGTTAACAGCCGCTAGCAAAACATAAACTCATGCTAACCAAGCTCTCGCAAACAAAATTAAAGTAAAAACACGACGCAATCCACTTTAAGAAACAATATTTTCATCGCGACCAACTGAAATGTGTGTAGCAAAAGTTATAATCAGTTTAAAAGTTCCACATCTGCTACAAAATTTACATCTAAATCAAACTCGCGGGCTAACTTCGTAGGAACCATTAACTCTACTTGATGATAAAGGTCTAGAAAAGGACGCAAGTTTTCTCCCCCCCCCCCCCCCCTTTGCTCCCCCACATGGGTAACAGATGTGTTCAGACGACATGTTTGGAGTTTCGGACTAGTCTAGATTTGTGCACAGATCCACAAATCTTCGTTGGTGAAACATATTAAGCCATCTGTTTTGGGATGTATTGTGCTTTCTTATTCTAAGCTTTAGACAAAAGTAGATTCTATCCATTACTTTCTAAAGTATCTCTGTTTCTTATAATTAAGTTGGTCTATTGGTAGGTAGCAAGCGCTGCGTAAGGACCGAGAGGTCCCCGGTTCGAGTACGGGGTCGGGCAAAATTTGTGTAAGTTTTTCTTTAATGAAATTACACAGTTCTGAGTTAGGAAGTTGGCGGTTGAACGCCCGTGCCTCGGAAAGCACGTTAAGCCGGTGGCCTGCGTCCGATCTTTCATCGGTCATGTGAATTTTGGATTGCCGTTTCAACGAATTATAAGAGTAGGTAAGGGAATAGAGAGCGCACGTGAGTTTGCGCGCACACTTGTGCACTATAATATGTCCTGCGCTGAAATCAATCGGAAGCATTGATTAAGTATATTTGTTAAAACTACTGTTTTTTCTTATATCCGTAACACAAGTACTCATGCAACTTAATTCGGAATTGGAAGAGTGTATGTGATGTAGACTTAGTGTGACTTTCTTATTGCCTGTAGCTTATTCCAAGCCGGGATTACTCGTACGTAGGTGTATTCTACCGTAGCATGTAAATACGAGTTGCATCTGTTTCGTATCCGAATCTCGAAATGCATTCTCTGTGTGTTGTGTGGCTTGATGTGGGTATGTTGGACGCGAAAGCGACTCTCTTATACTCGGCGCGGTGGAACAGTGGTTAGTGACCCTGGCTGTCGGTTTTATTTATTTATGTATACACAAGTGCTTAAGCTAAATCAGTTCAATGTATATGATGTTGTGCAATATTTATATGATCTTGGATTTGCATTTATAAAAATCACGATGCACCATTAAGCAAGTCAGCTTATTTCAAGTCAAGATTACATAGGTACAGTGCAGCAAAATGACTAACATGTAGATACGACTTGCATCCGTTTTGTATTCGGGCCCCGAACAAAGTGCATTCTGTGTGGCTTGATGCATGCATGTTGGACGCCCGATACAACCACGATGTTTATGGGCCATTTGTACCGGGTACAAATTCTTTTCTATGCTTTATAGCATGCTGGAATATCTACGTACCATTACATTGGGTCAAACATTACTCCCTTTTAGCACAGTCGGTGAAAACGTAAGTATATTTCCATTCTGAGGCTCTAGACTGACTATGGGTACCAAATTTCACTCTTTTTTCTTTTTTTCCTAACTGACATACGATGATGGCTTGGAGTAGCCTCGTCATCATCACCGGACTTGCGGGGGAGCGGATGGCTCTCACCCCTAATATCAAATTTTATTTTAATCGGTTAAGTAGATTTAGCGTAAAAGTGCGACAGATATTTACTTTTGCATTTATTATTGTTATGTAAGATTTTAGACTTTCGCGTTCCATTACACTAAATATTAGCTCGCGACCATTATTGGTGCAACCCAGTCGAAACGTCGGGCAGTTAGTAACTATGTAATTTGCTATTTCTAATAACGCGTATAGACCCATAAAGACTAATATTTAGTTATTATTGGTAAGCCTCGTAAACATTACTCCTTTACAGCACAGCTTTAAAATTCTAAACTATCCGGGTATCAAGTTTAATTTAAATATATTCATTAGTTATTGCGTGAAAGCGCGTCAGACAGACTGAATTTTAATGTCAAGTCTAAGTAAACGGAGCAAGTGAACATTGAACATACGTTGTGAATCTACAGCACATGGGCCCGACATGATTTATAACTTACTCGTGGTCAACTCACAAGACGCTGCAACGCCTACGGCTGCCTACACACGACTTATGTAGGACTGATAGTCGGCCATATTTTAATTTGTATGAAATAACTGACATTTGATTTACGACTTGATATGTGATCTTAATTCGTAACGGCTTTATCTTAGTAGAATACTCATCATCATCATCATTAGCCCATATTCGTCCCCACTGTTGTGGTACGGGCCTACCCTAAGCTAGGGCGATAAGGCCTTAGTCGACCACGCTGGCCAAGTGCGGGTTGTTCGACTACACAACCTTATAATTTCTTTGTATGGTGTGCAAGTTTCCTCACGATGTTTTTCTTTACCGTTAAAGCGTCGAATGATGTACCTACATATGAATTTAAAATACTCGGTAGAATACACGATTCATTAAAATTTGGAAAACACAGTGGTGTTCTCACGCACAATCGAGTAGTTTGTGGTGGGGTTCGAACTGGCGACCTGGCATGGAAAGCAACGACCTTAACCACTCGGTTTTTTTCGACGGTTCATTTCCACTAGTCTTACTACGCGTTCCACTGCCATACATTTATTCGATCTAAATTGGAGAGGCCTATGTCCAGCAGTGGACAAAAATGGGCTGATGATGAAATATCTACCTGGGTACCTGAGGACGGCTTTTACCGAAGGGGAAGGCCCAAGAAAAGATGGTGTGACGATTTGGACCTACTATCAAGGAGCTGGCAAGTGCTGGCCTTGGATAGAGAATGGTGGACGGGTTTGGAGGAGAATTTTGTCCAGCAGTGGGATGATACAGGTTAATAAAAAATACTAACTGCAGTAGAACTGAATAATGGAACTAGTGAGAATGTACTGAATACTCATGTGGGATTGATCATTGCACATAGCCGTGTTTAAGATAGTAAATGACCGTACCAGGTTTTAAACTTTCGCGTTCCATTACACTGAAATAAGTCTTTACCATTACACTATAACAAACACAAACTCTATGTTCGCTCGCGACCACGATTGGTGTAACCCAGTCAAAACGTCGGGCAGTAAGTAGCTATGTAATTTTGCTACTCTAATATCGCGTGAAGACCCATAAAGACTTATTTCAGTGACCGTACCAGGTGTTTTTGAGTTTTAGAGGCAGTTTTCTTCGTCTTTTAGGCAAATTAAGTGACAAGTTGCAATTAAATAATGTCCTCATAAATAAATTTTATGTGTTTTATTAAGTTAGGTTTAAATTCAAGGTTAATTTGTAAGTTGGGTATTGACTGTTTCTTTTAAAGACAAAGTTAAAGTTTTTATGGAGGACTTAGTGTAGAGTACATCGGTGCAGGTTTTATTAATATGACAGGGTCTTATAAACACTTGTGCAATAAAGATTTGTATTTTATGGCCTCCTAGCCTACAAAGATAAACTTCTATTTTAAATAACTGACTGGATGACCGTGTGTGGAAATATCTCAGATTTTCAATGATTTTATTTATTTATATAAAAAGTAGCTGTCACATACGGACAGGCAAATACATTAAAGAGTAAGGGTTCTGTTTCTTGCTATTTGGCAACTTTACCCTAAAAATAGTACCTATCTATCTCAATGAGATCTATTTCTACTCAGAGTATGCTATATCTTGGTTCGATATAGTGTTCTTTCTATAGAAACTATATCGAGTACACTATATTTATTTCGCTTCGCATCGGGCGCTCGTAGCTAAATATTAAATGAGGTTATGACCGGATGCGCTGAAAATCAACATCCGGGGTAGGATTTTTCGTGATGAAAGCTAAGTGAGTTTCGTATCTAGCTTTGCATAGAGTTTGTTTGCTTTACATATAAACTACATCATCTATACAACTATTTAAAATTTAAGTGTCTGTTAGTAATATACCTAACGCCTCTTTACTAAACTGGGCATGAATTTATATCAGCGAAGACTATACACCGTGAAATTTGAGTAGTTGTTTTCCCGCAGCAAAATGATTCTACCTTAGTAGCACAATAGATTTGTGCAGTTATTTTTTATTAAAATCAATAAATGCCGGTTTTACGCAAGGTATAACCGAAACTTTAAAGTACGTTCAAACCACTTTATTACTTAGGGTGTAGAGCTTCTTTAGTTTTAGGCATCGATTTCATGCGGCAAGTAGTACCACATTTGAATACGTCACATCTTAAAAAACAACGATAGCTCTTCTCGTTTTCGAGTTGAAAAATTATTATTTTGAAAATTTGAAAAGAAGAATTTTTTTTTCAAGGAATAATTTGCATGATTTGATAATATCACTAAAGGCAAATCGTTCTGCCACGGGAAAACAACCACTCAAATTTCACGGTGTAAACGTTAACAAAAAAAATTACGAATGTTTAAACTAAATTCCGCGCCTAGTTTTTAATGAAATATTTTGAATGTTATTAGAGCTTTAAATTCCCAAACGTAATATCACAGTAAAATACGATACTGGCGAATTGTAAAATACAGAAATACCTACACATGTAGCTTATTTTAAGCTTAAATACTGTTGTTATAATCTGGTTGTGATATGAAATTGCTACAACGGAAAGGTTTCATTTAGTTCACAATCAATTTTAGTGGAATATGTGAATATTTCAGAACTCCATTGCATTTAATTATTCACTGTTAATGACTCTGTAATCCTGACTCTACCCACTGATGGAATGTAATATTTCTGATTGTTATAATTGATAATTTGATATGTATATTTTACCTTTCTTTATTTATCATTACTAATTTAATAATTGCGAAAGTAACTCTGTCTATTACGCTATCACGCATAGAGAATACAGAATCGATTTAAATAAAATTTGGCACAAATTTAGTCCTGAGCCTGGGAAAGGACATAGCTATTTTTTAACATACTGAGCTATAAAGAAGTAATGTTTTATCTGTTAAACGTCTCCACGCGAACGGAGTCGAGGGCGGAAAGCTAGTTTGAAATAAAAATTTGTTTACAGATTAAGCTCGCGTGTTCTAAACATATTATTTAGAGACCGACTGACCTTCCTTTATTTCAAACCTTACCTTTGGAGACCAGAGCCCAGCAATCAGGTGGTACAGGTTAGTAATCTTGTCAAACGTAGTGTGGGACGCTCTCAGGCCAGATGGGGTGACGATGAGCGCAGGACAACTTGTGGGAGCTGGATGCGAGTAGCCAAAGATAGACGTAAGTTGGGAGCATTTGGGGAGGCCTATGTCCAGGAGTGGACTGAGTTGGGCCGATGATGAGGGTAGTATTTTACATACAGTAGCTTATTATGTTATAAGATAGTTACTTTTTTTCCCTAACTGATATACGATAACGGCTTGGAGTAGCCTCGTCATCATCACCGGACTTGAGGGGGAGCGGATGGCTCTCACCCCTAAACTAGAAAGATACTAAGTGTAGTATTTGATAAGGATGGATAAAAAAAACGCATTATAGATTCATACTTCAAACATTTATTACCATTTGACATTACTCTAGAAGAATCTATAACAAAGATTACTAAATACTTAAAGGTACTCCGTTTTGGTGTTCATCACGCATCCTTGTTAGCTTAGTTTTCATTTACACGATAAAATAATACATATGAGATACTTTTTTTATGACTGACTGACTACGATAATGGCTTGAAGTATTCTTGTCATCATCACCGGACTCGCGGGGGAGTCGATTGAACATGTAATGTGTTTTTATCATACAATATCATGTACTTACCTTTATGTAAGGCTTTGAATAAATAATCTTCCTTTCTTTATTTATTTATTGCCTGCAAAGAGCAGGTGATGAATCAACAGCTTAACCTACTTGACTAGATGACCGCTTATTTCTAACTTTAGAGACAAAGTCTTTTGAAGGATTTCTTGACAGGATACCAAAAAAATTCGTTTCGGTCATTGAACCCAGCTTATCGATGGTTTTATCGTGTAAATGAAACCAAAGCAAAAATTCTTAGACAATTGTATATCGGCAGTATCTACCTATAATACAATATACACAACAATTCGACAGAGATCTTTGGCAAATATTTACCCCTAATATGTGAAACGTCAGTCTTTTAATTAAGAATCGGATAAATTATTATCGATCTAAAACATATATTAATGAGACTAGAGTAAATTTTCCCTGAATAAGAAAATTAGGTACAGATACTTCAGTAATACTGATATGCACAACAGTATAAAGTAACAAGTCGATAAAAATGTTACAAAAACAATTTGTTACATGCTTAAAAATTGTAAATGTTTAATTTGGGCTTTCATGTTATCTGTGGTGTGGAGTTCTGCAATGTCCTGAAAGGGAAAAAAAAGATTAAATTCATAAATTCTTTGACGCTGCAAATGCATGCCCCATTCAACGTACGAGGGTAAAATCCCCATTAGAAAACTGAAAATGTCCTGGATATTTTCCATGTTGTTCTATTTTAATGAGCTCCCGATATTTCGGCACTGTTGCAAGCGCCATGATCACGGGTGGGTCAAAATAAAACAACATGGTAAATATCCCGCATATTTTCAGTTTTGTAATATGTGTTGCAGTCTTCCGTGACTTTCTACGATCTTCTTCTTATAGTATGGTTGACGGACAACCTGGTGTCAAGAGTTTTTAAACCGCCCGTAGGCCTCTGACATGGCTTCACACACCGTTGAAAAATTTTTTCAGGTGTGCTGGTTTCCTCACGATGTTTTCCTTCACCGTTAAAGCGTCGAATAATGGTATTTAAAATTTGAAAAACAACATTAACTCCTGGCGGGGTTTGAACTGGCGACCTCTCGCATGGCAAGCAACGACCTTAACCACTCGGCCATCGACGCTTTTACTTTCTACGATACAAAATGACCGATAGCTAATAATCATTTATATGACTAATATTCCTAATTGGACTTAGACTTTGCAATAGTCAATACTCAAATCGTAAAAATAGTTACGAGTCGGTAAACTGATGTAATTGTAGAGCAATAGTTACAAATTAAGTGACATAATCAAGTAGTCAACTGTTTGACCGATAGTCAAATAGTCAGTAAACATAGAAGTCCAATCTGATGCATGATTTACTTCAGCCAGTCTATCCGCTGGCAGCGATGCCAAGCCAACCACAATTAGGTTATTTGGCAAGTCACATGTATGTGGGGACTATGATTAGTTGTTGCATGTCAGTCTTAAAATATCAGTGTGCTAGGGCTCTGTATCCACTGATGCATCGATAGACATTTTATCAACTTTGACTTTTTAATCAAATTTAATTATCAGTTGTTCATAATTAACTTGAACATAATGTACCTTAATCTTAACAATGATCGATTAGCGATAATTAATTATGATATATCAGTGAATAATATTCCTGTGTTTTTACTCTAAACATAAATGCAGGAATCTATTTCGTAAAATACGCACGGAATCAATTAATAACAGTATACATAGCATTGTCTTAAGTAACAAAATAGCGATAGGAATAAGAGAAGACATAAAATACTAGTTGCATGGCGACATGCCAAGATCCACCATCTTTAATGGACCTTTTACTGTGGAATGTAAAACATGTGTTAACTTATGCCCAGATAGGGGAATGAATATGTTTCCATCTGATCCAAGTTTATTCTAGGTCGAATATGTTCAATTGTTATTGTCTTTGCAAATAGGGACATAATTGAATTTATTTCATCAAAAAGAAATAATAAAATGTAATAGTTTAAATAAATATCATCATTCTAGAGCTCCGGTGGCGTAACTATACTACTAGCGACTAAAACACCGAGGTGTACCTCATCGCCTATCGGCGGTGTCGTGGTGCATGGCAGAGCCTTCAGTCACAACACCCCCGGCGGATGTCTTCAAAGTAGTCTTGATCTTAAGTACACATATTACACAGAGGTTTACAAAAAAAAAATAATCCGTAAAAAGTAAACTTACGTCGAGGCATTGCAGTAACAGTTGCTTTGGATGTGCTGTCGCTGTCATCCGACTCTGAACGGTTTTGGAAGCTCGTCTCTGTTGACAAAATATGCCATGTTAGGAGACATATATCATAAATGTTACTGATATAATAAACTAGTGTTCCGATGTAGATCCATAAATTTTAATAGAAATCTTCCTCTTGAAAGCCTGTATCTACTAATGAAACCGCATCAAAATCTTATGCGTATTTTGAAATATCAAAGCACACGTAGAGACGAACAGACAGCGGACCCAAATTTGTTTTATATAATGTACCGGCATGATTGAAATTGGTCCTAAATAATCGTAAGGATAAGGATACCTTAATCCTTAGTTGCACTATCAATTTACCACTTATATAAAAGAACATGTTATTCACAGTCATTGCCCTGGAAAACTGAAACCAGCACATCTTTCCATCAAAAGACTGCAATGGTATCGCTAAAATGTTGCATATAGCTACAGTATGCACGTATCGGTTAAATTAAAGTGCACTAGCGTGCTTGGCAAGCCTGAAATGTGGAGATTTCTCTCCATTCCCAAGAGCAAATAAAACATATACCGCCTTCAATCAATTAACTACATCGAGAAGGAAGAATTGAGCTTCGCTTTCAAGTCGTTTTATATTTTAACTGAGCTTTGTGCAGCGTTTTGTTTCTAGTAACAGTGGATTTATAAAGACACCAGATATTTGCTGGCTCTTACAATTAATTGGATTGCTTTTCCTAATACATTTCGATGTGGGCAAGCATCGTAGTGTTTATATACATAGGTATAGGTAAGTGTTTGCACTTACTTACTTCGTTTGCAAAGTACATATTTAAAAATATGAAAAAGATATTATACTAATATTTTGACCACATGCGTGTCCAGTAAATTTAATAGAATATCTTTATTAATCAAAGATTAATACTGATTGATGATTTTTAAGTAATATAGTTTGAAATTGTTATACACATATAATACTTATTAGAAAAAATAAAACATCCAGGCACGGAACAAAGACCGATGCATATCACACACATATATTTGTCCCGAGTGAAAATCGAACTCATGACACTTGTGCAATAGACTGGGCAGCACTATTTAATTTCACATTAAGGCAGTAATTCTAATGTCATTATGAATTATTGATCATCATTTAGATGCTGCTATAGGCGAAATTGGTTAGACAGCACAGTTGTTGTCTAACCAATTTCGCCTATGGCAACTGATTAACTTCACTGCCTTAGAAGATGGATATCACACTTGACCGTTCTACCAATTTCATAACATAGCCTAATAACCCGCCTCCGTTTGGGAGTCAATTAGTGAACTGCACTGAAACTCACCCGTAATCGGATTAGTATCAGAACTTCCGTGCGCCAGTTGGATGTGTAGGTGGTTTGTGAAATACGACTCTATGCTAACCGCTAATTTGTTATTCGGGTGTTGTAGTATCTGTAATCGATATTGACTCGTCATGTCTGTCTGTCCGTCTTAGTCGAACTTCTAGGGCACGGGCCTACCTACCATAAGGTAGAGCAATAAATCCTTAGTCGACTCCACGGCCGGCCAAGTGCGGGTCGGTCGACTACACAACCTTAGAATTTCTTCGTAGATATCACATTTTTCCTTCACCGTTAAACCGTCAAATAATCGTACATTAGAAATTTCAGATTTGAAAAACACATTGGTACGTGACGGAGTTTGAACTGGCGACCTCGCGCATGGCAAGCAACGACCTTAACCACTCGGCCATCGACGCCAAATATTGAAATTTAATGTTTGTAAAGAGATATACTCGCACCAGTGAATTTAATTTACGGAGAAACCAAATAACTATTATAAAATTAATATTTTACATCAATATTTACTTATTGGTTTAAAAACGCAACGCAAATTGTGTTGCAAAAAGTTTGAAAGATAAATAGACCTCCTATTATAAATAATAACTTGAGTTCATATTAGAATATTTAAATAAATATAAGGAAGTCTAGGCACCTGGCAAAGCCCGTTCCTAACTTCTATAAGAACCGGTTGTATGACTTGAGAAAACAAGTGAGAGAGATCGGGCGCGTTCAACCACCAACTTCCTAACTCCGGGCTGAGTAATTTCATTACAGAAAACTCACACAAATTTTGCCCGACCCTCGACTCGAACCGGGGGACCTCTCGATCCTAACGCAGCACTTGCTACCAATAGACAAACGAGGCAGGTAACCTGAAACAATAAATGAAAAAATGAAAAAAAATTTATTGCTTTCAAAATTAGGTTTAGCAAGTTGAGTTTGGAATCTCCTTTTAAGTGTTTAGACACTTGTGCCAGGAGAAGCCGCTCTCAGGAGAATAAATAAATAATCATTACACAACATCACATTCATTGGTCTGATCCCGTGGTAAGTACTTTAGCACACAGTCTACTACATCTACTACTACTACTACTACTACATCCGTTACACAAGTAACGGATATCAGAATCAACAGTGGATACACAAATATAAATAAATAAATATCCGGGACATTTCCACACACGGTCATCTGACCCCAAACTAAGCAGAGTTTGTACTTTGGACGTCAGAGACTGATAGACATACATATACTTATAAATACATACTTAAACATATTTAATAACATACCCGGACACACCGATGTCCATAAAATTATTTGTCTTTATCTATCTATCTTTATTGATTGTCATAAATATTTCTCCCGGGCGGGAAAAGAACCCACGATTCTTGAATTCGTTGCGAACTCGGGACACTAACCACTGTTCCACCGAGGCAGTCGATTTATTTGACAACAATTTCAGCCAATTAGTATATTATTTCGTGCGTTAATATAATAGAGGTAAGGTAGCGAAAGTGGTGTGCCAGGACCGCAGCACATGGCAGGAAATGATCTCTGCCTACCCCTCTGGGAAAAAGGCGTGATTTTATGTATGTATGTATGTAGGTAAGGTAGGTTTACACTTAGCTAATGTGTTTAGAGCTAATTGATTGAGCACCTCAAAGTTTCGCTTTGCATAACCGTTAGTTAGGGTGAGTTGATTAAATTGACTAGTTTCTGTGGTCCATTAAGATATTTGAACGTAACGTAATTAACAACAAATAATGTTGTAACCATGCTTTTTACTTTGTAATCTCATATAAAAGGTATTTGTTTCTTTTATATATGTTTTTAACCGAGGAATTTATACAAGTTAGTTTAGTCATCATTAAATATGAATTTCAAGTAATGTCCACAGAAAAATCTGTTCTAAAGTAGAAATACGCAGTTATGAAAAGCAGAATACATAGGTACGTTTTATTTAATGGCTGTATTACACTGTTTCTGATATAGACTGTATCTATTATGAGAAAGTCCAAAAAGATTAAAATAGTTTTGAAGCATTTTTAAATCGAGCATTAACAGAGTTGATGATCAAAATAACTTAAATAAGTTATTTTTTTCTTTCTAATAAATCACAGACCGCTTTTTGACACCGCACAGAGCTCTGAGATGTTGTTAAGCAAACATTGATTTGTTCAAACTGATTTATGTTCACGTCTTCGCCAAAATTGCAAATATTCGCCGAACGAATCAATCCGTCTCAACTGTCAATCGTCCCCTTTGAGCAATCATTTGAAAGGCTTCAGGAAATATTTGGTTTTCGTTATTTTCCTTATTACGTACTTTCGGTGGCGAATCACGAAGAAATCGTATGAACAGGTAACACTGTATTTGAAGTTACAATAAATGAAACAAATACAATTTGCGAGCTATAAATAATATAAGGGGGTAAATAAACATACCACGCATTTCTTTACTTTACTTGCTTAATGGACCATATCTTTACGTTAATTATAATATGTGTAAGTACTATCAGCAACGCTGGCGGTCGACCACTTATAAGGCGAAAATCGCTTGATACTGACGCGTCTGTCAGAGCAAGCCCGCCCAATTGTGGTCAAGGAGCTGGCAATAATTTTTGGTAGATATTGAGGCATGCTGAAAATCTTGTCCTGTACCTCTCCTATTATATCCCAACACAAACCCGCAGTATTGCTAAACCAAACCCCAATATTTTTTATTTAAAAATATATTTTATAATCCAAAAATATAATTTGTCAGTTCACCTGACAGGAAGAAGTTCCATCGAAATAATTGTCTTAGTAAGTCTTATTTTTTTAGTTATAAATAAAAAAGATGAAAAAATATTTTGGGGGGTTGCTTTAGCCCTGCTACTCACCAGCCAGGTCTGCAGTTTCGTGCTGGGATATAATAGGAGAGGTACAGGATAAGTTTTCAGCTTGCCTCAAATACCTACCAAAAAATTCTTGCTAGCTCTCCTACTATTGGAACGTTTTTGCTTGGATTTTGACAGATTTTCTTCAAGTGCTCTTCTATTGGTCAGTAAGGGCGGGCTAATGGTGTTTAAAGAAATCTGTTTGAAAAGTGTACTACCGCCAAATTTTCTGGTTGTACATATAGATTGCTAAGATTTCTCATTGCCTCGTTTGTCTATTGGAAGAAATCGCTGCGTCCCGTTTAAAAAGTTGTGAGTTTTTTGTTAAATAATTACCTAGACCGAAGTCAAGAAGTTGACGGATGTACACCCGCGCTTCGGAAAGCACGTTAAGCCGGTGGTCCTGCGCCCGATCTGTCATCAGTCATGTCGGATTGCCGTCTCACCGAACTATGAGAGTGAGTGCAATTGTGTTTGAATTTGCATACAGGTAAGAGATCCCGGCTTCTCGAGCTACAATCGACTCAGACTCAGGTGAAGAGAGGATCGCTGGAAGTGATCTCTGCCTACCCCTCTGGGACTAAGGCGTGATTTTATGTATGTATGTATAATATGTCCTACGTGGTACCGTAGTTAAGATCGCCTGCCACCCTGGAAGCGATCGCTTGGACACCTTATACACATATCAATTTCTCAAACAATCTTACACTGACGGACAAGTGTATGGTCGTCCATTAATTCCAGTGAATTGAGGCGAGATAAATTGCGTCCGCCATTGATTTGCGAAGGGTGAAATGTTTAAGCCATTCACCTATTGTGAGCGTTTCTTTGCTTTCGAGTTTCCGATGGCGGTAAATAAAGAAAGTATTGTTATATTTTTCTTTGCTATTTTTAGAGGGTGTTAAAAGAGGACATTGTTGTGTAAAAGCTACTTCACGAGATGAGTGTAAAGAATTTGGGAAGTAAATTCTCAACTCAGTTCTTTATATAGTTTTATTACTATACATATACATATAAGTCTTATATTATTCCTATAGTAATAAGTCCTATTACAGCTAAATATTTTATTTGTTTAGTTTCACGCTGTTCAAATCATCAAATTTATTAGATAACATTTTTTTTTTGGTTGACTACGATGATTGCTTGCAGTAGCCTTGTCATCATCACTGGGTTTACCGGGAAGCGGAGGGCAATTTTTTTATTAGTAAGCCATGTGATTAGAAGAGTGATGAGTATGAATGTCTATGGACGTGATAGTAGAGGAAGGCCGAAGAAGACATGGATGGATTCCGTGAGAGATGATATGGGAGTGAAAGGAGTAGACACAGAGCTGACGAATGACAGGCCCGAGTGGAAGAAATTAAACCGACTCCACTTAGCGTGGGATAAGGGCAGGAGAATGATGATGATGAACACAGTACTACTCAGTAAGTACATTTTTTATAATTTGAGACCTGTGCCATTGGGACAAGGTTTCTTTTATAATATACAAGACCGCAATGTCAATTTCTCATTCCTGTTTACGCTAATAGATGCTTCGTTCCACCAGTTACATACGCAATGCTTCCAAAAACTACCTCGTTGGTCTATTGGTAGCACGCTGTGTAAGGACCGAGAGGTCCCCGGTTCGAGTCCGGGGTCGGGCAAAATTTAAGTGAGTTTTTTTGTAAGAGAAATTACTCAGCCCGAAATTAGGAAGTTGGCGCCCATGCCTCGGAAAGCACGTTAAGCCGGTGGTCCATCGCCCGATCTCTCATCGGTCATGCATGTCGGATTGCCGTCTCACCGAATTATGAGAGTAAGGGAATAGAGAGTGCACTTGTGTTTGCGCGCACACTTGTGCACTATAATATGTCCTGCGCACTTGGCTGATCTCAATTGAGATCGGCCGCCATCCTCGAAATCGGTCGGACGCCTTATCTTACTTCCAAAAATATTGTAAGTTCCAAAGCGCCAAACTAAAAGAGTCGTTCAAGAAAAACTGCTCGCTGCCACTCCGCCACATTTTCGCTTGCAAAATTCTAATTTTTCTTACAGTACTACTGAACTTTTTAATTTGTTTTACCGAGTCAGCTCTTCGTTCTTTCTTCGAGATTGGACGGGGCCTGTACTTTTTAATGAAATTAATAATCCCAGGTATCCAATTAAAGAGCCCCGAGGAAAAATTGAGAGTCTACTCGAAAGAAACTAATTGATATAATCGTGGAATCTGAGGCGGCGGGAAAGGGCAGATGAAAGTATTTTCGCTTTGTTACCATTAAGGATTCTGGGGAACGGCGGTTTGGTCACGATATTATGACGATTATTAGGGATTATGACGGTTATTTGACTCGATCGGATAATCGTTGACCATAATTTTTCCTGTTTCTTTGTACCTCTCTGGAATAATATAATTAGTGACCCGTCCTTGCATGGCTTCGGATAAATTATACATACAAACTGTCTCGTTGAAAAATAAAAAAACCGCATCAAAATCTTTAGTTTCAAAGATTTAAGCATAAAAAGGGTCAGAGAGCAGACACGACTTAATTTACTATATTATGCATGTTGTGCATTACAGACAGTAAATTAATATTTTAATTTATATAATTAACAAAGCAAAATCTGTCAAATTGTTACTAACCTTATGAATTTCTGATCAGTTTCAATAAATCAATTATAGATGGGTTTTGTTTTTTAATAATATCTGTGAGGTTTAAATATATTTACATAGGCAAACAAAAGTCATTAAAAGCAAATCAAAAAATAATTTTCCCAGCGTTTTCATTGAAAAGCAAAAAGTAAAACGGAAAATCTATTACAGGAAGTGTCTATTGTGATTATCTTTTCCGCTTCTGTTCTAACCATTTCAGTATTCTAGAAAGAAAATCCTGTACTCCAGCTATTTATTACAACTGTTTTACAGTTATATATTATTGAATTTTTATTACGTAGTTATTTTTTTATGTTTATATGATAAAAGGACATATATATTGCGACTGTATTGTAATCCTTTAATTACACCCGTCCGTCCGTCACCAGGCTGTATACCAAGACCTAACGATAGCTTGACATTCGAAAATTTTCACATTAATATTTCTTTAGCTATGCCAATACATTTATCTTATAAATAAAAATGAATTGCTGTTCGTTAGTCTGACTAAAACTCGAGAACGCCCGGACCAATTTAGGCAATTTTGGTTTTAAAATATTCGTAGTAGTCCAGGGAAGGTTTCAATGAGAAAATATACAAAAAGAATCAGTATTGGCGGTATGAAATTCGCCGGGACCACTAGTTTGAAATAAAATAAAATACAACATAAATATTCAAAACAAAATAAAACGATAAATAAGGGGGCTTCTATACAAAAAAAAACGTGTTTTTATAATACTGATACGGAACCTTCGTGCGCTAGTCCGACTCGCAATTGGCCCGTTTATTTCCATTTACAATAATGATTGACTGTGACTTTCTCTAATGTTTCATCTTTCTTAGAGATTTGCATTTACAATTTCTAAATACTATCAAGCAGATGTCCAGTTACTAATAAAAATCGTATCTTTCCATTCGACACTTTCATATACCACCATAGCATCAAAAGTATTCCAACCCCCGAAACGTATCAGACAAAACGCAAAGGAAATTCAATCTCGTCTCCCATCTACAAAATGGAAACCAGAGGTTTGTTTTTCAACTCCGCCGGGACTGTGTAACGCCATCAGTCCTAATCAACTATAGTGAAGAGCATTTCAAATACGAACGGAAGGAGGTATCAATAATTCAGAGGTACTAGTATTGGATAGGGATGGGAAAGGGTTAAAAGGGTTTGCTCAGGACTGACTCACGGTGTGTTTCTGTAATGCGTTGTGTAATAGTATCGTTATCGTTAGAGTTGGGAAAGGATCGGTGCATGTAATAGTGTTTTTACTTCACGTGGTTTGCTCAGGACTGACTCATGGTGAGTTTCTGTGATGCATTGTGTAATTGTACCGGTATCGTTAGAGTTGAGAAAGGATCGGTGCATCTAACAGTGTTTTCACTTTATGTGGTTTGCTCAGGACTGACTCATCGTGCGTGAGTTTATAATCGTATCGTTATCGTTGTATTAGTCTTATACGAAAATCGTAAGACACCTACAAACTTATACTAAAGCCTATAAAATTCGACGTGATTCTTTAAAATTAGTACAATTTTTTTTTAATTATAACCGATTGACATGAATCAAACACTAAATGTTGAGTAGAGTTTACCACAATATTTTATCAGGTGTCAACCATGTACAGACAGACAGCTATCTGTTATATTTTTATTGTATGTATAGATGTACTGATGACGAAGACTTCTTTCGCGCAAGAGACAAGCAAAACTAGTGTTAAATAGTAGACAATACTATGTAGGTTATTACCTACCATACCAGCCCTCTAGCCTGAAGGAAATTCGAAATGCATTATTCGCAGCGATGTTGCTTCGATCGACAGGCAGTTTGACACATCGGAAACGCGCGTACAGCGCCCAGAGCGCTTTTGTTTCATTTTATTGTTGTTAAGTTTATATTGTTTGTACCGATCTCTCAACGGTCATGTCGGATTGCCCTCTCGACTATCTATGAGAGCGACTGAACAGAGAGAGCACTTGCGTTTGCGCGCGCAATTGTGCACTACATTATGTATTTATTATTTACTTAAGATCAACCAGATGTTGATCTTTGTGCTATTTATTATAAGATACATATGTTTATAGGTTAAAAGCGTTTGTGTTATTCTGATATGGAAGCTCAAAATTGTTAAAAGTTTCATCCGAATGCATTCAGTTTTAGCTCGAAAGATTAACAAAAATAGACATAAATCGTCACAAACTTACGAGTTTAAAAATTAGAAGGATACCACTATTTGGTTTTTAATATACAATCATGAAGCTAACTGTGCTATTATTCAAGATAGGATAGTAAAAAAGAGGTCTAGACACGCGGTAGCGTGTCAAGCCAAATTCAAGAAACAGAACTGGCGAGCCGCACCGTGTGTAATATTACACGAACCATTTGGAACCACTTTTGAACCCCTCATAAATCAAAAACTATTTCACATAAACGTATCAAACTTGGCTCATATATTGTAACTTGCGAGATAAATATGTGTTCTAAATTTCATAAGCTTATCTCAAACAGTTATTTAGATATTAATGTCCAAAAATCCTCATTTTTATCATTGACTGACTGACAGATCAAAATTCTAACCCAGTTCCAAATGACCTAGAGAGTTAAAATTTGGTATGCAGATAGGTAATTACATAAATACAAAGGAATTAATAAAAAACTGGCAATTTTTTAATAATTAGGTTAGGTTCTATTATGAACGCTTAACATAAATACCGAATTAGTGCCTAATCACGCCTATATACCGGGGAAGGCAGAGCACTAAATATATATTTAGGTATACTTACTTATTTACAATTAAGAGTAGGTACTTATAATCGGTTTTAATATTTATTACTCAGGGTTATAGGTACCCCGTAAACGTAGGAAAATACAGTAACTGATTCAATTGTTTTATATTTATAAAGTCTACTTTTATTTTTAAATTTGTGCTTTTCAAAGCACCTACGGCGTTACGATGATATATACTTTTCTACAAAAAGTAATGATATCCAATCAAAAACATAAATGTTAAATGAGAGCCAAGTTCAATATTATGATAATTGCCTTGGTTGTTGACTTCAACGACAAAAGAAGTGAGATCTAAATGGGTGCCAAGTTCAATGGTCAACCCAGAAATTAATTTATAAGTAACACTTTAACATATCTATCATATCTTCTTATAACATAAGATAATGTATGGTGGTAGCCTATGAAGGTCTATCTTGGCTAGTTTTCTTTAGTTAGTAGTCTAGTTAGTTGTCTTGGTTAGTTTGGTATTTGTCGGTTTTTATTTTATAATTCCGCTAATTTGGATTGTTGGTAGAAACTAGCGAGCGAACATAATAATACGTTGGTAGGTTTATAGAAACTAGCCAAGCCAGACCTTCATAGGCTACCACCATACATTATCTTATGTTAAAAGAAGATATGAAAGGTATGTTATAGTGTTACTCATAAATAAACTTCAGGGTTGACCATTGAACTTGGCACCCATTTAGATTTCACTTCTTTTTGTCGTTGAAGTCAACAACCAAGGCAATTATCATAATATTGAACTTGGCTCTCATTTCACATTTATGTTTTTGATTGGATAGAGTTATTTACAACCATCGGAAACATTAGTGTATGAAACAACCTTCTCTAATTATTAATTTATTTGATGCACTAGCAATACATGTTCTTATTTTATATCATAATTAGCACGAAACAGATAAAAATTGTCAGTTGGCATTCCCCTCTCACGAGAACGTTCGAACTTGTTAGGAAAATCACAACTATGAGTCAACTCAATGAGCAATGTACAGCCTCTGAGTTATTGAGTTGACAGCAAGTGTCCTTGCTCATCTCTAGTTGCAGTTAAACTGAGTCAGCGTCCGAGATGTATCTTTGTGAAGCGACGGGTATAATGGTTAGTGGCATTCGGTGCGGGTTGTGTTACTTACTCCTCGAAATAGAGTTTCCACTTGGTATTTTAGGTGGAAGATTGCAGATTTAATTTTAGGGGTGTGAGTTTCCCTCGCGTTTCCCTAGTGATGATGACAAGGTTGTTCTGAGTCATCGTAGAAAAAAAATCTTAATTAAAACAATATATAATTAAATGCCTGAAAGCAGATCTTATGGATCAAACCTTGTAATATGTTGTTGCCACATGAGTAAGGATTAATCCTAATTCATAAATTAATTTAATTAATCCATTATTTTGTTTTGGTACCTACTAAAATCAAACATAGATAGAGTTGAAATGACGGAACAACAGAGCACAATATACCTTATTAATATTAATCTTTGTTCATAAACACTATAAATAAAATGTATTTTAAACTAGAATAAATAATAATTGAAAGCTGAGGCGTCATACAAGGGAAGTTTTATCAATTCGTGCCTGATTTACGTGGCACTATATTCTTTAAAAAAAATATTTTTTATTCCAATGTTTGTCTACTTATATTTCCTCTCACTTAATGTGCTAGGACTGAATGAAACACTGGTCGTCTTGTGTTCTGGGTATAAGTTTTTTTATTTCAAAATTCCTTCTAGCTATATACACTTTGGAAAACAAAACGCTTGCGAGATTCAAACGCGTCCCACAAGGTTCGATGGTAATTCCATCTATTGACAAAAATATAAAATACAAAGACAAGTGGACTGTACATAATCGCCCATCAAAGACAAACTGTTTTTGTCTTTAACTAAAAATAAATTGCGATACAAAATATCGCCCACCTTGGGCCAACATAATACAATAAAATTACAATTAAAATAACAAACAATAAACAACTATTTACTACTTAGGAAATAGGCAATAAACAAATTTTTGAAACGGATCTCTTAATAATACCTTTAAAGTGACAACCCTAGTAATATTGTCCTGACCAGGATGTGTATCAACCACTCTGCCATACAACCAACGGCAAGCAGGTAAGTTATCCTCCTTAACAATGACAATATCACCAATCTTAACATTAGGGCTTTGTTCTGACCACCGATACCTTTGGAAGAATTTGTTTAAATACTGTCGTAACCACTGACGCCAAAAGTCTTGGAGCATCCCCTGAGTGTATTGCCTACACCTACGCGAAGCAGAGACGTACAAAGACTAATAATTAACACCGGGTGGAGTTACCAAAGTCTCTCCAACCATAAAAATGTCCTGGTGTTCGTACCGTAGCGTCACTGATTTCAGTAATAACAGACAATGGTCTGGAATTCAAACAAGCTTCAATTCGGGCCAGAACTGTTGTCAACTCTTCAAAAGTCAAGGTACTTTGCCCTATGACCCTATTCAATGATACTTAAGCGACTTCACTCCAGCCTACCACAAGTCTCCAAAATTAGGAGAGCGAGCTGGAATAAAGTGCCAAGCAACCATTAGTGGCTAGAGCCTCAGCTACATCTAATACCATGGACCCCTTTTTCATTAGTGAACAACCGCTTTAGTTCACAATCTGCTCCGATGAAATTAGTAGCATTATCGCTCCATAGGTCGGTGCAGTAACCTCTTCTTGCTAGAAACCTTTTAAAGGCCTGCAAAAAGCCTTCACTTGTGAGGTCTGATACCACCTTCAAGTGAATTGCACGAGTTTGTGAGCATCATCAACGATTAACTCCAGTCAAACGAGATTTCTTCGGAATCAGGATAGGATGCTTACGTTCTCGGTTCCACAGAGTATTTTCCAGACGACCGCCAACCCTCACAATGCCATCATCATCAAGAAACAAATTCAGTGTTCTTAGGCTGTTCCGCTTCGGTAAGTTCTTCCTTTTCTTTGTTACAACTATATCATCCTTAAAACTCTCCCGCTGACATTTCAATATACACTTGTTCATAGCTTCTTCATTAGGTTCCAATTCTATGTGATCTAAAGATAAACATTCCTTGGTTACCTCATTGTATCTACCAGTAACCTTCTTTCTTTTCAGATGCCGTTCCAACGAAGTAATTCTCCTCTCTGCTATCACCTTAGGATTAGTCACCTCAGGATTTTCTGATTTAAAAGGTAGACGCATCATGTATCTTCCTTCTTCGTCTCTACTGGTTGTTTCAGCATAAAACCTTTCGCACCGTTTTTCATCTTCGCTAAACAACTTTTCTTTAGGCATTTGGACACATTTTTCAGTTTTCCAAAACTTCCTGAGCAGCTGATTATCATCATTATCAACAACTTGACAACGTAATGAGTTTATTTTTCCAGAATCACCAGCTGTCCTCTTAACAGTTCCAGAAACTATCCAGCCAAGCGAAGTCGACTGAGCAACTAATGCTCCCGACGGATCCTTCTTCACACCATCTTGAAGAATCGTGCTGTATACCTCAGCACCTAACAATAAATCAACACGACTTGGCGTGTCATATCCAGGATCTGCAAGTTCAACTTCTTTGAGTTCCTTCCATTCTACCAACTGTACTCTATTAGTTGGCAAAAGAGTTGTGATCGATTTTAATACATACGCTTTTACAATTATTACATTTTTGGGGTCTATACGGGATTTTATTTTAATTTCAACAAATGCCTTGGAGACGCTACTGCCTCCACCTACCCCTGAAATAGAACATTTCTTAAATGTTTTATTTAAGCCTAAACGTTGTACTGTGGACTCGGTTACAAATGACGTTTCTGAACCTTGATCTACTAATGCGCGGATCATGTACCTTTGCCCACAGTTACTAAAGGTTTCTACTAGCGCAGTAGGCAGCAGAACCTGTTGGACCTTATACTGTCCAGAAGAAAAACATGAAACTACAGGTTCCACATTCTCTACACTAGAGGATGTCCCAGGACACTCTGACGACCTACCTACATCCTGATCTGCGTTAGGTTTAACAGTAGGATGTAGCAAAACATGGTGTTTTTTCCTGCAAACACGGCATTTACCCGAACTATGGCAGTTCCTGGCAGAGTGGTTGTTACCTAAGCAACAAAAACAAACATTGTGCGTTTGCACAAAATCACGCCTCGAGTCTACTGAATCGTTCATAAACTTTTTACAAAAATTGAGCCTATGATCACCAGAACAGAATGCACATGACACGTTGGCAGTATGCATTGACTTTGTTTTATTTACAGGTTGAAATTTATTTACATGATTAGATTTGGAATCGAGGAATTCGATAGCACGATACCGTTTGGTTATAAAATGTTCGAATTGCTTATATGTGGGTAGTTCATCCGAAGAATTACAATCAGTAGCACTGAACTCCCACTGCCTCCTCGACTCTGGATCTAACTTTAGTGTCAAAATGTGAACTATAATTATATCCCAGCTAGTTACATTCACACCAATGTTAGACAGTGCAGCTAAACAATCGTTAGTGGTATCCATCAACTCTTTCAAACTGCTAGCTGACTCATATGGGATGTTCTTTTGACTTAATAAACGCTTCAAAAGGTGATGACTAATGTACCGTTTGTTATCAAATCTATCCTCTAACAACTTCCAACATCGCGAATAGTTACTGTCAGTAGTCGGAATATTTGACAACAATTGTTCCGCTTCACCTTTGACATAACCCTTTAAGTACAAAAGTTTTTGAACATTATCTAGATCCTGGTTAGTGTGAATTAATGAAGTGAAAAGATCCCTGAAAGTACACCATTCCGAATATTTGCCAGTGAACGTTGGTATGTTCATCTTAGGTAACTTAACATTACATTTAGAACTATTTTTATGACTAGAATTATTTACATTGTGGGGAGCTTCTTCTAATTTAGGACTTAATAAACTGTACATATGTTTTAGCTCCATTTTATATTCAAAATATATTTCTTGTGCCTGCTCATAATATTCCTCTATGAAATATTTCGTTTTAACTTGGCTAATTTGAGCAGGTGTTATACCATGCATCAAGTTCCTGTGGCCCAGTACAAACTCTGACTACATTTTCTCTAAGAGCTCAAGCCTACCTTCAATATACAATAATGTAAGTCTCTCTTTGGGACATTTCTTAAAGTTAGCTTTAGCCCTTATCAAGATGTTAAATTGGCTTTCCTGACTGTTAATTAAAGATTCCATAGTTAAAGTACAAGAAAAAGCAATTAAATTAAATCAAACACAAATTATATCTATACAAAAAATTCTCTAAGTCCAAATTTTCAAATTATTCTAAGTTCCAAACTGAGTGAAATTTTCTAAGTTTTTGAACTTAATAAATCGCACCAAAATCGGGCATAGGTTCCCCGTACCTTCGTTTTTTCGAGAAAACTAGGCTAAGTCCTAAACTACAGCTAAAATTACAAAGTTAAAATCTTCTTTACATTTAAAGTTCAAATTGTTCTGGCAAATCTTCAAGCACACGAAATTCACTATCACTCACACTATTTTCAAAAGTTAAAACTTCAATAGAAATAAAGCTCAAATTTGTTCAGCAACTCACGACCTCGAAGCGATGATTCCAATAGTAGCCACATCAAACTTATGGCACCACCTCTGCTTGCCGCCAAAATGCAGAAACTCCACACCGCAGTCAAACTGGACCGCAACCTCCTTCTCTCTTTCTTCAGCGTCACGTCGCTGAGTAGCTGTCACTTGGTACAGCTACCAAACTTTTCCGTCGCGTTTGCAATAGCGGTCCACTATCCGCGACGGTTGGTTCCAAATTCAAAAATCCGAACTCGAAGACCAATGAATGAAACACTGGTCGTCTTGTGTTCTGGGTATAAGTTTTTTATTTCAAAATTCCTTCAAGCTATATACACTTTGGAAAACAAAACGCTTGCGAGATTCAAACGCGTCCCACAAGATTCGATGGTAATTCCATCTATTGACAAAAATATAAAACATAAAGACAAGTGGACTGTACAAAGACTTCTCAATATACTTAGTGTAAAAACGGTGTCCATTTCACAAAGCTGAATAAGTAAAGCCTTCAACAATTTTATCGAAAGGAAAATTCACATCGAATTCAATGTCCTAACTTACAAGGTCTAGGATATAAAACGCCAAGTCCACTCACTAAGCTACTCTCAAAGTAGATCTACGAAGTGACAATGTATCCAGAATAGGTTTTCAATTGTCCCCATAACTTACTCTTTTATTATTGGCTGGAACCGGCTGGGAATAAAACTGAGTCCGTGAAATGAAATCTGGTTCGAATAGGGACTTTGTTAGCTAAATCTTTGGAGCTACGAACTTGGGTCGGGGGTACTTTAGATATCAAATACTTTCTTACTAAACTTACTACTTCTTTGAGCGCGTAAATCGTTTAGCGTTAAATTGTCTTTTGTGAGCGGAATTGACTGATAAGCGGTTTTAGTAACAATCTTCTTCTTATCGTATGGTTGATGAACAACCTGGTGTCAGAGTTTTTAAGCCGCCCGTAGGCCTCTGACGTGGCTTCACACACCGTTGAAAAATTTCTCAGGTGTGCTGGTTTCCTCACGATGTTTTCCTTCACCGTTAAAGCGTCGAATGATGGTACATATGAATTTCAAATTTGAAAAACACATTGGTACCTGACGGGGTTTGAACTGGCGACCTCTCGCATAGTAAGCAACGACCTTAACCACTTGGCCATCGACGCTTTTAGTAACAATAATTTTGATAAATAACTCAGCGATGAATATGAAAACATGGGAAGCAATACATTTGATCATCTTGTCATATCTTAGTTTGATTTCATTTAAAATATAACTAATTTTGCGGATTAAATCCGCGTGTATTGTAAATCAAAAACATAATATTAATCTTTATGGGTCTACGCGTTATTAGGAGTAGCAAATGACATAGCTACTTACTGCCCGACGTTTCGACTGGGTTGCACCAATCATGGTCACGAGCGAACTGGCTGAACATAATATTTAGTGTAATGGAACGTGAAAGTCTAAAATCTTACAAAAACATAATTATTTAGAAATCTGACGTTTAGAGCGATGATCAAAATGTATTGTTTCCCATGTTTTTAAATGTTTACTCGCGCAAATAATAAATAATGTTATGATTTTATTTATTCAAGCTATAAAATTAGATATATCAATGGTGGTTACGTACCGATAAAATTGAAAAACGCGTGACTTTATACATGTATGTATGTATAAATACTCTAAGGGACATTTGAAAAAAAAAAGGTCCATCATATTTATTTTTGCACAGTAAGTGTGACGTCACTCCTGAAGACTCTAGGATAATTTACCGATCTACAGAACCTTACCCGCATCTTCGTCGCCGAATCAGCGTCTTGATTGCTTTGAGTTATCACCATTTGGCTATTATAGGAGTTTCGTAATCATCCCATCAGTACGCTTTAGATGGCTATCAGTATTCCTAATGACCATAAAAAATTAGGCGTCCGACCGATTTCGGCCATGGCGGCTGATTTCAATTGAGATCGACCAAGTGCGCAATTATGTTGCACATGTATGCGCGTAAAACACAAGTGCACTCTCTGTTCCCTTACTCTAATAGTTCGGTGATACGGCAATCCGACATGACCGATGAGAGATCGGGCGCAGGACCATCGGCTTAACGTGCTTTCCGAGGCACGGGCGTGCAACAGCCAACTTCCTAACTCTAAAGTAATTCTTTTACAGAAAAACTCACACAAATACCCGATCCCGTACTCGAACCGGGGACTTCTCGATCATTACGCTAGCTATCAATAGACCAACGAGGCTGTTAACAAATGACGTTACAACAATAACAAAAAAAAGAAACATCAATCAATATGGATTGATCTATCAAATCAATTATGGGAACCTTTGTCATTTCTCTATATTGGACTAACTGACCAATTGTACAAATGTGGTCACATAAAAATAATAAGAATAACCTACTTTTGTCTTTCTTTTAGAAAAATAGCTCTTTTTACTGTGTTATTTATATTATTATAAAGCTCTGATATATCACGGACCCAATTATATCAAAATGTATTGAAACCGGAAGAGATAAAATGTATCAGATTGGCAATTACGTTCAGGACATAAATAAGAAACAATATTGGGAATTCTGAAATATAATGGCGTATAAATATAATTTATTGCCGAACTAGCTCTTTCGTTACCGAGTATTGTAAAATATGTTCCGTTCGGTATTATAAGCAAGATGAAGTTGTGTTTTATTTGCTTAATCTATACTATAATATTATAAAGCTAAAGAGTTTGTTTGTTTGAATCTCAGAAACTACTGGTTAGAATTGAAAAAAATCTGTGTTCGCTAGACCAATTATCGAGGAAGGCTTTAGGCTATTAACATTTCGGACCCATAGGAGCAAAGAAACAATGGGAATAACGGAGGAAAACGTGTACGAAGCCGCTGGCAAAGCTAGTCTATACTAATATCATAAAGCAAAGCTGAAGAGTTTGTTTGTTTGAACGCGCTAATCTCAGGAACTATTGGTTAGCATTGAAAAAATATTTGTGTGTTGGATATAAAATCTACCGAGGAAGACTTTAGTCTATATCACATCATGCTGCAATCAATATCAATAAGAAATTGTGGAAAATGTTTAAAAAACGGGGTAAAAAGTCGGGGCGCGCGGACTGACCACGCGCCAATTAGCATTAAGCGGGGAGTTTTGTAGGCGCGGCAAAATTAAAAATGGTGGCTAAAGTCTCCTTTATGACTGGCTCGGTGGAACAGTGGTTAGTGACTCAGGTTCATAACCTACGGTTCCAAGAGTCGTGGGTTCGATTCTCACTAGGGACAAATATTTGTGTGACGGACATCGGTGTTTGTTTCGTGTCTGGGTATTATCAAATATATTTAAGTTCATTTGTGTATCCACTGCTGATTTCCGTAACACAAGTCCTTAAGCTACTTACCACGGGATCAGAACTATGTAATATGATGTGTAATATTTATATTTTACACTCGAACGAAGTCACTGGCACAGCTAGTTTATTATAAAGTTGTATTTTTAGTGCCGGGAAATATATTTATTAGTCGTGAAATGCTATAGTTTGTACTGGGCTACGAAACGGAGTTTCCAGTAAAAGTTTATGAGCGTAACTTGATCACTACATTCATAGTTGTTTTTTTTTTGCATGAGCGGTTTTATGGAGATAGGATTGGATACGAATTTTACATTGCACGAGAATTTCGTAACAGAACGGACAGTAGAATAGAAGAATCTAGTGTTTTAAATAAATAATTAATATTTTTATTTTTTGCACCTATCGCTTCACTATGATTATGAGCGGATTTAGTATTTTTTTTGTAATTTAAAAATGTTGTGTATTTGTCCGTGTGTACCTGACCCTATTACTAAAACTTTGCTGTCTCTCTATCACAGGCTGTAACATGAACTACAATAGGTAGTCTGTTGAAAAATGGAGTGTACACTAGACCTGTTTTTTAAAATTGTAATGTAGGTACCTCAACTGATAAATATTTGAGCAGATCTGCCGGTAGTAATAGGTAGAAGCATACATCAATTCTTTAATAGGACGTTAACGTATGAATAAGTATGAATGATGGATGAATGTGATATGACCAAATGTGTAGATTCCAAATTTAAAACTCCCTACTTATGAATTTAAGCATCGCTTGAACTCCCAAATACGTTTGAAAACTGAGCTGAACTGTCCGTCTGTCTGTATAAAAAACATAGTCAGTTCACCCGTGATCATGGCGCTTTCAACAGTGCCGAAATATCGGGAGCTCATTAAAACGAAACAACACGGTAAATATCCCGGACACTTTCAGGTTTCTAATAAGTGTGATGACAGCATAAAATGATATATCCCAAATATGTTATTAACGATAACGTAAATCTTTTGGATAAAGTGTCATTACGAATATACATTTTATAAATCTAAATGTGCGACGAATGATGGTTGTAATGATGACACTTACCGGTATCAAACCTGGGTCTGCTGGGCAGCCGGCTGGGTAAGTCCTGGTTCTCCACATGGTCAAAGGTTCGAAACCCGAGCGCAAACTCCGCGTATGGACTGATCTCGAACATTTCTGTATAAAAATAGTGTGGTTTATTAAATAGTTAGTTATAAAAACTGCTTCATTTTCAAATTTACAATTCTTCTAAAACATTAAGAAGAAATTAAATTAAAAAATGTTTAGCCAATAAGTCCAGTCTCAGCATTTGCTTGACTTGAGTGGCCAGCGCTGGTTTTCAGATTAATTCATTGTTTAATTACAGTTTTTTTGTAAGTAGATAGGTAAGAAGGTAAATTAGCAATTTAAAAAATTTCTAAAAAACATTGGAACTAAACAGTAAAAAAAAGGAGTTAAGACGTGATAGCGTAATAAAATCTATACCAATATTATAAAGCGGAAGATTTTGTTTGTTTAAACGCGCTTGTCTCAGGAACTACTGGATCAAATTGAATCAATTATTTTTGTGTTGGATAGACCATATTTCATCGAGGAAGGCTTCAAGCTATAACATCACGCTGCGACCATTAAGAGCAAAGAAACAATGCAAAATGTGTTAAAAAACGGGGGAAACGCGGACGAAGTCGCTGGCACAGATAGTCAGTATATTTTTTGCGGCCTAAGCCTGTAAGGATGGAACCGGGCGACGAAAAAAAATGAGTTCAATGTTGATTTTGTATAAAACTGTCCTATAATTAACTTACATTCTACTCATATAATACTAAACCTACCTATGTATGAAGAGGTGTGTCACACCACTTCAACTCCGACCCGCACAGCTCAATACCAATGCGAGACTCCACGCCTTGTCTCGTTGTTACCGCAGCATTGGCCTCCTCTTTCACGTCCCCCTTTCCCTCTAATATCGATGATCCGGGGGGGAGGGGTGAAACGGCATTTAAGCGGGCTTTCAGGGTGAGTGCGACAGGCTCAATATGGTATATTGTGCCTGTCGACCTCATATTTGGATCTCACTACCGCTTACCATCAGGTGGAGTGAGGTCATCTTGTTAGCTTATTATAAAAAAACTACTACAAGCCCATCATCGCGATGTTAAACTGGGTCACACTCACCGTTCTTACTGCTCTTCCTAGGGTGGACAGGGGAAGTGTATATCCGTGGCGCATGCGCATACCGCTCCTTATGTTCCGAATGGGACGCCACACTCTCATTCCGGGACTTGACTTCATCCGCTATGCTGTGGCGGTATTGGGACGAGTAGTTTTGCCTGCGAGTTTGAAATGAAAGTTATGGATAGCGTAAGATTTTACGTAATTACCTAGTTTTTTTGACACGAAGATGACAGGGATATAACCCGTGAAATTTTAGTGGTTGTTTTCCCGTAGCAGATCGATTTGCCTTCAGTTGTATTCTTAATGAAAAAGTTTTTTTTTTCAATTTAAAAAAATCTTTCAGCTCGAAAGCATGAGAAGTGATCGTTCTTTTACGAGAAGTGACGTAATCAGGTACTGCCGCAAGAAATTGATAATTAAAGCTAACGAAGCTTGAATTTCGTTTATTACATTCTTAAAACTGGTATTTATTTATAGATTGAAAAAAATACGGAAAAAGCTTTTGTACTAGTAAGATGGACTCATTTTCAACTACTACAATGTCACGGTGTAGATGAGCTGTCGTCTTTAGTCTCCCGTGAACATAAGCAATCATAAAGAGGTTAACATATTGTTGTATGACATCATGAATACATACTTATTTCTAAGTGTATTCTTATGTTATCTGTGATAGTGGCAATGTTAACATTGAAAATAAAGGAATGAATATGACGATGCCACGAAGTGTAGCGCAAGATAAAATAATACACAGTGTAGATGTTACTTAATACTTAACTACCTTAAGCCTACTTGATTCTACTTTAAAAACTTAATTCCAACATTCTTACCTGTGTCTTCTAAACAGTATACAGAAGAATGCAAACAAGCAGATGACTAGGAGTATACTGCTGCAAATGATGACCAGCATGTTGAGGTCAAACAACTCTGAAGGGGGTCCTATCTCCTCTGCAACAAAGGTACAGTTGTTAAAAGAGAGATTGCGGATTGCCGTCTCACTGAAGTAAGAGGGTAAGGCAACAGCGAGTGCACTTGTGTATGCGCGTACACTTGTACACTATAATATGTCCTGCGCATTTGGTTGATCTCCATTACATCGGCTGCCATTACCAAAATCGGTCGGACGACATATTTTTTTTTCTTATAGTTGTTAAAAAATCAACAGTCGTCGAACTATAAGCCCAATGACAGCTAATAGTCCAGTCAAATTAGCTCTTTTAAACACCAATCTATGGAAAAATTACTAGTGAGCTGAATTTTGGTACACATCTTTATTACGGCATTGTAATGAAGGTGTGAAAAATCGACATTCATATCGTGCCGGCTTAAAAAGTTATAGGGGTCAAAGGTCGCGAAAATCAGTTTTTCGCGAATATCTTGCGATCTATTGCTTGGAGGTTAATTGAGTTCATTAGAAAAAATATTTGTTATAAAATTATCTACAAAAAATGTCCTTTGCATTTTTTTGTAGAATTGAAAGTTTTCGGAGGAGAGCGCCGAGAAAGCACTCACATACGGTATTGTATACCAAGGCGTACGCCCTATGCTTTTCATTGATATTTGTAAGCGTGTTGTTAGTAAAATCTACTACATACAGACATATAGCATTAGTAATACTAGTACAGAAAGTTTTCCTTTTTGGAAAAGGAAAACTTAAAATCATGAAGAAGTTTAAAAATTTGTAATTGTACAAAAATAGCAGCGGTAGAAAATATGTCCTAGCATTGACAATGCATCTCGAGTGCAATTTTCTTGTTGGAATATTTCTGCGAATTGTTTAAATCAGATTTTTTTTCAAACATCTTCATGATTTTCAGTTTTCCTTTTCCAAAAAGGAAATCTTTCTATACTAGTATTACTAATGCTATATGTCTGTATGTAGTAGATTTTACTAACAACACGCTTACAAATATCAATGAAAAGCATAGGGCGTACGCCTTGGTATACAATACCGTATGTGAGTGCTTTCTCGGCGCTCTCCTCCGAAAACTTTCAATTCTACAAAAAAATGCAAAGGACATTTTTTGTAGATAATTTTATAACAAATAATTTTTCTAATGACCTCAATTAACCAACAAGCAATAGATCGCGAGATATTCGCGAAAAACTGATTTTCGCGACCTTTTGACCCCTATAACTTTTTAAGCCGGCACGATATGAATGTCGATTTTTCACACCTTCATTACAATGCCGTAATAAAGGTGTGTACCAAAATTCAGCTCACTAGTAATTTTTCCGCAGATGAAACCTAATTTGACTGGACTATAAGTAAGTACAGAAACAGATGTTTTTCAGTTGACAGCAAAGTTTTTACAAATTGTTCAATTCGTTGTTACGAAACTGAATTTTTTTAAATTATATAAACAAAAATAAAGAGATTTATCCCTTAATGGTTTACTAAGAAAAAATTATATTATTAAGTTCTTTGGATGTGACAGTAGCTGTCTACAGGCAAATTATAACTCTGACTAAATTTAATCTAACCACACGTATAATTGTTATATTACAAAAAATAACTACAAAAACGTATCAATACAGAGAGGTATTCAAATTTAATTTTGAATTTTAAGTATGTAATCATCACTAGGACTTGTGGTATTACACGTCTTTCTTGTCGTCAGCACTTACCATCGACTTCAAGAACGAATTGCAAAGTAAATACACCCGCTGCCTTTATCCAATCCTCTTAAAAAGGTAAATACACCCGGAAATTCAAATTAACAGTCGGCTCGAACAACTCCCGAAGTGCCTACCTGATAAAATAAAAGATACCGAAACCCGATTGAAGTGTTTCGTCTTTCGCAATCTTTGAATTAATTAATGCTTAGGACTCGTCGTTAATTAACCTATTTCTATCCTAATTGGAATACTTATTGAGTTTCAGCCGCTTCCGAGGGAGTTTTACCGGCAGGACGATTTGTTTCTTTCCCTTACTTTTCCCTTGTTAGAAACGTCTTTCTGGCGTTTAGATTCGGGGAATATTACGTTTTGGCACGGTCAATCATTATGAGTTACGAAAGAGACAAAGACACTAGGCTCCGTTTCTTTCGTAATGTGAAGGTTTCAGTTTATTTTTTAATTTAGGGGCAGTTAAATACCTCATACAAATTTATAAAGGTGTTGTTTGATTTTTACCATGGTAGGAGTTGTTATCTTCACACTTAGTAAGTGGCGCTGCTGGCAATCGTCGACTACTAGGAACGCGAAAAGACATGTAACAGTTCAATATATTTGTAAACAAGAAGTTGTGTTAATCAAGGACTTACCGCAGGCAGAATCACGGGCTGAAAGCTAAACCTCTCAAATAGCACATTTTTTATGCCATATTAATCAAAATGGAGGCAGCTCCTCTGATCAGCCATCGTTCAAGTTAAATTAATGACAGCAGTCTCGCCGTCTGATTCTGTCAGTTCGGTAATAGCAAAAGTTTCGATCCTTAAAACTTTCACTTTATAAGGCCCATTGGTTGACTGGGTCAATTATTGGCGGTGGTACCTTTAGCATTTTTATTTGTATTGGGTTATTGTAACATGAAATATAAGGATTAACGACTAGTAAATATCAAATTTTGTCGACTGTTTTGGTAGCCTAATTTTTTTCACAAGTTTGAAAAGTAAATTTATATATGTAAAAAAACTGATTGCCTCAATATTTTCGGGTTTTTGTAGCATGAGATGTATAATTAAGGTTTGTAATATTTAACTATTTTATTTACAAGTTTCAAAAGAACTTCTATGAACTTCTAACAATTTTTAATCAAAAAGAAAATGGATAGTCTTATTAAACTAGCTTTATTTATTTTAATGCTGTTTATTTAAGATTGGCATTATAATCATGTTTGCATAAATTCCAGGTAGCACTAAAACAATGTTATGTAGCTCCAAGATAAACATCGTAATGTAAACCAGACCAGACAGCGTTATTAATAAGATATTGTTATTATTTGCAATATATGCACAGATGCTTATTATTCCTTAGGCGAGTCCTAAGATCATACGTTATTTACTACGCTTGTTAACTACATAAATAAGTTAGATACTATAGGCCAACGATATATTTTTTTTGTACAACAAATTTTATTTCTTATCCAAATGACGTTACGGAACCCATCTTACGCGAAATTGATTCACACTTAGCTGATTTTATTTTACCTTCTTTTACATAATCTAACAAGCGAAGGCATAATCGAGAAAACCAATTACGAAGATGAATTTCATACCTTTATAGACACGAATGCATACAAAACATTTTCCCAATCACAGCTAACTGAAGAGAAAAAAAAAACAGGTCCCTTCGGCATTTTTAATCAAGTGTAACGTTCACCTGAATCCTGGTTCGAATTACTTAATTGGGCAATTTGGACCAATTTGTTTGGCCCGTTTTGATGAATCCGTACAATTTCTATGCCCGGGACGACTGTGAAATATGACGTAATACTCATTTGTCATTGGGATGCTGCGTAAGTGGCATTTTGTAAGTGATGTCGGATGTTGCAGGTATTAATTTTATTTCAACTGAGATTAGACATTTGTGTGTACAAATAATAATTATTATTTGTATATGTGTTATTTATTTATTATTGTCTGCTCTTAAAGGCATCTAAGAAAGGTAGAGACATATTTTAATTTAATTAACTGACACGGTTAACTACTATTTATCAGTTTTTGTAGGGTGTAGGGTGCAGAGCTGTTTTAAATATTCTGTATTTGAAAGGTGCTCAAACAATTATTTCAGCATTGTATGCAGGGTTAATAAAGTTGCATTATGTTTTAAGTCTGACCATTAGACGTAGCAAAAGTGAAAACTAACTCACTAACTAAATTGGCGCAGCGACCCAAAATGAGTCTTGGCCTCCGATAACGGCAAAGTTAGGTAAGATTTTTTTAATAATGAATATTTTCTTGTTCGCTATGCCATCAGAGAGAAAAAAAAATTTAACGACATAGATAGTTCCAGCAACATTAGGTAAAACTACAAAATGGTAAGGTACCAAATATTTGTCTTTATGGGTCTACACGCGTTATTAGGAGTAGCAAATTACATAGCTACTTACTGCCCGTCGTTTCGACTGGGTTACACCAATCGTGGTCGCGAGCGAACACAGTGGTAAGGTACCAGCCCAAAAACTGTCTTTAGTTACGTTTAATTGTGCACAGAAAGACGTCCTAAAGTGGAGGTAAAATAAAAACTTAAAAATCGAATAGAGAACCCTTACCTCCATCCAAAGTCTTCGTAGCATAAGTGTAAACAGTAGAAGCTGTGCCAGCATCGTTCGTCGCAGTCACTCGTAGCTGGTACCAGTTCGCGGGAGAGAGAGAGCCGACCGCGTACGATGTTGGTATCGAACGTAGGGGTGGTGCTTGGTAGTGGCCTTCTATGTAACTCCAGCCTAGGTTTAGGTCCATGGGCTAGGAAGGAATGTTAAAATATCAGAAAATAAGTAAATATCATTTGAAATAAAACTAATTTTACGGATTAAACTCGCGTGTATTGTTATTCTAAACATATCATTTAGAGACCCGACGTTGACCAAGAGCTCTTTACAGCGCTCGTGGACACTGGCAAAAACATAACGATCAGATATTATGTACAATCTATGTAACATTGTTAATGCAAGGACTTAATGAAAGTATGATACGCATGTTGGAACGTAACTACATAATATGCTATCTAGAGTTAAACACCCAGATATGAATTGACAAAAAAGTTAAATTAATCGCATGTGTCCTGGATTAAGATCAAAAAGATAGTAAGACTAGAAGAGAAAACAAATTTACTACTGAGTCTGTCATAGGTTTATATTTTTTCCCACAATATCTCTAGGCATAACTTAAAATATCTCATGACATCACGAGATTGCCTTAACCCTGCTGAGGTCGCGTGGACTACATAATATGACTGTATTAATTTTGTTTCCACATGGACAAAATACAATTTTCTCAAAAACGATAAGCGTTCGGTCCTTGCGCTGCTAGGTACTTTCAAACGGACAATCGAGCTACGCGTTCAGTGGGGCTACCATGAGTTCAAAACTTACGCGCTCGATATCGCCTACGTAAATATGTCTATGAAAAACTTGTACAGCGCCGGCTGGTGGTCACGCGAAGAACTAAAATCGGCCGTATGAAAAAAACAACTCGATAGGTTTTTAACGTAAGTAAGTTTTCGATAGCCAACTCATGGTAGACCCTCTGGGCAGTGCAAACGCCGGTCGCGTGCCGTCGTGACACAGTAGCTCCGCAAAGATCCTTGACTACATGTAGTCCGCGCGACCACTCTTGTCTAATTTAGATACGCGACCACTGCAGGGTTGGTTGAGGATTTCACAATTTGAAAATTACTAGAAAATTTGATTGGGTATAATTTTTCACAAAATTTTTAATCATCTGTTAACCCTTTAGCAGGCAGAGGGAGATATATTCCCACCAAATTCTATCCCTTATTCACTTGACAAAAGGTCCAAACAAAACTAATGAAAATTTGAAATAGTTATGCCCGTTAAAAAGTTAAACAAATGATGAACCATTCCTTTAGATCAACTACACAAACTTCCTCAACTTAACTCACTCACCGCTCTATTCTCAGCTCGTATCCACAGCGATGACCCCAGAGGTCGGTAGTCCACTTCCCACTTGGTGACGTCACATCCGCCATCGTCCCAGCCGCTGAGCTGGATGTAGATGTGGGTCGCATTGCTCCAGAGCCAATCGGTGGAGGGAGGGGATACTGGTGCTAGATAAAACAGAGATGAGAAGGATAAACATATATAGAAAACTGAAAATTTCCGGGATATTTACCATATTGTTTTGTTTTTATGAGCACCCGATATTTTGGCACTGTTGCAAGCGCCATGATCACGGGTGAACACGGGTGAGCACATAGGTATAATAATAAGGCGTCCGACAGAATTCGGCCATGGCGGCCGATCTCAACTGAGATCAGACAAGACATATTATAGAACACAAACGTGCGCGGTAGCTCAAGCGCACTTTTTGTTCTCTTACTCTCGATCGGTGAGATGGCAATCCGATATGACCGTTAAGGGTCGAGCGCAGGACCACTTGCTTAACGTGCTTTCCGAGGCACGGTCGTCCAACTATAAGTTCCCGACTATGGCTAAGTAATTTCTTTACAGAAAAGTCGCACAAATTTACTTCGACCCCGGATTCGAACCGAGGACCTCTCGGTCCATACGCAGCGCTACCAATAGATAAACGCGGCAGTCAAAGTCAAATAGTAGAACTTAATATGTCAGACAATGTTTTAAGCGCCATTATCACTGGTCAAATGCCGAAATATCGAGAACTCGTCAAGACGGTAAATATTCCGGATTTATTCAGTTTTGTAATGTATAAAAAAAAACATTTACATTAGATATGTACTCTTATCTCGTTAAGTCTTTGTTTGTTTCACAGTTGTGGCTCTTTAGACAGAAATGCAAATAAAATAGGACTTATTATCTTGGATTGAGTCATCTCCATACCCATCATATTAATCGGCGGACAGGAAAGAGGTAATCTTAAACGAAGGTCACTTCATTTCACATTAAGCAGAATTATATAAAGAATCGAAACAAAAAGAATAATCGGTTTATAAATATGAAATAACTCACTCTGCAACATGAACTTATTAAAGTCTACAAGCTTAATGTTTAAATCGCAGCGGAACACAGAGTGACACTTCTTTGTAATACAAGAGTTAGAATAGGATTACTCAGCAAGAAATCTTATCAAAATGGAGTTATTCAGAACATTATCCTCGGGAAAGCCCTACAAATATCTAAGCACATTGCGTCAAACTTCAATTTAGTTCGTTCCTAGGAAATGTAATTATCGGCTTTCTTAATCCACAATTGTCTTAAGCTTCTATTGTCCTCTCTCCTTCCATTTATATTCGTCAACAGATCACACAAATTGAATTCACAATCACCCTATCAAGCGAAATGAAAACTCGATCCATTGGATTCCCGTTCCGACGTTAATGTTTTCTAAACTACTCAATATTCTACAAAATGGCGCTCCGTACAGAATCGTAAATCTCAAAACGAACTCTAGCTAACGACAGCAACAAATTGAATTTTAAATCGGACTCTAAATGGTTCTTATAAATTTTGAGCCACTTAGTTACCGTCCACAAGTGATTGTTTCAGCGCAGTACGGATGAGAATGGCTTTCTTTGTTTGGAAAGACATTTAAATGTTAACTTTTAAATTACATGTCTCAGAATTCTGGCGTTGAAATTTTATAAATTTATTTGTGAGCGTTCTTTATGGTGTAAGTACCTGAGCAGTTTATTTTCGAGCTATACTAAAAATTATAAGCTAGAGCAAATATTTATTTAGCCAAAGATAACTAAGTGGGGGGCAAAAAATTCGTTCCACCACTTCTTTAAGTACGTCGCTCGTAAAAATCACTGATGTAACCCAGTGGAAACGTCGGGCAGTAAGTAGCTATGTATCTGCTACTCCTTAATCGCTTGAAGGCCTATAAAGACTAATACTTAGTGTAATGGAACGCGAAAGTCTAAAATCTTAAGCGTTAAATATGAATTGTATCAAAATCAAGTTTTATCGACAATTTTGGTGACAAAGCTATTTTTATAAAACTCGAGCTCTCGTCTTCAATAACAAGCCAATTAACTACCGAATTCTCCAAACTCAAGCATATTTCGAAGAACCAATCCGAAGTTAGAAGTGAACCATCATTAATAAATATCCCGTAATCCCTATGATTAAATTTACCGAAACTTGCTCAACCACTTGTGCAAACAATGTTTAGTGAAGTACGTTCTGTAGACGGAATCATTTTAACTCGATTTCGACGAGCTAAGAAAGCTTAATTACTTGAGGAGTTGATGTTGGCTTTCAAGTTGTTGTTGTTTTCTTCGTAATTTTAATGAGGTCAAAGGATGCTTAATGCTTGGCCGATTCGTTGGAGGGTAGAAGATCTAGGTACTTTGATTTTAGGTTTCTCGATATCGCCTTAGGATTTCTACCCACTTTTCTCACTCAAATGAAACGCGAAACGTGTTTTAAAGTTGGCACGGATATCTCGAAACCATCTCTTGGTTACTATCAAAGTTCCTGGAACCATGTACCTACTATAAAATGCTGGCTTCCAAGAAATATAGACATGCAACTTTGTTCAGTAAATAACTGACTTTACTCCGTTTAAGCAAACTTCTGCCAATGGCGTCGACGAAGTGAACAAAATCATAATGGAACATTAAATAAGCTTGCACAAATTTGAGCTGAAATCTGGAGAAAACTAAGAATATTACTTAACATAGGTACATAGGTAATCAACGGATACCCATTTCCTGATTTCACCAGATTACCAATAATTATTATTAAGAACTACGATAGAAGACTACCAGACTATTCAATTGCCTCGCAAAATCTGTGAACGTACTAATCTGGTCAAAACCACAGACAACGGTGCGACGTTCAGCTGATATGATTAATAGGTATATTGTCCAAAATTCTACCAAAGGAATAACGTCATTCAACATTCAGGTCAGCACATACCACAAGTACTATAATAACTATAAATCCTAGTTCCTACTTATCGGATTCAATAATAATAAATCGGGGGTTCTAGTCGCAGTTCATTTCATTAAGCTATTCACACTTATTAAAAGCCGGTTTAAATACTAATATAAACGTACGATTAATATTCGGATCCAACATCTGATAAGTGAGAACCAGCTCCAAGAGTAGTCAACACTTAGAAAAATAAGTAACGACTGCTGGGGCACGGGCCTATCCTAAATAAGGGTGATAAGACCTTAGTCAACCACTCTGGTCAAGTGCGAGTTGGTTGACTACACAACCTAAGAATTTCATCGTAGGTGTGCAGGTTTCCTCACGATGTTTTTCCTTCACCGTTAAAGCGTCAAATAATCGTACATATAAATTTCAAATTTGAAAAACACAGTGGTACGTGGCGGGGTTTGTACTGGCGACCTCTCGCATAGCAAGCATCGACCGACACCACACGGCCATCGTCGCATTTTCAATTTAAGAATTTACTACACTGATGATGAATGGCTACTTACCACCTCCCAAAGTGATGACGTCAGCATGCGCTGGGGCGGATGTCCCAATGGCATCGGTCGCAGTCACCCGCAGTGAGTACTTGGTCCCGCATTTGAGTCCGGCAAGTGTGTGTTGTTGTATCCCTGGGAGCCTGGTCTCTCTGGCGACCGGCCAGGCCTCTTGCCAGATGCCGTCACCTTCCCGCCAGGTTAGGTTGTAGCCTGGATCAAGTAAGCGCTTATTAATGAAGGCCTATTGTTTCTATCATTAAAATCATTTTACGTTGTCATTCTGTGGGACTACCATGAGTTTAAAACTTACGCGCTCGATATCGCCTACGTAAATATGTCTATGAAAAACTTGTACAGCGCCGCCTGGTGGTTACGCGAAGAACTACAATCGGCCGTATGAAAAAAAACAACTCGATAGGTTTTTAACGTACGTAAGTTTACGATAGCCAACTCATGGTAGGCCCTCTGTTCTTTGCTATTTTTTCCAGAGACTCCAGAGTCCAGTAAAAGCCCAGACTCAATAAGGTGCCTCTACTTTAATTGTGCTTTCATTAAGTTATAATAATAAATTGAAATATTAAAAGAAACATGTTCGTAAACACTCCGGTTCCACTCAAGCATGAACTCTATATTATAGTCATGGAAAATGTGATGTAACCGGCGACTTAACACATCAATCCACTTTTCTTTTAATATCTCTTCTGCTCAAAAACGATATTGTAGATAGATAGATCTACAATAAAATAAAGCCTATTGATATTATTGTAGATATGTTGAAGTAAGAAATACATATTATTTTCAATTTTTTTATTTAGTTTTGCCCCACTACTGGCTAAAGGCCGGCCCCAAATTTACTAATACTATAAAAAGATAAATATTTTACGGTCATTCTGAGTGCAATCTCGTACCGTTACAAATAAAAAATATCTATGGGAGCGTATCTATTTTTTTCAATATTGCAATTTTAAGACTTAATTATTTCTTTAGGAAATTCGCCAGCTTGAGAATGAACAGATTTGCAAAATCAGCGATTTTAACTGCGACAGATCAAAGGTTGTGGCTAGTCTACTTACTGATGCCAAAATTAGAAGTGTCATTGCTGTAAGTCCTGATCTCGTCCCATTCCACCACTATATAGTCCTTGTAGGGAGTGGCTCTGATGGACGGAGGGTCAGGAAGAGGTAGCACTCTGACTGCGTAAACCACGGAGTCAGATCCGTAGAGGTTCTTAGCCAAGCATGTGTAGTTCCCGCTAAGAGCCTGGTCTATACCTGAAAGAAGATTGGGGTCAACTATCTTCTTTGACACAAATTAAAAAGAAAAACACACACACACGACATAGGTAACCGATAACACAGTGTCGTGTGCTTGGCTAAGCAAAGGCAACTCATAGCACTTGTATTAAGTTAAGCATTGATGTCTAGTGTCCACTAATCACTAATTTCATAATAGTCAATGCATGGGTAAACCCGATTAATTGCTGTCGCCAAATGAGAGAATGATCACAAATTTGTTATGTTGATTGTAATGTATTCTACTGATTTTCCAATTTGGAAGTTTTTGTAATTAAGAATAAGAATAAACAATTTTTTATTGTTAAGAAATAAACGTTCAGTGAATAATTTTGATTAAGGAAATTATTATTTTTTCTTTCTTTTTGATGGAGAAGTTTTGCTAAGACACGGTAAGTTCCAGTCTCAGTTTAGGTAAGATAAATTTGAAAAGTAAACTGAAAACTCGATTCTGCCTACATCCTACCCCCTAAGTGCGATGACGTGATTATTTGTAGCCTATAACCATTTCCAGGTTATCATCTATCATCATACCAAATTTCATCAAAATCCGTTTATCCGTTTAGACGTCAAAGAGCAAAAGTCCTAACAAAAACGGCTAAAAATCACTAACTCAATTTAGTTATCTGCCTACTGCCTACCCCCTAAGAACGATAGCGTGATTATTTATAACCTATAACCATTTCCAGGTTATCATCTATCACCATTCCAAATTTCATCAAAATCCGTTCAGCCGTTTAGACGTCAAAGAACAAAAGTCCTAGCAAAATCGACTAAAAATCACTAACTCAATTTAGTTATCTGCCTACTGCCTACCCCCTAAGAACGATGGCGTGATTAATTATAGCCTATAACCATTTCTAGGTTATCATCTATCACCATACCAAATTTCATCAAAATCCGTTTATCCGTTTAGACGTCAAAGAGCAAAAGTCCTAACAAAAACGGCTAAAAATCACTAACTCAATTTAGTTATCTGCCTACTGCCTACCCCCTAAGTACGATGACGTGATTATTTATAGCCTATAACCATTTTCAGGTTATCATCTATCATCATACCAAATTTCATCAAAATCCGTTCATCGGTTTAGACGTCAAAGAGCAAAAGTCCTAACAAAAACGGCTAAAAATCACTAACTCAATTTAGTTATCTGCCTACTGCCTATCCCCTAAGAACGATGGCGTGATTATTTATAACCCATAACCATTTCCAGGTTATCATCTATCATCATACCAAATTTCATCAAAATCCGTTCAGCCGTTTAGGCGTGAAAGAGTAACAGACAGACAGACAGACAGACAGACAGAGTTACTTTCGCATTTATATTATTATATAGTAAGGATTAATACACAAGATGCATTTACATTGCCGAGGGCAGAGATGGCGGCGGCGGGGGCTGCGTTCCGTCGTTGTGTCATATAGTTAATGGTAAAATTATTTTTGTAAATCATTATTTTTTGTAAAAATTTAATAAATTAACATTGAAATTACTCAGCAAACATAATTTATCACATAAACAATTGAAATTTCAACTATAAAATTTTTTTATAAAAAAAAATTGTTGTAAACGAGATCGGCCATTTTTTTTTTTAACTTTTTTCTTTCAGGTTTTAATAATGCAATCAGGCACTTTCTATACACATTCATTGACTGGCCATGGATTCCGAGCTTTTACCATTTTCATGTTTTACGGAACTCCACTATGGTTGTTTAAATAAGTTGCTAGTCCTTATACAACTTCTTTGTCTTGTCATTGTGTCAAACACACCTATTAAAGTTGTTTTAAACTTTAGAGATGAGAACCATACGCATGTCCACGAGTCCGGTGATGATGACGAGGCTACTACAAGCCATCGTCGTATGTCAGTTAGGAAAAAAACTACGAGTTCAATCAGATATTGTTAGTACTCACTCTTGATGAGCAGACTGTCATCTCTATTCCTGGTGAACCTCGGGTGGTGTGTGATGATGTTCTGGTTGTGGTACCACACCGTTCTGGGAGGGGGAGAGCCCACGCTTTTACACTCAAGTAGGAGGGAGTTCCTCACAGCTACCGTCACTTCACCTCCCAATGAAGCTACACCTGCTACGACTGTTGGAAACAAACATAGCATGTAAAGAAAACATTTTGGAGATAATATTAAAGGATGCTAAAACCAAAGTTGTTATTTGCATAGTAAGGTGTGAAGATAAAATGTTAACCTTATGTTTTAATCTCTGATAATTCAAAAAATAGCTATAACAAAATAAATATAATTGAAAGGAAACTAAATCATTTAGAACACATGTTGCGTGGCGGGGATTGAACTGACTTTTACATGGAAAGTAACGGTCTTAATCACTCGGCCGTCGAGACTCACCTCTCTGCAAAGACATAGGTCACCTGTCTGCCCTCAGTACCCTCTCTTACCACCTGCTGGCTGTGACCCACGATCCCCTCGATCAGAAAGGGCCGGATCGAGTTCCACAACAAATATACGAACAACACGTGATCATGCAGACAGAAGTGACCGTAGCGACAGTTCGTTAAACATTTTTGAGGCCGATCGTAAAATGTCATCTATGCAGGCCAGGGTAAGGACTAAAGGCTCAATAGGGTATATTATGCCCATCGACCTCATATGATCACACGGTTGTGTACCATCAGGTAGCAGGAAGTCGTCACTGGCATTCCAAAGGTTTCATTCCAAATTTTAAAAAAACCCTTAGTCTTCAAAACTCACCTCTTTGGGAAGGCGTATTGGTCACTCGTCTGCTCTCAGGACCTTCCCCCACCACTGTGCTGGCAGTAACCCATACGTCGTACTGTCGACCCTCATTCAGACCCTTAAGTTCCACAGTCTGAGTTCTCTCGTAAGCCTCAGTCGTTTGCTGCGCGTCTATCCGTATCGTTTGTGGGCCGTCGTTGCTAAAATGTACCGATTAGTTAGATTGCTGATTGTAAAAATGTGAAATTTTTTCTGGAATATGTGTATGATGACTATTCAGACTTTTAAGTCCTTAAGATTGCTTGGTCAGGTAACAAAAGACTGAAAGTCATTTTGAAGCCAGGGCTCTAACAAAACTGCACCTTTATTATGGAAGACAATTATTCTCATAAACGCGATTTAGATAATAATAGTATACAGTCCAGGCTTCCACAGAATTTCTAGTTTACTATGTAGTTAAGAAGAGAGTTAGTATGGATACTTACTAGCCCGAAAGCACTTAGTAGTCCTAACTACATAGACTTGATATTCTCAAATTTCAGATGCTAAAATGACGTAGGTCTGATGGCTTTGGGCTAATAATAATATCTAATTTATTTATTAACATCAAACACAATTACATTAATAATATTCATTGAGAATATAACAGAGTGCGGTGTAATAAGACACAATACAAAGCGACCAACTGATTTTTGATAAACAAGTAAACATAACAGCTATGGCTTTCAAAAAAATTCATACTCCTAACTCAATTTAAAAATAAAGAACAAAATAAAAATTATTTTATATAGTAAAGGCATTTTACATGCACTCATAATTTCTTACCTTGCCGTAGGTTTGCAATATACTGTGTAGTGTAACAACCGCCCGTTTGGTTGCCTCGGTTTTTTCCAACTGACCAATAGTGTGTTCGACGATTGCGATAGCAATTTGATTTCTGCAGGTGTATCGGGCACTAAAATAAAAATAAACGATTAATATCCTTTTTTCCTCAGATCCTAGGAAAAAATACATGTAATCTACAAATACGAATGTGAAATAAGCTTTCCGCTACGAATCTGATTGAATTTAGCAAGCTTTCATGGAATGCTAGATTAAACGAAATTCGTATCGGAAGCTAATAACCTTATACATGGAACCCCTAGTGCAAAAATTAAAGTTTTTAACCCGTTATTAGTTTAAGCACTGCATTTATTGTCAGTATTTATTATTCTTAATGTTAAATGATAGAGATTCTGTTCTTTATTATCAAACTATGTTATGCACAATTAATAAGTATTTTTTCAATGCACTTATAGTATGTCCGCAAATGGAAAGGATACTGTCTTCTATTCTACAGGCTTTTGCCTTTTTTGGAGCACAGGGGAATTAAACACAAATGAAACTCATTTCAGACAATAAAGAATTATTATTATAGGGAATTGATAAAAAAATCTTACCATCTTGCAGAGTAGAGCAGAATATGGGGAAGGAGAACGGTCCAAGGCCGTAGTTGGAGAATCCAGCCACCTTGATGGTGTAGTTAGTGAACTTCATTAGGCTTTGCAGCCGAAGCTCCGTGACTAGGGAGGTTGCATTCAGCCATTGTCTACCTGTGTTTAGAGAACAATTTAAGTTTTAGGTAATACTTTTTACCTTTGTGTAGGTATTAATACTTTAACTGCCCCCATACAAATTTATTTTTTAAATCGTGAATTGAAAAATTAAAATAATTATTAATAACTTATATTTAGACTTGTCTTACGTGCTATTATTGTGTTATATTGCATATTTTTTAAAAAATCTTTTTTTTTTAATTCAGCATTTAAAAAAATCGTAGGTCACCGGTGACCTATGCGGCCGGCAAAGTATTAAGGATGATTCTGGTGTAAATATTTTGTGAAAGCGTGTTTTGTATTACTCGCGAGTCTGTACAACGTAAAATATGCGTTTTTAAATTTAAGTTTACAACTGAAGTCATCTTAAGAAAGAAACATAATTTTTAGATTTATTTTGAGCGAAGTAAATGCTGTAGAGAGTTAAACTGTGGTGAGTAACTACCGAGTATCGAATATAAAGTAGCGTAACTATATAATTCAAATTACGAATTTACGACAAAAATGCGTCGATGGCCGAGTGGTCAAGGGCGTTGTTTGCCATGTGAGAGGTCGCCAGTACAGACCCCACTACGTACCACAGTGTTTTTTTAAATTTGAATGACGATTATTCGACGCTTTTACGGTGAAGGAAAACATCGTGAGTAAAGTGCAGGTTTCCTCACCTAAGAAGAAATTCTTACGTTGTGTAGTCAACCAACCCGCACTTGGCAAGTATGGTTGACTTATGCCATATCGCCCTAATTTAGGGTAGGCCCGTGCCCCAGCAGTGGGGATTTATATGGGCTGATGATGAACTAAATAAGGTATTGCTATCGATTAAAACATAGTAACTATATGTAGGTATAATACTCACCCTGGGCAGCATATAACACGGTGTATCCTATCAAGGCTCCAGCCTGCTTGTGGGCTGGTATGGGCTGCCAACTCACGCGCAGGGCCGTGGATGTCACCCCTCCACATTCCACTGAGGAAGGACCTTCTTCAGGAGCTAGATTTGGAGAAGAACTAATTAATACTCTTTCTGTATCTATATAAACCGTTTAAATCAAATAAATATTCCACAACAATACATTGTTCCGATTCTGATGTAAGTTGTTTGTGTTACGGATATCAGAAAAAGTGGTATATATACCTATACAAAAATTTACTTATTTGTATTTAGTCACATACCCAAACACGGAATTAATACCAATGTCTATCACATAAATATCTATCCCGAGTGGGAATCGAACCCACGATTCTGGCAACTGCGGCCAGATTTAGAGTTAGCTAAACAAACTCTTATTGTCGAAAGTCAAGACTAATTTTGGGTCGTTACGCCATCTAGTAACTAGTAGTTAGTTCAATAGTGTACTAAAAGAACAATATTTGTAACTTCATTTCAAATCTCCAGAGACACCATAAAAAAGATTAACAATTCCTCAAGACCCCATTCAGGCAGCGGTACCAATAATGTCCCCTAAAACGGACAATCTTAGACCCGATAGTTCGACCCAATACATTGTTATTTGTCCAAAGAGACCGAGTAACACGCTGTTAAATTTAACGACTCAGCTAACGGTACTCTCCGATTCATGGCCCCTTAATATTCTATCGGTGTCATTACAGAAATGTCTGGCAATTTCTACCGTTTGAATTTTGTTAGAATGAAATCCATTTAACTATTTTTTTTTTGTCTTTAATTGAAATCTACAGTTTTGTATTTTTATTGCCATTGCATGCAAAACACATGGTTTTTCGAATATGAAATTCATATGTACCATCATTCGACGCTTTAACGGTGACGGAAAACATCGTGAGGAAACCTGCACACCTAAGAAGAAATTCTAAGGTTGTGTAGTCGACCAACCAGCACTTGGCCAGCGTGGTCGACTAAGGCCTTATCACCCTAGTTTAGGGTAGGCCCGTGCCCCAGCAGTGGGGACGTTAGGTATATGGGCTGATGATGATGAAGATTGCCATTGCAATAACATTACAAGATTTAAGATGTTCAACTTTGAATGCTGTCGTTTTTATTATTTGCGTTCTTGCGCCTGATTTCATCTGTAAATTTTCATTTATTAGGGAGATACGTAATTACAAGGTCCGAAGTAAAATAAAAACAATTCTTACAAAATGTTTTCTTAGATCACTAACTAAGCTGATCGTAATATTCACGTAAATTGATAAAGAACTATAACTGCTTTGGACACGATCACCCATTTGCTCATCATCATCCTCATCATCATCGACCCACCTCTATCCACTGCGGTACATATAAGCTTCCCCGAACGCACGTCACTTCTCACCCCTTTGCTCCCTTACATTGAACTAAGTCGTGAAATAAATAATTTCATTTCACAAAGCACAAAACCAAAGCTCATTAGCGCACAACAAAATGCTCCAATCAAAGTATCTCGTGAACAAGCTCACCGTTCAGATTTATTACCCTCAAAATAGCGCAAAACGTATGAAGTTGCCAGTTTAACGAAAATAAAGCGAAAAAGTTCGCAACTCCCGCCTGTTTCGGTGTTAATTGCTCCAAGTTTGTATTCTCAAAGTTTTGATAAAAACTGTTAAGTGTAAGCGAGGGATTGGAGTAATGGAAATTAATTGTCGAGCCTTTGAACACAGAGCCTATAATTCGCCATTTTGGGTATAATGAAAGCCTGTGCCAGTTTGACCGACTGTGTGCCGAGACTTGGCCGTTGAAGGGTATTCAAGGGTACAAAATCAGTATCAAGCCCTAATTTTCACTTGTTATTTAATTAACGTTGTCCAATTGGCCATTTTTCATCATCAATGGGTAGTGGTTCTGGCGACAGATTGGTATAAGTAATATTGTCACGGTTCATCAACACCTAGTTCTGTGCCCTTGTGTTTCTTTCAACGACCAAGTCTGTGTGACTTACTATAATACTTAATAAAGAAATCGCAGGAACCTTAGACTTGGCACAATTTTGTCTAGATTTCATTACTTTTTAGACATGAGCAAGCAGCTCCATCAAGACTTGGCTAGTTTTTTTAAAGAATGTTTTTGGTGGGATTCATAGTAACTTGAAGTTTATCAAAAATTTTAAGCAATCTTAATTTTACAGCCTTCCTTTGAAAAGTAATATTCAAGACGTCTAGAAAAGAACCGTCTGACATAATTATGAGTACATGAAAAGAAACGCTAAATCCTTTTAACTATTCATATTTCGCTGCTCAATTTACTACGATTAGTGTAGGTGTCTGAAGCTAAACAACTTTCTTAACATTTTCTGCGAATCCGACTTTAAAAAGTAGAAATTTCTCTCTCAGAAAAAGGCAGTAATTTCATTGTTGGGTGAATATTCAGCCACGTCAAGCAGGGTGGAAATTTCTAAAATAATTGACACACAGACGGACGGCCCCGCGCTGAAAACGGTACGCAAAAAGAAGACGGCGTTCTAGGTTTTTTAAAAAGTTGAACTGCTTTTTTTTATACCAAGGACAGGTGATTTTGCGTGAATTTATTATTATGTCTGCGAATGATGTCAACTCTTGTCCGTAATTTTGTTTTGTTTAAAATAGGTATGTTATATTTTAAATAAAAAAAAGGATTTCACCTAAAGATTAAAGAATAGATGTGCGTAATAATATTATTCTTCTGACCTTTTGAAAATTGAATAAAAAAAATTATGAGTTTTTTTTTTTATTTTTGTCGAACTTATCTCACTCAATCAACTATTGACTGACATACGATTAAGGCTTAGAGTAGCCTCGTCATCATCAACGGGCTGGCGGATAGCACTCACCCCTAAATAGTATCCCAAAATTATAGTTACTGTATTTCCAGCTTTTTTTTCTTTACATATAAAACAACCTGATGTTTAAATTGTCGGCATAATATATCGGCCATTAAATGGTTTCTTTTATGCAAAATATGTAATTACTACCACTCTACCTTAGTATCCGTAGCCTTTTACAACTAATCCAGCTTTAATTTCTACCAGGCACCTGTCCCACTGAATCTCAATTATACCAAGAGAGACGGCAAGCCTCGGGCCGGGCAGAATGTTGTCTCAAAATAATGAGTTTTCGGGTTTAAAAATTACCTACACACATGGTATTATACTTATGCTCTGCGCAAGATAAAATATTAGCCAAGTGTTGTACTTTAGGGAGAATTATATAAGCGGTCTTTCTTTACACTGTTACTCAAATTTCACGTAATCTCATTTAGACTGTATAAACTTTGCCACTCAGCACTATTAGGCATCGGGCTGAGTTCTATGCGCAGTGATAGTGAATGAAAACTATAAGGATTCGGTAACATAGGAAAATATTTCTTTTCAGAGATTAAAGAGAGAGAAAAAATAGTTATTTTAGAAGTCATCAAGTACCCAATTAATATCGGGCATATTTAGATATCCAGTATCCTTTTTCATTATCAGTGAATATAGTTACGTCTCCACTGTTGGGTCACGGGCCTGCCTTAAACTAGGGCGAGAAGGCCTTAGTTAATCACTAACCTTAGGGCCTTAGTGGGTTCACTTCCCTTGGCCGGGGGGGGGGGCAAGGAAAGTGAACCCACGACTCTTAGCGCAAGGGACAGGGGCATTATCCAATACGCCATCGATCCAATCCCCATAAAACATACCGGAAATATTCAGTTTTCAAAATCAAATACTCTATATTTTTTATAATAGCCTAACAAGATGACCTCACTCCACCTGATGGTAAGCGGTAGTGAGATTAACAGGCACAATTGAACATATTGGAAAAATAAACTAAACGTTACTTTTTGGTAACGTTATTATGTTATTTTTTAGTAAATTCGTCGTTCGGAGTTGATATTTTGGAAGGCATTCACAATATCATTACCATAACAAAAACGGGCCAGAGAATATTCTTAAATCCTTTGTCAAAACTCTCCAAAACAAGAATGAGCGACATGAAAGATATCATTTACATTTTGCAACTTTTAGCAACCAAATTACTTTTCGTCGCCTCTGCATCTTTGCCCGGAAACTTCGTGAATTCGTTGATAACGACGTTATGTTAAACGTTGCCGGCGAATTGCGAGTAACGTTATAGAACGTTACTTCATAGTAGAGGCTAGGGTGGTACCGGATAGTGACGTCTCTATAAATTTGAATAGCTTATTTGCTTTTGTAAAATAACTAGATAGTTGAGTAGTTTTATGAGATGAATTACTGGATAATTAAGTAGTTTTTTGGAAAAAAAAACAGGCTTTTGCCTACCAAGTTAGTGTTTGTTTCACTTAAGTGATTTTGTAGTGATAAAGATATGTTTTTTTTCTCAAATAATGACAAGCAAACCAGTGGCTTTTATCTTTGAAATCTAGATTGATGAACTCAAAAATCTGAAGTGTTAGTTAAAAACACATTCTGATTGGTTTAAAATACTGCCATCAAGGTTCACAGCTATGACAAAACCTTAATCGCATCAATACTTATCTTAATCTTAGTCTAGCAATGTCTTAAGTCGCCCTAGTATGCCCTTTACCATTAAAACTGCAGACTATTTGAAAGCTTCGTTTTCTAAGTAATAAGATGTGTGTAACCATATCAATGACATGTACGTTTTTCATCAATTTCAATATTTTTTCCTTTTTTTGCGTGACAGGTATGGAGCGAAAATCCCGCTTCGCTCACTCAGCTCAGTTAACTCTTTCCGGGCTCACACTTCAGGCAACCCTAAATTAACAAAAGTCACACTTTTCTCAACGAACTTGGCCCTTCCCGCTTTATTGTCTTCATTAACAATGTCCCTAACTTCCTTATTGTTGTTATAATTACTTCTCACCTTTAGAAGCGAGACGGTGAATAAATTTATCTTTTTGTTGCATAATTTCTCAAGTGGTTTATGGCACGTTTTAGGGAATAGTCAGGTGGAATTTATGTAGGTAATAATGAAATCTACTATATAATATTCAAGTTTAGAGGAGATACCACGAAAACTAATTTACCGACAGTAAAGGAATTGAGGAACGGTGTAATTTTTAAGACATGTTTTAATTTTCTTGTTTGATATTTAATATTAAAATGTAACACAAGGCATTAAACATACACCCAGTTTGATTTTTTATTTTGAAGTATTATACAAAATGTTTTTGATTGGTTCTATATTTACTTCAAAAGCCCTCTGCTATTAAATTCTAATACCGATACTTTTATCTACTTTTATATTTACACCGAAAAAGTCACTCAAGTCAAATAGTTCACTGAAACTTTCAGGCCCTTATAAGTGAGCAACGTGTCCAAACTATTTCATTTACTTTCCCAGTCCCGCTCATTAAAGTAACAAGTTCCAGCATCAAATATGCGGTCTGTGCAGAAGACAAACTACCAATTTCTTAGCCTAGAGAAACTAGGCGAATCTAGGTCGCGGGCCTTCAAGACTCAAACTGGAATTATGCAGTATCAACTGAACGGGCACAAAACAAGAGTATGTAGGGCAGATTCGTGTCTCGAAGAAAAGGCAAAACATTTACCCTGAATTTGCATGCGAGAAACACTGTGACGGTAAAGTTCGGGTAAGTTTGAAACTGAGCTGTAGTCTTGAACAATGGGAGGGAGTCAGATATGTACGTCGAGGGTGATGAAAGAGTGATTGTTTGGATTTCGTGGTGTTTATTTTATTTAAGACATACACAGCACACACGACAAAAAGAGCGACGATGGCCGAGCGGTTAAGGTCGTTGCTTGCCATGCGAGACGTCGCCAGTTCAAACCCCGCTACGTGCCATTGTGCTTTCAAATTTGATATTCATATGAACGATTATTCGACGCTTTAACGGTGAAGGAAAACATGGTGAAAACCTGGGTAGGCCCGTGCCCCAGCAGTGGAGTAGTATATGGACTGATGATAATACAAACGACAAATCACCATCGAAGAGAGACAACACAAAATAATATAGTTATCATGTCTTATAGGAGGCATATTCAAGAGGTATAAGAAAGAGTAAATAAGTATTAGACCTTTTGTCAACATTTTATTATTTGATTATCAACAGCGTAGCTGTTGTTCTGTAAAATAAAGAAATAAAAATTTCTATCCTGGTTGCGATTTTAAGATGCTCAAGATTGGATACCCGAACTTTAACTGTCTAGGATGTTTTCACTGTGTCCCAAACAAGTCGTTGTGGGTAAAGAGCGAGGGTATGGTCCAACTCAGAAATAAAATCATATAGTGATGAGCGTGTGTTTTCATTCCGTATCTTGGCTTGTTAATTTTCGTAATGAATAATAATGATATATGTATAAGTATTAAATTACGAATGAAATGTTTACGCACTATTAATTTTTAATTTTTAATTTGTAATTTGTAATAATATTGTGAGCATAAGTTATAAGTAACTAGCGACTATAATTATGTTATTTAAGGTTACCCTAAATGTATTGTACGCTTATATGGCACAACACAGAGAAACCTGTTAAATCATCCACCTGTGATTCACAATAAAAACTATTCTATTCAATTCTATTCCATTTTACAGTATTATATTTGCAGTGGCGTAGCGTGTCTTGTCTTGGCCCCAAGTAAAAATTTTGTCTTTTGTAAAATAAAATAAATTTAAAAGATTTTTTTTTCTTTCGCACTTTGGGGGCCCTTCTGGCCCGGGGGCCCCGTATAGTTGATACGGCAGATAAGGCGGTAGCTACGCCCCTGTATATTTGTCTGGTGGTAGGTTGGTGGTTGTAATATAAGTACCACAAGCACATAAGCTGCTTATATCATAATCGGATCAAATGTGCTAATTAAACAGTCGAATGAGTTGTTTCTTCAATCAAAGCTTGAAAAGGTTAAACATGTGACGTGTACAAAGCTTCCCGGCTTCTTAATAATACTTACCCCCTTCCCTTGTGTCTTGGAATAATGGGATCGAGAACGGGCCCAGACCAGCTCCGTTGAAGGCTGCTATAGACACTGCGTACCTGTTAAAATAATTAAGGTTACTATGATAAATTTCTTTTTACCAACGCGGTTTGTAGATCTAATAAGGTATACACTTAAATCCTTACTTATATTATAAATGCGAAAGTAACTCCTGTTACGCAATCACGCATAGACTGCTGAACCAATTTAAATTAAATTTTGTACAGATATAGTGCAGAGCCTAAGAAAGGACATAGGCCACTTTTTAATTAACTGAGCTATAAAAAATGTTTTATCCGTTAAACGTCTCCACACGGACGGAGTCGCGGGCGGAAAGCTAGTTCTAGTGTATTGTCTTTATCTTTATTCACAAGTCACTAGATAAGATAAATTTAGCTAACGCAATCGCCGTCTTACCTTTATAAAGATAAAGTGGTATACAGTCTATGTACCTAAGTCCCAGTAATTACATAGGTAAAGGGAATTCAGGTCGTCGATTTTACGTACACACGCATATATGGTTACACTGTTGTAGTGGTGTGACACACCTCCCCACACATAGGTAGGTTTAGTAATATATAAGTAGAGCGTAAGTCATTTATTAACAGTCACAATATACATCACCCGCGCATAACACCCTTCACTTCCCCTTATACTATTATCCCTTACACTGTACTGCTTACATTTTCTCAGTATACCAATAAATTCAAAAGATACTGTGAATTAGTGTTATTTTTAATTTAAAACCGTGTCTTTGAAATTTCTGTGTAGACATTTCTGTGTTTAGACAACATTTTGTGTGTAGACAATTCAGAAAGATAAAATTGTAAAGATTGTAACTAATTTTATGTACAACAATCAAAGATTAAACTTACCTAACTCCTTTCAACAGGCCAGTTATGATTGTTTCTTGTTTCGAGTACAACGACGCAGTTTTTATCGTCTTGTCACTCGTTTCTTCAGTTTCTGGAAAATAAAAAAAAATGTTACACCAGCTTTCGTTTTTACTCTGGTTTCGAAATTCCAGAGGAAGTCGCCTAGGCAAAGTAACCTTATTTCCCATCGGTCCCTTTCAAAATCTGCCTTCCGTGTGGAAGGTTGGCTCTAACAAGATTGCATTAACCGTCCCTATGGTAAAATGTTCTGTAGATAAACGTGACACATAGTTTTTGGACGAAATTGCGAAAGGGACTAGTTTGCAGTGGTTTATTTATTTATATATTAACACGGCCAAGGCTGATTTCTCAATTGAGATCGGCCAAGTACACAGGACATATTGTAGTGCACAAACGTGCGCGCAAAAGCAAATGCAGTCTGTGTTCCCTTACTGTATATAGTTCAGTGAGACGGCAATCCGATATAACCGATGTGAGATCGCGCGCAGGACGATCGGCTTAGCGTGCTTTCTGAGGCACGGGCACGTTTCCGCCAACTTTCTAACTCCGGGCTGAGTAATTTCTTTACAGAAAAACTCACACAAATTTTGCCCGATCCCGGACTCGAACTGAGGACCTCTCGGTCTTTACGCAGCGCTTGCTGACAATAGACCAACGAGAACCAAGAAAAAACAGTATTTGATTTTGAAAGCTTGTACTAATAGATGATTTCCCTAGTGACTCCGTCTGTACTGTCGGTACATACTGTAATGGTGACTGTAGTCACTGCGAGAGGTCGCCGGTTCAATCGCCGCCACGTACCACTGTGTTTTTCAATTTTGAATTCATCATGTACGATTATTTGACGCTTTAACGGTGAAGGAAAATATCGTGAGCAAACCTGCACACCTGCGAAAAAATTCAATCTTAGGTTGTTTAGTCGCCCAACCCATACTTGGCAGTGGGGACGTATATGGGCTGATGATGATGACCGTACTCACCCTTGATCCCGCTGAGTTGAGGGACGGCCTTCAGCCGGTAGCCCACGATGAGTCCGTTGTGCGCATCGGCCGGTGGTGGTAGCCACTTCACTCTTAACTCCCCTGGTGACTCCGTCTGCTCCAACTGGACTCCGAGAGGAGGCGATGATGGGGCTGGGTGAAATGTTTCAAGTTACTCTTATATACTTTAACAGCTGATTGCTTAATATTCCTTTAAAATGTTACATTTACATAAAAGCTTTTATTGATAACGCAGTTTCATTTTAAATATATGTTGTGGAGTCAAGGTTAAAAGCATGTAATAGCATGTAGGGTCGCCCGCTAATCTGGTCCCACGGCTGCCATGTTGGAAAAAACTTGACGCTTTATCTCGTAAATATAAGTGTCTAGAACTAGGCTCTGTTAATTTTTTTTTGTAGTAACATACATATAAATGTTATAAGAACTACACTTCATCTATGGAGTAAGATCTCAGGCCCCCCAGACCCGTCTTATTTTTGTACCTTACCTACCTTTTCCACTTGCTAGCTGTGAACGGGCCGCCTAGCCAAACTAGCGAGTATGCACACAGTCTTCAGCACATATCAGAGAGTCTATACCGTAAAATTCATTAATTCAAAAATACGAGTAAGTAAGGTCCGGGGCCTGGGATCTTCGACTACTAGTACAAACAGTATTATGCACATCACAAGACATTACCACACACTTACCTTCTTCAGTGGTACTGAACCGGACAGGTGAGGAGTAGTGACTAAGATCCGCCTGGTTCCCACCCGCGACCCTTGCTGTGTAGCCAGTAGCTGGCTGCAAGTCTTCTATCTCCATCGTGTGGCGTATTTCTTCCAGCCTACAACAAAGAAGATTTGATAACAAACAAAAGTTGTGAAGTGGAGTTAAGAGGCCGTAAATTTTCATATCTGGGCTACTTAAGGATATAAATATTGAATGCTAGCATTCTATTGAATCGTTTAGGGGTGTGAGCCTTCCGCTCTACCCAGTCCGGTGATGCTGCAAAAGCCGTATAATGCTAAAACTACATACGCCCGAAAAAAAACGATTTAACAGACTTCAAACAAAGAAGGTTCTAAACGCTCAGAACATTTTTTTAAAATATCAATTATATCTATTAGTACATCACTGGAGTAGAATTTGTCTACGCATTGGTTACGGTTAGGGCGTAAGTAAAAATAACTATAAACTTTTTTAAAAAATATCTTAATTTTTAGTAGTGCAATGAGATTTTAAGATACAAAGATATTGTGCCCTACAATGTGGGCATTGTAGGGCAATCGTCACGCACGGGCGTTACAAATTCTCAGTATATAGAGTGGTCTCTATCTACTGTAAGTCCTTAAGTAAAATAAGACACGGGCATTACGTTTTCCATTGCTTATGATTCGTTTGGCATAGAAAAGTACTTCTTCAGAGACGGGTTTCAGGTTGATATCACGATAAAAGCAAGTTACCAAAACAATAATATCACTAGATACTCTATCTATATAGACTCGTAAGACAATGTGCTTCAATAGTCTTTGATCTTTGATGCCTTTAATAATATACAATGGGACCTAGATATAAGATATATTACTCCGATTACTAGCGTTTGACAACCCCTTAAGGAGATAATTTTGTAAATTAATAACTGGATTGGAACACAAAGCATGTTGTGACGTGCGTAAAAAGCTTTTAGTCCTACCGTCATTCTCGCAGACCTACAGTTCACCCGTGATCATGGCGCTTACAACAGTGCCGAAATATCGGGAGCTCATTAATCAAAACAACATGGTAAATATTCCGGACACATTGGCATTTCTTATGTACACACATTAGTCATGTTATATCATAGTTACACAACCATGACAGTTTAAAGTATAAATGTTGTGTTTATACTATAAAACTGTGGTATGTCATTTCAGAACAAACTTCATTCTATTCAAATGACAATTTAACTTAAGTAACAAATGAAAACATGTCGTTATTATGTGAGATGAAAAGAAAAATTGTTCTCAACGAAGACTATGAGATAGTCGAAGTGAATTATTCTTTATTTTCTTTACTAGAAAACATATTTCCAAGTTAAAGCGAAGTTTTAAATGAAAAGATCTAGTTGGACACACAAAGTTGCACGTAACAGATGATGTACCTATTGTTTTGTTCTAGACAACTTTTGTTCTTGTTATTTTTAAATAACAAATTTTACTCCTACTGTTATAGTTTTGATCTGATTGTTGCATGCAACGTAATTATAAATAAATAGCAGCTTTCGTGGGTTTGCGGCTCAAATACCGAAATAATTATTGGCTGCTTAAAGTCTATTTGTAGGTTTGAAATATAACTATAATAAAACCGTTATCTTTGAATTAAAGTTATGTCGCAATAAAATGCAAAATTTTTGTTAACTTTTGATTTTTTTACCGTTATTCCCATGGATATCAGAAAACTGGAAAACCAACATGGCATTAAGATAAGTTATAATTCAAAAGAATATTATAAGTTATAATTCAAAAGAATATTATTTAAAATAACTCATATCATATACAGACTCCCAATTCTACCATACTATAATAGGAAAAAAATATTTTAACGACATTTTTTTTTGTTTTTTATAAGCGATTCAAACCCTTGACTAAAAGCAAATTTTGCTCTATCGATAATTATCAGAACCGAACATTATGTTTAACTGATTTCGCAAAACCCCTACAATATTTTAGCAAGGATGAAAAACTTTTCTATGAATACTAATGAACGTATCATGAAAGCAGGAGGCTTATATATTATCTAAGCATGAACGGGCGAAATAATAATTTAATAGGTCGAGTTAGGAACTCTGTTTCGTAGGATAATAATGGCCTTTGTTATTTAAGGTTTTATATCAGCTTTTCTGAACTACAATCGATCCAAAATTACTTTTTTCGAGATTCCAAACTTCAAAGAATCGGAGTCTTATAATCACTTTGCTGTGTGTCAGTCTGTCTATCTGTAATTGTCATTATTGTTTATTTTATAGTAAACTAGCTTTCCGCCCGCGACTTCGTCCGCGTAGAGACGTTTAACGGGTAAAACATTACTTCCTTATAGCGCAGTAGGTTAAAAAGTAGCCTATAACCTTTTATAGGCTCTGGACTATATCTGTACCAATTTTCATTTAAATCGGTCCAGTACTCTATGCGTGAACAGACAGACAGACAGACAGACAGAGTTACTTTCGGATTTATAATATTAGTAAGGATATTCAAATGTATTCGTTTTGGAGCTGGTAATAACTAACATTTACAGCTGTACTTTAGGACCTCTCTCAAAGGCCTCGCATTACTACTTTGATTAAATATAAGATAAGCAAGAAACCATTTACATACTTATTGGCCTTTTTATTAATCTTACATCCTCCTTAACTATTGTCAGGGGCGGACTAAAGGTCGTAGCAAATATCAACTCATAAACGGAACGTAAACGTATCAATTCCGGCTTTCAGTATTCTTTGTATGAAACTCTAGTCTAGAAAAGTTTGTTTGTTTTTTTTTTGTTTGTTTGTTTGTTTGAACGCGCTGATATCAGGAACCACTGGTTCAAATTGAAAAATTATTTTTGTGTAAGATAGATCTTTTATCGAGGAAGGCTTTAGGCTTTATAACATCACGCTGCGACCAAGAGGAGCAAAAAAACAAAAGATAATGTGTAAAAAACGAGGGGAAATGCTGACGAAGTCGCTGGCACAGTAAACAATAATTGTTGAACTAATTTTACGTATTAAACTCGCGTTTATTGTTTATAAACATTTTATTTAGAGACCCGACGTTTCTAGCTCTTTACATCGCTCGTGGTTACGGGCAATACTCCTTGTCCAATACATGCAGGTATGCTTAGATGGTTTGGTCATGTTGAGAGGATGAGTGAAAGACGATTAACGAAGAGTATATCCAATCAAAAACATAAATGTGAAATGAGAGCCAAGTTCAATATTGCCTTGGTTGTTGACTTCAGCGACAAAAGAAGTGAGAGCTAAATGGGTGCCAAGTTCAATGGTCAACCCAGAAATTTATTTATAAGTAACACTATAACATACCTATCATATCTTCTTATAACATAAGATAATGTATGGTGGTAGCCTATGAAGGTCTGTCTTGGCTAGTTTCTATAAACCTACCAACGTATTATTATGTTCGCTTGCTAGTTTCTACCAACAATCCAAATTTTCGGAATTATAAAATAAAAATTAAGGTAAAAAAATCTTTAAAAACAAGCTTTTATTTAAATGCGCTAAAAGAAAAAAATAAACTTTTACACTATAACTTTACTGTCAACTTATAACATTTCAAATTCAACATATTTGACACAATTTATATGTTTTAAAAGCTTGTCGCGAGATTTAAGTACTCGTATTTACTTTCTTAGTTTAAAATTTTTAATAGGCAGGTATTTTAAAACTTGCTTTTAAAATTACGAGTAGGTACTTAAATCTCGCGACAAGCTTTTAAAACATATAAATTGTGTCAAATATGTTGAATTTGAAATGTTATAAGTTGACAGTAAAGTTATAGTGTAAAAGTTTTTATTTTCTTTTTAGCGCATTTAAATAAAAGCTTGTTTTTAAAGATTTTTTTACCTTAATTTATTTTATACTTTTTTTTCATCTAAGTACTCATCTAGGCGAATCAAACGAGCCCAAACTCGATTTGGTTGTGTCGTTTAAGTACTGAGTTCCTTTGGCTGTCTTCCGGCTCCATCATCAGACCTTGGTTACTATCTAGCACCAAAGTACTCATCTAGTCGAATGAAATGAGCCCAAACTCGATGTGGTTATGTTATTTAATTACTGAGTTGCTATGGCTATCTTCCGACTTCATCATCAGATCAGCTCCATGTCATAATAATATTGCATTGTCATCGGATATACACGTGCATGCAAAATTTCAGCTCAATCGGTTGAGGGCAAGTGCCTTAAAATTGAGTTATAAAATTCCACCCGAACACACAAACATACATACATACATTGCAAGTTAAATAAACGCTTGTAAAAACCGACAAATACTTGTAGGCTTAGAACTTGCGACGGCTATAATTCATATATGAAAACTAGCCAAGACAGACCTTCATAGGCTACCACCATACATTATCTTATGTTATAAGAAGATATGATAGGTATGTTATAGTGTTACTTATAAATAAATTTCAGGGTTGACCATTAAAGTTGGCCCCCATTTAGATGTGACTTCTTTTGTCGCTGAAGTCAACAACCAAGGCAATATTGAACTTGGCTCTCATTTCACATTTATGTTTTTGATTGGATATCATTACTTTTTGTAGAAAAGTATATATCATCGTAACGCCGTGGGTCCTTTGAAAAGGACAAATTCAAAACTAAAACTAGACTTCATGTAGGTACCTACCCTAAGTAATAAATATGAAAACCGACTATAAGTACCTACTCTTAATTGTAAATAAGTAAGTATACCTAAATATATACTTAGTGCTCTGCCTTCCCGGTATATACGCGTTATTAGGCTCTAATTAGGTATACATGTTAAGGGTTCATAATAGAACCTAACCTAATTATTAAAAAATTGCCAGTTTTTTATTTTTTCCTTTGTATTCATGTAATTACCTATCTGCATACCAAATTTCAACTCTCTAGGTCATTTGGAACTGGGTTAGAATTTTGATCTGTCAGTCAGTCAATGATAAAAATGAGGATTTTTGTACATTTATATCTAAATAACTGTTTGACATAAGCTTATGAAATTTAGAACACATATTTATCTTGCAAGTCACAATATATGAGCCAAATTTGATACGTTTATGTGAAATAGTTTTGATTTATGAGGGGGTTCAAAAGTGGTTCCAAATGGTTCGTGTAATATTACACACGGTGCGGCTCGCCAGTTCTGTTTCTTGAACCTTGGCTTGACACGCTACCGCGTGTCTAGATATAGAGAGGGTGTAATTGGAGATGTCGACAGGGGAAGACCAAGAAAGACCTTTCATGACCAAATAAGTCTAATCTTAAAGTAAGGTCAAATCAAAAGTATCCGTAAACGAGCATGCATGAAGAGGTTGATGAATGTGAATGAAGCGAAAGTGGAGTGCCAGGACCGTAGCACATGGCAGGAAGTGATATCTGCCTAGCCCTCTGGTAAAGAGGCGTGATTTTATGTATGTATGTATGCAATACACTCGAGTTTAATCCGTAAAATTAGTTTTATTTAAATGCGTAGTGTTCGCGCAAATAATAGACAATACTACAAACAATAATGGTTATAGGTAAAAGTATATTAGTAATCCAATTATATTTATGACGGGGGGGTACATGGAAGTCACTGGTTGTTTGAAACTCCTAAAATCTTTGGGGCACTGCTTTAGCCCTTATAGCCTGCCCCTATTGTAACTCATTGGGATTCCATGTGGGTTCCCAACTCGCTACTGTAATTTATTGGTTTAGTTACAAAACATCTGTTTCGAGTTCTTTGCAAACGTTCATTAGATTCTTAGTTACTTGTTTAGCTCTTATTGATTCTTAGTTTTTGACGCAATAGAAATTCGCAATTGAAAATCGGGTTAATTTAATTCTTATACAAGCTTTTTGGCGATAACAAGTTCATACATCTTTACGAAGTAATAATCTCAAATTGGTTTGGATCGTTTTGCTCATATCAACAACAGCATTAATAAATAATTGCATTGTTACACCATGTACTTAATTTTTAATTACCCTTTAGTTAGGAAGAAGTAACTAAAGAGTAATTAACAATTTTCTAGTGCTTTTAGTATTTTGTAACGAGAAGGGTGCGTCATAGAATATTCAAAATAATATTCATATTGACAAATAAGCGTTTGACCCTTTATGTAGCCAAGTGAATGACTATCTAACCCTTATGGGTTTTGTTTAATTGCGGTTTAGTATCAAACAGTTATTTAACTATGGTAAAAAAGGCAATATCGTGTGTGACAATTTTTTTTGATAACATAACATAGGTGCGTTAATCTGATCCCGTGGTAAGTGCCTTAAGCACTTGTGTTACGGATATCAGAATCAACAGTGGATACACAAAAACACTTAAATATATTTAATAACACACCCAGACACGGAACAAACACCGATGTTCGTCACACAAATATTTGTCCCGGGTGGGAACCGAACCCAGGACTCTTGGAACCGTATGTAGTGAAACTGGGTCACTAACCACTGTTCCACCGAGCCGGTCAAATTATTGTTTTGACAATACACAATTCGACATAGCACGCTGTTAACCATAAACAATGTATAGTTTATCATGTCCCAAGCCAAAACGGGACACACATTCCTCATTAATACATCTCTAATGGTTAGGGGCTATCCTCTGTGTACTTTTGAACTGAAGTTTAGTTTTGTTTGACTTTAATAAGTTGGGTTAAATGTATGTGTTCAAGTACAAGTAATTATTTGCAGCTACCAACATTCATGTAACAGCTTTTGGTGTGTCTAGCTATATAAATAAACTTTCTAGAGAACCGGTGAAACAAACATAGGCACGATTAATTCTTTATAATAGATATTCGTACATACTTTGGTACGTGAAGGTTTTGGTATTTCATTAGTAGTTGGGGTTCTATGTCTAAAAGGTAAAAACGGGACCCTATTACTAAGCCTCCTCCGTCCGTTTGTCCATCTGTCTGTATTTAAGCTGTATCTCATAAACCATGATAGCTAGAAAGCTGAAATTTCCACAAATGATGTTGCCGCTATAACAACAAAATTAGCTATAGGCTATTTAACATCACACTGCAATAGGAGGAAAGGAACAATTGAAAATGTGTAGAAAGAAGTGAGGGAAAACGCGAGTAATGACGTGACGCTACAATTTCAGAGTAAATGAAATCGCACCTGCACCATTTTTCCTAACTGACTACGAAGGCTTGGAGTGGCCTTGTCATCATCACCGGACATGCGGAGGAGCAGATGGCGCTCATCCCTAACCGTTAGCCTTGGTCTGAATAGAATATTAGAGATCTTACCTGTTTTTGTTTTGTAATTTTCTGGCCCGTTTGCTATCTTACCTGGTAACGTTGATAGTCCTGGCGTTCGCCCAAGACTGCCTCAGGCTGGTGGTCACTTGAAGGCTGTAGTACTGTGCGAGGGAGCGAGCCATGTCCCGCCAAGAGAGTCGCACTGATCGACTCTTTATAGAGTCCACTGATAGGTCCGTTGGAGGCGATGGGGGTTCTAGGAAAAAAAGGGGATATTTATAGTGGTATGATTTGGTAACAACTGTATTATTTTTTTATTAAAGCTAACAAAATGACCTCACTCCACCTTATGGTAAGCAGTGAGATCCACGTATAAGGTCGACAGGCACAGTAGACCATATTAATTAAGCCTGTTGCACTCTACCTGAAGGGCTGCTTAAATGCCGATTCACGCCCCGTGTGAAGAGTCTGGGATCATAGGAGGGAGGGAAAACATGAGCTGGAATGGCTTTTTATGCCTTAATGACACGCCACCAGCACCTACATGTATGTGGATGGCAGCGCTGTCCAGCACGTGTCGTTCGGGATTGAAAAGAGGAGGGCTTACTTTAAAGAAATTAAAATTTTTATTAAAATAATAAAAATAACTCAATTTCACAGCTTATTCCTAATTCAGTCTTACCCAATATAGTAAGATGCACGCTAAACACATCAGCTCCGAACGGATTGCCGGCCCTGCACTGGTACAGCGCTCCGTCACTCGTCTCCGTCTGCAGCAGCTCTAGTATGCTCGTGAGGCCTTCATCACTTTTAGCTTCTGATATCTTTACCCTGAAATTAGATGCTTCTTAGTAGGCTTCTTCTCTATCTTGTACTTCTTATAAGATTTCCAAAGAATGGTAATCTTATAAATTTGGGAAACGGAAATCAAGCATCTATTAATAAGTCAGTCTAAGTTAGTCAAAGTTGTTATTGCCTACTAAGTGTCATAGAACAGGATATGAAATACTAAGTTACCTCTTTTGAGTATTTCAAAAGATTAAAATAAAATATCTTCATGAACTTAGACAACGAATAAGAAAAGGAACGTATTCAATTTCAGCCAAAATATTAGAGTAGAAGGCCCTGTACTTCTACGTTTTGACGCTGTCAAACGAAGCCTTCAAAAGGCCTAGGAAAATCAAATATCATCGCCTGTACAAATCCAATTGCACAACTGTAAAATGTATAACAACCTTTTCTTCACTCTCGATAATAACTATTACTTTTTGCAATTATGGAGTACATACATACCTACATAGCCAAACCGCATACAAAGCGTTGTGAAATCGTATAATTATGAGTCCAAAAAGAGCCCAGACATTTTTAATAAGCCCGTCAAAAATATGAATGGAATCGTTTTGCTTTCATTTATAGTGTAATCGTATTACAAAATTGGGATCAACCTTACAAAGATAATCATTCCAATTCAAAACCAATTCCATTCCTATACATACGAACATACACGCCGTACTCCATTGGGGCAAGTAAAAGGCCTATACGCTAAATTTAGAGCTTGTACTACCAGCAAATCAACGAAACAGCGAATGGAAATTCGAATGCTGAATAAACCAGGCAGCTGACAGGCAATGAGCACGAAAATACAAAGGCTTTTGGTCCATTGTAAGCAAATGGGCGTTTATTGACGTGCATCAAAGGTACAGTGTGGAATACCGTCACCTGTATGGTAGCTAGTTCAAATTAGATGGCTGTAGACTAGGGATTGATTGAGTTGTATGAGGACTGTTGTAAATACATCGATGCCTCATTGGTCGATTGGTTGTAAGCGTTGCGAATGGACCGAGTGGAAACCGGGGAGGTTAAATGCAAAGCTGCAGAGCGTACTAAGAAATAGTGACCAATAGCATAGAACCGAAGAAACCGAGATTCGGCGAAAACTCATTGGTTAAAGTTCCTCCTTTTCTCCTCTTTGAAGCCTCGCTCCTCTCCAGTGGACAGGTAACCTCGGTCTGGGATCGGACGTAATTACGTTTTTTTTTAAAGAAATTACTCAGCCGGGAGTTGGGAAGTTGGCGGATGCACACCCGAGCCTTGGAAAGCACGCTTTAAAACACACGAACTAAGCACACTTATGCACTTTAATATATCTGCGCAGTTACAGGATCTCCATTGAGATTTGCCGCCATTTGATTGTAAGCCACCTTTTATGTGAATATTTCCTACTCCATACATGGTGCGCCATACAGTGCTCGTACGATAAGCTTCTTCACACACTAGCCTTCATAATCTCAACGGATTTGTTTCATAATAGACGCCTTTGTTTTGCTCTCGTCGATAAAACGATTACTATACGAGCTTACATCTTCAAACAACACACGGAGCATATTCTCAGAAAATCGTAAGGTATTCTCAACGTAAAGAGAAGTTTAGTACTATCATAATGTTGGTGTAAAGTTATAAACTAGTAAAAATACAGCTACCTAAGTGTACTCGTTGTATAAAGGCATTATTGTTTGGAGCTGCCAAAAGTGGGTCAACATGTTTGCTCTTTTTTGTGGCTCCATTTCCAAACTCAATCTAAAAATACCTGCCAGCATTATTAGATCACCTTTCCTAGTAAAAAAATGTACTAACCTTTGTGTCAAAGGGTTGATAGGTTTAGAATTCTTCGTCCACATGATCCTGATTGGGTCATCGCCTTTCGCGTGGCATTCGATGCTGACCTGCTGTCCTAACTTCGACGTTACGTTTCTAGACATAAGGTCGAAAGTGACTGGCTCTGAAAAAGATTGCCGGGTGAAGTTGTGTTTTACCAGAAATAGACTATTAGGAAAACAAGCTTTGATGCTGATAGTGTGGACGTGATTGCAATTTATTTTTTGATACGAATAAGGCTTTGTACCGTGAGCGGTGATTGACTAAGTATAGTAGATGACTTCCATTACATTTTAAAGTGGATGGCTTTATTAACGTCAGCAGTATTGGAGAATGTTCATGATTTTACGTAAATACGTAGCGTTGATCTTTTTGATGATGTACTGAATCGATCCCTACATCGTTTTGACATACGACCAAAGTTGGTCGCGTCATGTTAGCGGTGATTTTGTTACGATCCATGGGTATACATATTGTCCGTGATTTAAAATATAATCTTTCCTATCTGTGAAACATTAAGAAGTTAGGTTATTGAACCTTACAGTAAATTTGGGTGCCTATAAATGAATAAATGCAGTTATTATGGAACTAAGAACAGAGCTAGTTAAATTTCAATCGCCTTAAAGACTTAGAAAAGATACTTACTATTGACAGAGATCCATATAGTCTTACTTAGGGCTTCACCTACACCGTTCTCTACGTGGCAAGTGTATAGTCCAGCGTCGGATAACGCTACTGAGTCGAATATCAGCGATCCATTGGAGAGACTGAGTACTCCCCCTCCAGCCACTTCTAAGACTGGCCGCCAAGTTTCTGATACCACTGTAAAAATAATGTCATCATCAGCCCATACACATCCTCACAGAGGAGTACGAGTCTTCCCTAAACTAGGGCGATCTGTGGGGCTACCATGAGTTTAAAACTTACGCACTCGATATCGCCTACGTAAATATGTCTATGAAAAACTTGTACAGCGCCGCTGCTGGTGGTTACGCGAAGAACTAAAATCGGTCATATGAAAAACACAACTAGAAAGGTTTTTGACGTAAGTAAGTTTTCGATAGCCAACTCATGGTAGGCCCTCAGGCCTCAGAGAATCGCGCGGCCAAGTGCAGGTTGGTTGACTTCACACAACCTCTTTGAAAGTGCAAGCTTTCTTAACGATGTTTTCTACCACCGTAAGAGTGGCCAATTAAGGTACATACAAATAAACACAAAATAATATTTACAAAAATACAATTAAACACCATTACAACCAAAAATACTCGGGAAAAATATCGTGAAAATAAAACAAAATATTAACAAAAAAAGTTTCTTTATAACGCGTGAAATCTGGGAAATATGTGCCCTCGACACACGTTTAATTTTCACCGGAAAAAGGTGACTCAACTTTTACGTAGCGTATTCGTAGCATGCGCTACGAAAAAGTTGAGCGCATCCTTTGTCGTTGACAAAATGCTACGGGACATCTTTATTGGCCAATGAGCAGGTTTTGTAGCTGCGATATACTCAACAGTGTAGCCACCAAATAGGTAGATAGTGAACAAAATTATAAATTATGCAAGTTTAACTGAGATACAAAAAATACATGTCTTATATTAACGGTTGTATGTACGAGTGCTGGATCACTTAGGAAGTTATCCTTACTAATATTATAAACGTGAAAGTTTGTATGTATGGATGTATGTATGTTTGTTACTCTTTCACACTCAAACGACTGAACCGATTTTCATAAAATTTGGAATGATGGTAGCTGGTACTCTGGAATAACATATAGGCTACCTTTTTTTTTAATTCAACCCCCATAGAAAATTAGTATGGGAGAATTTTTACGTGTTTGTCGAAATTCGACCCCATGGTGGTTGTTGGGGGAGGAGGGGGGGTGAAACGTAGTATGGAAGAACTTATAAGTGTTGTAGTGTGGATTTTTATGGGTATGAAGGTAGCTGGCACTCTGGAATAACATAGGCTACTTTTTTTTTTAATTCCACCCCCATGGGGTTTACCATTGTTGTTGGTCAGTTGTTAAAGCTGGCACACTGGAAAGACACCAGCACTACTTTTTTTTTCAAAATTAGATGGGGGTGGAGGGAAACGTACTTTGGGAGAACGTTGACGGAACTTTCACTATAAAATAACAAATTTTACAAGGCATGTAGGCTATTGTAATACATCATTGCTACTAAAACCCATTAATACGCGGACAAAGTCGCGGGCAGCCGCTAGTAATAAATAACTATTTCACAACATCACATACATCGATTTAATCCTGTGGTAAGTAACACACCCAGACCCGGAACAAACACCGATGTTCGTCACACAAATATTTGTCCCGAGTGGGAATCAAACCCACGACTCTTGGAACCGCCAGCCAGGGTCACTGGACCACTGTTTCGCCAAGCCAGTCATGAGTGATTAGTTTTAAAAGGTATCTCTGCTAGGGCATTATAGTTACGATACAACATAGACGGATATTCAATACTAAACACGAAAAAAAGTTGCAGAGTTGATATTCCCGTTACGAAAGGACATTATTCAACTTTACGACTACAGGAAGTTAGATGCTTCTCGTAGTTACTTAGAATAAGCATAGAGTGGCGAAATTGAGGAGACCTATGTCCAACAGTAAAAGGGGTTATAGGCTGACGATGATGATGATTGAACGTAAGACTATTTTTGTAGGAAGTACCTAAATAGAGACTTACCATCCCTTTTCAACCAATGCGTTTGCGGCTGAGGATACCCGTTTGCACTGCATGATATATGTCCACTTCTTCCGAGGAGTAGTGATGTGTTTTGTGGCTCTTCACTCCATTTTGGTGCAACTAAAAAAAATCATACATTATAGTCGTCAGTGGAAGAAGTATACATGTTGCGCCGACTTGTCTACTTCTTCTACTGACCACTTAGCGTGAGACAAGGGCAGGAGAATGATGATGATGATTAAAGTGGTCACAATCCCTGCATTCATGTTTTTAATCTTGTCAAAAGATTGAATATCAAAGTAAAAGAATTTTATTTAATTAATTACTCATTGAAATTTGTGACTTATACAAAACTCGACAATCAGACAAGTAGGTCAGTTTAAAAGCCGTAACAAACACGTGGCATTTTAGATACTTCTCTACATTTCTCGTACAACGATTTTTAAAAATATGAACATAATGACAGGAAATGAATGTTTACCATTCTTGCATCTTTAAATTAGCAGGTGTGTTTATTCAGTATTATCATTTTTAGGGTGAAGCTATTTACAACGGTTATAAAATTTACCCAGTGCCTATTTAAAAGTTAAATTGGTAGATATGAATATGATAAAACACAACTAATGTCCCCGACTTAGTTAGAGCTGAGTTGGCGGAACCAACAACACCATAATTATTTTTGTGCTCTTTTTTTGTATTCTTCTTTTTATAGTTTCAACTTATTGTATTAGCTTGTAAAATAATAAATGGTTCATGCTGTGTACGCTATTTATAGATTGCCGTCTAGTTAATTATAATTATTGTACTAATTTTATAGCTGTAAAACTGACAGTAATCTGTTTGTGTACTATTTTTAAATAAATAATACTATCTAGAGAGTCCCGTATACAAACCTTTTATGTACAAATTCACGGTCCTATTTACTTTGGCTACATGGTTCGCTGCCACACAGGTGTAGGTACCACAATGATCCAGGGACACATTCTTTATTATCAGCACACTGAACACTTCCATACTCCTCTCGACGATCTTAAAAAGAGCTTGATTATAAATAAAATAAATAAATAAATATTACACATCACATACATTGATCTGATCCCGTGGTAAGTAGCGGAAGCACTTGTGTTACGGATATCAGAAGCAACAGTGAATACACAAATACACTTCAATATATTTAATGACACAACCAGACACGGAGCAAACACCGAGGTTCGTCACACAAATATTTGTACCAGGTGGAAATCGAACCCACGACTCTTGGAACCGTAGGTACTGAACCTGATCATTCACCACTGTTCCACCGAGTCAAATTTGATTGATTGAACTTTTCTTACTTTAGTTGCTTTAGTCCCTTCGCACAAACCGCGTTAGTATTCGTATTTGAAAATAAATATTACATAACGATGAAATTACCTACATTAGATTCCTATAATAAAAATATTGAAATACTTATTGGCATACCTGTGACTTCAATAACTGTTTACGAGAACAAAGAATTGAGTATTCTAAGGAAAATCAATAAACCGACAGGTAATATTGTGCCAATGTATTTAAAGATTTCATATTCATGTCCTTTATATTAACTGGCTAGTGACCCGCCCTTTCTTAGCGAATGCATACGTCATAACATCTACCTGCATGCCAAATTTCAGCTCGATCCGTCCAGTGGTTTAGGTTGTGCGTTGATATATCACTATGTCAGTCAGTCACCTTTGAATCTAAATATACACGAGTAAAATTGTAAACAAAACAAAAACCGCCTTCAAAAACCCGACTCACTAAAAATTACAAAATAATAAGGCGGTGCCAATTAAATTTTTGAGGAAAACTGCATGAAATATAAACGGCACCGCCTTCAACAATATATCAAATCCATCCCCAGATTAATGTTCGTATTATATTATTTTGTAATTTTTAGTGAGTCGGGTTTTTGAAGGCGGTTTTTGTTTTGTTTACAATTTTTTTCATCCTTTTTAGTGTTTTTTACACCCTATTAGTTCAGCTCACCTATAATTCTACTGATATTATAACTAGTAGTCTTAATATGTATACAGTATTGAAAGAATTATCCTTTTACTCCAAACAATAAAGGACCTTCCATCATCAGCTCAACATTATAACATTATGATTGCAAGAAGCAATGCCAATATAACTTCAGAAAATATGTAAAACGCGGTACATGTGCCTATAAAATTTGAGGGTTGCCCTCGATTTCTCCTGGATCCCATTATCAGATCCTAGACTGGACCCCATTAGTTCAGCTCACCTATAATTCTAGTGGTATTATAACTAGTAGTATTAATATGTACACAGATTTGAAAGAATTATCCCTTTACTCCCAACTATTAAGGAGTTGACCTTCCATCATCAGCTCAGCATCATAACATTATGATTTCCAGAAGCAAATGCCAATATAACTTCAGAAAATATGTAAAACGCGGTACATGTGCCTATAAAATTTGAGGGTTGCCCTCGATTTCTCCTGGATCCCATAATCAGATCCTAGACTGGTCAACCTAATAGTTTAGCTCACCTGTAATGCTACTGATATTATAACTAGTAGTCTTAAAATATGTATACAGTATTGAAATAATTATTCTTTTACTCATAACTATTAAGGAGTTGACCTTCCATCATCAGCTCAGCATCATAAGATTATGATAGCCAGAAGCAAATGCCAATATGACTTCAGATAATATGCAAAACGCGGTACATGTCCCTATAAAATTTGAAGGTTGCCCTCGATTTCTCCTGGATCCCACCATCAGATCCGAGACTGGTGAAAATGGGACCACCTCGGAAGTGAACTCTATCCAACCAAAAAAAAATTTTTGAAATCCGTCTATAATTGACGAAAATATCGGTGAACATACATAAAAAAAAAAAAAATATTATACATACAGACGAATTGAGAACCTCCTCATTTTTTGAAGTCGGTTAAAAAGGAGAAACTGACTGACGTATCAACGTAGGTACTTGAAATTTGAAAGGGACGGAAGGTACGTAGTACGTAGCTTAGGTACCGTAGATGTGCACTAAGGAAGGAATTCCCAAAATTCCCACGGTAACGAGAATTTGCGGGAAAATCCTTATGTATGAAACATTTTAACCGCTTAAGTTAGACGCTTGAAATTTGGCATACAAGTACCTTAAGTAAACACAAGTACAAAATTCCCACGGGAACGGGAGATAGCGGGAAAAACTTTTGTTTCAAAAACTCTTAACCGCGTAAATAACTATTCCACGCAGATGGAGTCGCAAGCACAGCTAGTTATATTTAAATAAAATAAATAAATAAATATTGCACATACATTTATCTGATCCCGTGGTAAGTAGCTAAAGCACTTGTGTTACGGATATCAGAATCAACAGTGGATACACAAATAAACCTAAATATATTTAATAATACACCCAGACACGGAACAAACACCGATGTTCGTCACACAAATATTTGTCCCGAGTGGGAATCGAACCCACGACTCTTGGAACCGTAGGTTATGAACCTGAGTCACTTGCCACTGTTCCACCGAGCTAGTCAATATATTTAGATATATTAAAATCAGTGAGTCGTAAAACAATCTCCACTAAAGTCAAAAGCTATGAAACGAACATGACTTAAATGATTATCAATTCAGATCCCTTGAAACAGGCTGTGAAACATTTAGAGCGTGAATAACGAGACAACATAAAGCCGAGAGATTATGAAGATGAGAACTCTCCAAAATTGGTGTTAAGAATATTATAATTACACGAAATATGTACCGGGTAATAATACATAGTGTATTTGTTGTACGGAAATAAGCAAATTCCATTTGTAGTTTGTTGTATAAGAAGTTTGTTGTAGTTAGGGTTTAGAAGGATATGCTTAGTTGGTTTGGTCATATTGAGAGGTAAATGAAAGACGATTAATGAAAGGAATAAATAAAGAAAGTATAAATGGAAAATTAGACAGGGGACGACCAAAAAAGAACTTCTACGACCAAATAGGTCAAATTAATAGTGCCCGTAATCGACAAAGAAGCGAAAGTGGCGTGCCATTACTGAAGCACATGGCAGGAAGTGATCTCTGCCTACTTTGCCCTCTGGACAAAAGGCGTGATTTTAATATATATGTTATACATATGTGTGCAAATTTAATTTAAATCCCCGTATTTTACGCATAAGCCCGACTAACTGATTAGGATTGGAGAAATTTGCATCAATTGATTGGAACGGTGTCATTAAACAAATTGTGGTAGTAAATTGTATCAAGGGTTTATTTCTATTTAAGCTGTAGTCATGTATTTAGAGTTTGTTGTGAGATAAGATTAATTAATATCTACAACCAAATAACTACTTTCAAGTTAAGGGATTGACACAATGCAATGAGAACTTAAAAATAATGTACGACTTTCAAAATTAAATTATGCACAAATTCGATATGGTATCTGTCGATATAGTTTACTACACATACATGGACAAAATAACCTATAATTAGAGAATTATTGAGGCACACCAGTGACTTGTATCTGTTTAAAAAAATATATCAAACCCCATACCTTAAGATGCGTCGGAATCTTCTTCCCGTCTTTCAACCAGGAATAATAAACAGGCGAATCACCACTCTTCAAGTTACAATGTATCTGAACAATCTGTCCCTCCTGCAAGTCTTGTGCTAGTAGTATCTCTTCTAACTGCGGAGGTTCAACTACATGCAACTCGAAAGACCTCTTAGCCATCTCGCCAGACGGACTCCTCACAACGCAAGCATACGACGCTCCATTATCACTCTTAGTAACTTTAGCTACACTTAAAACTCCATCATTAGTGATCGTTGCTAGATCTCTCTTCTCTCTTAACTTCGGTTTCCGTCCGAATATTTCTATGCTCAAATCCGTGTTTCGGACAAAACGTTTAAAACGATTGGTCTGCGTTGATATGTCGGCGGTTATTTCTTTGCCTTTGTATTCCCATGTGATTTCCCTAGAATGAAATAATTTATTTTAATTTTTTTTATTCTTAACTGACTATTACAATACTCCAAGAGTAGCCTAGTAATTATAACTAGACTTTCGGGGGAGCGGATGGTTCTCAACCCTATTTATTTTAACTACATCCAATTCTTTATTAATTGTTCTCATTCTAACTTATCCTGTATCTCTAGATTAGTATTTTAAGTTACTAGCGTTTTAATGCCAAGTTTGTAATTGTTAAAAAAAAACAAGACTGGTTTCTTTCATCATTAATTGAATAAAATCCAATCAAAGCCTCCACTTAAGTTTGTAACAACGAATCTTCGTTAAAAAGTTTCAAATCGCGATCTAATTTATTTAAATTTCGTATTTTAGATATTCATTGGCTCATTTAAAATTCGAATCGATTTCAAAGGAAATAAAACGCGAAAGTATCTGTAATTCTGGTAACTTGAGAAAGCTCTTGAGTTTTCGTCAACATTGAGTTTCTTCGCTAAATTGATATTCCGGGAAATCGTGTTCAGGTGGAATATAATTACCGAGATTTATAAAGATATAGACGCTGTAATTTCATCGAATCGTTCTAGAACGTTCATGATTAACTTTTAGTTGATAAAGAATTCATAAAGTAATTTGTGATAAGTAGATAGTATCGCAAAGTAAGTGATGCGTAACATCACGTTTTCAATGGGACTGTCCCGTTTTGGAATAATGTGTCCCAGTGTCGACCAGACATCCCGTTTTTAAAGGGTCTATAAAAAGGAGGTTTCTTTCCTAATTCCATGTAAAAAAATTCTGTAAAGTAATAGAAAATTTAAAAATGAGAACAATGTCTGAAGTTTTCATTTAAAGGAGAAAAGGATTTAAAAACTTACCTTACAGGATAACCATAGTATGGGCACTTTAGGGTAACACTTTGGCCGCTTTGAACTTTGAAGGGTGGCAAAGTCCTGATGTAAGGTGGACCTAAAAAAGATACAATTTATTATTATGAACTCGTTTAACTCATATTGACAGATAGATAGATAATACGTTTATTTGTACCAAGATACACACGTACAATAACTGAAATGTAATTTAAAATAAATAGTAACAAAAACGCGGCGTGGCGGCGAAAAGTAGTGGCGTGCATTTGGGGAGGCCTATGTCCAGCAGTGGACAGGAATGGGCTGATGATGAGTAAAAAAAACAGAAATAACAAACAAAATTAAAACTAAGTCTAACTAAATGCCCACACATTATTCATAAAATATGTACCCGTCGAAGGCTCGAGCCTGTCTTGAACTAGAAAGGGCGATCAGGCATTGGACACGAAATAAACCTGCCATACATTAGCATTATAAATGAAGTATTATAAATTTTAATTATAAGCATACCCCTTCGTCATAAACGTAAATAAGTAACAATTTCTAGTAGTAGGTTTAAATGATGCAAAAAAAGTTCTGCATTTGAAGAAACATTTTCCAATATTGATTATAAAATCATACAAACTAAAGTTAAAATACTCGATCAATTAATAAAAGCATACGAATTTGGTTGAAATCGCTTAAGTTCCATGCAGATACATACACTATGTAAAGCTGAATTCGAGAAATTGCCTTTATGAAAAAGTTGTATGTGTATTTAATTTCAGTCCGACGAATACGAAATACTGTTTACACAAAGTTTCACGCTCGTCAGTGTTGGATATCAGATTTATTTCAATTGGCGAAAATGTACCGTCGAAATACGCGATGCTTTTTATAAAATACCCCGTGAATATTCGCTAAAACATGTGAAGTGCTACGCTGAATATCGGATCGCAACGGTTTTTAACAAACTTCTGAACTTACAAAACTGCGATAGTACCGTAGTTGCACGTTTTAAAGTATGCGAATTGAATTTCAGGTAATCAAAAGGGGAATGGAAGGTTCTTTGGATATATTCGTATTGAGAAAGTTATGTCATTAGTAGTTTTTGAGAGGCACATATGTACGTATAATGATCAGTAAGAAAAAGTTATGAAATAGTAACGTTGTTAAATAACAACCGAAGTACAGTAGAACTCCAATTATCCAAATTAATGGGGACCGGGGCCCATTCGGATAATCAAATATTCGGATAATCAGAGTATTTTTAAAAACAATTGCCATTTGAGAGAAAAAAAGTTACGTTTTGATATTACATTATTTTTTTATTGAATGAAATGAAAGAAACATGATATTTTCACATGTTATAAATATAAATAAAATGTACTTATGTACAAGTTTAGAAAAAAAATGAGCGAACGCGCAAACATGTAGTCCGGTCAAATTAGACCAAAAAATAAGAGTAAAGTTACATAAATTCCCACCAAGCTGAAAATCGGTAAGATTGCTTAAAATATCATTAAAAACAAAATTTGAAAGTTCCCCATCTTTCCCCTGTAAGGAAAAAATGTTATTCAAGGTCAAAAGTCAAAAAATGAGTTTTTCGCGATTTTCAACAAAACGGTAAGTTTTATCATAAAAATACCTCAGACAAAAATTGTAGATTATAAAATTATCTACAAAAACTAAATTTATACTTTTTTTTCTACGAGCCACCGTTTTTGAGATATAACGATTCAAAAAGTTGTAATCGTCATAATATGCACGAGTACGCCACGTATATTACACGCAATAAGTGGCTGTGATACGACATCTGCGTTTTACAGGAGGGGAAAAATAACAGTTTTCAAACTATTTGAGAAACAAAATTTAATTGAATGTGCTGAAGTTTTTAGAAATAGTAATTCTACTCGACAAGAAATTATTACCAACAGCATTCGCTTTCTTCTTTCTATGTACGGAGCTCCTAAAAAACTACCTGCTTAGATAAGTTTAGATATGCATGTTTCGTAAGAAACACCAAAAGTAAAAAACAAGTACAATTAGCTTGTATTCCTCCAACCTCAGTTGCTGCTCATGAACATCTTTTTAGAGTATATTACCAAGTTCAAGTGTGACTTGGTTATCAGCTAGACCCTACAGACTGGGGTTGGAAGTTGGTCAACAACTCATTGGAACCCATCGACTATAGACACCTAATGTCTATCAATTCGCAATGCAAACATTTCAGTCAACTACCTGAGGTACGCGGGGAGGGTGCTGAATGCTGATTGGTCGCAAAAAAATCACCACAAAACATAGAGATGGGGTACATAAGTTTTCTTTGAAAATAGGTGATCGATGAATTGATGCAGTTCGTAACATTATTCAAAAAATATTATAGACCTTTTTCTTGGACATGTAATTTATATTTACCTACATTTGATGGCTTTGATTTGATTAAGGATATGGATTATTACTATCTGGAATACATATTTTACATTATATCTACGTCAAAAACGTAGATGCTTACAAAGGCAGTATACATATAATATGTCGCTTTGATTAATAATTTGTGAACTTTATCAACAAACCACGTAAAAATAAAACGCGCCAAGTACACTACCTCATAGGTGGCGAGGAAACGTGTGCATATTATGACGATTACAACTTCTACAACTTTTTGAATCGTTATATCTCAAAAACGGTGGCTCGTAGAAAAAAAAGAATAAATTTAGTTTTTGTAGATAATTTTATAATCTACAATTTTTGTCTAAGGTATTTTTATGATAAAACTTACCGTTTTGCTGAAAATCGCGAAAAACTCTTTTTTTGACTTTTGACCTTGAATAACATTTTTTCCTTACAGGGGAAAGATGGGGAACTTTCAAATTTTGTTTTTAATGATATTTTAAGCAATCTTACCGATTTTCAGCTTGGTGGGAATTTATGTAACTTCGAATGTCTAAATTGACCGGACTACTATGGCTTCGCGGGGGAAGAATAATAGCGCACTTAGACTTTTTTGGACAATTTTTTTCTGAAAGTGATTCGGATAATCGGCGATTCGGATAGTTCGGAGTTCGGATAATTTTAGTTCTACTGTAATTAATAAATTAAATTTAGCTAATATTACTCTATTAGAACGTAATAATGATACATTATTACAACCTGAACGTTTTACTTACGGTGACTGTAATTTAAAACCTTGATAATAACGACTATTTCCGTCCCTAATTTATCAAAAATAATATGCGTCGTCAAATTCAAAATGGCGTAGATACGCATTGATTAAAACTAAAAAATGAACGATGTAAAAATAATTCGTTATATTTTTTCAGCGACTAGTGTGCAAAAATATAAATATGTTAGCTGCCAGTGCGCTCTCTATCGAAAAGAGTTCGAAACACGCAGAGGAAGTAAACGCTTTTTATGACGTTCGTATTTTAATCTTGATTAATTCTTAATTCATTTAAAACACCTTACATCTTAACTTTTCAACATAACGTCATCCCATGTAATCAACAGTTTACAACATTTTTTTTTATAAAACAATAAAAGCTTAAAAGACTCAGTGCCATTTATAAGTCCATTGCCCACTAAAGGGCTGTGAAAACTAAATAAATAAATATATTGTTCACATCATCACACACATTGATCCGATCTCGTGGTAAGTAGCTTAAGCACTTGTGTTATGGGTATCAGAATCAACAGTGGATACACAAAATACTTAAATATATTTAATAATACTCCCAGACACGGAAAAAACACGTTCGTCAAACAAATATTTGTCAGGGTAGGAATCGAACCTACGACTCTTGGAACTGTAGTTAGTAAACCTGCATAACTAACCACTGTTCCACCGAGCCAGTTAATAAATGTTTATTGTGACCGCTTTTCGGTCGGTGAACTTGTTAAAACTCACGTTATTGTACTATCTAAGTACGATGATGGTTAAGAGTATCTATCTTAGTCCTCATCACCATTGCGGGAAAAAAGAAGGCTCTCACCCCTAAAAATTCAGTGACATTTTCCCCCTAACGTGACCTTATGTCAAGGGAAATTATAACCTGCAAAACTCACCGTAAACATTCAGTCTGTCATGGTGTGCCAACACCGTGTCTCCATGATGTGCCACACAGGAGAACAGCCCACCATCATCAACCATGACATGGGAAACGTTCAGTTGTGTCACCACTCCACCATCAGGCGCCATTGTTTGACCTATCACATACCTGGTAATGGGGAAAGGTCATGTAGTTTGATACATACATACATAAAATCACGCCTTTATCCCAGAGGGGTAGGCAGAGATCACTTCCTGCCATGTGCTACTGTCCTGGCACACCACTTTTGCTTCATTCCGGTGACAAATATATCTTTTAAATTACGTAAAAACGGCATTCTTAATAAAATGCTTACAAATTATTATTATTTTTTTCCCATTCCTAAAGAAAACTCTTTGAAATTTATAAATTACTTTTGTAAGATAGTAATTCCACGAACAAACTAAAAGTTAAGCAAAAGAAAATGTATTCTGCATCTTTATTTCCAGAAAATTACACTTAAACAATTTTCGCATTGTTAATCTCCAATAAGAATACAAAAACCCTGCTTTCTGTAAAAAATATCAAAGAAAAATACGTATTCAATAGCTACAAAAAATATCTGTAAGAATATGAAGAATATCACTTGCATACAAAGTTAAAATTCCCTTGGAGATACAACATATTCTCATTCGATCCTTACGCTCATATGTAAGATGAATCCATTGGGAAATCAATCATATGGGGAAATTTTTATTTTCCTGACATGAAATAATGATCTACTGTATTCAATTTTCTTAAAGATTTTGACTTAGCACTGAGTAGTGACTAAAAAGTGTTCGAACGATTATTTATTTATTATTTATTGGAACACAACAGACTACAATCATACAGACATTCCAGCTTATAACTTACAAACAGAACTGTAGTCCTAAACGTGTTTACACGTATATCATATAACAAATCGCATGGTGAGCAAACAAATTTGCCAGCCAATTGCGCAAGACACATTATAGTGCACTAATGTGTGCGCAAACATAAGTGCACTTTCTGTTCCATCACTCGTATAGTTCAGTGAAATGGAAATTGGACTGAGAATTGTAAAGACCCGGCGTAGAATCACCGGCTTAGCGTGCTTTCTGAGGCAAAAACATGCTCCGGCCAACTTCCTTCAATTCCAGACTGAGTGATTTCTGACAGAAAATGTCACACCAATTTGGTTTGACCCGGGACTCGAACCGGGGTCGACTCTTCTCCTAACGCGGCGCTTGCCTACAGATATCAACGAGGCAGTCAACTAATATATTACTTTAAACTGTCATGGTTACACACATTAGAAAACTGAAGATGACTCGTGATAATGGCGTTTGCAACAGTGCCGAAATATCGGGAGCTTGTTAATATAAAACAACATAGTGAATATCCCGGACATGTTCAGTATTAAGCAGTCATCCAATATTGTGAACTAGCTGGAATCCATCGTATTATTTGAACAGGTCTGCCTCAGGGTACCAAACTACATTCACCTTTGAATTTAATTTCAATTACAATAATTATATTACCAAAGTCCATTGAACATGCAGGCACGGTAATAACCTATTAGAAATTTACTTCGCCGAAACCAAACCAAATCAATATTGAATTCGTACCTAGAATCGGTGTTAGATGATATAACAAGGCCATCTCTTTCCCAAACGAATCTTGCAGGGTGAGGTCCGTTAACTATACACTGCAGGCTCACCTGAAACAAAATCGCACTTGAACACTCCACGCATAAAGCCTATAATCGCCTGGGGCCCTTTCAATTTTCCTTCGGAGAATAATTACATTTGTGATTCATGAAATAGACCTGTATTACGTAAGCAATATAACAGAATCTCGTTTGAATGGGAAATGTTATGTCCATGTAAATTGTTTGATGAATACAAAGAATATTTCGCCAACGGTCTCGGGATATTGCATCAATTATTTCGAACGGCCGCTGATTCAGAGTATTGACTTACATTCTGATATTTGATTTGCAAAATTCCCTATTCAATTGAAATACCTTGCATACTACGAGGTACCATGTCTAGAAATTATGTGTTAGATAGTGGCAAAGCAGGCTTCAATTTCAGCATACTCAATTTATTGATTCTACTTATTTAATCTAACAAGTAGTATCGTAGAAAAAGTAGAAGTAAACATTAAAAAATGAAAACTTCTTAATTGAGTGCGATGGACAATACAGTAGGTAACAGATTTCTAAGTATTCGATATTGAAATGGAATTTGAATTAATAACTAGAATGTGGAATCTACAGTAATAACCGGAATAGTTTTTAATATTGCGATATTAAAATATCATCGGATAAAGTGCAACGGGTTTTTGCTAGTTAGATTAAAAATTACACTGCTTCCATTAAAAATACCTTCTCAAAGGCTACTCATGTTTTGTCGCTATCATTTTAATTCTCTTTGGGACAAATTTTATACAGATAGTGGAAACAGTTTTTGAATTAACCTAATTTTACTTTTTTTGTAATTTCATACCATGTACCGTACATGGATTTTTACAGTTCAAAATCTAAAGGCAG